>OY992854.1:0-1200000 GCA_963921415.1 Pyrausta despicata
ACTCCCACACGGCCGCAGAGGACAGGGAGGACGGCAACGACACACCGCATCTCCTCTTCCTCTGCGGCCCCACCGCAGCGCCATCCAACGGTGCGCCCCCGTTTGGTCGCGGGAGATAGGCCGCACGGCAACGACACACCGAGACGTCTCTCCTCCCGCGACCGCACCCGACTGCGAGGGACAGCCAAAACCGTCCCCCACACCCGCACTCCCGGACGCATCCTGCGCAGGCCTGCCCAAGCCCACGCGGAGCGTCCCCTCCCGGGATCCCTCTTAGCTTCACCGTGGGTGCCGAAGCCACGGTTACTGAGCCCCCCCACCACGACAAGGTGGAGATCCGACAGGGGGGACCTAACCTAACCTAACCTAACCTAACCTAACCTAACCTAACCTAACCTAATCTTGGATTGAACCTAATTGGAGCTTGTATGCGGCCCACGAAGAGGTACCATCGAATGGAAGTACCTTTAACTTTTCACCTCCTGTGGCTGGTGCACCTGATACACTGGTGGTGCCGTTGGCCACTTAGATCTCCAACTTCTGGAGGCGATTCTCCTGGCCCTCCACTTTTTCGTTCAGTCCATTGAGGCGCTTCTCGTAGTTTTCAACTTTAATTTCAACGCCCACAATTTTGTCTTGCACCTCAGCCATCTCCTTTTTCCATTCTGCAGCTACTTCGAGTACCTCACGGAGGACTTCTTTCTGGTCCCGTAGCTCTTGCTGCAAAATTTTGGCTTGTTCCTCGTGCCATCTAGCCTGTTCCTCCTGCCTTCTGGTCTGTTCCTCCTGCCTTCTGGTCTGTTCCTCCTGCTGAACCCGTAGCTCTTGTTGCAGGATTTTGGCTTGTTCCTCCTGCCTTCTAGCCTGTTCTTTCAGGAGGATAAGAATGGCGTTGACGTCTATTTCCGGCGTCCTTGAAGCTGGTACCGCTGTGTCTGACGTTCCGGCGGTGCCCGCAGAGTCTCCGGCAGCGGTGCGGCTTCGGGTCTGCATCCCCTCCTTCTCTTCTTCTCGCGGAGTAATCGGCATTTTCAATCCCACTTCTGACACCAAATGTTACGTTCTAGGGGTGTGGGATCTAGATTGAAATGCACTTCTAATCCGATGAAGTAGAGTATGATTTATTGTACACACTTTACGTTACAACACTTAGTACACAAACACATATATCGCACTCCAAAATCTTCTTGTCGCAGTTTTCGCTTCGATGTTTACTCGTCGCTTTCCCAAATTAAACTCAAACTCGGTCGCATTCCCGGGCTCCTTATATACCGGCCGTCAAGGACTCCCGAATATTCGGTAGGTACCTACTACCCAGTACGAGACTGTTCGGGATCCTTCCAAATGCCGTCTTGCCTAGCCTAACCTTTCTCGAATGTTCGGCATCATAGTGCTATCCTTGTCTTGTCCTGTCTCTGTCACACCTTTCTGGAATGTTCTTAGTATAGCTGCCTCTCTCTAATCGTGCTATCTCTTTCACTCCTACTGAAAATTACGTCATATACTGAAGTGGGCTTCAAAGGCCCATAAGGGGTCCTGAAAACGCCTGAAAACGGGTTTTCAGGTTATGGCGTCATCTGATAGAGGGTGGCCTGAAACGGACTGAAAACATGTTTCAGGCGCCTGAAAACAACGGCAACTAGGGTGAAATTTCGATAAACTAGTATGTGTTAGAGCACTCTCTGAAACGGCCTGAAATGGTATTTCAGCCTGCTGAAAACGCCTCCAAGGCACGGAAAAACACGATCAAAATTTTAGCACTAGCCCACCGGCGTAACAATATGATAACACATTGTTTGTTCGCAATATAATCATTAAGCTCTTTGCAAATTGTATTCGGAATTAGTTATAAGAAAGGCTGTACCGATAAAGATAAATCAACTTAATTAACAATGTTAAAAATTAAAATTTAAATTCATGTTCATTTAAAATATAACTATACTGTTTTAGAAAATTTTTTTGCTAAAGGATGTGTCAAACACAATTTTTTTTTAAAAAAAGGGGAGAGTACTTTAGTACTGCTGACTTAGCTCACACATACATATATAACTTAGACTATGAAATATGATAACAACCGCTGCGACGGTTGGCACGCCCGATCTAATTCAGTCCCGTGTACGGAGGCGTCCTGTACGCACACTTCACCCTTCATAATAAATGACATAAGCAGCCAACCAGTCTATCATTTCCACCCTTACACAAGCCAGCTAGGACACACTTATATTGACCCCCTACGGGACTCAACACCCTCCTTCACTTCTTAATCCGACCCGGTGTAGGAGAGGGTGCGCGTTTATAAAGAAGCAGGGAGCCGATTTCGCGAAGTTGGTGATGTCATATTAACCCCCCTTTTTTATAGTGGGGATGGATAGTGGGGGTGAAGGGTGGTAACGTTTGTATGGGACACTTTTCCGAAAACTCCCTCCTTCACTTCTTAATCCGACCCGGTGTAGGAGAGGGTGCGCGTTTATAAAGAGGCAGGGAGCCGATTTCGCGAAGTTGGTGATGTCATATCAACCCCCCTTTTTTATAGTGAGGGTGAAGGGTAGTAACGTTTGTATGGGACACTTTTCCAAAAACTCCCTCCTTCACTTCTTAATCCGACCCGGTGTAAGAGAGGGTGCGCGTTTATAAAGAGGCAGGGAGCCGATTTCGCGAAGTTGGTGATGTCATATTAACCCCCCTTTTTTATAGTGGGGATGGATAGTGGGGGTGAAGGGAAGTAACGTTTGTATGGGACACTTTTCCGAAAACTCCCTCCTTCACTTCTTTATCCCACCCGGTGTAAGAGAGGGTGAGCGTTTATAAAGAGGCAGGGAGCCGATTTCGCGAAGTTGGTGATGTCATATTAACCCCCCTTTTTTAAAGTGGGGATGGATAGTGGGGGTGAAGGGTAGTAACGTTTATATGGGACACTTTTCCGAAAACTCCCTCCTTCACTTCTTAATCCGACCCGGTGTAGGAGAGGGTGCGCGTTTATAAAGAGGCAGGGAGCCGATTTCGCGAAGTTGGTGACGTCATATTAACCCCCCTTTTTTATAGTGGGGATGGATAGTGGGGGTGAAGGGTATTAACGTTTGTATGGGACACTTTTCCGAAAACTCCCTCCTTCACTTCTTAACCCCACCCGGTGTACGAGAGGGTGCGCGTTTATAAAGAGGCAGGGAGCCGATTTCGCGAAGTAGGTGATGTCATATTAACCCCGCTTTTTTATAGTGGGGATGGATAGTGGGGGTGAAGGGTAGTAACGTTTGTATGGGACACTTTTCCGAAAACTCCCTCCTTCACTCCTTAACCCCACCCGGTGTACGAGAGGGTGCGCGTTTATAAAGAGGCAGGGAGCCGATTTTGCGAAGTTGGTGATGTCATATTAACCCCCCTTTTTTATAGTGGGGATGGATAGTGGGGGTGAATGGGTAGTAACGTTTGTATGGGACACTCTTCCGAAAACTCCCTCCTTCACTTCTTAATCCGACCCGGTTTAGGAGAGGGTGCGCGTTTATAAAGAGGCAGGGAGCCGATTTCGCGAAGTTGGTATTGTCATATTAACCCCCCTTTTTTATAGTGGGGATGGATAGTGGGGGTGAAGGGTAGTAACGTTTGTATGTGACACTTTTCCGAAAACTCCCTCCTTCACTTCTTAATCCCACCCGGTGTAAGAGAGGGTGCGCGTTTATAAAGAGGCAGGGAGCCGATTTCGCGAAGTTGGTGATGTCATATTAACCCCCTTTTTAAAGTGGGGATGGATAGTGGGGGTGAAGGTTAGTAACGTTTGTATGGGACACTTTTCGGAAAACTCCCTCCTTCACTTCTTAATCCGACCCGGTGTAGGAGAGGGTGCGTGTTTATAAAGAGGCAGGGAGCCGATTTCGCGAAGTTGGTGATTTATTTATTTATTTACTTAACAGAAAACATACTGACTTACAGTCGCCCAAAGCGTCAGCATGCTAGTCGCACAGTAAACATGGTCAAACAAACATTTTATAGTATAAAATCAAATAAAAAAAAAATAGATACATCAGGATTACCATATCATATGTCACAAATATTGAATATGTCAGAAAAAATACACATAAGAGTCAGTCAGAATTACAAAAATAATCAAATTATTATGTTAGTTCAGTAATACTACTTCTAAAACACTCGGAACACAAATTTTCTATATAATTAACAGCTTTATGCATGAATTGGCCAAAACTGTCAGCAAATATGTCAATATCATTGTCGTCGGCGAGTATATCTCCTATAAGGCGTAGAGCCCGAACGGTGGGTGCATTCGCGGCGTACTTAGTGCGCGCTGAGGGCCAACACAAAAGGCGCGGGCGCCGTCGCGGCGCTACCAACCCCTCCGCGTTCCAGCTCAATCGATTAGGCACCTGTAATCCTATTTGGCTAAGAATCGTTGGGCTATCTATCTTATTGTGTATAATACACAAATAGTGTACTATCGTCTGCACACCCTTTCTAAATTTTAGCGTATCTAGTCCTACCATACCGCTGACAAATAAGGACGGATATAAATGTGGATAATACCCATACTTTCCTTTATACAGCCAACGTGCGAATTTGCGTTGTATTTTTTCATATTAACCCCCCTTTTTTATAGTGGGGATGGATAGTGGGGGTGAAGGGTAGTAACGTTTGTATGGGACACTTTTCCGAAAACTCCCTCCTTCACTTCTTAATCCGACCCGGTGTAAGAGAGGGTGCGCGTTTATAAAGAGGCAGGGAGCCGATTTCGCGAAGTTGGTGATGTCATATTAACCCCCTTTTTAAAGTGGGGATGGATAGTGGGGGTGAAGGTTAGTAACGTTTGTATGGGACACTTTTCCGAAAACTCCCTCCTTCACTTCTTAATCCGACCCGGTGTAAGATAGGGTGCGCGTTTATAAAGAGGCAGGGAGCCGATTTCGCGAAGTTGGTGATGTCATATTAACCCCCTTTTTTATAGTGGGGATGGATAGTGGGGGTGAAGGGTAGTAACGTTTGTATGGGACACTTTTCCGGAAACTCCCTTCTTCACTTCCTAATCCGACCCGGTGTAGCTAAAGGTGCGTGGTCAAGGTCATTCAAGGTCACGGTCATCTAAGGTCATTCAAGATCAAGGTCATTCACTGTCAAGGACATTCAAGGTCATTCGGTATCAAGGTCATTCAAGGTCACTCAAGATCAAGGTCATCCACTAGTAAATTTTCCCCAGTTTCCCCCACCCTTCAACTCCCACTTCCCCCCGGGTCCCGAAGGTTTGATTAGGCGATTTAATTTTTTTACCATTTTGAGTGTGCAGACCCTTTGCGACACCCTGACCCGTATCACATGTAAGTAAACAAGATTAATGTTTAAATCATTACATTTTTAATATTTTTACGTAAAATCCTTTTCAAAATACGGTTACAAAGGTGAAAGAGAAAGTAAATCGTTTTTTTAACAAGTGCGACAAGGACACAATGTCCTCGACAAGTGCTCGGTCAAAGATTAACAAAATAGAAAATATAGATGCGATGTCATTGGTTTGATACCTACGGCATACTTGTGTTTTATTCTTTTAGCCTTTTTGTGATGTTAATTTATTATTATGTACCGAATGCAATTGTATTTGTAGTTAATTAAAAAGTCGTCGAAATTTTGTTACGTAAATAGAAGAAAAGAGGATACATATTAATGTTTATTATAGTATAAATTATTTTTTATTATGTTGGTTATTATTATGACTAACACTTTTTTTTACTTTTGTCTCTCCATTCCAGGTTTTCTACTCTGAGGTTCAACTCCAAGATTGGATTCCAATTGTGAGTGGGCAAAGAAACAAATCAGACTGGAATCCTTCAAAAAGCAATAGAATAAGAAGCGACCATTTTAATGCTAATGATAAATATACTTCCAAGAAAGGTCGAACATTGCTTTTAAGAAAATGCAATTCCTATAATTGAGGTTAATAGGTACATACATCTATTTATCAACGTAACAAGAAACTAAAACAAAACAAGAGACTAAATAAAAAACTAAAAAAACACGCTTTTATTGCTAACTAAAAAAGAGAAAATAATTTCTGAGTACACGGAATTTATATTACAGTAGAGTAAAAAGCGTGGGGTGCACTTTATGACGTTTTCATACTTTTATACGTGCCAATAATAGGATGATTTTCACATACTACTATACGAAGCACCCCACGCTTTTTACTCTACTGTAATATAAATTCCGTGTACTCAGAAATTATTTTCTCTTTTTTAGTTAGCAATAAAAGCGTGTTTTTTTAGTTTTTTAAACTATTATTTATTTTATTTTTTTTAGTTAAATCTCCAAATTATTGCATTGTCATTGGTACTTAATCACAGATTACTAAATAGTTACTACACTTAATGTGTTAGTTAATAGTGACATCTATTGGCAAAATACAGAGCTTCTAGTGCAAATCAATGGCATCAGTTAAAACTGCATAGCATTAGCAGCGACATCTAATGATTGCTATCGAAACTAACTAGCTAAGCGAACGCTACTAGATACTTTCGTAATATTTGTGAAAGAGATGGCGCCGTGCGGAAAATGTAAGAAGGCGATTTCAGCAATATTAAAATTAATTTTATTTTTTTAGTTAATAAGGATAATCGAAAACTCTTATCAAATTATTGCATTGTCATCGGTCCTTGACCCCTGTGCAAATTTCCATGTTAATCAGACTCCTAGAAGTAGGTGAAAATGAAGTGCAAAGATTCCGTTACATACATAGTTACATACAGGTCAAGCTAATAAAAGCGTGTTAAAAAAAGGTTTTTTGGTATAAATGATTTTGTATATGTAATAATGTTTTATTTTAAAACCGAACCTTCGCACTTTACCGAGTGAATAAAACAATATATAAATAGCATTATGAAAAAATAAATAGTAAAATTCTGTTTTTAGCACGAAATAGAAGGCAGATAGTTCACGTAAGGTTTGTACCTTCTGTTTCGTTATTTTTATTTTTGTCACAGTGCAAAAAGTGACGTTTAGTTTACACTTGTGCCGAACAGAGAGTTACTACCTATCTCTTTTGTTCTTACTGTTTGAATTATGACATTCCTTTCACACCATTTATTAATGTGTTTACTAAGAATTGCGCATGTGTGCACTCACTCTCGATCGGCACAGATTTTCCGTTTGTTTCGTGAGCGTATAACATATCTATTATTTTAAATATCATTGGTGACTACCATCAAACTCGCCGCGCAGAAACAGAATACAGCTCTCATGAGCTGTTGTTTCGCTGACAGTCGCCGTCCGCAACATGGACTCGTCGAGTCGCCGAGCTCCTACGTCTGCCTTGCGCCGCTGCTCGCTGAGGCAAAGGACGACGCAGAGACGCGCCGCGCATTATTAATGTGCGCGCCACCCGCCCCGCGCCTCTCTAGCCGCGAGGCCAAACTGTTTCTTATTGGTCGCTTACCCGACTTGTCAATTGTAAATATTTCCTTTTTTGTATATATCTAGGTTAAGTTTTAAAAATAAAGATACATTCTACCTTTTGATCATCGGAGTTATTATTATAACCACCTTCCTTCACCAAAGTCTTAATAACCTAACGTCTTAGTAACATGAATGCATTATCATCATGCATGAACAATTAGGTGAAAAAAGTTGTTTTCCCGATGGATCATACAATTAGGTACTCTCTAATAAGTAACAAGAGGCTCGCGTTACTTGGTGCGCCAGAACTCTTCAGAAATTCGACGGAGGATGAGGAGATTCAAATGTCGTAAGTATACAGCATCATATCATGTGACGAATCATGGATTTATTCGTATGAACCCGAAGCCAAAAACTAGCTGGTGCTCTTGTGGGACAGAGAACGCTTTATGCTGAATGGTATAGTACCACTTGCTTGCCGGAAGTCGTCTCAATATTGTATCACTTCCTTGATACCCGAAACTTTCAGTGCAGCCCTCGTAAAACTGGTAACCAGCTTCTCTATAAAACCACTCAAGATACTTACCAACAATGAATTAATCTGTTACCGGGCGTATCGCGGCCGAGGACGGCGCAGTTAGTGATCTTTGTAAAGCGCTTAAGCTATTAAGCATCACGATATAGCAGCAGGGTAGTCTAATGAAAATGCGGGTTACGATTAGTACTCGTTTATTATTATATAATTAATTCAAATGCAATTCGTTCTCGTGTCGTCTCGGGACACAGACGTTGGCAAACGTACGGGGGCGCCGAGCAGCCGGTAGTCAACCGCCACTAAACAAATAAATAAAACGCCGAACGAGTCGGGAGCCCCCGCCGCCCTCGCCACGTCCCGCGACGTCGACACAATACTTAAGATTAATAGAAAATTTGATATAGGTGATATATCTTCTCAAGCTCTCACTCGGCGTCTGACGCGCGCCGCCCGGCACGCGCTGAGCCGCGCGGGCGGGACGCGTCCTAGTTTCTAGATAATAGGAATTTTAAAATTTCACAAAGCGTCACAGAAATAATTACATTTGTGATCTAAAAATATCTTACGAAGATTAAACCATATTTATATACAACGATTACTTCTATACATTTAAACACATCTAATACTGTTTTAACTGCTGTCGTATTCGCCTTACAAGCTTTGTTCTTAGTTGATCAGTTCTCAGCTTCACATTCATTTCGATTTCGAAACACAGACACAAAGGTGTCTGTGTTTCTTTTTGGAGCTTGTATTTAACTAACAAACGACGTAAGAGTTAATACAGTATTAGATTTGAAGCCGACACACAGATAGTTTAATACCGGTCTCGATTTGTTAAGCATTCGCCTAATATCAACATATTTTACCGGAAGATTAGAACTGTTTATCAAGAACCTTAAAAATTATATTAATATTACAACAATGATGCATTATATTTGTTGGTTTCTAATCTCCCGTATTTGGTAACATAATACAAAATGTTTACTTCATATTTATGGTGTCACATTTTCTCGACATGCACCCACTTGTAATGTATTTATATTAAATAAATACGCATACCTACGTTGTCTTTCCATTGACCGATACAGGGTTTGGAAAGAATTTTATTGTAAAGTATGATAGATAATTGCACAGACGAGTGAGGCGTCACGCGTGTTGCTAAGCGCCTAACTGCATTATGTTTTTAATTTTAATATGAACAAGTCTAACGGTAACAAATGCATACAGCGCACCTCAGTGATAGTGAGGAAGAATCGGCTGAAATTTTTAATAGAAAAAAAATATAATATGTACAAAATTATTATGCACTTAATTATAATCTATTTGTTCGTCAAAACAGGCGGTGGCCGCGTCCGACGCCGGCCTTCGCCTTCCAACAACGCAATACAAATGTTAATATACAACGAAGAATCCTTGATCTTTCGACCAAAAACCAAATGTCTTTGGAGTTAATGATTTGCATTAAATGGTCTAATTTAAGCCTTATTTTTTTTTTCAAGTAAAACCAGGAGATGGCAACTTATTTCATTCATGATAACAATCCAGCCATTCCCGCAATTTCCGAGCCTCGGAAGATCCTATGCTAGCCGAGCCACTACGACATTCAATTACAGAGGTCGCTATACCAAAGTGGTATTCGACCGGCCTGAACGAGTAGCTGAGTAATAAGCCCAGCCATTACTTAGCGGCGCTAAAAGACCCAAATAATATTCGTCGTCGAGTAACTCGAATCTTGATTTCGTGAAGACGTCTTAGTAAATAGGGCTAGGTTGCGAATCGACCGGTACGCAATACGTTATGTCTTTTTTTTCAAACACTGCGCACCCTCTCCTCTACGACAAAAAGCGCACTCTAACACATAAGGCATCGTTTACCTATTCAATATAATTAACTCGTACTCGCACGCGCACGCACGCACACACACACACACACACACACACAGGCCCACGTCACGCCTCGAGTCGCGTCGATCGATTTGCGGTGCTATTAAACCAGTGATGTTAGGTACATCCCTGAGCTATGGACATGTTTGACATTTACCAACCACATTCTCGGGTGCACATAAAACGTTTTGGTTCAACAAAAACTATCGGCGGATATCAAACGCATCCATGGCAATATAGCATAGCACATCCAGTGGAAAAAACCCAAGAACGGGAAGTTTGAATTTGGAACGAGTCGCAGATGAGGGCAGAAAGCGAAGCACGGAATGGTGGAAGCTTCGGCCACAGGGCGCTGGGTCGCCGCCGACGGGCGCGGCTACACGGGCTGGCCGGGCCCGGCGGCGGCGCCGGCTCACACGTGGTGGTGCGGCGCGCGCGGCAGCATGGGCGCGTCGTCGGCGTCGTCGGCGTCGTCGGGCGCGGCCCAGTCGCGCGCGCGCGGCGCCGCGAGCCCGCACAGCCGCAGCTGGAAGAAGTCCGCGCAGTTGTTGAGCGGCCCGCGCGAGAACGGCGAGCGGCCGCCGCGCGCCTGGAAGTGCCGGTAGCGGCCGCGGTTCAGCTGCTCGTTGGTCGTCATGCCGAGGCACACCACCAGGTACAGCTGGCAGCACAGCAGCACGGTCACCCAGAACAGGTGGAAGGCGGCGTTGAGCGCCACCCACGCGAGCCACGCGTTGCAGCGGCCCCACCGCAGGACCGCCTCGAGCCCGCTCTCACCCCCCGCGTCGCCCGCGCCCGCGCACTCGCTCGCGAAGTACTGCGCGCAGCCCCACAGCATCCAGCAGCACATGCCCACGAGACTCGCCAGGAACCCGATGAAGTATCGGTGGTTCCGCGCGCCTGGAAATACCCAACGGACACTTTATGGAGACGCCCTTATATAGCGATGGGTCATCGTAGACGCCATCCGGATTAAAGTGGTGACAATTTAAAGAGTTAAGATGGTAACACTCATTCAAATAAAATAAAATTGATCACTTTGAGCATTTCTGCTCGAAATTAAATCTTACGATTCAATTTTCACAAATATGAGACGCGAGTCTCAAAACTTATTTTCCATTTGGTACAACATTTAAGCCTGTCGTAATTCAAAAACGTGGCAACATCACAACGTGACTCACCGATGCAGTTGCCGACCCAGGGGCAGTGGTGGTCGAACTTGGCGACGCAGCGGTTGCACACGGAGCAGTGCTTGGAGCGCAGCGGGCGCCGCACGAGGCACGCGGAGCAGAAGCGCGCCGGCTCGAACCCGCCGCGCATGCTCTCCGACAGCTCGATTATCGTCTGACAACCAACCATATCACGTCATACATTATTGAGACACACGGACACACTTGCATTCTTATGCTATAACTTCCTAAATAATCATGATTTCACCTAAACTGCCTCATTTATAAGAGCAATGAAAATTTTCAACTGTAGTCCACCATTTGTCTTGCTTTCTACAGTTTAGAATGTCTTTTGACAAAACCATCGTTACTACTCGTATTTCAAAATTATTTTAGAGCTATTTCTCCTAATGAGAATAACAATACCAATCCCACATACCCATTATTACCAAAACACAATAGACTTGACGAAAAATAATTTTGTTTAAAATATATATATACGAGCTGTGCCCGCGACTTCGTCCGCGTGGAATATTTATTTTGGGCATAATTTTATTTTGGCAAATTTATTTTTTTGCTATTAATTTTAGACATTTTATTTTATAAGTTTTTAAAATAACATAATTAGCTTAAAGTACTTCTGCGTTAATTATTTTTCTAGTTTTATTTTCTTGTGTCAGAAGAACATATTAGTTTTGTCCGCAATGCGTTTGTAGGTCTGATCTTGACAACGCGACATATGTGTGAAAAGCAGTCTTGTTGACGTTAATTAATTCCTATGTGTTTAAATGTTTGCCCCTATGATTTATTTATTGTAACGGTGAAAGATAGCATAACAGGAAATAGAATTCTTTTAAAATTAAAAGGTAAATAATTTGGAATCATTGAGGTGCGAGGTATAAGCACTGTTAGACCAACTGCTAAACCAGTCTAAACTATTGCAACCATCACGTTACATATTGCGAAGGAATTAGATTTGAAGTCGGGTCCCGGTGGTGTAAGATTTCTAAGTAGAATTATTGGGGTACCTATTTTTAACTTGAGGGAATATGGGGGAAGGTCACTTATGTTCAAATAATTATTTTATTAATTTCGTCTACGCTACAGTTTCTCACTCCCAATATTGCACTTTGACACATCCATTGATGATAGTTTTTTTCTATTTCGCTTATTTCAGGGTGAACTTTCGATATAAAGTCGTCAATGTTACTCACTCTTAATCCTTAATCTCGTTCAATTGCAATTTTATTTTCTACTAACTTAAGTAACTTTGAAGGAAAAGTTATACTACCTCCCTACCACTGCCTCGTAGGTGTAGTGGCAAAGTTTCTGCCTAACATCCAAGAGGTCCTGGGATCGAATCCCAGGTCGAGTCAAAATTGTTTCTGAGATTTTCTGTCATGAATCTCTCAAAAACAGCTCGGAGTCGAGAAGTTGGCGGTGTTACACCGCCGTGCCTCGGTTCGCACGTTAAGCCGTGGGTCATGCGCCTGATCTCTCTCCGGTCATGTCAGATTGCCGTCTCACCGAACTTTGAGAGTGATGGAACAGTGCAGTTTGAGAGTGCACTTGTGTATTGTGCTCAAACTTGTGCACTATAATATCTCCTGCGTAGTTGGCTGATCTCTGTTGAGATTGGCCGCCGTGGTCGAAATCGGTCTGGAGGACTATTTCTACGTCCCCTCAAATGTGCTCTCATATTTGTAGTTAATTTTAAGCTGTTCACAAACTTCCATATTGGGGTATTTTTAAGGCAAGACTTTACAATGTCTGCTCTTGTTCCCCTTATTATTACAGGTACAGTTTGTCGAAACATAACAGTAACTTTATGATGATGATTTTATCACAGTTTCTTATATCTCTAAGAGTCCTATCTAGACCCTCTACATGAGCTCTATGGATCATGGAAACGCGTTCAAACAAACAAACAAACAAACTCTTCAGCTTTATAATATTAGTTAAGATATTTTATTTTTATTGGTAGGACCTGCGATCAGTCGCTAGACTATAATCAGGTTAGATGTATGCGGTAGGCGTTTGGCGAGTCGAAGCCCCTGCTCCATATCCCCTTATTTGTACAGCATGTCGTCTCTCTTGAGTCTTTTAATCGGTTTACTCTGTAAGAGGTGACTAGATAGTGGGTTTGGGTGTTTATTTAGACGATCCTTATAGTTGGCCAAGTATCATTTGGCTTCGTCTAGAATTGTTGGAATTTCCAAATACTCGTGAATCTCAGAGTTGCGAGCATACCAGGGCGCTGATGAGAGTACACTTAGGATGTTATTTTGGGCTCTCTCACATAATAATAATAAAATAATGTTGGATAATAATAATGTTGCTCTCCACATAATGTTGGATTTACTATATATATATCTACTACATATAGTATATAACTATATACTATATTTAGTAATTGTAGGGAATGGCTGCAGGCGGACGTGTTTTCAGTTCATCACGCTTGGTATCGAGATCAGCTAGGCGCTGTGACTCAAAGTCGCGCACCTGGATGAATACACGCCTGCGCCACTCAGGCCGTTGTGCTGCCAAATCTTCCCATTGAGATGGCTCGATTTTGCATCTTTTCATGTGGCGCTTCTGAACGTCTTTATTGGAGGAGTTGTCCGTCGCGTTTACGCTTGCCCTCCTCAAGTTCAGAATAAAAGATGCGCTTTGCCACTCTTTCCTCAGCCATACGGGACACGTGACCACACCACCGAAGCTGCCGACGCATAATATACGCTTCAATGCCACCAACATTAGCACGTCGCAGAACCTCGGTATTACGCACGCGACCCGTCCACTTAATGTTCATGATTTTACGCAGACATTTAAGGTGAAAGCGGTCCAGCGTGCGCATTTGGTGACGATATAAACACCATGTCTCTGAGGAGTACAATAGATTTGGCAGCACAATTGCCATATAAACGGATATTTTGGTTGGCAGCTTTATGTCATGCGAGCAGAAGACTTAAGAGCGTAGCTTGCCAAACGCAGCAGTCGCAGCACCAACTCTGCTGTTTATCTCGTCATCTAGGTCGCACTTTGATGTTACAGTGCTCCCAAGATATCGAAATTTTTGGACCTGGTTCAACATATCCCCATCTAGCTTTATGCTCAGCGTCTCATGACCATGTATGTCCAAAGACATGACCTCCGTTTTTTTGACACTGATCTTGAGGCCAAATTTACAGCACGCCTGATGAAACACTGACATAAGCTGTTGCAGACCATCGGAGGATTCTGCTAAGAAGCACAGGTCATCAGCGTACATGATTACTGTGACTAATGCGTATGTACTAATGCGTGTGTCACTTTTGTGTGAGCTTTAAGTCTAGCCAGGTTAAAGAGGCCGCCGTCAGTGCGAAAACGACTGCGTACACCTTCTGAGACTGATTGTGCGACTTCATTTACTGCCGCTGCAAAGTATAAGGAGAACAACGTAGGTGCGATAACACATCCTTGCTTCACCCCACAGGTAACGGGAAAGAAATCTGATTGTTCACCGTCTACAGTAACGCAGCATTGCATGTCGTCATGCAAGAGTCGAATCAGCCTCACGAATTTCTCAGTGCATCCCATCTTTTTTAGCACCATCCACAGGGCTTCGCGAGGAACACTGTCAAACGCCTTCTCCAAGTCAACAAAGCAGAGGTATAACTGACGACCTTGTTCTCTAATTTTTTCTTGCAGTTGACGCACAGAGAATATAGCATCACAAGTGCCTCGTTCAGGTCGGAAGCTAAACTGGGTTTCGGGCAGGATTTTCTCTGACAGAATAGGCAGGGCGCCGATAACCCTCAAATCGGCGTAGAACCGTTTTGTGGCATTACCAAGCAACGAGCCACTACGCTACTAACCATTCTCTATAAACAAGAGGCGATTGAGTGGTGGAAGTCTACATCAGGACAAGAACACTCAAAAGCACTCATTCAGGGATACAGCAACAAAGTAACTAAAGAGCTGTTAAAGTTCAAAAGATACAAAGCTTTTACTTTGACCAGAATACTAACAGGTCACTGCAAACTAAACAAACACATGGCAAACATGAATATGACAGAAGACGCTCTGTGCAGATTCTGCCACACAGAGGAGGAAACGGCCATGCATATTCTCTGCTCATGCGGCCCGCTTATGAGCAAAAGAAGTATCCATCTCGGGCGGCACATCATGCGCCCGGATGAGATAACAGAAGTCACGCTCCAAAGAGTCTGGCAATTTATAGACTCAACGGGACTAAGCAGTGAACTATAAATACAAAGGGCTGCCACAATAGATCAAACTTGGTCGAGTTGGCGATAAGAAGGCCCATAAACCCAATAATAAATAATAAGCAGGCGGTTCAATAAAACTCGGGCGAAAGCCTTTCCTGGACTTGACAGAAGTGCAATACCACGGTAAGAATTGCAATAAGAACGGTCACCCTTGTTCTTATAGAGAGCGCTTATGCGAGATACTTTAAATTCATCAGGAACTCGCTCTTCTTCCCACATTCGAACAAAAAGCTCCCAAACCCGAGTGTGCAGCTCCTCACCGCTATATTTCAGCAATTCTCCCGGTATAAGGTCAATGCCTACCGCCCGCTTATTATGTTGCTGTCTGATGGCAGAAACTACCTCATCACGTGTCAGTGGCCTATCTAACTCCGTTGCCAAAGGGAGTTGGGTAATCCACATTGAGCAACGTGTTAAAATGTTCAGCCCAACGTTTTGTGACATCCTCTTTGCTCTTTATAAGATGCCCACCGTCTGAAGACTAAAGGGGCGTCCGCGCTTGAGAGGATACGCCTATCAGCCTACGTACCTCGGAGTAGAACTCCCCGAGCTGATTCGTGTCTGCAAGCCACTGCATGCGAGAGGCTTGGTCATGCCACCACTTGTCTTTAAGTTGTCGAGACAGCTTGCGTTATTCTAAGTCACTATCTTTGACTGTTTTGTCGCTGCCATTATGCCGTGCGTGCTGATGCAGAAGAGCACGGTGCTTGTCGAGAGCCTTCCTGAGAATTGCATCATTCTCATCAAACCAATCTTCATTACGTCGGGTTTTTGCGCCTAATATGTATGAAGCGGTTTCCATCAAGTGAGATGATAGCGTCTGCCAGTCAGCAGTGTCATTGCTGAGCAGCAACTTGTCGGCTAGAGTTTTTAGCAAATTATTCCTGCACCACAAGACTATTGAACTTTTCTAGATTGAAAGATGCCTGCTTTTTAGTTATAGATCTACGTGGTTGTCGGAGACGTAATCGTAGCTTAATGACAATCAGTCTGTGATCAGTCCAACAGTGAGCACCACGCATTACGCGGGTCACTTGGACTTGGTAGATGTCTCTTTGCCGTACGATGGCAAAATCAATAAGATGCCAGTGTTTGGATCTTGGGTGCATCAACGTCGTCTTGTACTTAGCAGGAAGTCGGAACATGGTATTTGATATAGCCAGTTCATACTGAGCACAAAGACTGAGCAGCAAATGACCATTGCTGTTCATATTTCCAACTCCGTGTCGACCCAAAACTCTAGGCCAAGCCCCATAGTCTCGACCAACTCTGGCATTAAAATCACCCAGCATGAGAACCTGCTCGTTGGTGCTTATATTGTCAAGACATCGTACTATCTCTTCATAGAATTGGTCCTTGATGTCATCAGATTTGTCTAAGGTTGGAGCATAGACACTGATGACATTAAGGAAATTATTATAGGAAAGCAGTGCCTCCCTGAATAGGGCTGCTCCGTCATCCTGGGTGCTGCCGAATCCGCACTGTCACGCCCAGATATTGCAGTGGGGAAACGACCACGGCATGTAATCACACCCCCAAGACCGCCTGTGTGCAGGAAGCGGACAAAGCCCGGCCTACATCGAGCCGAACCTCTCTACCTTAACCCATCGCCACAGGGCTTTAAGCGTAGTCGGAGTCCATTATAAGGAAGCGGTCAAGTGCGCAGGAATATTTTTAAGTGCGCCAACGTACGCGCAAACGCAGGCGCACGCACTCGTCCTCCCTCTCCCTTGACCAGTGGAACGAAGGACCGCTACGACTGGGGAGAGATCAGATGATGTGTCTGGCCGGCGGCAACTATACACCCTCTGCCGCCGCCCTAGGCCATCCATCTTGCCTTGCTGAACCGCCGGGTCTACCGCTACCCATTTGCATATCTGCTTTGGGTTGCCTTTCCCGCCGGATCAGACTTTGTCTAATTCTACGGGAGGGATCGTAGTCGTAGTAAGGAACTAAATGGAAGGAAGTAGGCTTGTGTAGTACATGTCATTGCTCTTTCACTATCACTATTACAACTGAGGAAGGCTGCATCGTCAGCAAAAGTTGCAACAGCAGTTTCAGGTGCCTGAGGCAGGTCACAAGTGAATATATTGTAGAGAACAGGACCAAGTACCGAGCCTTGAGGCACTCCTGCTCTACATCTAAAAAGAGAAGATCTCGCGTCGCGTAGCTTCACTTAGAAATATGCTTAAAATATGACTCTTTAAATTTTCTTGTTAAATTATGTGAGTTGTTGAGTCAAATACCTGGAACTTGTCAGCCTTGGAGGCGGTGATGACGCCGGGGTCGCTGCGCCACGAGCGCAGGAAGGTGTACCACAGCGCGGCCGAGCTTGCCACAAACGCCGCGGACGCCGCCAGCGGCACCGCCGGCCACACGAACACCGCCCACGTTATGTAGAACCACGCCTGCACACATATGACACGGTTAATACCTTATCAGGTCAGCTAATTAATAAATTATTGCAAACATACACCTCACAATTTTAAACTAATAATTTACCTATGATGAAAGGTCAAGCTTATCAGCTTTAAAAAAAAGGAAGATTTCTATGTTAATTAAAAGCCTTTGTCTAGCTTACCTTTGTGGCCAAATACACACTCAGAGGGAATATATTCTTCAGTTCATCATCAAACAGCAGATTTGAAACAAAGTGTAGCAATGAGTAGAAGCACACTAGTATGAAAATCTTAATGAGGTAGAGCGCATCCATCTCAAGCACCAGTCCTGTCAAGTAGAAAGCTATGAACGGCATCACCACCACACACCACCATCTAAACTTCTGCAAATAAAAAAACAGAAATTATATTTATATTCAATAATAACTTTTCAATGTTTAAATTTTCAACAAAATTATCATTGAAAATGATTTGCAACACTTTTAAATAAAATGATTTATCTAAGCAGCTTACCTTATCATAAGCTAATCTTCTAAAAATATTTCTTTTTGTGGTAGCCATGGTATGCTCCTTGATTTTGTCTGCAACTTTGGCCCCGACCCACAGGGAGTCAGTGTTGCTCTGCAGCATGGTCAGGGGGGTCACGCCGCGCAGGTTGGGGATGTCCAAACTAGCATCACCCTGAACACAATGGAAATACATAAACAATCACATACATGTATAACTTACTGCTAACTTCTATTAGACCTGTAAGTCCTAAGACTTACTCTGTATGCTTTCATGTTTTTATAAAATAAATAGAGATCACACAACAACTTACTTAGCCTAAAATACATAATATCAAGTGAAGTAAAAAAAAATTGTTACCACACAATGACATAACAATTAACAATGTCAATATTAAACCAATAAAAACTTACATAGAGTAACAGAGTTGATATGGCTGTGGTGTTTCTTGCGAGGATCGCCCAATGCAGCGCAGTGTTGCCGTGCGAGCGGTCAGTGGGGCGCGTGGAGGCGCCCAGCGTGAGCAGCAGGCGCGTGGGGTCCACGGCCGACACCTTCCAGCACGACCACATCAGCGGCGTCATCCCGCCCGCGTCCGGCGCGTCGGGCGGCACGCCGCGCGCCACCAGGTACGCCACCACGGCCGTGTGCCCGAACTGCGCAGCCAAGTGCAAGCACGCACAGCCCTCGGCGTCGCGCAGACTCGGGTCGGCGCCCGCGCGCACCAGCAGCACGCTTGCCTCCAGGTGCCCCTGCCTCGTCGCCCAGTGCAGCGGGGTGGACTGCAGCTCCCCACCGATCGCGTCCACCACGGCCCCCTTCGAGAGCAGGTACTGAATGATCTCGCGTCGATTGTTGATGGCCGCCCAGTGCAGCAGGGTTACGGTCTCGCGGTCTGGCTGGTTCACGTCCCAGCCCGCCTCGACCAACTCTTTGACGCGAGCGAAGGCACCGTACTGCGTCGCTTTGACGATGTCGAATCCGCTGTAGTCGCGCTCGAGCGGGGCCGGCGGCGGGTCCCGCGGCGGCGGCCCGTCGCCATCGGGCTGTGCTTTGCCGCACTGGCCGCTCGCAGCCGCGCCACAGGTGCTGTCGTACATACTGTTTTAGATTTAGCTGGCTTTAGACGGTTCCCGGAGACACGGGCATTGTTTTAGTCGGAAGATGATCACGCGTATAAAATTATGATAATGTCACGCACACACGTCTGCACAAGTGATTAAATATTTTTGAGTAATAATATTCGCTAATCTTGTTTCACGAGATCTCTATTATCAGCAAAAATCACAAAAATCGACAAACGACCTGAGTTTCAGCTGTCAATTTTTGGTTTCGCTGTCAGTCAAAAAAATTATTGACAAAATGACAACCACAGACAAAACACATTTACAGATTATAAATTCTGTATGAAGCATTGACTACCTACATGAAACCAGCCTTGGAACAAATGTAGGGCGAATAGGCTATTTATTGGCTAACTGTTGGAGCCGGGGCCAGTTTGGGTCAATGTTGGCGCAAACATTCGGACCCCGATGCTGGCCTTTCGCCCACGAATTTTTGTTTGTTCCCATCATTTTCAGTAAAACCATTATTTCTCAATTAATTATCAAAATTTTGTGATATTTTAATCAATTTTGACAGCTAAGCAGTTTTTAAACAAAAACTTGGTTTACAAAAATCGAGTGCCGCTACGAAGTGGGAATTTCGTAGGGTTTACGCAATAGATTACTTAGTAACCACAGACGACATAGAGAATACTACGTATGTACGTGTTAGTAACTATATATGATAACAAATTTCCTACTGCACATTTTCAATCTTAAATCCTTTAAAATCCAAGTTTTTGTCAAAAAACTGCTGCCATAATTTTGTGATATGTATGACCCTTTTCACTAAATATCTAACAGTTATTTCTTCAGTCAGCCATCATGAGGAGCAAATGTCAGGTGTTGGTTCCGAAGGAAATTTAAATCAATCAAGGTTATCAGGGAAAAAAAAAGAAATTCAATAAAGCTCTCGGTTTATTAGTTAAACAAATATCACTTTTATTTACAACCGAAGCGATCACAAATCATAGTAAAAACTAAACGTAATCACCTAAAACTACTTAACAGATCGAAATATTTACAATAGAATTAACAACTCGTCGACTCTGGGAGCGGTCGGACGCTACGGGCGGTCGCGGGCGACGGGGCGGGCGCGCGGCGGGGCGGGCGGTGTCGCGTCACGTGTCGCGTCACGCGGTGGCGAGCGGCTGCGTCACGCGGTGGCGAGCGACTGCGTCACGCGGTGGCGAGCGACTGCGTCACGCGGTGGCGAGCGGCTGCGTCACGCGGTGGCGAGCGGCTGCGTCACGCGGTGGCGAGCGGCTGCGTGACGACGGGTTCACGTTCACGCTCGCGGCGTCGCGGCGACGAATCGTCGTCGCCGCTCGCCTCCGTGAGCCGCAGCGCTACTTCCAAGTCGCGCAGCACCTGTGGGCATTAATTAACCGTGAGTTCAACTGATTTGCTCCATCGGCTTGCGGTTAATTTGCATGAACCTGGATTATTTTTTTTCTGGTAACCCCATAATTACTTAATTACGTTTCAACGATTACTTGACCAGCGGTCCCTCGGATCATAAATAAATAAATTGTTTCACACACCAATTACCTAGCCCCAAACTAAGCGTTAGCTTCTGCTATGGTGGCTAAGATAACGGATAGAAATACTTAAATACATGTATAAACACCCATGACTCAGGACAAATGCTCGTGCTCATCACACAAACATTTCTCCCTAGCAGGATTCGAACCCGCGACAGCCGGTTTTGTAGTCTGAACCTCAGACCACTAGACCAATGCTGTCGTCGTCACGCTGGTAAATTAATATTGATAAACAGTAAAAAAACACAGTTAAAAATATATATTGAATTACTCGTATTTCTTGCAATTTAAAAAAATCCTGCAGTCTCCTTTATTTTGCATTTTGGTACATTACCGCTTAATTTTAATCTCGGCAAATATCTCTAAGCTATTGCCTACGATCAAGAATTATACTAGCAGTGTCGGAAACACATGATACTCATTTGTGTATTGTATAAACTCTTTATTGCAATAAGAAAATACATTTAAACATATCAGAAATACATTGATGAGCAAGGGCGAGCTTATCCCTGGCGAGATCTCTTCCAGCTAACCCAGAAAGGGCATGCAGAGGAGTTACATTGGGCAGGGTTCATACAATATAACTAGGTATACTATAACATAATATATATACATAAACATACATACACACATATACAAAATACATAATGTATAATAAATATTTATTTGTATAGACTTACTTAAACTAAATATAATATATACTTTATATGTATATCATCAAAGAAAATTAATTTATTTTATTCCATTTTATAGCTCAGTTCTGTGCTGTAAGAAGTACCTTTTTAAATTTGCTTTAAATGCTGCAAAGGAAGGAGCTTGCCGCACCGTGTCAGGCAAAAGATTCCAACGCCGAGCAGCCAACACCGCAAACGATTTATCAAACGACGAAGCATTATGATTAGGTATCTGCAGAACAAGATCCCTGCGAGGACGCAGGCGAGCATCGGGCGCAGGACGAAAATTAAACATATCACTGAGGTATCCGGGGGCAGTAGGGTCAAACAGTGCTTTATAGAGCAGACACAGAATATGGCACTCCCTCCGTTGGCGTATAGGCAGCCAATTCAGTTTGGTTCTGTATTCCGACACATGGTCGTACTTTCTCAAACCGTAAATGTATCGAATACCCAGGTTTTGCAGTCGCTCTAGCTTGTTAAGCAACTCCTCACCAGCGTCCAAATAAACTATATCCCCGAAATCTAATAGTGGAAGGATAAGACTATTAGCCAACATGAGTTTAGTTTGGAAAGGAAGAAAGTTTTGTAGGCGCTTTAGGGAGTGAAAAGCAGCAAATACCTTACGACTAACTTCAGAAATATGAGCCGACCATGAAAGTGTCTGGTCCATGATTATGCCCAAATTCTTCACTGTAGTGTTGAAAGGTAACACTGTACCGGAGAAGAGAACATCCGGCCACACTTCCGACTTAAACTTTGAGATGAAGTAGGGACTCCCAACTACTATTGCTTGTGACTTCGCTGCATTCACCTTAAGACCAAAGTTGTTGGCCCAGGATTCTAGTAACGCTAAATCGGAATTGATGGTATTTATAGCGGAAGTAAAGGTGGAGAAAGGGGCAGCGGTATAAATTTGCAGATCATCTGCGTAAAGATGATATGAAGACAGCAGAGAAGAGGTTATACTATTAATGAAGATTGAAAATAAGATCGGTGAAAGGATACCGCCTTGAGGTACGCCAGAAGATATAGTGCACCAATGAGATTGGTTGTCGCCGATTTTGACCAGCTGAACCCGGTCCGTCAGGTAAGACTTAAACCAGGACAGCGCTGTAGGAGAAAGGTTGAGCGATTGCAACAAAGCTATGAGGATATCATGGTCAACTGAGTTGAAGGCACTGCTGAAATCGAGGAGTATGAGTATAGTTAATTCTTTGTTGTCAATATTGCGTCGAATATCATCAGTTACCTTCAACAAAGCTGAGACGGTGCTGTGCCCAGCGCGAAAACCCGACTGGAACGGGTTCAGCAGATCATGGCGAGAAAGGTGGCTAGTGAGGCGCTGCTGAACAAACTTCTCGAGTATTTTTGAGAGTAGGGGAAGTATAGATATCGGACGGATATCCGAAAAAGAAGATGGATTTGGTTTTTTTGGCAGCGGAACGATATGTGCTCTTTTCCACGTAGACGGGAAAACACCAGATCTCAAAGAACAATTGAGAATGTGGGCTAAGATGGGTGCCAAAGTCGATTGGATCGGTTTAAGCATGTCTAAACCCAAACCATCATCACCTATGGCGCCGGATTTAATAGTGCTTAAAATTTTCACCACTTCACTAGGCGAGATGTCGGTTAGCTCGAATGGTTCCGATGCAGATACAGGCATATTCATGATACTTGAGAGTGTACTCTGCTTGACGACCGGGTCTAAGTTCACAGGAGTAGCGCTAAAATGCTGGTTAAGCTGATCTAGATCCATATCAAGACGTGAATTTACCGTTGAAGCTTTACCAACACCCAGTGATCTTAAAAATCTCCACAACTTTGTAGGAGGACAGTTTTCAATAGAGGAGTGGATATAACTACGCTTGGCGTTCCTACATCTTCGGTTGCAGAGATTGCGGATGTTGATATAGGCTTCTCTATTGTAAGCAGAAGGATCTTGGCGAAATTTTAATTTGGCTCGGTCACGTTTAACCATCAAAGCTTTTACTTCATTAGTTAGCCAAGGGGCAGGTAAATGTCTCACTCTAACTGGATGCAGAGGAGCATGCTTGTCATACAGTGAAGTGATAATTTGGTTGAAAAGCGCCAGTTTGGTGTCAACGTCTTGAGCTGAGTATACTGAGTCCCAGTCGGCTTCCTCAAAATCCTGCATGAACGCTCCCATATCAATTTTGTCAAAATTACGTACCAGTATAAATCTGTGACTACGTTTGGGAGGCCTTATACGGAAAGAGGCAAACACTAGATCATGACGCGAAAATGCAGCTGCGTTGAACTGCCCGTGACTTTCCACCAGATCAGAACAAGAAGTGATAATAAGATCTAACCAGGAAGGAGAACCATTATGAGGAAAATGTGTTGGACCAAGGGGCAATAAATTGAGATCAAGCGAGTTAATCAACGAAAGGAGAGAATTGGACCGATGGTCGTTTTTTATAATGCAAGTGTTAAAATCACCCATCACAATGGTGTTATCATATTGTGTGCAAAGATCTGCCAAAGTACTTTCCAAATTATCAAAGTAATTTACGTGGCTGTCGGGGCTATAAAAAACTCCAAGAAGATTTTTAGTATGGTGAAGGGAGACTTCTAAGAACAGGTGTTCGGCGGTATTGTGCACTGGTGGAGATTGAGAGACAATTTTATAGGGGATGTCACTACGAAGATAAATGGCAACACCGCCACAACCAACCATCCGATCGCCAGTCCCCCTTACACAGGTCCTGTCGTTTCTAATGAGTTGATAGCCTGGAAGAGCAAATAAAGTGGAGGGAAGCGACGGTTTTAGAAACGATTCCGATATAAGAATAGCGTGAATGTTTTGGTCCGAAAATGTAACCAAAAGGTCGTCAAAATGCGCAGCTATGCTTTGAGCATTAAGGTGCACGACATTTAAATTCTTTTTATATGGAGAAAAACAAACATGCAAATTTTCTTTCAAGGTGGGCATATCCGAAACATCACTCTCAGCACTAAAAAGCAAACCATCTGAAGAGGATGAAAGAGAAAAGTACTCTTCATCTGAAATATTACTTAATTCGTCCGACATTGAGCTAAAATTTATATAATATATAAAATAAATAAAATACAAATATAAAAATATTATTAAATAATGAAATAACTATGTATGTATCAGTCTATAACTGAATTCTAAACTACTTATTCCGTTGTCACCGGTAACAGTTAACAAAACAAACAGAATCAAAAACAAAACATTAACACAGTCAGCAAATTATAAGTACAAAGTAAGTACATAAAAAAAAAAGGAAAAAAAAATTTAATTTAATTGGAAGTTCAACCACGAGAACAAAATATTAAAAATTAATTTTAAGTATATTCAAGTGAAAGCCTATAGCGTACAACAGAACGCACCCGGTATGACAACTGCCTGCTGTCAGCTGTCAGATTGTCATGTCAAATTGATACAAAATAAATAGTGAGATATTTTGATTCAACCGACTAAACTAAAAGAAAACATTTTAATTCCACCTTCGTTCTAAACTTGTATAGCAATCCAAAAATACAACTATCTATAACTATATGCTACTTGTTATGAAAGACTTGAGAATGTTGTCATACACATGCAATCTATACAACAAACTACAAAAGGTAAGTAGGAGAAAGAAGCCTTACTACCATTATTACAATTAAACAAAAATTTATAATTGATGTACTGTAAAGGAAAACTATGGATAACTAAATACTAATCTTTGTTCCTAGATGCTGTCTTGGTTTTTGATGCGGCAGTCATTCCTCCTGATGTAGAACTGCCAGCGAGGGTGCCTCTGCTCTGCAAGCCGTCCTGCCCATCCTGCTGACTCTGATCACGCGCAAGAAATGCCTCCAATTGTGCCCTGGATACAAGCTTGTGCCGGGTCCCATCCGCCGCAATGACTACAACCCTGCCATCACTGGTCCAGCAACGGTCGATGCCCACTGCCTTCCGAGCAGACAGGAAGACTGCATGCCTTGCAGCAGTTAGAAACTCCGAAATGGTGTATCCTGTGCGTTTCAGTTTTTTCTTCGCTGACCAAACCATGTTCCGGATTCTCAAATCAACAAAACGAAGAAGAATAGGCCTGGGTTTCTTTTGCTTGATCTTCTGGCCCAGACGGATACAGGTCACAAATGAAGAAGCTGCAACCTCTGGAACCAACAGTGTGTCTTGACATAGCTTGACAACAAAGTCAGAGAGACTTACACCATCACTCTCGGCTACTCCATGAAGTAACAGGACCTTGGCTCTTGATCTCATCTCCACTCCATCCAGTGCCTGTGCAACCATGTCCATCTGTTGTCGCAATGTAGACACTGCATTCATCATGAAGGACTTGAAAGACTGGAACTCACTCGCGAGGGATGAAACAGTCACCTTTGTAGCTGGGGCAGCCAGTGATTCCTCAAATGTCTCCATTCTTTGCTTGAATAGCTGCTCCATGTCACTGAGACTTTTTTGTAGATTTGCCAAGTCATCCATTGTGATGTGACAAAGTGATGATGTGTTGATTGTGATAAAAGGTGACAATAAGTGTTGGAAAGGTGAAAACTGCTACCGGTAGGTGTTAATTAAGGACTAATTAGCACATATGCATAAATTGTGAGTATAAAATCACTTTTAAAGTAATTAAATAAACGAAAAATGTAAGAGGTGAAAAAAATACGTGTTTACTTTTTGATGCCTACCGCCCAAAAATTGTGTTTCGCCAGTACGATATTATACTGTTTTAAAGATACACATATGCACATGCATGTAAACTTTTTGTATAATTTGTTTTGTATTAGATTAAGTCGTTTCAAAAGTACCTACATTAAGATGAGTTACGTAATTTCTAACGTTATGGAAGAGCGTGGCCTCCTGCTACAGGCATTCTATAATGCCTAATAGGAGACTTACATCATCTTGTTATTCTTAAGGTTGTATTTGATTACATTAATAACGTTTTTTTTTAAATTAAATAATGTCATGCGTTTTCTTTACTGGTTGCCTAAATGACAAAGCAACTTCATAGTAATTTATTTAATTAAGATCAAACACGTGTAAAGCAACAGCTCATCTCATGAAATTGTAAAACCATAATAAATTATAAAAAAATGCCTCACGAACTAAAACAACTTTAAAATATGGCACCAACTGACTATGCCATAAACGGAGAAACACTATCAGTGTTTATAATTGCAACCTAATTTATGCCACCACATACCACAGTATAAAGCGCTGTTTTGATAATTATTGAGTGACATTAATTTACGACATTTCTATAAAAACCTAGTATACAAAAAAATTAAAACGCCCTTATTTCCGAATTTAACCGTAGTGAAAAGAAATAGGGCAGAAATAAAGAAACATTATTACATTTGGAATTTTTGACAACTGAGTTAACTGCTCAAAACAGAGTAACGGAGTCGCACTTTGTTATGGTTTTTTTTAAAGTTATTTAAAATAATGTTTTTTTTGGCATTTAAGTTTGAATACAAACTTGTTAATACAAATTCATATTTCATAATTCATACAGGGTGACAGGTAATGCGATAAAATTCTTGAAAGCTGTTGAAAAAGAGCTTGTTTGCAGTCATTATCCGGACACCATGTTGTTCGTTTTTGAGTTATACAAAATTTGAGTATACAAAATAATGATATTTGTATGCAGCATCCCGTACATTTTTCATGAAAATTGTTAGTTAATTTACCTATACAATAACAATTTGATAGTATTTATTTTACATACTACTTACTTTATTTTACTTTAGTACATTTTAATTAAAACAGTGAAGTATTTGAAAAAATACTCCCTCCTATTTTGAATATGAAGTCAGAATTAATAAATTCAGAACATGGTATCATATGACCTAAATGACTACAAATAAGCTCTACTTAAACCTCAATCAGGGATTGTATCGTATGTACCTGTCACGCTGCATTTGGGACCTGAAGAATTTTTAGGAGAAATAGTTAGTATATAGTAAGAATGCTGATGTAATGAGTATAAGTACTGTAAAAAAATCCAACAATCACAGTGAAATTGGTTCATTTTTAAAACGCACAACAGCTTAAAAGTATTTGAGCATAACAAATACTAAAAATTAAGGTTTTCCTACGAAGAACAATAAACCAAAAAAATCATCGGTTATTACTGTGATTATAAAAAAGATGACGACAAGTTACCTAATATAAAATAAGTAATAAGTTTTTTTTTTAATCATCAAGTATTTAGTTAGTTCGTGATGTACAGTGGCCAGCATATAAGGCTACCCATTTTAGTTTCATAATCGCACGTTTCACTAGCGCTAAGATACCGTACGGTGAAAAACGTAACACGTAAAAACCGTAAACATATATTTAAAAAAAAGGAGTTAAAGAAATATCGACTCCATGCATCTTATGTAAAAATATTGGACCAATGTTGGCCAAATACGCATGACATTTCATACCTAACTTTAATTTATTTTTCGTATTAATTATTATTTTAATGCTTAAAACATAAATGATTCTACATGTACTTACCAAAAGTAAGATACTTCGACCGATAAATTATTTAAGGGTAATTTTTTTGCAACTTTTGAAAGCGCACTCCGGCATTTTGACACATGTCTATGTTGGCTATGTATGGACAAGACTAAAACGAAATAACACCTCAAGTGACAAATGAGGCGTTAATGTAGTGCGCTGACGTGACATCTAGTACATTCTTGATCGTACGCTTTTGCTTATCCAAAATTTCTCGTTTGATTTGTCAAAAATCCTTACTTAGACTTAAGAAAGCTTAAAAAATGGTCTGACTTCTCCTGTTTCCCTAACATTCCCTTCACTGTTTTGCTTCTATTGATTGTGGAGTGATGAAAAGTAACCTGCTCAGTAGTATGAAAAATAATTGTTCCAAGTGTAGGTAAAATCCGTCGAGTAGTTATTGTTTCTATAACGGTTATACAGACAGATATATATACAAAACTGATTGCATTTTTGGTATCAGTATCGATCCCTAATCAACCCCCTGATAATTATTTTGAAAATATATTTCATGTGAAGTATAGAACATGAGGTGTTCTATTTTGTATTCTACAAAAAATCTTCTGATTATCAGACGAGGGCGAGCAGCGTAAAATTGTAGTTAACAATTTTTTAAACAGAAAGACGGCTAGACGTTTCAATATGCTAAATTCTGTTATCTGATAAGTTAGATATTGTCATAGAGAAATCGAAAACCGCAGACAGTTTTTAGTATGAAACTGACTGCTATTTAACTTTCAGTCAACTGTAGATAGGATATTGAAGTAGATGACCATTTGAGTTAACCGAAGACGACGTCCAAGATAAAGCAAAGCGGAAGAAATATAGCCAGGAAAATTGCTAGAAAAAAGTTCGGTTGGTTACTGACATCCGTCTCCTTGTGGTCGAGCAGCGAGTACCGGCGGTGCAGCGCGGTGAGGTGCGCGAAGGTGAGGTGCAGGTGCGCGTGCAGCCGCAGCAGCGCCAGCTCGCGGAAGTGCGCCGCGTACATGTGCGCCACCACGTGGAACAGCAGCCGCACCACGCGCCGCACCACGCTCTCGAACGACGCCGGGAACTCGTTCGCTGGAACACAATACAATGCACCGGCTTAACGGGATGGCATAGCTATCACCACCTCTCGAGCGGTCTAGTTTTGTACTAAAACGTATGAGGTACTGTAACTATAGCCACGGATTGAGAGACTGAAGTAACCGTTTAGCCATATGTTATGAAAATAAAGCATGAGCATACCAGGAGTTCAAACAGGTCTTAAAATTGATCTGAATTTTTGAAAAAAAGAACGCTCAGTGAGATCATAATATTTGAATAAGCAGTGTAACTACACATGACTCATCTATGATCCCTAAAAACCTGAAGAAGGTGGAAGAATGAAGGAAATAATTTATCATTATTATATAATTATATCAGTTCATATTCAGTATAAATATGTATGTATTTATGTACTGTTATAATAACTGTATGTTTACTAAAATAAATACAAATAGAGAATGAATATTTTATATGTAATGAGATATCAGTGTAAGCTTCTAATATTCCCACTCTGTATTCTCTCTACACACCTTTTTTATAGTACTTATCACATTTTTATAATTTGTAAGTATAATTGTTTTAAGTCCATTTCTTTTGGCGAGGTCGATGGGTTAGGGACCTTTTGGAAACCTCTTATCATGGTAATTACATGGTCTGCAGACCACCGCACACTCAAAACGTATTAGCTATAGAACACACGAGACAAAGGACTTAAAGCCATCGTGCGTGACACGCATGTCCGTGTACACGCTTAGGAGGCTTACGAAGATCACCGTTAAGTGGACCATGAGTGTACAGTTCGTTCACACGGGATCCGTTTTTATTTATGCTATCCATCGACGTATGCTGAGCGGGGCCCGTTTTAGCATCAAAGATACCTACAATAGTAGGTATAAGCTATACTAGAGATGACTTTTACGTGCTAATTAATTTATTTGATTTCTTTTTATTTATTTATTTATTTCATGTATTAATTTAATAATTTCAACTGTGTAATGTAATTTATATGAGACAAATAAATAACATATTTTATTTGAGGATTCGTTTATAAGTGTCGGACTTAAGATGTGAAATTCCGTGGAGGAAAGAGACAAATCGACAAAGACGGACCGAGTGAACTTTTAAGGTTAGGAAATGCGTCAAACTCACCATATTTAGTTGGGAAGATTGTCTCATCGTTGACAGTCTTCTGTGTGTAGGTCATGACGTAGTCGACGTACTGCGGGGCGGCGACGCGCGACTTCTTGCCGCGCTCGTCGTACCACGCGTACGTGCGCCCGCCGGGGCCCGTCATGTCCGCGCACGACGCCGGCGTGCAGAACTCCGACACCGTGCCGTACAGCAGGTTCACGTGCTCGAACAGCGCCAGCGCTGAAAGTATACAAAGATCATCTATTAGAATGGCAGACTTACGTATTTGAATGGTGGTAAATGTTGAAATCAAGGGTTATACGTGTAATTATAAACAAACAGATTGTAGTGCGTTAGAATATTTAAATGTTGATTAAGTACTGTTGCACAATATTATCGTTTTATACTGTATGGTAGTTGTAATGTTTTCTAATTGCTTTCATTTGTTCTTTAATGGAAATTTAATGGTGTCTTTCTTGGGAAATTGTTTGCTGTCCTTAAATTAATGGACAATACTTTCATTGTAAATGTAATTGTCTAGTCTCTCAACTGAATAGTAATGGTATGCAAAAGGAGAACCTAGTATTGGCCTACTTATATGTTAGTACAGTGTAATAAGCAAAGTTATTTATTGTAAGCTGTTGGTTTTCTTAATAAATAAACAAATAAACAAGTAATTGAAAACTATGAAAAGGTAACGCAGTTCAGCAGCTAATTTCAACAGGTCAATATCCCAGATATTGTATTCTCTGCCCTGAACGTAGGTTCGATTCCTAGCCTAGCTCAGAAAGATTCTCAGACAGACTCGATTCCTAAGGCAAACGTAAAGTACAATCTTCTTAAGAAGAAGCCGTACAATATCAATACACTCAATGTAACATTTGATTCATAGAGGAACTGGTGAAGTTTGTAGGATTCATTGCAATATGGAAGCCTTTTATGCTGCTTGTCCACCTGAGCGAAGCGGGCAAACCGTTAAATAATAACCAATAGTATTGTACTATCCAATACTGCAGGGTAGGTGGAGCATAAATTTCGTTTAAAATATTTGGTCCATATTTCTCCGGTTTTTTTGGCTACGACTGGTTGGCACCTGGCTCTGCTGCTGCCTAGATATGCTTTGGTGGACAAGCAGCCTTATAGGATTTTTTTTTTTGTTATTTTGTAAGATTATCTTTTCAATGTGAAGTCCTTAAATTAGATCTGAATTTTTTTTCCCTAACTCGGGTATTTAATGCACCCAAGAACCGTGTCCTATCCTAGCTCATAAAGTCCAACCAGTAAGATGTCCGTATACACTATACCTAACCTACAGTAATTTGTACGGACTGAACCTCCGAAACTTTGGATGAGTCACGTAAGCATGAATAATGAACAAAAACAAACCCTTCCACTGATGGTAATATTTGTCTTTGCTCAGCTATATCCATTGATTTGTTTACTCGATCAATATTATGAGAATCGAATGCAAGATTCGTCGCGTTCTCTTTTAGAAATGAATTGACATTCAACACTTTTAATTATTTGGACGGTGCGAATCGAATAAAAATGAAAGTGCTTCAGATTGGCAACGGTGGACCACATTACCGTTATCGAGGTGAAACGAGCATCGATCAAGCGATTCCGTGTCATCGGGCCCGCATTGTCGACCGACAGCTCTGCAGCGCGAACGCGCCGGTCATTCCGTATTCAACACGAGCACGACCAGCGCTTTCTATACGCTACATTTTGGGAACTATTAAACATTTGATGGTGCACTGAACTGAACGAAAGCGTTTGTTGAATATACTTTTAACAGTTTGATTCTAACTGGATATCCGTATTAGGCAACAAAATAAAGCCTGCGGCTGTGTAATTTAGAATGGAATTAGGCAACGGCTTTAAGGCAGGTATCAACAAAATAACAAATCAGAAACGTGCAATAGAAAGGTCATGACATGGTAAATTGTTAATAGTACGATCCGAACCCACCTGCTGACCCGCTTTTCCAACATGTTTATTAATTTGTACAAAATTCCGCTGAATCATGTTTTTAATCAGAATCATTAGTGTCAAGTTCAACGCACAAATTAATAAGCAAAATGACGAAGCGCATAATGACAGGTAAGTTCCCAGTTTACGCGTGTAAAATAAAGCACCTAGCGTTGTAACCATTGATGTAATTACCATGACGATTATGTTGCGTTTTTTCTTAAAAATAGTACCTAGTTCCCTTTTACTCGGCATAAACCCAGATACACCCGAATAATTTCCAATGACCTATCGTACAATGCCTCGTCGCCTAAACCTTGATTGGTGGTTATTTGGGCCAACGATTCCGCTAGTGTGTGGACCCGGCGAAAGACGTATCACCACTAGGTAGGCTTATAAAGGCACAATTGTTTTATGAAATATATGAAGTGTTGAAACGTACTGTGCGAGGCGAGCCACTCGTTGTAGTCGAGCCCGTGGGGCAGCTCGACCAGCTGGCGCATGTCGATGTCAGGCAGCTTGCGCTCCAGCAGCGCCTCCTGCAGGTACAGCTTGGGGTCGCCGGCGCCTTCGCCCTCGCGCTCTTTGCGCCGCGCCTTCCTGCAACGCGAAACAGCACACCATGAGTTTTAAATCATCAAACACTTATAGCAGCTAAAAATATATTCCGCGACTTTATCTAAGCATAAGTCGGATTTTTCAAAACCACTGGATACCAGATTCCAAGTTTAAAAAACAGTTTATCGGTCAACAGGTTTCATAGCATTCCTTAGTAACGATAGATCACTGAATTCAATAGGCATGATGACAGGTTTTTAAAATCTGTTGTGAAAACAATTTATGCAGGATAATATCGGAGAAAGCAAGCAAGCAAGCAGCAGCAGTACGAGAATAAAACAGAGGTTATGATCATTTTGTTTACTCTTACGTGACGTCATTCGCTCTGATTAGCGTTCAGAACATCATGGCGTATTGTCTTATTTTGTAGTTTTATTTTAGGAAAATATTTATTAATCTGGCTTAAAATAATATAATAAAAACTTGTTTCGCAATCTTTAATTTATGTTTTATTTTATGGTTTTCTATTCACAGTCATCTAGCCTATTGATAAGCTTGAACTGTTCGATTCAGTAACTTCCAGTTCCGTATCCGTTCAGAATCCGATTATAAATATTTTTCGTATCCAGTGTCTACGTGTCAATGTCAGAAGCGTTTTACTACGAAAATCTAAAACTGACGAAACGATAATAATCGTTCTTTTCGTTTTGTGACACAAGTACACATTATGACAGCAAATAGCCAGGTTTGGTGTCCCGATTAGCGCGGAACGTGCTGAATTTCAAGGGTCTGGTGACACGTCCCGATTTACCCGATTTACCCTTGATCGGGACGCCGAATGTTCCGATTTCAAATAACTGTCTTGAATTACTCCTACTGTTAACAACTTTTTACAGCTCTCCCGTTTTGCATCCAGTTGCGTTGCGGTCAAACAAAAAATTGGACCATGTATTTTTAAACAATATAAATAAAGACGGAACTTCGATTTATATTTTTTTACAAAGTGTAACAAATCATACTTCAAAAGGTAGTCGCAAAAACATTTTATTATACTAGGATCAAGGACGGTAACAATAGCGACCTACGCTACAGTCGCTACATTTGTCACATTGAAATTGAAACCTGTTTAAGTGGTGTCCGAGCTCAGAGGATTTTGTTTCACTCACAATCTGTAACGAAATCATCTTCGTTCAACCACATTTGCTTGAAATACTAGTTTCAGATAACTTATCAATCGTATGATGGTAGAAAACATGTAGATAGTACTAAGTCACCAATAAATTGTAGGGTTGACTTCTTTAAAAACAGTCTTTTGCATATATTTTAAATTACGAAACAATTTTTTTTTTTTTTGAAAAATTGAGTTTTTAATATCAAGTCTATTCCATCGAGCACGCGCACGAGGGATTCCCCACACGTTAGAAAAAAGCCTTTAAAAGCTTAACTAACTATGATGTATGCGCGAAGGTAAAGAGATTCAAGAGATCCTTTTTTCGTGGCGATTTTATTTTAGGCCTTTAGTAAAACCAAAATATTATTCCCATTCCCACGACTCCCAGGACTGTGTTCCGCCCAGTTATTCCCAGTAATAATTAATATGGTAAAACAACATTTAATGTTGTTGTAATTTAATTAGTTGGACTTGGAATAACTAGAAACCTATTATAAAATTATAATGTTGCTTGCCACTTAATAGCAGCGAAAGTATTCCAAGAAATAGGAAAAAAATTATGAATAGCAGAGCTGCTGTTGAGCTGCAAAACAATTTTGTAACAGGGCTCGATCTAGTGTTGGTAATTGATTCATTTACTAGCCACCCAGAATAAATTATTAGAGCCCACTAAATGGCTACTAAAAATGAGTGTTTGTGTGATTAGAAAACGCCGGACACGAGAATTTGACAATATTGGATATGTGTCTGACGGAAGCTCAAAGATTTAGACTCGGGGTTTGCCAACGAGTATTGAAGCGTAGTATGCTAGGTCGGAAGATAAGGGACAAAGTCAGAAATACTACACTGCGCTCCATGACAAAAGTAGCTGATGTTACCCCAGGCAGCAGCTAAGCTGAAGTGGGACTGGGCCGGCCATGCCGCCCGAATGCCGCAGGAATTGTGGGCTAAAGTAACCACAAAGGGAAGTGGGAGTTGGAGCTCCGGAGAGACAACCGGCGCGCGGCGGCGTGGCCGACCCAGACGACGATAGCGGACTGAGCTTGACGCCTTTTCAAGACTGGCCGGAGGAAGCACAGCACAGGACAGGAAGTCGTGGAGAGACCGGAGAAACGACTTTGAACAGCAGTGGGTTGATGTGTCAAAGATTGAATGAAAATTTATAAAAAATATCTTTATTCAATAAAATATGTGATACACTGATAATAATAATCTGAAATGGATAAGACAATAAATCGAATTACTTATCATCAACATGTAGGTACCTATCGCATGAAAAATCCGGCTGTAAGGCTTAGGTAGTTTAGTTGTGCGACTACAAAAAAACTACCTTTTATTTGGCGATTATTGACGTTTGATTATTGACGACGTAAAAGTTAGGGCAAGATGGTTAAGACAAATAAAATACGAAGGTAACGCAGGCCGAAGAGGATCAACGCCAGTTTCACTGAATTAGGTTAGTTTTATTTTGATTCTGGCAATCAAACCAGTCGTGTCGTGCAACATTAGTTTATTTATTCACGCAAAATAGTGACAGTGCTATAAGTAGACTCATCAATACGATTTTCGATTACATAGTTAAAAAAGGTGTGCGTAGGTATAATAGTCTTGTTTCCACTATGAAAGAAATATTCAAAAACTGATTTTCTCTAAAATAATTCATAATTTCAGATGCCTTTACACTAATATTTTTCTGCAGTTCGTATTATTTGATTTTTAATTGGAATTCAAATGATAATTAGTCACTCAGTCGGCATTGCACGCGATGACGTCAAAGTGTGTTATTCCCATACAAGCTCTATGAAGAAAAGCGTTTTGACAGTTGATAAAAAGTACGTCAACGATTGGTGGTGTCAACTACCGTATTGAAGGTTGTTTCTAGCTCTAACCGCATAAAATTGGTTTACCTGGCACGACGCCTTCTTCAAAAAACAAAATTCTGGCAATACGCAACATGAAGGATACGTAAACGATAGCTTATCTCATTACTCTGATTTCAAAACATGGTTCCATTCGTCAAAATAGCCAAATTCGTCTCAGGTAACGCAACCGAAGGGTTTCGTAATAAGTATGAATGAGAACACGAAAGTTTTATCGTACCGTCGGATTTTGTTTTTCATAGTAGACATCGGTACTGAGAGTTATGTGTTTAGATTTCGAGTGAGTTAGATCCCAGGCCCGTCAGTGGTGGTAAGTTAGTAATCAGTCCTCTGTATAACGCATAAAGAGTACTAACTTCATGAAGATGGCACCGACGAACGCGGAGAGCCACAGCATAAGTACCTCCAGGCATCTCTCCATCCCAGGCATATGCACCGACCGCCAAAGGCCCCAGGGACTTCCCACCGGAACCAAATCGAGAACAGTCGAGATACGTGGGCACATCGGCTTTGGGCCCGACCGCTTTCGTAATAAACCGCAGGGCACAGGTCGTGTGGTCGCCGACTTTAGAGGCCATCGCTCGTGACCGCAACAATTGATATGTCAATCACACGCCACACTCTGCCGTGCGTGACTCATCGCCTGCTGCATCGGTATAATTCGCAGTGCGAAAGTGGACATTCACGATCAGCAGGTTAGGGGCAGGACCGGTCTAACGCCCGACAAACTCGAGACAGTTATAATGAGACCGAAACTTTGACGCGAATACCGAGCGGGGTCAATGATGATTCGTTATCCATATCGAAAGTGACTTCGATGCGATTAATGTTTCTCGAAAACATGCTGATAACCGATAAGTAGTAACAAATTAAACCAAATATCACTTAGACGCAGTTCACACAGAGAACAAAGAACACAACAATGATTTCACGACACACATTTGCAAGAAAACGGTGAGGAGCAGAGGTTTGAAGCCATATATATGCTGGTGACCATTGCTCACCTGAATGGCACAGCAGAGTAGAGATAGGAAGGCAACGAGAACAACACGCCGAGGACCACGGCGTGGCACATCGCGGCGAAGACTGACGCGCGGGCGCGGCGCCTGCCCCCGCGCCTCCGCAGCGCGGCTGCGGCTGAGCACTCGCCGTCTCTGTCACCCGCGGCACAAACCGTGTGCGCTACTTATCGCCTACGCATTATAAAAAGACGAAGGTGAACAAATTACGCTGGTTATTTTGAAACCGGACTATACCCGTTGTATGGTATATCTCATTGTTATTGTCACTTGTCCTTCCAAGTCCAGCGCGACATTAGATTTTTACAGATTTAGGAAAATTGTGATCAAGATTTTTTTCTAACAGTTCCCCTTATTGGGTGAACTTCGAGAAAGCGAAATAAAAATACTTAAATGAAAAATAAAAATAAAGCGTTAACATACATCACGTGGAACACTTGTTTACTCATTTTTACTCTTCTGAGTCCAACCAAGGGTTTGTAAGAGACTGTGCGTTGCATGCGAACGTTTCGACTCAGGTAAAAATTTAATTAAATTTAAACTTATAGGTAGTCATTTCACTATCTCTTTCTGCTGTAGACCCGTGGGCCGCAGCCCAGTACTGCACTGCAGATCGTTAACCCATGCGCGGGCGGAGTGCCAAACTGGCCAAGCGGTGACGTTTTGACAATCGTCGTCACGCACGAGCTAGTTACTATTGAGGCACGTTCTTTTAAAAAGTTTTTTTCTCACTTCCCACTTAAAAACATGGCGAGCTAGGTTGCATAGCTTCGGAAAAGCGTCGTAGCCGACGGAGCCCGATTAAAGTCCCACATGAAAAACAACTAAGTATACTATACGCCATTAATACGTATCCAATAAAACGGACCACTAAACTAACACCATAATGTGTGAACCGATTTCTAACGACGGCCTTTTACAGAAACAAAACAAGAAGCAAGAAAAAAAAGTATTTTTAAAATCAAAATACTTTTTTTTCTTGTTTCTTGTTTTGTTTACCTCCACCACGTGTTTACCACCTCTACTTTACACAATTTTACACACAAATTGCGTATCTACAGATTTTAAAACAATATTGGAGAACCAAGGTGTAGAGATAACAAATTCCAAAAACTTTTGACAAAGTGAGTTTTCTTTCTGAAAAAGTCATCAATCAACAGTCAAAAATCTCAATCAGAGACTTGCGCACCCGTATTGGAACTCAATCGACCCTTTTTGACCGTAATCTAAGATAAAATCAAAAACTTTCAAATACAAAAGGTTTTTTAATAACAAGTGCAAGTTTTTTGCGACGACGCTTGTGCAGTGCCGTTTGGCAGAAATAATAGCAAACAGGTTCATTCATGTGCCGACTACTCTATATATTTACCACCACCTATGTACGCAGTTCTTTTTTCAACCATATGAAAATATCAATCGATAGAAGTATATTAATATGAAAAGGTGGCACTAAGTTGCCGCAGTGCGTGTCAGTGACGATACAAACTTCAACCTTGACTGGATTTAGAATGTAAAAAAGCAATTAATTTCTATGTTACTGATGGCGGTTACGCCTCGCGTCACGGCCACAACGCCAACTTAACAACAAACAAATCACTTGTGAGGTGGAATAAGTTGCCAAGTTTCAAGCCTGCAGAATACATAATGAACCTTACTGCAGAACTGGAGTTTTGTGTAATATTATAGAGTGAAACTTGGTTAAATGGGACCTTAAGGGACCAGTTGTACACTTGTACATGGAATATAGCATAGAACAGAATAAGTTTTTATGTAGTTGGTACACATCAAATTATTATTCGTTCACATTGTTTTATTGTTGTTGTTGCCTCACTTATAGTAGTAGTATCAGTAGTAGTAGCTATACTACCTAACTAGTGTCTCAGATATCCAGATATAAAAAAGTACTCTCATTTACAGAGGGTCTCAGAAATAGAAACTAGAAAAAGATTGGTGCCTATCAATACTTACACGTTTTAGATTTTCTCGTCTTTAAGAAAATTTTGACTGAATTTTATTTCTATTTCATTGATTCTACGTTTATTCATTGATTTCATGCGCTAATAGCCAAGATCATCAGAATTTGGTGTTGATTTTGATGCAGTTTTTGTTAATAGATAGAGTGAATCAAGAGGAAGGTTTATATGTACAAAAATATGTAAAAAAAGGCGAAAACAGCGGACAGGACAGCCAACGTCTGCCAGGTCCACTGCTAGAGGTTAATTTGGCTTGTTTGCATAAGCGATAAGCACGTCAGCAATTTTATGAAAAATAAAATTAACTTGACAATGGCTTTTGGTAATATTTCCACCTAGAGATAAGGAAGTGCATGACTGACTATATATTTCTATTTCCATAGGACCATAAACATTTAAATTTCAAGAGATGGATGATTGCTTGCTTAAGATAAATGAGATGAGATTATGGAATACTGAACTTTTTTGCCAGTGAAGCATTTTTGTAAGGAGGCCAGCAGGCAGTGCGCGGGGGAGACCGGGGTGAGACGGATGCGCGACCCCGCGCGCGAGACTCCCGCGGGAGGGCGCGAGGAGGGAGTGAAGGTCAAGGCGGCGAATACTGTTACGCCACATACCCCTCTCCGAATATTCATAAAATATTTTAAAACTATTATAAGCTTCAGTGTTACTGAACTGATGGAACCGATATCAAGATCTGAATTCTAAATACTTGTACTTGACAACTGTAGTGCTGATCACTAGAAATAGGAAACCTAAAGTTAATTTTGGTAATCTAGTCATAAAATTTTGTATTGCCGTATATTCGACTTAAAGCTGCTTAACTGTTACGCGTGACAAACAAGAAAAATTATAATAAGGTACATATAATGAAGTTTCAATTGCTTTTCGCCGAACAGTGTCAGACAATATATTTTTGGCACAAGAGAAAACAGTCATGTAGGTATCGATCGAGCAACATCACATTTAAGTAATGACGTCACCCGATCAGATGGAGGCACCTGTAGCTCTCCTCCGCCCGCCCACGCCCCTGCTGAGGGTGGCGGTGACGTCATCACTGCTGATTAATTTGTATTTGCCTAGAATGCTTTTATTGTATCCCTACGAAAGAATGTATATGAGTCATCAAAAAGTTAATCTAGATAAACTACTGGGTAGTAAGGTGTGCTTGGCTCTCAGTCGCATAGCGGACGCGTGCAATGAGAGTGTGCACTTCTGCACCGGTGCAGCGGTGGTAAAAGGACGATCGATCTGGCCTGGACTGGATCTGGATACTTCATCTTGTTGCGTAAAAGAAATAGTCAATTATTTATTTTAAAGTTGTTGCGCAGTAAAATAATTGTATGTATATTATATTATAGATAGGTTTCCTTATTTATTTCAAAATAATTGTGCAGAAGAAAATTGACATAACAATAACTGTCTATAGGGGCACCGGAATCTGATGAAAATTCGAAATCTCAGGTACATAAGATTTTCATATGGCAATAATGGCTCGCCACTGACATTTTCGATGACATCAAAAGTTTTTGATTTAATTGAGTTTTTTTTTGCAATGATATCTGAATATTTTTTAGGATACCATGCATTATCGTGTCATAGCCATCGTTTTGATTGTGTTTCATGAACTGTAAAAAAATGAAAAATCTTATAACTGTGTCTCGAATAGCTGGATAGTGCGTGATGACATCCAGATTCCAAATTCTTATAGAGACAAGAAAAATATAAGTTTAAAGAGGATATATCCGATTGTCTTTCAAATATTTTATCGGCCTACTTGCCCTCAAAAAAACAATGAATCAAGATCGTTTATTCCTAGTTACCAAATGCTACCATCCAAAAATTTAAATTACGATTTTTATAAGATTCCGGTAGAAGATTTATAAAAAGACAGTAACATAACGAGATTGATACTTGGTAAAAAAACAAGAGTAGTTTTGGCAGCCGACTTCAAAAACTAGGGAAGTTTTGTATGTTTGTAACATAATGCCTACGTGATTGGTAAAACGATTTTGGCAAAATATCTTAGTTAGATGAGTCATTTAGTAGTCGAAGGAGTCTATAAAATTTCAAACGAACAGTTTTCTGCAGAATCTCTCCGCCACCCTCCAACATTAGAAGCGCCGATTTAAGTAGCAAAAAGTTGAACTGTATTAAATAAATGTGTTTTTTTTAAAGTAGGTTGTTTACATGCTATCGTATGATACTTTCGGTGCTGATAGCCAGCGCCGAGGTCCACCCACGCCCACATACATAAAACCAATGATAAGACAACCAAGCGCAAGGCGCGGAAGACGCAGCGCAGGCTGCGCAGGCGCATGGCGCAACCTGCACGCGAGTCTCTCACTCAAGCGAAGGCCGTTGCGAATGTTGCGATTGCCTCCGCATAATTTACTTCTGCTTTCACAAGTACGTTAGCACAAGTTTGTAACCTACAAATATTTTTTAACAAACTTATAATTTTGGTAACCGGTGTAACGACTTGGTTACTTAGGTCAAAATTACGTACGAGTTGCCTGAACAATTTATTGAGGACTATTTTCATAGTTATTTTCGTGTTTCCCTCCTATAAACACACAAACGTTCATCAAAAATCCATTTATTTCTGTAAGTAGGCTAACAACTAGCACTTTTACAAGTCCCAACATATAAATTACCCTACCACCGCTTCGGGACAATTTGGGCCAGTGCTGCAACGATATTATTGCAGTGCTGAGAAGACGCGGCGCAAGAAACTCAGTCACTATTGTCATTGCCTCTTTTCAAAATTGATTTACAATAATTGTATTTTTTTGCATTTAAACATTTCCTATATCTTTGTCATTTATATAATCATCAATTTTATAATATCCTTTCGACATTAATACATCTTTTACAACTGTTTTAAATTTATCTAAAGACAATGAAATAAAATTTTCAGATAATTTATTAAAAAAATGATATACCCATAAATGAGTGACCAACTTTATGAAGCCGTATTAAATGCCGTAATTACGTAGCCGTATAAAATGTGGAACGGCAAGCCTATTTTTTCGTCTTGTGTTGAAGTTGAAGTTAAGTATCACTAACTCGATTAAAACTCGGTGCAAATAGGGCGATCGATTTACCTATACAATATGCATGCATCAAGCGTCCGAGTCGTCACGAGTCCAGTGCAGTGACCCATAAGACAAAAGAAAGACATTACGCGGTGCATGCTAACCGACGACTAGTGTGATAGTATTACACGGGAACTAGGGACAACAATTACTTTACAAAAAAGATTCAGGAAAGTACCCCAGGTTGTTGTTAACTACAATGTGGGTTTTATTAATAGTTTAAACTATTAATTTGAAATGGAAAATATTCACATAAATAAATCGATTAGAGTGCGGCAAGACAGCTTTTCGTTACATGCGCATAATTATGTAGGTCACTTGCGAAGCCCACCGACCGCAATCGCCTAGACTTTTACACGAGAATTAACGATCAATATCTTGGAAAACATTCTGCAAGTAATGCTTCGCATGGTTATTTCTGTTTGCAATAACAGATTGGGACTAGCCGTCAGGCTTTGAAACTGAGCCCCAGAACCTTGAAGCTTTAGCTCTATATCCGTCTCGTGTTCGTTTCGTATCTCTTCTGTATCCATCTCAAATTTTCTATATATCTACATGAGTATCGGCTGGGTACTGACAGTCGAATCATGAAATGTAGATATGCAAACATGGAAAAATAAAAGGTATGTGAGACAGTTTTCCGGAGCTGATACTAGACTACTAAGGATTGTTAAGGTTTTTCAATCCGGCCGAATTTTACCGGATAGGCGAAAATGTATTTAAAATGAAAAATTGCTTTAATCCTCTACTTTAAATGAAAGGTAGATATAAGTATACTTTATGTTATAATAAGCAATCATATTTTTTTAAATAGGAATTACGTACCTATCTATCTAAGGAGCATACAAATTACACTTATTTTTTATTTGATGTGAATTTCTTATACCTTATTGTGAAGAGATATTTTTTTCGTAAGAATAACAAGTTTTCTAATAGTCATGTTGTAATGAGATATCGATTTTAGTTTCCTTAAATCAAAGAACATAAAAAATTATAAAATTTGGCCTTTGAAGTCCACCTAATATGCCAGGAACCATAGGTTTATAACCATTTTAGCCAAAAAAGAGTAAAATGGATTTGTATTATTTTTAGCACCGGCACAAAAGATAAAGTAAATTTAGTAAACGTTAAGTTAGTAACAACGCCATGTTAAGTTGTATACGTCACAGTCAACGTATACAAATAAACAAACATGGCGTCAATCATTTGATTCATCTCTTCTTCCGGGTGCTTCAAGGTCAAACCGCACACTTTTCTCATCTTCTCCGACTAGTTCTTTGATAATTTAAGTTTTAAGTATACGGCCCTTATCAACACACTTCCGATATTCATTATGTTCTGATTTGTAAACATAAAATAAACTTTACTTTGTTCCGTTCTGTTAACTTCCCTCGCGGAGCATTTCAAAACTTCCTACCTGAGCCAGTAACCCACGTTACTGACGTTACGGATTTTACAATTTCTTTAGAACTTGCTTAACAAGATAAAAGAGCACAATAGAAATAAAACGCAATGCAAAAACCAACGTTGTATCGAGGCAGAGTTCCGGTAATAGTGTTAATGAGCAGCAGGCGAGGAGGGGGAGTGGTTCATGTTTAAGCGAATCGGCATTGAGCCGTGTTCGACGTCACATCGTACGATGTACGCCAAGGTCACACTATCAACTGTATACAATACATAATATCGATGTAGGTATTTGTAATTGAGTAAGAAATAGTTTCTTACTCATAATTTATACCTTCTGTTTACTAATTCATTTTAACCTTTGAAGACGACCGCGACAGTACCACTGGCATACTCGGGCAATACGTACGGCCTTTACTTAGCCACATGTCAGACACCATGTCGGTCTGCATATCTGTCACCAAGCTGTATCTCATGAAACATTGATGATGCATTTCTTTGTCCATTCAGAATCTGCTCTATTATTGAGTTTACTGTGATTTCATTAGTTACCGAACGAATTAGCTATCTTCAAAAACGCATTTTTTTCTTGAAAATAAGTTAGCAGTGGCAAAATGAAAAACTAGTCAAAAACTATAAATTGTTTGAATCTAATCTAACTCAAGGGGTATAGCGCGGCGCGGTTCGCGCTCCGCGGTGCGCGAGCGCGTATCGAGGCCGCGCGCGGTGCCGCCGCGCCGCATCCCGTTACACGCAACTGTAGTCTGACTGTCTGTGCCCATCCGCCGGTGCACCTTACTGATCAGCCTTACTACAATCCCCAGCATCCCCAGCCTTCACTTATTAGAGTTTTCAATTATACCAACCTGCACAACCTGGATAAACAGGAGTTGAAGGTTTAAGAAAGTGTGGTGAAATAGGTCCCCTCCGTATACCTTAGTCTTCTCTTCTGACTCAAATCAAATGAAGAAGAAAATTATCTACACAAAGCGTAAACTGGTACAGGTAACATAGAGATCTAGAATAGGCTCTTTGGAGTACTCCTCCAAAGTCCATAATGACGACAATTAATGTCATGGTGACATACTTTCTGCGACTAGGATCTACGCTTAGCCTTGTTGGCCTGGCGGTGAGTGATGAGGTTTTGTCTTGATGAAAAAGGATCCTGCTTCAAGGTCGTTTCTCTTGAACTTTTTTCAAGACAAGTGGCAAACAATTATAAGTGTATTCTGCATTAACAGCTTTATGATCCTCTAAGACAATTCTTGCGTAATTACCTGCCCTTCCAAAGAACCATCTTTTTTCCAAAACTTCTCTCCTTTATAACGACATCTCTTCACTTAGTTGGCAACTCCTCGGAAGGAAACACGCACAGAGCAGACTGTTTTTTGGGTCTTCGTCTTCTTTCGTGTCGGCAAGACGGGCTAAATCTTACTTGCCCAGAAAGCGGCTACCGTTTTTTGGGTTCCACCAGGTCATAACAGTATATCCAGCTTTCGTCAACCATTAGTATGTGAAACACAGTATTTGAGTCGCCTCCGTTAATTTTTTAAAATCATTTCTCGGCATCAATCAGCAGGGCGAAGTTATTGGGCCTCAGTCAAATTATGAGTGTGCACCGGGTACAAAACCTCCTGACCGCTAAATGTTCGGGGAGGATTTCGTGTACTTGACTCATAAACAATGCCTAGGCTTGTCCTAATCTGTTGATAGGTCACTCTTTTGTCTGTCTCTATGATAGGCCACACAACAATGATTTTATCTTTAGCCGCTGCTGTAAAAGACAGTCCTTCTCGCAAATCATCGGTGAGATTAGAGCGACCACGTTTAAATTCATTAAAACCAGTTAAAACTTGTGGCACGAGATTATTGTAAAAGGTGAATCAAAGTCAATCATGACTTTCTTGTAAAATTAAATGAGAACGTAAGTCATAAAAAATTATGGCTCGAAAATTTACTCGACTTAAATTCATGCTGACGTGCACAGTCAATTTTCAATTTGCGGCTAAATTGTAAAACAAACGACAAATTAATAAAATATGTACTCAATAGTTAATAAATTAAGATTTCGGTTAAGAATAGTATTGGGAAAGAGTTCTATTTTCAAAATTTAAGAGTCTTGTTTTAAAATAATGTTTTTAAGTGGCCTATTCTAAAAACTTTCAGTGCGGTGCTTTTAGGTACTCGCGGACTCGGGGTCAGGCCGTAATTGTAGGTGATTGTGGAGAGTGATCGTGCTTTGTCACTGCGGCGTCGACCGCAAACAATACAGCCCAGAGAATTGAGGTCAAAACATCAGGGATCGTGAGATGCTTTCCGGAAAACGCCTTGTGGTTTGTGCGCACATTCAGACCGTGTCATGGCTAGCTCAACTGTTATCTAATGCAACAATCTCTATTGCACTTCCAAATACTGTCACTTGTCACCTTTTGCTGACAACAACAGAGTTCCGATCGCGTAAACCCTTGATTCCTTCGTATGTGTACCAACAGCGAAACCAATGTTATACGTGAGCCCACTTCAGCAAATACAGTAAAAAGGAACTTACGCAACAAGCCCTCCCAGGAAGGCGACAGGTCCTCCACCGATAAGTCTAATTTTCCTGTGGCAAGAGTCGAAGAGGGACAGCCGCGCGTGTGGCGGCGGTGGCAGTCCCACCATGCCGCCCGGGGCAGCCGACCGCAGCATCGCGTCACATGCCCGGTACGAAAGTAGTTCGGCCAGCGTAGCACTGTTTTCGAGCACACTGCACTATCCAGGAGCGAGCGCGTGACTGCCGACGACGGTGACTGTTAGCGAGCTCGCGCCGCGGACCATCGCAGACCGTGTGGCTCGAGTGCGGTCTGCGCGGAACTGACGGCCGGCGCGCCGTCACTGCCGAGAACCGTCCGACGGAAAACATCGGCCCTCGCCCCCCCTCGCCTCGGGGACAACCTCATACCCGCCTTCGGCTCGAATTACTTTGAACAGACGCCCTATTGATTTAGAATATTTTTTATGACCAAAAACCTTTTAAAAACTTACTGGAACAGCTTTTTTATATAAATTATTGTAGACCTAGACCTTCACAGAAACTTCTTTAATTTCGGGTAAAAGTTCGAGTTCCTTAACCAAGTTTGTAGTCTCTTCGCAATTATCGCACGCACGCAATGGAATCAGAAAAACTCGAATTTAATTATTTGAGTGTGATCGAAGAAGAACCAATTAATCTTCGTCACTCGTTGTCGCAGACCTGACACCATTAAAACATCATCAAACACAAACAAGTCCAAATTAGATCACCATTTTTAAATGGATCATACAGAAATAATAGTTAAACATAAGAAAACGTAGCGTTCAATATGTAGCATAATTGTAATTAGTAAAATGATGATGTTCTTCAGGTTTACGGTAATTATTTTAAGGCGTCATTATTTTTTATGACAAGCACTTCGGAATGTAATAGTATTTGATCAATTGTAGCCATAAATACTTCATCGAATCAATGATAGACCACGATCACCGCCAAGCAAGTGAAAGTGACTTCGATGTGATTTACGAAAAAATGGGTCCGAGTCTTAAATTCAATAAAGTGGCATTTATTATCCGTAGACTGAAAAGTTTTGTTTCGTGAGTTCGCCACTCGAACAAGCCTATTATGATGCTGAGCTGACACAATAAGATGGCGCAATACATAGGTGCACGTAGTACGTAGGTAGTAACTGACCAAACACAAACAGAAACCATTGTATCATTGTGTCTTGTTGCAAGACTTTAAAGATGCTAAGAAAGTTTTACCTTTTATCCTTGGAATTACTCTAATTAGAGTTCACTATTGCATCAAATGCTAATTGTGTTTTGATCAATGAATTACAATTATTTCTAAGGTTAAGCTACGTATGCGGTGCGGGAGAAGCACCAGATGGAGTTGGCCAACGGAGGTGGAAGGTGGGGGGTGTACACTGTACGCGTGTCGTGCAAAGCCGACTTACCAAAGGCAGTCCAGCATGACAGACACATGCACGTGGCGCCCGCGGGCCCCGCACTCACCTGCAACAACGGACAAGCGCTTAGTGCGGGGACTCTCCTCTGTACACAAAGATACCTACTTTCTTGTCAACGTATTCTGGGGCCAATCAACATTTGCCGGCTGCCGCCTTCATTAAAATAGCGCATTGCGACACGTGCAGCCAATCGAGCGAAGCACATTGTTCGCTACTTAATAAACGTGTCTCCCTTTCCACCTAATCACCTAACATATTTCTTTTTTATTTTGTCATAAACTAATATTACAAAAATGGCGCCCAACGTGGGGCTTAAGGCTTGCCTAATGAGTAATGACAAACAATTATTTCTAGTCTGAATTAACGCAAACGAGCCCAAAAAGATGAGTCACCCTGTTTTGTTCTGTATTAAGTAATTTTTAATTATATGATTACGATGGATCATCCACTTTCTAGTTTGCCTATTGAATATCACGGTAAACGTACATTTTCGAATTTTTATTTATTTATTCCCGTTTACAAACCAGATCATTGGCTCGCGCCGAACACAATTTCTACCCGGACCTCCTTTCTATGTCGCTGCTTATTGTGCGTGTGGCAGGTACTGAGCGTTGTATTTTCCTTACCCGAATTGCCTCTGTGAGGACTGCGATTACAATGTTGATTGATGGTTTGTGTATGTAAATATGCATAAATGTTTTTATTGTGCCTTATACAGAGAGCCCACCACAGTTACTTGAAAGAAAATCATTTAATTTGCGGAACCATTGAATAAACTGTTATCAAATGACAATGATGGTGGTGCTTATTGCATCTCACTAGTAAGTTCACTTTTCGGCACGCACTTTTTCTGTACTAGAAATAGTATGTTAAATAAATAAATCTCAATCTCAGTGGCAGTATTGTAGTGTATGTGTGCCGCGAGTCGCGGGCGCGGTGCGCGGGCGCCGCTTTCCTGATACGTGTCGGATTTCTATTGTTTCATGCGCGATGCGCCGCCAACCAACACGTATGTAACATAACTTATAACGGTCCGCGTTATTGTTCACCTGATTGTAGCACAAATGTGATACACTCGATATAAGTGCTCGCATTACTTAATGGGTACGCACTAAACCACAGGCAGTGTGATATAAGAATGCTGCGATAGCAATGCGGATATTTAGCAGGAATCTTTCATAAGCGTCGGCGCGAGCTGTGGCGCGTAAAATCAGAGCGCGCCTGCATGGAGCGTGAGTAATTGTTTGGAGGCTGGCGTCACCGGCGACTATTAGCAGGACAATCGCGAGGCCTTGGCGGACTCCGCGCTTCGCTACACCAGTAATAGACACGAACGCACTTTTTACAATAAATCGATTACCTACCAACAAATCGCCGTTATTAAGGGTTCATTCTTATTTATTGTATAATAAAGAACAGATAAAACAAATAAGCATTGTTATTTGTGTAAGTATCGTTAACTTGACGATCGCAAGGGAGATCGCGTTGCGTGCACGCATGCAACACGGGCCCGCGGCGACGGCAAGTCACCACGATGCTGTTCATTGTTTGAAGAGAAAACATGCCCGCTCCGGTGCTTGCTGCAATTACTTTAACATCGCCTGTCTGAATGGCCAGCGGCCGCTCATGTTCTATAACAGTCTGAAAACCCAGTTTGCAGCGGAATCTACGGACAGTATAATCTAACTAAATGAATGCTATAGTTAAAGGGCACCGGGAATAGCGAATAGCGTTGACGGCTCGCCCTTGACCCACTGCGCTCACAGGCGCGGCGTGGGGGAGGTAGGCTTTTGCAATGAACAGCGAAAGCGCGCGTCCGCTCGTCCGCAACCCCTTTGAATCATCCCGTCGGCTTATAGGTACTACTTTATGAATCTCAATTTATAAAAAATCCTTCCACCACATACACACTTCCCCTTTCACTGAGTGTAATTTAATGGTTCTTAGTCTACATCGAATTAAACTAGTTAGATAATAAACAAGCCATGATATCATTTTATCTTGCATATTGGCATTGAAATAAAAAGGATTACTTGTAGGCGGTTAGGAGTGTCGTTCATTCTACTTGACAAAAATAATTTTAAAGTAGTAAAGACTTAACTCGCAAAATGTTACTATTAGTGTAATATATACCTAAACGTAAAAAGCTGATCGCTGACATCATCGTCTGCTCGTGGACGAACGCGACAAAATACAAGGATTTATTATACCTATTGACATTGTTCAGTATGTATTTCTATTGAAGTTTACAATTGAATCGTACGTGTTAATAAATGGAATCTCAGCACAGTAGCTCCTTCACGACAACACTCGTGATCTAACCATTTATTATGATTGGTGTGGCGTTCTAAAGTGGAAGAGAACTTTTGAAGACACGTCCTTCACAAATTTTAACACATGTGTCACAAAAACAACACACACAAGCAACGCCTACTTAAATTATTGTCCAGTTGTTATTCTTAAAAATTTGCGTATGCTTAGACACACTGATGAGAGTCATTTGCACTTTATGAAGTAAATTGTGTGAGTGTCTGTACTAATACAGGTTTTTTTAACATCTAAGAATGTATCTAAGTATTTAGTGGTCACATTAAATGAGTACGTCAATTTGATCGGTTGTCTCATTTCGAAACAAACAAAAATCTCTACAAATGAAATCAACAAAAATTTTTTGCATTAATTATTTATCAATTCGATTTCATAAACGGTACTTTGAGTCCTGTCCAGTAGGACTAAGCAAAGCATTAAGCATCAGAATTCAGCCAAGCTTCTTGATTTACCAGGCATTCGTCCACACTTATTTTGATTTATTTCATAATTTACCTATCAATTCATTATTTTTATTCATTAATCTAAATTTATTGATTTAAATTTATATTCATTATTCTCAATTGAAATAAATTAAATTTTATACAGGGTGTGTCGTAAATAGTGGTCCATAGTAAAGGAGTCGATACACTGTGTTCTTAGGTATCACAAACCGGGATTTTAATAATTTTTAAAACAAAGGGTTTCAAAATAATAATAATAATATTTTTTTTTAAAAAATCGTACCTTGCATTACTAATTGGGCTGTATTTCGGACAAATATTATTATTTTTTCATTATTTTTTTTTAATATTACTGCTGAATACATGTTCTATTTTATCCAAATGCTTTTTTGGTTTTTAAGTTTAAAGGTAATCAAAAATTGAGTTTGTTTTGAATTTTCATTACTCTGCTCTAGCAAATCATGTGACTTTAGGTGCGTATGGTGTTAAAAAAATGTACTACACTGTCAGGGCCCATTATTTAAAAAAAACATTTATTAAATGCAGATTCTAAAAAGGTACAATAATAAGTGGTAAGACTAAAAAAAAAAGTTATTGCCATTTAAAACGAAAAAGAGATGAATTAATGAAAAAAAATCAATTAAGCTTTAAAAGTATTGTTGTTGTTGTTGTTTGAATTGTTTACAGTAATTTTAACTTCTAAATGGATTTTTAAAATAAAACATCGTTTTAAAATCATCCAAAAACCATTTATTACTTAAACCAATGACCATTATTTTAAACTAAATGTTCAAAGTGGCCACCATTAGCGGCGATGCATGCTCTGCACCGCCGAATAAAAGATCGCTTCAGCCTGCGAGCAAATCCGCTAGCATTTATTTCCTCGGCTGCTGACCGAATTTTTTGGCGTAGTTCATCTACAGAAGTTATTTCATCTTTGTAGACTTTTTCTTTCAGACACCCCCAGTAAAAGAAATCCAGGGGGTTGAGATCTGGTGAACGAGGTGGCCACGATATTGGACCTAGCCGCCCAATCCATCTTTGTGGGTATGTTTAATTTAAATGTTCTCTAACGATAACAGCATAGTGAGCTGGACAGCCATCATTCTGCAACCACATTGTTTGTCGCTGTTGTGGATCAACGTCTCTCAATAATTCAGGCAGGTCGTTTTCCAAAAAATTTAAATATCTTTCACCATTTAGAGTTTCTGGTAACTCAAAAGGACCAATTATTTGTCCGCCAATGATCCCCGTCCACAAATTAATCTTAAATTGGTATTGGGACCTGTCTGCCCTTATTAAGTTTGGGTTTTCTAACTGCCAGCTGTGAAGATTATGCATATTAAAATAACCATCTTTTTTACAGGATGATTCATCACTCCACAGTATTTTATTGTAAAATTGTGGGTCTTCCCTCATTCTACGCAGCATTCCTCGGCAAAACTCTATTCTTAACCGCCGATCTCGTGGCAACAAACTTTGTACCCTTTGAAAATGATAAGGGTAGAGCTCATGTCTTTGTAGAACCCGATGTACCGTCCTTGTTGATATGCCTGTTCTCCGTGCTATGACACGAACCGACGTGGTTGGGTCTTCTTCTACTAATTCTAATATTTCTTCATCATTGTAGACCCTTGGCCGTCCCTCACTTGCGCCGCCTACGCCGGTGCCGGGTATCCTCCCCTCGGTATAGGCGGAATGCACTCTACCGAACACACGATGATCTGGGTGGCGACGATCGGGATATCTTTCCCGATACACTCGGGCCGCTTCTCTTCCGACGCATCCACATTCGCCGTAAATAAGATGCATGTCGGCATATTCTCGCGGTGTGAATCGAGACATCTTTAATTAGCTATTGCACTGCACTTGAGTCCAAATCACGAGCAAAACAAATTCCAGAAAGAAAAACAGTTCAACAGCAGTCCAAATCACAAGCAAAACAAAGTCCAGAAAGAAGAAACAGTTCAACGGCAGAGATATCAAAAAGACGAGAAGCGCATGTGACGTACGGAATCACACTGGCTAGCTAGCTGGACAATTTTTTATTGTTTAAGTTGGTACATTGTCTCTTTCTTTCTTTAGGACAATCGTAAAGAAACCGGAAGCGCTCCTTCTCACTCCCCGTGACGTAATACACCGAGTTATTTCAATGGATTTTTATTATCCGCTCCGGTACCAAGGGTATTCATTTCCAGGAACACAATTGACTTTTTTTACCTGAGGTACGTCTATGGTAAATTAAAGAAACCCTCTTTGGATGTTAAATGTTACATTGAAAGATTTAATACAAAATTGCAATACTTTTAATGTTTAACTGAAAAAAAAAGTTTTTAATTTAATTCAGCTCCTTTTCGATTTTAATGGCAATAACATTTTTTTTTTTAGTCTTACCACTTATTATTGTACCTTTTTAGAATCTGCATTTAATAAATGTTTTTTTTAAATAATGGGCCCTGACAGTGTAGTACATTTTTTTAACACCATACGCACCTAAAGTCACATGATTTGCTAGAGCAGAGTAATGAAAATTCAAAACAAACTCAATTTTTGATTACCTTTAAACTTAAAAACCAAAAAAGCATTTGGATAAAATAGAACATGTATTCAGCAGTAATATTAAAAAAAATAATGAAAAAATAATAATATTTGTCCGAAATACAGCCCAATTAGTAATGCAAGGTACGATTTTTAAAAAAAAAAATATTATTATTATTATTTTGAAACCCTTTGTTTTAAAAATTATTAAAATCCCGGTTTGTGATACCTAAGAACACAGTGTATCGACTCCTTTACTATGGACCACTATTTACGACACACCCTACAGTATTGTATGAAAAAATAATTTTACCGCTACTTCAATGTTTCTGTGCATGCATGATTTGGAATGTAATTTAGTTTCTTATATATTATTGCATGTAAGCAAATTATTTATTAATTATATTCTGTGTTGTGTGCCTTATAAATAAAATAAAATAAAATTTAGGAGTTGTATCAACTCTTAATCTTAGCAAGTAACGATTTAGTAATCTGTGATCTCAGTCACTTAGGATTATCAAACTGTAAAATGGCTCAATCAACTCTGAATCTCAGTCACTATGTGCTTGGTAGTCTCGTAAGCTAGAAAGCTAACGAATAAAAAGTTCTGAAGTACCTATTTTTGAACTATGTATTTAGTTTTTTCTTTCACGCCTTTGTGACGGTAGATATAGCCAACGAAACCAAAACCAACTCAAAGAGAGGGCACAACACACAAGTAAACCTTATTCCACAAGGGTAAAGCTGCAAGATTAACATACCGCGGCGCTTGTTGATGTTGCAACCGCGCTTGCGACAGCAGTGGGACCGAGTCTCATAAATATTACACTAGCACAAGTTCGCCTTGACGGTGACGGAGTCTCACACGCTTGACTCCACTGCTAAACTTGTGCAAAACAACAACAACCTTCTATATTATACTACTACTGTTAAAGCGGACTGTATTACGAATTTACGAAACGAAAATTAAACCGTCAAGAAACTATCCACTTACTTGAGATCTGAGGTAACTCGGCCTAGGTGGCATCGAGATAGTACATCCAACCCTAATTCAGCTGAACAGTGAGTTATAGTTACCACTCGATGATAATTTTGAAGATGGCTTCGATCCCAAGTAATTGCTTCCTGATAGGCACTCACGATAACGAAAATAGCGATAAAATTTAGAGCGCAGCGAAAAAGATGTGCGTGCGGTGGTTTCGAAAACGGAAGAGAGTTTTTTTATTTTTTTATTTTTTAATATGTGAGTGGAATGTTGCCAAGGCAAAAAATTATAAGTTTTAAGTAAATCGAACATTCCGCCCACCAAAATACAAAGTATTTTTAAAGCATTAAATTTAAAAAGTAACGAAAACAAACGACAAAAGGTTACAATTAAAACTAGCTTAATTACTGGTTACGTATGGCAAGCGTTGTTAACCAGCAATTGGTAAAGGACACAGCTTGACAATTGGCCTCCGATATTCTCCAGAGACGGTCTTTACTGTGGCAACGCGACAAATACCGTCAGTTCCCGGGTGAAGAGTGACAATCCGACCCAGGGCCCATTTTAACGGACTACATTGTTCATTAAGAATAAGGACCAAGGTTCCGACAGTTATATTACCCTGGTTCTTGTTCCATTTCGCTCGTTGTTGCAGAGTATGGATATATTCCACGTGCCATTTACGCCAGAAATCTTGGTGCATTTTTTGCAAAAGTTTCCACCGGTGAAGAACGCTAATATTTTGGTTCACAAAATTTTCCTCCGGGAGAATCGAAAGGGGTTCCAGCGTAAGAAAATGACCGGGTGTTAAGGCTGACAAATCATTTACATCCGAACTGAGTGGTGTGAGCGGTCGTGAGTTAAGCAATGCCTCTATCTGAACAAGGACGGTGTTGAACTCCTCATAGGTGAGACGTTGAGCGCCGATGACACGAGCGAGATGAGTCTTAACGGATTTAATTCCCGCTTCGGCTAGCCCATTGAAGTGTGGACTGCCAGGAGGATTAAAGGTAAATTTAATTTTCTCCGACTGAGCTGCATCTTTCATTAGAGTCTCTAAATAATTGCTGGCACCGACAAAATTACGACCCTGATCAGATACAATTTGATTGCAACGTCCGCGTCGCGCTATAAATCGTTTTAGTGCGGCTAGAAACGCTTCCATTGACAGGTCTGAAGCCAACTCTATGTGGATTGCCTTAGTGCAGGTGCACACAAAGACACAAATATATGCCTTAAACGTTTTTACACCGCGACCACGACCAAGAGCGATATCGAAAGGTCCACCGTAATCAATGGCGACACACGAGAAAGGCTTAACCTCACTGATGCGGTATGACGGCAAGTTTCCCATAAGAGGAGCCGGCGCTGGACGAGGGTTAGCACGAAAACATTTTATGCAAGTGGAGGTAACCGATCTGATGGCACGCTTTGGAGAGAGTATCCAAAAGGACTGAGCCAATAAATTTTGCAAAGTTTGTAGTCCAGGATGCATGAATCTTTGATGATAATCATCGATGATAAGAAATGTCAACCGATGGTCACGAGGTAATAACAGCGGATGTTTTGTGTCAAAGGTCATTTGACCTTGTGCAAGGCGACCGCCCACCCTCAAAAGACCATCCTGATCCAAAAACGGACACAACTTACGAAAAGGTTTCGATAACGAATTTAAATTATTCTTGAGAAGAGCTCTAATCTCTGTGGCAAATGAGCTTTCTTGAACGTGTTTCACGAGAAATAATAAAGCAGCTTTGACTTCTGAATCCAACAGCGATTCCTCAACGACCTTTGGCTTTTTTAGATTATTCAAATAGCGAAAACAATAAGCGAGCACATGAGTAACTCTTTTGAGACTTGAATATTTATTCAAAAGCTCAGTGACGAAATCAACGTTAGAGAATGTAAACAAACTATAAATCTTTTGTTCATCGAAGGCTATCTGATCACTCAAAGTCGATAATGATTGTGGCCACGACTCCTCCACCTCTCCCAACCAACTAGGCCCCGCCCACCATGCATTATGCTGGAGCAAATCAGCGGGAAGAAGCCCGCGTGATCCGCAGTCTGCAGGATTGTCGTGTGTGGACACATGACACCAGCAGTGAGGGGGTACCAAATCCTGAATATGCGCTACACGGTTGGCAACAAAAGTTTTCCACCTGGAAGGGCAAGATTTGATCCAGGTCAGAGCGACGGTGGAGTCAGACCAAGCGAAAATGTGCTGTATTGAATAAAGATGTTTAAGACCATTCACTACAAGTGACAAGAGATCTGATAAAAGAACCGCGGCTAACAATTCCAAACGAGGAATTGATCGTTGACGAAGGGGCGCTACCTTCGACTTGGCGCAACAAAGACGTACGCTGATGAAACCATTCTCATCGACAACACGAAAATAAATTGCAGCGCAGAAACCTCTTTCTGACGCATCACAGAAACCGTGGACCTGGAGCGAAGTAAATTGTGTAACAACACGTCGAGGGATAGTGAGCGACTGCAGTGACGAAAGTTGTGACTTAAATTTCAGCCACTCCACAGAAATATGAACTGGAACATCCTCATCCCAGTCGATGCCCGACAACCATAAGAGTTGCATAATATATTTTGCAAGAAAGACGACAGGCGAAAGCAATCCTAATGGATCGAAAATGCGAGCAATTTCCGAAAGAATCGAACGTTTTGTACAACGGTTGTCAAAGACCGATGTATCGAAAGTAAAACAATCTGTTTTTGGTAACCATCGAAGTCCCAAAACCTTCAAAGAAACATCATTAATAGAATTAAAGTTACGAAAATCCTCAGAGTATAATTCCGATTCGGGCAAGCCCTCGAAGAAGGCTTCGCAGTTGGAAGTCCATTTGCGTAAGTGGAAACCTCCTGACGACATAATTGTTGTTAATTCAGAACGTAGCTTTAAGGCCTCTTCCAGATTTGAGGTCCCAGATACTACATCATCGACATAAATATCCGTCGATAAAACAGCCGAGCCAGCAGGGAACTCTACCGCAGTGTCCTTGGCGAGTTGAGCTATCGTACGAAGAGCTTGATAAGGCGCTGAAGAAACGCCATAAGTTACTGTCTTCAATCGATAGTCACGAATAGGTTCCTCAGGTGACGGACGCCAAAGGATACGTTGGTACTCTGTATCTTCGAGCAAGACGAGAATCTGTCGGTACATCTGCTTAACATCAGCAGTGAAGACAATGCAATGCCATCGAAAGCGAAGAAGAAGATCGAAAATATTGGTCTGTAACTTTTGACCAGCCATTAAGGTATCATTCAAGCTCCTACCAAGTGCAACCTTCGCACTAGCATCGAAAACGACACGAAGAGGGGTGCTAATGGAAGACGGACGCAAAATGCCGTGGTGGGGAATGTAGTAGAAACTACCTTCATCCTTTTCAGGCGGTGAACAAGATTCCATATGGTTACAGTTTTCATAATCCTCCATAAAAGTTTTGTAATTTTCCGAAAATTTTGGATTTATTTGAAGTTTCTTTTCCAGTGAGGAAAACCTCTTTAAAGCGATAGCGCGAGAGCCGACAAAAGTTGGTTTATTTAAATTATCTTTAAATGGAAGAGGAACGATAAATCTCCCTTCATTTGATCGACAATAATTATTCACAAAATGAGTTTCACAAAGTTGATCCTCTTTCGACAGAATTCCAGGCTTAACAGGATCGACATTTTCCAGATCCCAGAATCTTTTTATGGATTCATCCAACAACAAATTTGTGGTAACAAAGAAGCAATTTTCCTTGGCACCCGAACGAGAACGAGAAGTTTTAGAATGACATGAATCTTCAAAGTTGCACTGTCCCATCAAAATCCAACCGAAAACTGTGTTAATGGCTGTGGGTTGACCAGTTTCACCATGAATTAACCCAGATCGAAGAGATGAAGCGAATACATCAACACTTAGTAAAATGTCTATTGGTCCCGGTTTATGCAAGTTAGGATCAGCCAAAACCAAATTGTCAACATGCTTCCAACTTGACCGGTCGACAAAAGATGAAGGCATTGTAGGGCAAATATAAGGCAAAACATAGGCCTCCAACGAAAAAGATTGTCCTACAGACCTATCAGTAGACCTTAGCTCACACATCAACCTTCCCGAGGGTTCGGTAACAGTTTGGCCTATACCATTAACTGGTTGACTGGATTTATTTATCTTTAATCCCAATTTCTTAGCACAAGCTTCGCTCACGAAATTGCATGCACTAGCACAATCCAATAATGCACGTGCCCTAACAAATTTACCTACATTATTTTTTATTAATACTTGAGCAGTCGAGAACAAAATTGAACAATCTAAATTTGGAGACGTTAGTACTGACACTGACGACGAAGGCTGAACTTCAGTGTCTGCACTTGCTTCCGGCTTTCGAAAATGTAACAAAGTGTGATGTGAAAATTTACAAAAATTACACTTTTCTTTAGAATTACACCCTTTTACTGTGTGTGCTGGCGAGAAGCACAAAATACAGAGTTTGTTGTTTTTAATAAAAGAAAACCTTTTTTGTGGATCAAGCTCTAAAAACTTTGGACACCCTGAAAGTTTATGGTTAGGTCCAGAACAGGAGATGCAGTTTGAACTAGTTGCAGCCACGAGAACAGATTTGGGCGTAATAAGTTTTGTAGAAGTACCTGCAACCTCGAGGGCATGAAACCTCTTTTCCAAAAACTTTTGTATGTTTTCAAACTGCGGCACTTCATCAGAGTTGTGTTCGAGTTCAAATTGTTCCTTTGTTCCCTTGTCCAATTTAGACCACAAAAGCTGCACAAGCATAAAATTTTTATCAGGTAATTTGTATGTTTCTAAGATGGCTAAGTTTTCAACAAAAGTTCTGTGCACTCTTTCTAATTCACTGGCACGAGCAGTCTTGACGGGTTCACAATTCAATATGTTGTCATAAAACACGGTGGCAATTTGTCTTTTCCGATCAAAATGTTTTATTAAAGTGTTGTACGCTACTATGTAATTATCGTTAGAGAGAGGAAAATTTTTAATTAAATTATATGCCGAGCCTTGCACACTTGACAGTAAGTAGTGTAACTTTTCTACATCGGACAAGTCAGATCTCTCATGAACTAAAGAATTAAATAACTGTTTAAAGGAAATCCATTCAACCAACTTACCATCAAATGGCTTTATGACTATTTTGGCCAATTTAGGTTTATTACTAAGATTCACCTGCTCCATGCAAGGTTTTCTCTCTGTCTCACCTTTGAGTAGCCTACACTTGATGGATTTGACAAAACCCTCAAACTGTCCAACATATCTATTTTCCGCGGTACGCAGAGCTGGAGGGGTTTCCACTAACAGTTTGATTTGAGCACTATGGAAGGAATCCGCAATCTCATTTATGTCTAAAACAGTGTAACCCTCCAAATCTGTGGCAGACGACATAAGTTCAGCACGGGCAAACGCATAGTCCCGGGCCACTCTGTGCATGCTATGCATAGTTTCATTGTCACAGGAATCGTCCTTGGACATTTTGTAAACCAAAACACTAACTTTTACGAAAAAATTACGAAAATATTACGATACGAAACGAAAACAATGAAGTTAGTCGGTTGTCAAATGTCAAGTGTGTTCCTTTACACCAAATTTTTTAAATTTGTTTTTAAAGACGTTCAAAAAAACTTAATATCAATTTCAATAGAAGACAAATGTCACAATAACGAAAGTTACAAATACGAGAATAATGGAACGCGCTCTTTAAAAGTTTATACCACCAACACGATCGAAAAAAGTAAATTATTTTCTACCTTCGAAATAGAATATTTACACGACAAAATACGAAAAAAAACTGCAAAATCCTATCTCGAAAGTAATTAATTCAGGCACTGTTCAGATGGAATCAGGCCGAAGGATCATAAAATGTTAAAGCGGACTGTATTACGAATTTACGAAACGAAAATTAAACCGTCAAGAAACTATCCACTTACTTGAGATCTGAGGTAACTCGGCCTAGGTGGCATCGAGATAGTACATCCAACCCTAATTCAGCTGAACAGTGAGTTATAGTTACCACTCGATGATAATTTTGAAGATGGCTTCGATCCCAAGTAATTGCTTCCTGATAGGCACTCACGATAACGAAAATAGCGATAAAATTTAGAGCGCAGCGAAAAAGATGTGCGTGCGGTGGTTTCGAAAACGGAAGAGAGTTTTTTTATTTTTTTATTTTTTAATATGTGAGTGGAATGTTGCCAAGGCAAAAAATTATAAGTTTTAAGTAAATCGAACAACTACCTCATCTCCCAATGCGAAGTTGGATTGGGATAGGAGCCTAAATTGGTTACTTAGCAGTGCAGTGTGACGACCTTACAAAGATCCCAGAACCAAAACTGGGAGCAGGGATCCCACAACCGATAAACCTGGAAATCTTTGGGGGATGCCTATGTTGCGGCTGATAATCATGATCATGAGATGATAATTGCAGTGCAAGTTCAAAACAAACACAGCTCGAATAGCTACAAACTTTTCAACCTTGGTCAGCCAATGTTTGATGACGACTGTAAGGTTTGTGATTTGGTTAGTGTGGTTAGTGACTAACGAGTGCGCAGAGTTGGTCGGAGCTGATTGGCTCCACTTGACCGCGCGGGCAGCAATTGCGACGGGCGGCAGGAGTACCATTTAAGTGTTCGATACTCTAACTGGAAAATATACTACCGGGTTTTTGCGGGTTCATTTTTCCAGACAATTAAATATGTGAATATGCAAAACCAGTGTCATAAAATATCAAAATAGAATAAAATTTTCGTAAACGTATCGACTAGAAGCCGCTGAATAACAGCAGAAAGACAGAAGAATGCTGTGTGTGTTAATGTCTAACGACTATGACTCTAATGACGTCACACAGGTGTAGTGATAAGAACGTGCGCGATAAGCGCCCGCGCCCGCGCCCCTTCCCGCCCGCGCGCCGCTGCCTCATCATCACGTCACGTTCTTCCACCTGCAAACAGCTATCTGGGTCGATGCAATACATTAGACAAGCTTAGGTACTCATCACACGTTAAGAAACTTTTCTGATATCAGATTATCAGGAGTTTAAATGTTACATTTGTCCTCATTTCATGCTGTTATCGAAATTTTAAGAAATCTATTCCATTGATGATATAATTACTTATTTCAAAAATCTTTTTTTTTTGTGTTATAATATTCGTAATAAAACGTAGTATTATAATTTTTGTTTGGACTGACCTTAGCCTGACTCAAACAAAATGACTCGAAATCGAGGAAAAAAGGCTCATTTTAGCGGTTTAGGTAGCTTCGTGTATATCGCGGTTTTTCCTTCAGTCTGTAAATTTTCCACGAGCCGCTTGAAGTAGCGTTTATCGTTGCGCAAACCAACATGAACAAGGCGATAAGAAAAACGAATATTGCATAGAGCTATCAAAGCTAGAACGAAAACCACAAAAAAGGTAATGAAGTCTTATACATACAGTTGACTAAGAGACCAACTGACCAGAACTTCTCTCTACGACTGTTGGAGCAAGGCTTTCAAGCTCACCTGCAGAAGCATGAGACAGTGTCGTCTAGGTCGAGAGGAAGCACGGAGGGTAGCGGGCTGGGCGCGGGTGAGGGCGGCACGCTGCGGTACTTGACGTGCAGCACCCGGCGCGCTGCGCGCACGCCGCTGCGCCGCAGGATGCTCACCGGCCAGCGCAGCCCCGAGCCCTCCTCTTCGCCCCCGCCGCCGCCGCCGCCGCCGCCACCCTCGCTCATCCTACGGATCCACGCCTTCACTACCATGCACAACGCTGCACCATTCACTGCGGACACTACCACGGATCACAGGACACGTCGCTGGTCGCAGGCGGGCGTCGAACTCTTTTGGAAGCGATGAAGGCGGCGCGAGAGCCTATCGCAAAAAACGGCGCTCACGTTTGCGCGCCGCGATCGACTGAGACGGTGCGCTCGGGCGAGAGCGCGCGGCGAGAGGACGCTCCGCGGCCGCGGCCCTCTTCAGCGAGGTGACATCACACCTTATCAGTTCGCACCTGAAACGTTGTCTCACGCGACAAAATGATGACCTACTACCACAACTGATTTTTATAAACACGCATTGTATCGTCACAACACTATCGATTCTTCAACTTGAGGCACCAACCGAAAACATTTTCGACTGTATCAGTCCCATTCATAGGTTGAGCCACAATACCATGAATTCCTTACTTCAAGACCAAAATAACAATCTTCCAGTGTGAATTCAATATTTGAATGGAGTACAGATTTCAGACCTATTGAGGAAAAATTACCATTTCTAAATCATCATAAACATTCAACATAACCACATACTAATAACAAAAATTTCTTGCAGAGGTACTTTTATCACAAGCTTAAATGGCCAAAATAGATATTCTCTGCTACCAGAATATAATTATTATGATTTCATAACTATCCATACTACAATTTGTATGTACATATTTCATTGTATTATAGTATTTGGTATGTATGTTATTATTTACAATCACCTTGAATATTTATTTTGAAAATATGGTAGTTTAAGAAAAATATGATGAATAAGAAATAAAATGGGTGTATGGTATTTATCCCAAAGTGGTGGTGGGATTTGGTCCTGATAAATATGGACATATGAGTGGGATCTATTTGTCTGGTTAGGCATGAAAATAAATAGAATAGAGTATTCTCTTTTTTAACATTTTAAATTTACACAGAACAGAGTAACCAACTTTAAACAATTTTTGTGAAAGTCAAGACAGTAGATATTAGTGTAGTGTGGAATGTTATTACAATTATGATGGGATCTTTCCATGAGTAAAGGAATTTAAAAGCAATTCAGTAGTTACATATAAGGCTAATGTATACATTATGTGCCATAAACCAGTTCAATAATTGCTAAGATATTTGTGATGATACATACCACAAAAAGTATTTGAATTACAAAAGACAAATAAAAATATTGGGGAGGTCAGTTTTTGATGAATATAGATTGTTTAGAAGATTTAATTTTTTTTTTTTAACTGGCTGATCCTGATTTTACGAGTTGGTAGCACAGGAGAGAGCTGCATGGATAACTTCATCTATTTGGGCTTGTTTGCTTCCTAGAGTTAAACATTACCATTCTTTTAGGCATGAAAACTTTTGGTTTGGCTTAATGTTTGAATTTAAAACATACTTTTACTTATTTTTGTAATGTTGTGTAAAAGATCTTAAAATCGACATAAAAATACTAAATTTTCAGTAGTTTATTAGCAATAAAAGGAGAAACTAAGGTTTCTTCAATAACTGAACTTCATCTAATCTGCTATTATATCACCTGGTGACTTACCCCATGAACCAGTCGACGGTATCGCGCAGGTACTCCGGTAAGCGCTCCAGCTTGATGGATTTCTTTTGCTGGTTCACGAACAAAACAACTCCCAACGATTGCAGAACAGTGATCAGTCGTTAAGACTCGCCAGTGACTTTACAGATCAACATTGATCAAATTGTTCAATCGCACTTTCCGAGTAAAACCGAAGAACAACTAACTGTACAGTCATTGAGCAATCTAAAATCTTCAGTTAACTAGAGCGTGTCACAATCACAGAATTCATTGAAATTTTCTTTCACAGCAGCTGAGTTCAATTCGCCATGTTGCGCAACCTCACCATTTATTTTTAGTATGTGTTCAACAAACGATGTCACGATTCAAATCGTTGGTGGAAAAGGAACTTGAAACTATATTTTATACTTTAAATATAGATTGAGAAGATCAAAAGAATATTATCATATCAGTTTTGTTAGTTATCGAGACGGACAAACAAATAATAAAATTTATCTGACTTATGTCTGGCAACATTCATTATTCGACTTCGACTTCTGTCAAAAACAAATCAATCATCTGGTTTATTTTTTTATTGCAACACTTATCGGATCCACATTCCACACCCTAACCTTGGGTCCATAGAGGTCTGAATACTTGGCTTCAAGTAGAGATGGAAATTTACCCGGTATTTACCCCGAATCTACCCAAAGTGGGTAAAATCGAGTTATATCCCTATCACATTGTACGTGTATTAACAGTTTCTATAATTATCTTTAATTTAGAACGTTAAAACCGTGCCAAATTGAATAAAAATAATTAGTAATTTACGTTGATTTGTTTGAATGTCTCTGACTGTTCCCAAAAGGTGAATATCAACTACTCGTATGATACTGATACCGAATTCGTTAAATCATTGTCATCTTAATCAGCCGCAAGGCGTCTACTGCTCAATAAAGTGTCCCTCACATATAACAGTTCATCATCCAAGTTCTTAGTAGTTGGGGACGATTAAAGAAGGGCTATCGCGTCTTTATAATTTCAATTGCAAATTCATACTATTTGATACGAAACTTGGTTCCTGGTATGTACCATATCGACAAGGACAACCAATAAGCAATATGAAAAACGTATTTAAAAATCTTAGATGGCAGGCCATTTTTTTGTGATCAGCCAATTTTGATTGAGTTTCTGCTAGTATTTTGAGAGGAAAACCACTATGCAATATGAAAAAATTTTAAACTCCAAGATGATGACTTGAATTTTGTTTGTAGGCTGATTTGATGAATATTTTTGACAAAAAAAACTATTATGAATTGTGATAAATTAAAACTTCCAAGATGGTGGCTTACTTTTTTTGTTTGTACCGATTTTTATGAAACTTGGATTCTGGGACTATTTTGACGAGAAGACAATTATTAAGTGTGAAAAATTTTCAAATTCCAAGATGGCGGCTTACTTCTTTGTTTATGGGACATTTTGATGGAACTATGTTTTTGAGGCTATTTTTAGAAAATAACCATTATGGAATTGTAAAAATTAAAAAATCCAAGATGGTGGCCAACTTTTTTGTTAGTGGGACAATACAAGAAAAACAATTTCTTAGTATTTTCATCGTTCGAACCGTCTCAAAAATTGAGTTTCATCTAAATCGGTCCACAAACAAAAAGTAACAACTATCTTGAATTTCTTGCTTGAATAACACCTAAGTTCATCGAAATCAGCCAAAAAACACAAAAATTGGTCGTCATCTCGTTTTATTTTTGCGTGGTCGTTTTGCTGACAAAATAGTACCAGAAACCAAGTTTTATCGAGACCAGAACTTATACCAAAAAATGAGCAGCCCTCCAATATTCAAGTTAGTGGTTTTTTGTCAATTAATTACCCCAAAAGTCAAGATGCATAAAAATCTACAAAGCAGTCTTTATAATTAACATTTTTATTCCATGACTTCTGAATACTTTGAATTTACCCACCATTTGGGTATTTACCCGGGAACTTACACTATATTATCCATTTGGGATTTACCCGGGTAAATATTCATTGGGTATTTAACCGCTGCCTATCTCTCGCCCAAGCTCCAACGCTACACGCCCAACGCGCTAAATCCCCAATTTTCCCAAATTTCTATTATTTTCGGAGAAAAAAGCGTTCAGTCGGATCCACACTTGGTGCGAACAGTTGGCCTGAAAACTAACGCTATTAAAAAAAGGAATAATCCATTGGGTGATAGATTTTTCGGCCAACTGTTCGCCCAACGTTTACGGCCCATGGCTTTACGTTTCGAACCAACTATTTGGCAAAGTGTGGATTTACTCTTGGTGAATCCGGGGCCATTTGTGCCGCCAGCTGCTGAAGTTCTGACGTCTGACAGTTCTTCTGTCAATGTTAATTTGTCTGATGTGATTTACCTAGTTACATACTATATCTACGGATGTGATAGACTAAAATAAATACGGATATAGTCTGGCGACTCAGCTTTTCAAAGAAACTAGCGCTAACTGTTTTGCAGATTTCCTAACGGTTTTGCCTGAGCGAGCCACAAAATAATTAAAGAATTTAAATTGTTCGTCCTAAGTTTGTAAACATGGTAAGTATCGTAATTGTTAGTTCTATGCACAGATCTGTGGTTCTATGATATAAACCTATAACTTAAATTAAATTTTCATTCTTTTTTTTAGAGAAACCTTATGTTGGAAGTAAAGTTACGTAGTAACTATTTAGTAATCTGTGGTAAAGTTAACAAAAAAGAATTAAATGTTTTCAAATATTTATTATAAATTAACAATAAAAAAAGATATCAAATAGTCATATTCTACGTTTTGCTTGAGTATTTGGTGTTTTTTTGGTAAATTTAGTTTGAGTAAACTCAAACTAACTAAGCTTCGGTTTTTTGGTTAACCCTCATTTTTAGTATTTAATGCGGCAGCAGTTAGATCTAGCCCCTAGCTTCTTCAAAAGCCCCAATTCAAAAGTTGAGGTGGCAACACTGTTCACAGCATGGTCTGTCTCACTCATGTCTGTCTGTGTCTGTCACATCTCAAAAGTAGTATCAGCGAAGTTTCTTGGTTGGCCTTTCCCACTGAGCAAGTATAGTAAGCCTTTCCTTGCTAATTGATTTCCAAACAAACATTCCTAAATCGTAAAAAAAATGTTTCGGCTGCCGTTCGGCGAGAGGGTTGACCCTATGGAAGAAAAGCGTCAAGCTAGGGAAAATACCATAAATAGCGTCATAACTTTTTGTGTTCTTTGTGCTGCTATTCGAATTGGTAAGTAAAATTTAAAATATAACCTCAAATTATTTTGTATTGATTTAGCGACTAGCGTTTTTTTTTCCATCAAATGTTGGGATTAAGACAAGTCCACATGACATTGTTTTCGATTCTGATAAAACATCCGCTCCGCTTAGCCTTTAATAATTTGCTGAAAGATGTCCACTACTGGCCATAGAGACTTAGCTCTTGTAATCGCCTTATTGATTTGTGTTCGTCCTGCTAGCGAAGGCTAGTAGATTCACTTTTCATTAAAAGAGATGCTATTTTCCCTCCAGTGGGATTCAGTATTTACGTGACGAAAGTAATTAAAGCAGTCCTGGGTACAAAGCCCAAGCCTTGCGGTGGTTTATAAATTGACAAGTTCTTAAAAAAAACATTGTTGATTTCGGGTTAGTTGCTTCCTGATGCGCTTTTATTAGGTAGTCATGTAGATCATTGATAACCTCGTAGATATTACTATACATTATATTTGTGAGGATATGACATATTACCTAGTATGTTCATGTGTATTTTTTCTTTATTAGCCTTGCTTTTTTCATTACAGCTCCCCTCATCCTGGAACAAGGTGGTTTCCAAGTGTAACCAGATTCAAAATCCTGAAGTGCTGTGTGGATGTAAATCTTTAAGTGCATTAATGAATTTGTTATAGTTAATTATGGATATTGTATAGCTTAATTTAAATAAATACTATGTAATAGTAGCTAGAAAGAATGATTTTTATTCAAGAACTGACACTGTTGAATGCCCAAGTGATTTCCTTCCAATCCAACATCATGGTAGAAGTAAAAAACAACATATTTCACTCCAACAGCTCACATTTTGCACCTATGCCAACTAATTGTGTTGAAGTTTATAATTTAAGTAAAAGTATACATTTGTGAGAAATGATATTAGTAATAATTATACATAAACCAGGTAACTTTGAGTAAAGTTTCTAGGCTCAGCTTGCTAAAGTTTAAAGAAGTCTTTCCATGCCTCAACTAACACTTGGCTAAGGTGAGGCAAAAGCAATAAAGTAGAATCACATTAATTAAATGGACACCTTTTGCATCCAGAACCAATAAGTATTTAACAATCTTGAATTAGATAAAACACACAAGTCATAAAGTAATAGGTTTTTATTGAGTTTTATTAATTATTCAGTTTATATTGTGTTGATCACACTGCCAGTAAAATTCATGCAAGTACCCTAAGTCTCTGTGCCTTAATGAGCAGTAATTGGAAACTTAAAATAATTGAAACCATATCAGTAATAAATTACACTGAAGTTTATTTCTCACCGTGAATACAATACATATTGACCAATGTCGCTCTCAACCTGGCATCAATTCACAACTTTATTACAACTCACTCAACATACATTTCTTATGCCCAAGGGAATTATCAGTATTTTTATGATTTTTTTGTTTATCTAGTTACAAAATTCTAAAATTTGATAATACAATGAAATTTAAGCATTCTTACAGTTTATCACTAAGTCCATTTAGCATTGCAAATAAATGATCATGATAATATTAATAAAAATTGATTTAAGTTCTTCATACATATATATATATATTTTTACAATTTCAACTAAAACGCTCACTGCGGGAAGGGGCAGATCGGGGTGCAATCATACTTCCAAACGAACACTATACATTGTATACATTTGTAAAAAGTATCAAAATCGAGTAAAAGGCCTACAAAAAATTATCTCGAGATACTAATATTCGTTTACGTAGTTTAACCTAAAAATTGACCTATTTAACACTGGAATCGCCGGGCGCGGCGGGTCTAGCGTTAAAGGGTAGCAAAGGTAGGATTTTTAACTATTTGGCTTAATTATATTTATATGAGATGAGCGCGAAATAAAAGCGGTGCGGCCGGGGCGGGGGCGGCGAGGGCGCCTCGTGGTGGCGCCTGGTGCTGGGCGCCTAGTGCGGGGCGCCCAGCGGTGGCGCCTAGTCCTCGGCCTCTTCGTCCTCCGACTCCTGCTGCTGCAGCCACGTCAGCCACGTGTTGACCTGCGCACACGACACCGTCAGTCACCGCGTCGCACTCGTGAACAACACACACGCGCGCGAGGCACTCACCTGGAACAGGGCCTCGCCCTTGCCGGGGTAGGCGTCGGTGACGTCCTCGCGCCAGCGCAGGAAGGCGTCCTCCTCGCACACCTCCAGGTTGTACAGGTACATGAACCAGCGCAGCAACATACCTGTTGACATGACTTCAATTACTATCGTTTTACTTCTATATCCTGAGAGAGCAGATTGTAAGTCGCGCCATACATTAAAAAAAATCCGCTGCTTGGTGGGCGGAGTCTAATCGCTCGCTATTGCGAGCGGGATGTGCGCGCAGTTATTCTTGCTAACTCACCTCGCTGCCGCAGGCCGACTCGGGACAAACATGCATGGAGTCGACATACAGCTATATTGTTTAATTGTTGATATATTGGTTTTATTTTCTTGCTTATAAACAAATAATCTTCTTTTTTCACAACTACTTAGTTAAACACTAATAATTATTATTATTTTGTAATGTTTTCTTTATTACAAAATAATATAGGTTATAAATAATCTTAAATATAAATAATTTTTAAATAACAAAAAATATTGTTACTCTGAAAAAATAAAATATGCAATATCGCAGACTACTGAATTGATTTAGATAGAATTTGTTGCTGACATAGATATTGCATTATGACCAGAAATGACAGGATAGGTACTATTTCCAAATTTATACATTTTCTGAAAGAAGTTATAAACCCTTATTCTTCTTAGTCAAAGTCAAGAGTGAAAGATAACACTAATACAGTAAAACTGATGCGAAACTTTGGATGTTTATTTGTGTATTTGTTTGTTAGTTGTTACTCAATCACGCCAAGACTACATTACCAATTTTGATGAATTTTAGCACAAATATAGCTAAGTAATTGCCTGGATTAACTCATAGGATACTTTTTATCCGGACCGAACACTTCTGTGGGATAAAACAGGATTCACTATATAGCCTAATTCCACGCGGGTGCAGCCGCGATCGGGATGATATTTTTTGAATAAAAAAATATTTGTTAAAAAAAAACAAATATATTCACGCAAGTATTTATTTTTGCATTATTACTACTTACTTCTATACATAGTTCATCTGGTTCAATTTCATTGCTTGATGGAGATATTTTTCTTTTCTTTGAAATTAGTCTGAAAAGTTTTAAGTACTTTTTTAAATTAAAAACGAATATACCTATTTTATACAACTGTAATACAAAAAGATATATTCATACTAAAACAATCAGTGATATAAAAAATTTGATGATTGACGCATTTTGTTAGGATAGATAAACAATTTGAGAAGCACTTATATCAGAAGAGGGTTTAAAAACAATCCAGGTGATTGTGATGTGAATAGATGGAGGACTTCGAAAAGACAACACTTAAAAAATTCTTTTCGGCTCCGGTTTTCGGGAAGGATTCGAACCCCCGACCTCTGGAAGTCCGGTCAAATGCTCTGACCACTGAGCTACCGAGAACCTTAATGGAGTCGTTGAATTTTTTAAGTGCTTTTTAACGCTTTGAGCCAGCGTATGTTTCATCAATGATTGTGGGAGACACCCTCAAATCACCCGAGAGAAATATTTTTACAAATATTTGACAATCGGTTAAGATGAAACAGGCTATAATTTTATTTGTTAATATTTTTTTTGCGTTCACAACGCTATTTTTTTAATTTCGAAAAGACAACACTTTAAAAAATTCTTTTCGGCATCGGTTTTCGGGAAGGATTCGAACCCCCGACCTTTTGGAACGCAAAAAAAAATTCTTAACAAATAGATGGAGGACAATAAGATATCGCCAACATTAAGGTTCAATGACACTTTAGACTTTTTCAGAAATCATAATATTTAGACAAGACAGGTATTAACGTAGATTCGTCAACGATGTCGGGACCATTATAAACATTTGTTAACTCCGTCAGCACTATATTCGGTGACTGGTTTCTGAAAAAAATATACATATTAATAAAACATCCATCTGGTCAGGGAAAGTATCTACAGCGCCACTTAGCAGGTCTAATTATGTTTTTAAGCCGTACAGAAACCCATTGAAATGTACATCCAAATCGGTTCATGTGATTAGGAGGAGTGACTGCAGCACCACCTACCGAGCCCAATTGTGTTTCCGGATCACCCAGGAACTCAATTTAATATACACAAAATTGTATTCAAATTTGTTCAACCGTCTAAATTTTAGACTCTAGAAGAACAGACTAAGCATTACTAATAAGGTCCAAAGGTAAGGTGGTTTTAAACCGTCCAGAAACCCATTTTGCAAGTACAATTTGTACTTCCATTTTTTTATTGATTACTGAATAATTTCATACGTTTTCTATATTTAACGTATTTTTTCATACGTTTTGTTTTGTTTTGTCAATAAAAATAGTGAGTAATTTTTTTTACGTTTTTAGACGCGATAAAATTTATTTTATTGAGCCTTTATATAATGATAAAACCGAGAAAGTGTTCAAAAATAAAATGTTCTATACCGAGCTTGTTTTTTACTCGATAATGAACAACTCCCAGCACCCCATATACTAATAATGCATCCGCGACCTACTTACTACGCAACGAGCTAAACAAAATCTGAATAAAACTTAGCATCTCCTACTAGTCTGTGAATGAAACTGCCTATCAAGGTTAGCCAGCGCACACTCATAGCGAGACGCGCAATCACAGATTATATGGCGCAGCGCGCCCGAGGCTCCGAGGCGGTGGGTGGCGCGGCGGTGGCGGCGGCGGTGCGGACAAACGGAACGCGGTCGAAGAAAAACATAATACTATGTTTTTCTTCGTTCGTTCTTACTAAACTAAATAAATTTGAATAAACCTGTTTTAGTACTAAGCAATTTCCCGCACAGGTGTAGTAAGTATAAATGAAATAAATATCAACATCAATTTTTTTATACAACATACGTATCTACCACCTACTAAGAAATGTAATTCGTTGAATTTTTTTCGTATTTTTTTTAATTATCTATAATATAATGTAATACTACTCCAAGGGGCTCCTGTTCCACACTACGTCCACCGTACTTCCACTAAGTTCACCATGATTTTTTATTTCTTTGCACTTTTTTGCTTTTTGCAAAAAAATTAAATCATGTGATAAAACCAGTAGAGCATTGATAACATAAATTTTTGACTGAATGAAGGTACTTACGAAGGAGTGGGTTCACATTGTGTACAATTAGTGGGTTTATTTTCCTTCGAACTGGATTCCGGATTTCTGAAAAGATTATCCATACTTCGAATATAAATGACAAAAATTTACAAATTCGTTATGTACTTAAAACAGGGGTACATATCAAATATCGTCTATAATACAAATATAATCAAATTTAAATTTAAAACCAACTTACTTCATTAATTTGTTCCAATTGTAAGCATTCTTTTTCCTCCAACCTTTATGTTTCTTCTTCTTATTTTCTTTATTACCCATTTTGTCTTATCGTGCTGTCACCCTATTTGTTACGTGATTTAAATTGCGCGACTCGATGACAAGCGACACAACATCCCCGTGTGACAGCCGAAGCGGGACTGGCTCGTGCAGCGATCGGGGTAGGAACATGCAGGGCGGCTCACGCTAGATTGGCTGGTCGCGCGCATATTTTCAGGTATTTCTTGTTTATTTCAAAATCATCGCATATTTCAAAATTCTAACACGGTACACGTATAGGTTGTATATATTATAGTAAATATTTAAAAAATCGTAACTCTAAGTTTGTTAGTTTGAAGATGCCAGGGATTTAAAAAAAATTACAATGATCACTTTGCATTTTTTTTCTATCGAATAAATATCATGGAATCGTGTTTCTAAAACGGTACACGTACTGTGTTACTATTGAACTTTCTTGTCAAGAATTTTCATCACGACAACTTTATTAATATAAAAATAACGAAGGTTTAAAAAGGGCCGTAAATGTTAGAAAAATTAATTCATCATCTTAAGCATAATAATGAAATAAATCTATATAAAATTGATCATATGTAAACAATGAAATAACTACTGTTATAGAAACAGTTTCATGCTAAAAGCTACTTAGTTTCAGTTTTTCTATGATAGTGACAGGCATCTAACTTTCCGTGATCTGTAGATAGGATATTAAAACCGGCCATCAGACAGTAAAGATGAGCGTTATATTGCTTAGCAGAATAAATAATACTAATGTCAATTTATATTACTTTATTATGGTAATATGTATCAATAACAACTTACCTACCCTACCCAATAATGTTGGGTGCCGTGTATTGGAATAAAAGTGTACGGCGCCGTCTATTGCAAGTTTGATAAATGCGAGAATGATTTAATAAGTAAATTATCGATTCGACACTAGACGGCACAGGCTGCACAATATTTGAAACTGTGAACCTATGCTTTATAGCAAAGCGATTAAGAAATATTTTTGTTATTTGATTTTATTTGCAAAACGATCGGATAAAAACATCTAACAGTAATATTAAAATCAACTTTCTTCCTTTTACAAAAAGATATAAGAAGCCGTTATGTTCACCCTGAAGCACTGGAGTGTACATAATACATTACTGTACATAATACAAATTACATTATTTATTTTAGCAGATAGCAAACAATTCAGTTTTGATTGTGCTTCTATGTGGTTTCCTTTACGTATAGTTTTAGTTTAGAGTTGATAATTGTGTAGGTATTTATGAGTTTATGTAAAATTTTTGTTGGTTATGTGTGCGAAAGTAAAATATAGGTGGAGGAAAATGCATTTTGTTAATGAATGACGATGTTGGAAAAAAGGCGGATGGTATTCATACTTTGCCAAAATAATTGTAGTAATATTTTTTTCAGCAGGTTAATTTATAATTTAACACGATCCAAGTAAAATCTTATCGACAACGATCGCTGTGTTCAAATATAAATAATAAACCAACGAAACATAATAACAACGCTTTATGAAAGTATTATATTACATGAGAAAAAATATAAGGTTATTTAAATAGCATAACGTTATTGTATGGTTACATACACTATAGGTTGAGTTGAGTTGAAGTTGATGAGCACGCACAATAGAAAAGATCACCGTAGTTAAGAAAAGTTAAGTTTAATAAAGTAGTTAAAGTTATGGTGGCAAATCTTTCCTTGAGTTGTATATAGTTTGAAAGTTATTCACGTACTGGCTAATTAAAGTAAAAATATCATGCGAGTGATCGCGCGCCTAAAGTAGGGCGCAACGTAAGCGCAAAATAAAGTTGAATGTACGATGGCCTTGCCCGTACATATTGGCGACTCGAAAAGAGAAAAAAAGGAAAATTATAGAAATAGAGTTAAATTAAAATTACTTGTGATACAATCAAGATAAAGAAATGCCAGTACAAAGCAAAGAATTGTAAACGTTAGTCGTCGAAACTGAAAGTTAGGTTGTCCTTCGCTTGCGTGGTAGTGCACTGCTGGCGTGACAGCGCGCGCGGCTGTGCTGTCGGCGCCTGGCCTAATGCTTCTCTGGAGTGATCCTTCATTTCTTCCAGTTCAATAGTTTCAGTCACTTCAGTCTTCGACCTTTTGTTAGAGCAGTAATGGCTTACTCGTTTTTTAACAAGCCATATGGTGATGATAACAGCAATTCCAAGAAGAAAGTAGCAAATGGAATACTGATGTATGTCATGGCTTGAAATTGATGAGGGCAGGACCTCATTTTCTTGTTGTGAATGTATTCGTCTGCCGATGTCTTTTATCTCATCATCGTGGGTTTCAAGCAGAGCGTTCCATGACAAGTTGTGACGTGACATGGTGACGATTTTGTTTACCGTCGAGTTAAGAGTTGGGACGTTCACATAGAAGTCATCCATGTTCATCTTAGAGTTGTACTCATTTTGTGAGTGAATGGTGAAGTCTTTAGACTGTAGTACACATCCTTGCACCAGTGTCACTATGCCAGATGACGTAATAGTATGTGACGTCAAGTCGTTGTTGCAAATTGTTCGCAAAGTGCAAGCTTCGCAACAAACGGCCAACCAGCTGTTCGGTGTGTGTAACGCGATCCATGCGTCACTGCACGCTGTCCTTCTGACGTCACAAGGAGTTCCCGAGCGATGACTCAATAGTTTTGCTTCACATGGAGCGTTGTTATTGTGTAAGTTGAAGACTTGTAAGTTTTTGTTACATATCAGAGTGTCTTCTTTTAATTGCGTGCATACCATGAGGTCCACTTCGGCGATAGAGATGTAGGTGTTCTTGTGAAAGTTAACGGCAATATATTCCGATTGCAGCTGCATTGTTGCGATTCCCTTCTCAGTCTTCACAGGCAATGCGATAGGTTTATAAAGAAGAAAATCGTCGTCCGAAGTAAGTGGAATGTGAACTTCGAATAGAAAGTAATCGGCAGTAACTCGAGCTTTTGCATAAAGTATTTTGTAAAGATTTTTAATGTCCTTCCTTATGTCGTCAACTGGTAAGGTCAATGATTTTGGTAGTTTTCCCGAGATTTCGTTTAGTTGGGCAATTAAGTTTACAGGAGTGAGTAGATGCACATCCATGTGCCCCTTGTAAATATCAGTTAGTGAGTTGTAAAGCATTTCCTGCATTGTTCTCATGTTTTTCAGGAGTAAATATGTTGTGAGAGAAGCGGAGTTGAAGTAGTTAGTGGCCATCATGGCTTCCACAGCAGATTCTACTTTGGCTAAGCTCATGTCAGTCTCGTTCATATAGCCTTCAATCATGTTAAATTGTCGGTTGATGTTATCTTCAGTTTTCTTCAGCACTCTATTCTCTAGTTCCACAATAGAAGTTTGGTTCTTTACGAGGTAAAGCAAGTGATTTTCATTAGTTTGTATTGCTTCAATGTCTTTCTGGTATTTTTCTGCAAACTGCTGGTCTAGCACGCCAAACAGAGTGTTAGCAATGCTGCCGACGCCGTTGATTAAACCTCGTTTTCTTCGCTCATACAGGTGTTTGTTTGGAGTCAGTAGAATCATGTTGTAGTAGTTAAGTATTTCTTTCTCGTGTGATAATTGAGATAAGGTAGTTTTACAATATCTAGGATCTGTCTGATCACATAGCTCGTTGAGACCTTGAAGATAGTTTTCAATTCGTTTTATTCCACTCCAGTAGTTAGTTAAGTTATAATACATAAGTAGTGTCCATTCATCATGAATCATTTGCAGTTTGCCAACGGTGTCATAATATATAGGTCGATCTAGTTCAAGCGCCGTAATGTGAGCGCCTGACGTCACAGCTCCATATGATGCAGATATGAAAGTAAACAATGCAAGTATCATTGTAAGCAATGACGAATACATCTTTGTTTTCTTCGGTCTCAGTGATCGTTTGGAGGACGTATCTTGCAGATGGTTTTCAGATGTTTTCATAGTAGATGATTCTCCACAGTTTTCAGTTTGAAGTGGGAGTGGAGACAGTTTCGTTACAGGTCGCTTGATTATGCCAGTTTGCGTTTTCAAGGTTATAACTCGCACATAACCGTCGGCACCGGGATGAGTTTCGAGCACACGACCCATGGCCCATTTTCCTGGTGGCATGTTGTTATCCTTGATCAGCACGATATCATCTTTCTGGATGTTTTTAGTTGGTTTGTTCCATTTACTGCGGCCTTGTAGTTGAGTAAGGTATTCATTAGACCAGTTCTTCCAAAAGTGTTGTAGCATGTTCTCAGTTAGTTGCCATCGTCGGCGTAAGTTAATGTGTCTGTCGTCACTGTAATCAGATATTGGCAGTGACATCACTGGGCCACCTACTAAAAAGTGACCTGGTGTTAAGTAGTTGTGGAACTCATCCAGATCTTCAGTTAGAGGGCAGAGAGGTCTAGAGTTCATGCAGGCTTCAATTTGTGAGAGTAAAGTCTGGAACTCTTCATAAGTTAGTTTTTGATCTCCCAATACACGGCGTAGATGGTACTTCATCGACTTAACAGCAGCCTCCCACAGACCGCCAGCGGTTGGCCACCCGGGGGCGTTGAAGTGCCACACCACCTCCAGATTTTCAATGTAATCGAAAAATTCAGGTGAAAGTTGTTGTTTGAACTCTTCGTACTCGTTGCGTAACATTTTTGAAGCGCCGATGAAGTTAGTTCCGCAGTCGGAATAAACGTGTTTAGGGGTTCCGCGACGAGCGCACATCCTCTGGAAGGCAGCGATGAAAGTTTCCGTGCTGAGATCAGATACAAGTTCTATATGCACGGCCTTTGTCGCCATACATACAAAAATAGCGATGTATCCTTTTGAAGTTTTGACCCCGCGGCCTTTGTTGAGTTTAACCTCCACGTGGCCGGTGAAATCGACTCCTGTATGTGTGAATGGTCGAGATGGAGTTATTCTTTGTTGAGGTAGGTCAGCCATAATCTGTTGATTTTCAGTGGCCTTGTGACGATGACACCGCACACAGAGTCGAATTTTTGCTTTAACAGCTCTATTTCCACCGATGATCCAATATCGCTGTCGTATGTAGGCCAGTGTAAGCCTGGCGCCACCGTGGAGTGTTGAAGAGTGGGCTTGCTCGATGAGTAGCTGAGTGAAGCGCCCCTGTCGAGGTATGATGCTGGGGTGTTTCGCCTCGAACGACAGGTTTGAGTTGTTAATGCGACCGCCGACTCGCATTATTCCCTTCTCGTCTAGATAAGGGTTAAGTTTGTAGATCACGCTTCTAGTTGAAATAGTTTCTTTTTTCTTCAATTGTTTATATTCGTTGTCGAATTCTGTTCTTTGAACGAATTTTATAAGTTGTTGTTTTGCAGTTGTGATTTCCGCAGAAGTGAGGTATGCGGTGTCGTATTTTTTGTTGCCACGCAGATTTGCAATAAAGCGCAGTATCCATGCCGTGACTCTTGTTACACGCGTTAATGAACTGCATTTATTCAATAAGTCTTCAATGAAATTGTTTTCATTTGACCTAGTTAGGGCTTGCACCTTCTTGGTTTTGAGTTCGATGTTAGTCGTGTAACACGTGAAATTCTTGTTATCTTTGTTTTCAGTTAATGTTTTCAGGAACTCTGGACCTTCCCACCATAGGTTGTAGTTAACGAGTTTGCTGGGGTCCAGACCTCGCGTAGCGCAGTCAGCTGGATTTTGTTCTGAAGGAATGTACTGCCAGTTTTCTGAAGGAGTTGCTTGTTTGATTTTCGCAACCCTGTTGGCTACGTATCTCTCCCACTTAGTAACATCACCTTGCAGCCAGGCTAGCACGATTTGTGAGTCACACCATGCTCGAACTTGGAGGTCATATCCTTTGAAAGCTTGCTTAATTTTTTCAATTAGTTGTGAGAGTAGTAGTGCGCCACATAGTTCCATTCTAGGCAATGTTGTTTTTTGTTTCAGCGGGGCAACCCTAGTCTTGGCAGCAAGTAAGTTTATAGCAGCCGGGCTGTCCTTTTTCGTGACGTAGCTGTAGATGACGCACGCGTACGCCTTCTCGCTTGCGTCACAGAATCCAAGTAGTTCGATGTTGGACTGTTGTCCGCCGAGCCATCTCGAGATTTTGATATCTTTCACTAGTGAGAGCTCGCTTCTTAGCTTCAGCCAGTCTTTCTCGATATCAGTTGGTACAGGTTCATTCCATTCGACCGTGGCTGTCCACACACGTTGAAAGATTAGTTTGGCAGTGATGGTGACGGGCGACAACCAGCCTAGTGGATCGTAGAGTTTTGAGATCTCAGACAGTAGTACCCTCTTGGTTAGGTTTGAGTTAGGTTTGTCGTCTAGATCCCAGTTGATTGAAAATGTGTCACTGTTAGGACTCCATCCAAGGCCAAGTGTTTTCATCGATTCTTCATGTTTGAAGTCAAAGTTGTTGTTAGTGGAGATTTGGTGTTCAGGCAAGTTTTGAAGTAAAGCGTTGTCATTTGCTGACCACTTTCGCAGATTCATGCCTCCGCCTCGTAACAGCTCTATTAGTGATGTTTGTAGTTCGATAGCTGCACTTATCGAGTTATGTCCGCTAACAAGGTCATCGACGTAGAACTCGTCTTGAAGTTTGAGAGCGGCCTCCGGGTACTTATCACCGTCATCCATCGCCAGCTGCTTCAGAGTTCTCATCGCCAGCCATGGGGCACATTTCATTCCATATGTTACAGTGCAGAGCTCGTATTCTTGAAGTTGCTCGGAGGGTGAGTTTCGCCAGATGATTTTCTGCAGTTTTTGTTGATCTTGAGTGACCTCAATGCAGCGGTACATTTTCTCGATATCGGCGGTGTATGCGTATTTGTATGATCTCCACTTGATGATGAGAGTTTGGATGTCTTTTTGTAAGTTGGGGCCTTTCTCTTGTAGTTGGTTGAGACTAAGGCCGCTAGTAGTTTTCTGAGAGGCGTTAAAAACTACTCTCAATTTAGTTGTAGTTGATTGTTCACGTAGCACGCCGTGATGAGGTAAATAACATTGAGGTACGTAGGTAGCAATCGGAGACGCCGGTTTCATGTGGCCTAGTTTTAAGTATTCTTCGATAAAGTCTCGGTACATCAATGCGAGTTTGTTATTTCTCTCAAGGCGTTTTTCAAGTTGAAGGAATTGAGATATGGCAGTAGATCTCGAGCTTCCCAGTTTTTCTTCATAATCAGCACAGAAAGGCATCTTTACGATGTATCTTCCGTTAGTTGCCCGTTGAACGGTTGTAGAGTAATGTTTTTCGCAGTAATCTATCTCTGATAAGTCGTTGTCGTTTTGAACAATGTCTTCGCTCTCCCAGTACTTAGAAATTTCGTTGAGATCAGTAAGTGTTACATGGCAGGCCAAGGTCGAGTTTGTGTTCAGTTTGCCGCACAGTATCCACCCCAGTTGTGTTTGTTGCGCAATTGGAGATTGTTGGCTTCCTTTTCGTACTCCATCTAGTAAGATGTCTGAGTACACGTCAGCTCCCAAAAGTAGGTCAATAGGGCGTGACATGTGGAAGTCTGGATCTGCTAGCTCTAAGTTCTTGAGGTGCGGCCAGTTAGCTCGTTCAAACGATGAGTTAGGTAAGTTGTTAGTAAGCTTCTTCATTATGAGGACTTTAGTTTTAAATGAATAGTCAGAGATAATTGACTTGCAAGATAGTTGAAGGCAGCCTCTGCAGTCTCCAGAGACAGCTCCTACTCCAGTGATAGTTGCGTTCAGTTTTTCCCTGGGTAGGCGTAGCAGTTGAGCAGCCCTTTCATTTATAAGGTTTACTTGAGAACCTTGGTCTAGTAAAGCTCGAAGTTTTACATAAGTTCCGTTCACAGTCTTCACTAGTAGTTGCACAGTTGGTAGTAAGATTTCTAGCTCGTCGATGGATAGATGATTAGATGATGGTTGCGTAGAAGTTGAAGGTCGTGAAGTTAAGTTAGTTTCGTTCAGTTTGACTCCGAATGTAGTTTTCTTCGTAGGGTTATGCAATAATGTATGGTGCTTCATATTACATTCCTTGCATGTTTTCGACGAAGTGCATTTGTCATTACCGTGGCTAAACAGACAGTTTTCGCACACGTGCAGTTTTGCGACACAGTTACTCCGCTGCGTAGCGTTCATGTTGACGAACTTTGGACATTTCATAAGCACGTGATTTCCGTTGCAGTTAGGGCACTGACCGTAGGTCGTGTGATATGTTTTCTTTGTTTCGTAGTAATTCTTCATAGGAAATGGTTTTGATTTGTGGAAAATGGGCTTCTGGCTCACAGATGTGGGAGTTTCTTTCTTCAAGTTTTTCATAGTTTCGTATGCCATGAATTTGCTCTCGAGGAAATATAAAAAATCGCTCAAGACTTGTAGCTCTCTATGATCTTGCAGTTCTTTCATGTATTCAGTGTAGGTAGTTTTGTCTAGTTTCTGCGACATTAGATGCACGATGAGTGGATCCCAGGTGGCGGTGTCAATACCGATGTTCGCAAGTCCATTTAAACATTCAGTAATGACGTCGTGCATCTTCTTAAGGTTGTAGTTATCAGGTTGTTGTATAGTTGGCAGGTTGAGCATGGTGTTGATGAATGATGTAAATTGTAGGCGTCGGTTTTCATAGCGTTGAGTTAGGATGTCCCAGCACGAGTTATAGTTGTCGGCACTGATGCTAAGATGCTGCACTAGCCGTTCGGCTTCACCTCTCAGCTTAGATTTGAGATGCTGCATTTTTTGTGCCTTGTTGATCATAGGGTTGTTGTGTATAGTCTCCACGAAGAGGTCTTTGAAAGAGATCCATTGAGTGTAGTGGCCAGTAAACTCAGGTATCTCCACCTTTGGTGCGGATGTTTCATAATGCACGGTTGACCAAATCTTGGAGTTTAAGTTACGCCTCATATCATCGTACCTGTCCTCCATGCCGGTGAACATATCGTAGTACTTAGTGTTAGAACCTTTGAGTTTGGCTTCTAACTCCCAGTGCAGTTTGTCGATCACATCCCACTTAGCTTTTAGTGTAGAGAGATGATCTTGAAGTTCCCACTTTTCACGTATGGTGTTGAGGTTTACCTTCGACATAGCACGATCGAGGGCCTTGAAGTTACACAGTTGTTTTTCCAGTAGTGAATTCGTTGATGAAGACTCACTCGTTGCGATGTCCTCTAGCATTCCAGTTAGTCCAGTTAGGTCGAATTCCACAGGTTTTTTATCACGTAGCTGTCGCAAAAGTCCTAGCATGTCGTTCTTCGTAGCTTCATAAAGTTGTTTGGTGTTTTCGTAGATGTTCTCAGTGAAGTAGTTGATGGTTTTGTCTTCATAAGTTTCGAGTAACTGTTGGTGTCGTTCTTCGAAGTCGTTCCATTGAGCTTCGAGTGACTCTAGTCGTTTAGTTAAATAGTCTTCATTTTTTCTAGTTGGACTATCCTTTTTGTAGTTAGCACAAAGAGTTTTGATGTTGTTGAAGCACTGTTGTTGTAGTTCCAGCATGCTGATAGTTTTCGTAGAAGTTAGTTATCCTTCGATTAGTTGACTCGTTGAATCTAGTTGGCTCGTCGATCTGGCACGTAGTTGACGGTGGCAGATGAAGAGCTTGGTGTTGATCCCGTTAATCCGGCTCGAAGTAATGTATGGTTACATACACTATAGGTTGAGTTGAGTTGAAGTTGATGAGCACGCACAATAGAAAAGATCACCGTAGTTAAGAAAAGTTAAGTTTAATAAAGTAGTTAAAGTTACAGTTAAAGTTATGGTGGCAAATCTTTCCTTGAGTTGTATATAGTTTGAAAGTTATTCACGTACTGGCTAATTAAAGTAAAAATATCATGCGAGTGATCGCGCGCCTAAAGTAGGGCGCAACGTAAGCGCAAAATAAAGTTGAATGTACGATGGCCTTGCCCGTACAGTTATAACACGTTTTCAATATGTAGCAGTTGTGAACACGTCTATTGGACTGTGTGTTTAGTGCTAAACATGCTTCTGTGGCATAAAATGTTGAGTCACTGGATAAACAGTGTGCGGACTTGTGATTATTTCTTGTGTAGTAAGACGGAGTGTGCGTGTGTGTGTGGTGGGGTGGGGTGAATACCTTTCGGGTAGTTGAGGTGGTGCGCGTGCACCTGCACGGCGTACACGGCGGCGAGCTGCAGGTCGGGGCGCGTGAGCAGCGCCGTGAGCAGCGGCGCGTAGCCCTCCACCAGCGCCTTCTCGCGCTCCAGCGCCGCCTTGTCCGCGCCCGCCGCCGCCGAGCCCGCCGCGCCCGTCACGTGGCCCGCCACCAGCGCCACCAGCGTCGACACGAACGCCGCGTTGCCGCGCACGCCCGGCTCCACGTTGCTCTGCACACGTACCACACACGAATGTTAAATGCAGCCTGGCCGTGGGAGGCTCTCCTTCAGTTAAGGCCAGAAATAGCGCGACTTGAATCGTTGGAGAATCTGGGCGAGATTTCGTTATATTGTAAATCCTTGCACAAATTATGTCAGCTGCTCCAGATGGAGTGGGTTTCCTGGAAACGTGCTGTCGAAATGGCTCGAACAGTCTCATCATTTATATTTACGTGACTTTTCGACTACTGTCACAATATGGCTTAGATGCCAGCTCTGTGACAATGTGAATGCTGTATGTTAAGACATCTTGAAAATATCGCTAGATATACCAAGCTAGATCGGACGAATCCGCATACGGGTCAAGTTGCTCAGAGTCGCTTGGCATTTCAAATATACTACCACTACACGACAGCTACACCAATGTTTCGCGAGATGTGCGTTGTAGACGGGGCTCCAAACTCGCGTAATAATTACGAAAAAAATCAATTTTGGAGTCTTCGCAATAAATTTGTCAGTCGTAGTTAACATCGAGCTACAACGGAAGCAGCACCGACCTTGATCCAGCGGTAGAGCGCTTGCGGCGCGGGCTCGGCGGCGAGCTGCCGCTGCAGCTGCGCCTGCAGGCGGAGCTGCGGCACGAGCGCGCCGAGCCCGCGCGCCCGCCGCGTCGCCGCCCTCGCCCACCCTACACAACGGAAGCGGCACCGACCTTGATCCAGCGGTAGAGCGCTTGCGGCGCGGGCTCGGCGGCGAGCTGCCGCTGCAGCTGCGCCTGCAGGCGGAGCTGCGGCACGAGCGCGCCGAGCCCGCGCGCCCGCCGCGTCGCCGCCCTCGCCCACCCTACACAACGGAAGCGGCACCGACCTTGATCCAGCGGTAGAGCGCTTGCGGCGCGGGCTCGGCGGCGAGCTGCCGCTGCAGCTGCGCCTGCAGGCGGAGCTGCGGCACGAGCGCGCCGAGCCCGCGCGCCCGCCGCGTCGCCGCCCTCGCCCACCCTACACAACGGAAGCGGCACCGACCTTGATCCAGCGGTAGAGCGCTTGCGGCGCGGGCTCGGCGGCGAGCTGCCGCTGCAGCTGCGCCTGCAGGCGGAGCTGCGGCACGAGCGCGCCGAGCCCGCGCGCCCGCCGCGTCGCCGCCCTCGCCCACCCTACACAACGGAAGCGGCACCGACCTTGATCCAGCGGTAGAGCGCTTGCGGCGCGGGCTCGGCGGCGAGCTGCCGCTGCAGCTGCGCCTGCAGGCGGAGCTGCGGCACGAGCGCGCCGAGCCCGCGCGCCCGCCGCGTCGCCGCCCTCGCCCACCCTACACAACGGAAGCGGCACCGACCTTGATCCAGCGGTAGAGCGCTTGCGGCGCGGGCTCGGCGGCGAGCTGCCGCTGCAGCTGCGCCTGCAGGCGGAGCTGCGGCACGAGCGCGCCGAGCCCGCGCGCCCGCCGCGTCGCCGCCCTCGCCCACCCTACACAACGGAAGCGGCACCGACCTTGATCCAGCGGTAGAGCGCTTGCGGCGCGGGCTCGGCGGCGAGCTGCCGCTGCAGCTGCGCCTGCAGGCGGAGCTGCGGCACGAGCGCGCCGAGCCCGCGCGCCCGCCGCGTCGCCGCCCTCGCCCACCCTACACAACGGAAGCGGCACCGACCTTGATCCAGCGGTAGAGCGCTTGCGGCGCGGGCTCGGCGGCGAGCTGCCGCTGCAGCTGCGCCTGCAGGCGGAGCTGCGGCACGAGCGCGCCGAGCCCGCGCGCCTCCAGCGCCGCCAGCGCGCCCGCCGCGTCCGCCGCGCCGCCGCCCTCGCCCGACTCGCCCGCGCGAGACATCACGTACGCGCACAAGTTGATCTGCAAAATAAACCATATTCCAGTGTTATTAAGCCTTTGTCCGTAGTTTCGTATGTTGCCATCCCGATCACTTTCTCTAGCTTGACTGTGAGAGCGAACGCGATAAATAAGCCCAATTATACGAAGGAAACGTTAGGCAGTACAGCTGTTGGTTTGCCTTCTCATAATGCTGACTGTGATACACATATTTGTGACTGAATATGTGTGACTCAGTTCCTTGACAATACTAACAGAGTGAAAAACATACAAGATAACATACACTGTATATACAATAGTTGTCATCTAAAGCCGAATCCACACGTTGGGCGAAAATGATCGCTATTGGCTATAAGAAAAAAGCACCAATCAACGTTGAGACCAACGCTTTGTTTTTCACTCATTGGATGATGATGACATTTCTTACAGCTATGTGTGAATCACCCAACCCTACATACACATTGCATTATTAAAAAAAATTGAAAACTCTTAAACAAGATCCAGGCTATGACAATAATTGTATGTAACCGAGTTGGAATCTGTAAAGACGGTGTGGTGTATCCATTCGCGAGACACAGACAGCAGCCTCGCACCACGCGCCCAGCTCGCCCAGCGCCAGCAGCCGCGCCCGCACCGCGTACCTTGGTCTCGTCGAGCAGGCGATGCAGCCGCTCGTCGCCGAGCAGCTCGCGCAGCTCCTGCAGCACGTCGAGCAGCAGCGGGTGGTGCGCGCCGCCCTCGCACCACGCGCCCAGCTCGCCCAGCGCCAGCAGCCGCGCCCGCACCGCGTACCTTGGTCTCGTCGAGCAGGCGATGCAGCCGCTCGTCGCCGAGCAGCTCGCGCAGCTCCTGCAGCACGTCGAGCAGCAGCGGGTGGTGCGCGCCGCCCTCGCACCACGCGCCCAGCTCGCCCAGCGCCAGCAGCCGCGCCCGCACCGCGTACCTTGGTCTCGTCGAGCAGGCGATGCAGCCGCTCGTCGCCGAGCAGCTCGCGCAGCTCCTGCAGCACGTCGAGCAGCAGCGGGTGGTGCGCGCCGCCCTCGCACCACGCGCCCAGCTCGCCCAGCGCCAGCAGCCGCGCCCGCACCGCGTACCTTGGTCTCGTCGAGCAGGCGATGCAGCCGCTCGTCGCCGAGCAGCTCGCGCAGCTCCTGCAGCACGTCGAGCAGCAGCGGGTGGTGCGCGCCGCCCTCGCACCACGCGCCCAGCTCGCCCAGCGCCAGCAGCCGCGCCCGCACCGCGTACCTTGGTCTCGTCGAGCAGGCGATGCAGCCGCTCGTCGCCGAGCAGCTCGCGCAGCTCCTGCAGCACGTCGAGCAGCAGCGGGTGGTGCGCGCCGCCCTCGCACCACGCGCCCAGCTCGCCCAGCGCCAGCAGCCGCGCCCGCACCGCGTACCTTGGTCTCGTCGAGCAGGCGATGCAGCCGCTCGTCGCCGAGCAGCTCGCGCAGCTCCTGCAGCACGTCGAGCAGCAGCGGGTGGTGCGCGCCGCCCTCGCACCACGCGCCCAGCTCGCCCAGCGCCAGCAGCCGCGCCCGCACCGCGTACCTTGGTCTCGTCGAGCAGGCGATGCAGCCGCTCGTCGCCGAGCAGCTCGCGCAGCTCCTGCAGCACGTCGAGCAGCAGCGGGTGGTGCGCGCCGCCCTCGCACCACGCGCCCAGCTCGCCCAGCGCCAGCAGCCGCGCCCGCACCGCGTACCTTGGTCTCGTCGAGCAGGCGATGCAGCCGCTCGTCGCCGAGCAGCTCGCGCAGCTCCTGCAGCACGTCGAGCAGCAGCGGGTGGTGCGCGCCGCCCTCGCACCACGCGCCCAGCTCGCCCAGCGCCAGCAGCCGCGCCCGCACCGCGTGCGCCAGCAGCGCGCGCAGCCGGCGCCGCCCGCCCGCCGCGCCGCCCGCCTCCGTGCTCGACACTAGCGCACGGAGAGCCTCTGTCAGAGGCGCGCGCTGAGAGATCACAATGAGTTAGTAACGACATTCGAGAAATCGTCGTCTTAAATGATAGATTTGTCAGCTTTGATGTTAGAACATTTCCAATTTAACGGAACATGGGTTTTGCCGGCAGTTAAGGGACTTATCCCACCAGTCTCCAGCCACTACTGCAACTCCTATATAACCAGGATCTACATCTTGGGCAATTTGAAAATCCCAACCGGTTAATGTTAGATTGTTCAAGAAGAAAAGGGAATCTTGGGACCTACAACAAAATCAGTCGGTACCTCCCTTATATATACAGCATTCGCTTATTTGATCGTACAAAATTTGCAAAACCGTGCGTCAATCTACTGGTGGAAGATTGTGACATATTCTGAAACTTTTAATAAAAAAGTGTCTGTGTCAAATTTTAATAAGTCATTACACATTTTAAACAATAGTGGCAAACGGTATAAACATGAAGAGGAGACATACCTTGACAGCGCGCACCACGCAGCAGGCGGCCCAGGCGCGCGCGCCGCCCCGCCCCGCCGCCTCCCCCGCCTCGCCCTCCGCGTCCGGCGACTCGTCCGCCGCCTCCGAGCCCGACGACGCCGCGGCCGCGTCCGTGTCCGTGCCTGACAACGCGTACTCCAGCACCGTGCTGATCACGCGCCGCAGCACCTATGATAGAACATGTTACATTACATACATTACAGTCAGTGCTCCGCACGCTTGTCACCGCCCTGTATCCGAGCTGCGGTGATGAGCTCAAGGGTTTTAGAATGAGCTTCCTCAATTATGATTGAGACGAGTAATGTATCAGGCGACGGTCGGATCGAATCTTGTACTATTGTCTAATATGTATTGAGTCTAGATTTACCTTGTCGGGCAGCTGCAAGTCCTGCAAGCGTCGTAGGCGCTCCTGGTGTTCGGGCAGCGGGTCGGGCGCGGCGCCGGGCACGGGCGTGTCGGGCGGCCGCCGCGGGTCCTCGCACGCCGCCGCCAGCGCCGACGCCGTCTCCACGCCCAGCCGGCACGCCTCCTCCTTGTTCACGCCCTGCGCAACGAACGCAAAGACAACCCTCAGTACAGCACGCGAAATACAGTTAGGACGCCAGCGATCGGAACGGAGCATTACCTTATCCTTTTTAGGCTTATCCTTCTTGTCGGGAGCGGGTTTGATCGTGATAGTCGGCTCCTTTATGATCGGCGGCGCGCTCGAGAACGCCGGGGTCAGCACGTCTGCAACGGAAATAAAGTATCAGCGATAGAGCTCGCGCGAGCCGGGGTCGACGGTGAAGGCGACACTCACTGGGCTGCACGGGCTGGATGGAGGGCTGCGGGCGCGACAGGCGGTTGGCGGTGAACATGAGCGAGTTGGCGGCGGGGCGCATCTGCACGTCGCTGAGCGCGGCGGCGCCCACGGCGTACACGCGCGCCTTGCCGGCGCGCCCGGCACCCGGCTCCTTGGGCGGCGGCGCCTGCTTGTAGCCGGCGCCCTGCCGCGGGTAGTAGTTGGGCGCCGAGCGCTGGCGGAAGGCGTCGCGCGGCGCGAACCCGTTGCCGAACAGCTTGTCGGCGGGCGACACGAGCGCGGCGGCCGGCTGCAGGCTGAGCCCCGCGAGCACGTCGTCGAGCGGCCGCGAGCGCAGCCCGCCGCGGAACAGCGAGTCGCGGTCGCGGTCCCGGTCGCGGTCGCGCTCGCGCTCGCGCCGCGGCGGCTCGTCGTCGCCGCGCAGCTGGTGGATGGGCACGGGCCCCTCGGCGCTGACGGCGGCGCGCGGCACCCAGCCGCCGCGGCGCAGCTCCACGGTGTCGCGCAGCATGAAGCGGATCCGCGGCGCCAGCTCGCGCGACGAGGACAGCGTCTCGATGCGCGCGAAGTACTGGTCCATGAGCCCGCGGCCGCGCTCCGAGTCGAGCACGCGGCCGCACGTGCGCACGAGCTGCGCCAGGCACTCCAGGTCCTCGTGGTGCTCGGCGGCCGCGCGCCGCGCCAGCAGGTTCTGGATGCATCGGTGCAGGATCGACTCGGCCAGGATCTCCAGCTTGCCGAGCTCGCCGATGAATTTAATGTTGCCGAGCATCTTGCACTTGGCGAGATGCCGTTTTTCTTCCTCTTCCGGGCTCAGGGCCTTGTCGTCGAATGCGGCGAAGGCCTGTGAAACATACAGACCGTTAGCGTCGGTGTCGGCGGTGCGAAAACAATTGTGTCGTCGGGAGCAAGACTATACCTGAGCTCGGTTTTCGAACTCGGTGCGGCATTTGTTGAGGAGGAGAAGCTTGAAGGTGCAGGGTTGTCCGGGCGGCTCGAAGTTGGGCGCTTCCTCGCTCAGCCGCTTGCACAGCTGAGCGTACATGGACGAGTACTTGGGCTCGTCCAGCGCCTTCTCGAAGATGAGAAGGATGACGCCCTTGAGCACCTTGTCCGAGTCGAGCTCGAGACCGAGCAAGTCATCGCTCAGCTTTTGGAACTTCTCGGGCGTGAGCTTGTTGAGGATACCGCGAACCTGGTGGAACAGAGACGACGGCGTTGAGTATTGCGTGAAGGAGGCCGTCGGAGCTATCGCGTATCGAATCAAGAGTGACGGCAACCTTTCGGAATATGATGTCGTGTTTGGCATCTCCGTCGGGCACCTCGTGGTGTCGCAGTGAGGAGGGCGGGACCCAGCGTCGCCTCGGCGGGGGGACGGGCGTCCGCCCCGAGGCGCTGCGCGCGGGCCCCGTCTGCCGCGCGCTGTCCGTCTTGTCGCCGGTGTGCGCACTGGTCGCCACGCGCGCCGCCTCGCCGCCGCCGCCGCTGCCGCGTCGTTGAGCGCGAGCGCGCTCGCTTATTCCGCCGCGCGCGATTTTTACGCACGCGTTCGCCCCGCCTACAGCTCTGCAACACATTCATTTACTTCATCAAAGAAGACCTAACGAAACTTTGCCTATAAGATCGGCTGTCAGCGGATGCATTTGAATGAATGAATACAATAGTTTATTTAACAATTTGAATTCGAAAAAATAACAATACTTAATTAAACTATAATTGATACACTTTAAAACATCATAACGGATTCAAAATGTTAACTCTGTTTTTCGTGATGCGAAGTACTGATGCGTTACCTTAGTGCGTCACCTTTGTATGTGTTTAATAGTTAATAAACGGAAGAAAAAATGCTTTTAATATTTGAGAAACTTCACTTTTTTTAATTACACCTAGGTTAGGTACCTAGAAGTAGCATGTTTAGGCCCGCTGCCTGGCGAACCACTGCTATTAGGGATATTATTCCTAGTCGCTTTTAACAAAATAATCTTTTTTGGATATTATTTTGAGCTACAACGAGTGTATGTTAAACTTTCCAACATTTAGGCTAGTCTAGTTATTCAATGAATAAAACTTAGATACTTAATGTCATGTTTTTGAATTAATAGGTATATTTATTTTATTCATTGATGCATGATAAAACTTTGTTTTTCTTTCAAGAAACCGAACTTGGGATAGGTCAACTATCTATAAGTAAGCACGTCACCGTCACCGGACCGTTAGAGAAATATCAAACTGAAACACATAGATTCGAAATATTTATTGTAGTTTTATGAATCGCTCTACGGCTACTACATTCCATTAAGTGGAATGCTGAATATAAGTACAACAACCTTTTAAACTAAAAATAGCTACATGGGTGAATTGTTTTGTTGAGTGTGTGGGACTCGCATACGCGTGATGCAAGTTGAAGTTAATCTGTGACGCTCGCTGTGGATTCGGCCGGCGACCGGCAGGTGATCCGCGCGCACGGTCGTCGCCCGCGCTGGCCGTAGACCTCGTGCGCCCCGCCCCGCGCCCCCATAGTGTCCTCCCTCGATCACCTTTCGATAAAATCGATCCGCTACTCGAACATCACATCTGGAGCCGCGTCCGAAAATAGAGCGGCCATCTGCAGCCGGCGTCACGCTCACGTCCCGAAGGCGCTCGTGAGCGTGGCTAGCTCCCACAGGCGCCGCCGATGATGAGTGACAAGACAGATGCTTGTCACAGTGGTCCGTGAGCCGGCAACGTGGCGGTCGATAGCGTCGCGGCGCGAGGTCGTCGGCCGGCGGGGCCTTGGTGCCGCGCAAGGTCGCCGCCGCCCGAGCCCGAGCCCGCCGCCGGTCTCATTAGCTAATTAGTTCGCGAAAACGCTCACCGCCGCCACCGGCCATCGCGACGAACCATTCATGAGCGATGAATCAATTTATTAATGCGTGCCTCATCTCACTCCGCAAAAAGTTGATGAAATCTTGTAAAATCTTATTAGGAGTCTCGAATAAAGAATTTGCACTATTTACTAGTAGCTTATCGTGAATGTAACCTTAATTACCGTGAGTAATTATTCTGTATCAGATGTTATATCCACGTTATTCAAAAACAGTAATGTAATAAAATATAATCGGGCTATTTTAAACATTTTTAAATGATTACGTAATAGCCGAAGAATTGTATCGCAAAGTTTTTCACAAATACATTTTGTTCAATGAACAAAAAGGCACAAGGTCAAGGACCCGACAAACAGGACTAGGTTTAAGATAATTCGCACAAGCGGCGAATACGCGGTAAAACATCGTTACCCGTGGCGTAGGTTCGTTCGCTCGAATCATCATGATGAGCCGGCCGATCGGTTTATTGACTCCGCGCGAGTCAGTGACCCGCGCGGCGCGTCATCCCCTAGCGTCCTCGCGCCCTCGCCCGGAGGGCCCGCCGCAGCCGCAGCGCAGCCGAGGGCCGGGTCGTCGACCCCGCCCGCCCTCGCCGCCCTTCTATTTGTCCTACGTGATTTTTCGTTAATCGTCCTACAAGGAGAGCTCGACCGCACGACGCCAGACGCTCAGAGGACTCGTGTGGTCGTTAGTCTCCAACCTTATAGGTATTGGATTGCATTTTTTTACTTTTGTACGTTATCCTCGGCACGATAACTTTGCCTTTTCGCTGTCTGGCAATCAAATATTGGTACGAATTTTAATTGTAATTGGGTTAATATGGTTTAATAGTAAATAACTCAAGTGCCAAGCAAACACTACGATGGATTTCCCTTTACATATTCGTGTAATTATAAGGGGATAGATTCTACAGCGTAACCTCAGCATCGTAATAACTGCATCATTTGTTTGAGTATTCTATCATTTCTATCGGCAGTAAGCAGAACAACAACAATACACTGGGTGGGAAGGTAAAACTTTTGAAGGATTTATTCGTTTTCCACCTATTGTGTTGAAATTCTCAAAGGACTTCAAACAGTTAAGAATAAATACAGATCCGATGTTTTGTTATTCATTTGAACTTGACACAGTGACACGGGGAGGGTGCTGGGTACACGGCAACTCTCTAGATAGATCTAAAATGGGATGATTGCGAAACAGCGAACGCTGACGCTGTCGGGCGGCAGGCGGCGCGTCGTGGCGGATGGTCTCAAATCAGTTGGGAACTGGGGTACAACCAGTTCCGTCACAGTCGAGCTCGCGAGCCGCGCCGCTGCCCGCACCTCTCTGCGGATTTCTCCCTGATTACATGCACACTTACACGTTTACGTGGCTACGCACAGCTACACTTTTACGGATTTTATCGCGATTTATTTACATGTATATTTTCAATGGCTACTGTTCGCGTAAACCGAACAAATCAATACGTATGTATTATTTCGAACATATGCACCAGAGCAATGTCACATATTGCGACCATTACCTTTTTAGCGTCTGTTTAGTTACAAATGAATACTAATCATACTAATCAATACATTTAAAGACAACAAGCAAATGGTGACAGGCACTAGGAGCCCGAAGCGCAGGGAGCCCCGCCTCGCTCGTGCGATTACTAATTCCTAAGCTCGCTGCCCTACTTCTGCGATGCAGCCTTGTCCCGCTACTACTGCACATCGACTATTACGAATACGGCAATACGCTAAGTCAGAGTTTTAGCCAGTTTACCGATTTCATACTTTCAGCATTGCTTGAAAAATAAAGTAGTAATTGAAGTCTGTAAGCACAGAATGGTTCACTGCGTGCTGCTCCTTGCTATCAATAGTATGGTAAATACAACTGAAGAATTAATTACATATTACACTTTAGTAAGTATGTATGTATTTCCATGCCGCCATTTTGGCAGGACTCCTATCTTACGCGTCATACATAGCTAGAGTCGAATGCACTTCATACTTTTACATTGCAAGCGAAATGAGGGTAACTGCAGCTGCCATGACCGAATTGCGCAAGTACGAAGGACATCACGATGTTCGGATCCATAATTGCTAAGCAATAAGAGCGCGATAGACAAATGGGGCAAGGATTATGGAGCCACTTATAGCGATTGCTTGTTGCGGCGGCGGCGGCGATGGCGAATCGGCTACCATTGACCCAGATCGCGGCCCCGCGCCCGCGTACCGCCCCTCTATGCACAAAAAGTGCCGCGCGATGGCCCCGGCCTGACCCAGAACCGCCTACCTGACCTACTAAATCCGCTGCCGATGTGACGCGCCCGACCTCTGTCGTCCGCCGCTAATCACAATAGCGGGTAGGCCCGCCAATATGTGCAGAACTACAGATGCGCTCATCGTAACAGTATGTTTAGGGTTTAACTATTGATTACAACAGATATTGTATTGGTTAGTTATGTAACAAATGATAAGCATTTGCTAGTATAAAACCCCTAACTCAAATCTAAGACTACCATGCTAGTATATAGGCATATAATGCTTCTAGCAAATCATTATTTTCATGTTAACTAAGGTTGGAACTGTTTCACAACCTTAGTTAACATGACAATAATGATTTTATTTTTAAAAGTTGGTCTCAAACTTTTACTAAATCCAATATTATGAATGCATTTGAAGTTGATTAATTGAGTTCCACTGTTTTATAATTCAGAATTGGGTACTTTATTAATATTTGATATTGAGGCATAGTTACCGTTTTTTTTTTTAAATTCAGGAGTTTAAAAACTTGTTTTAAAATTTCAACTATAGGAGAACTGTGACTCAAGGCTGTCTTACTAAGCAAAAAAAAAAAATTTTTTTTAGTAATTAAGCATTATGAGAATCCATACAACTTTTCTAATCTGTGCATGCAATCAATTCTAAAGGATACTGATAAAAATTTTATACATAGAATGTTTCAACTAGAATAAGAGCCCTTAAGGCCACATTTGCAATATATTAGTTAGTAATTTTAACATGTAATATCTGAAAACCATACATAAATCACTGAATGGACTATGACTGCAATTAATGCAATTATAATTTTCTCTAGCTTGTTCAGTTTTAAAATATTGCATCAGAACTTGGGGACGCAGTGCTAGAAGATGCCAGATAGATGTCTTCTTTAATATCTACTTTATATATACTTTTATCATATAAAAAAAGGCTATAAACATTGTTTGGCAAACTAGAATAAATAATAACACAACAAAGAGATAACAACAAAGAATTTTCACAAAACAACCTCCTTATCATCTTTACTAGAAGAAAATGATTCCAAAGACTGATAACATACATAGTCTTTGTCAGTTTTTGTGAAGTACCTTGAAAGACTTGTTTTGTCAACTATATGATAGGTAGGTCCTGAAAGTCATGATTAGATGCAAAAAGTGACTCAATTGTTACAACTTAAGCCATAACGGGTCTATCAGGTTAATCATAATGAAAAACTTAGAAACAAGGAAGAGAAGCTACCAATCACGAGGAGCCTCCGCTAGTAACGCAACCCACTAATAGGTATCACTTCCTGCCCACACGTTAGGTTAGAATGCACATATTACCTGTTCTTCCACCAGAATTTGGTTCGCAGAACATTCTGGTGGACTAATATCTATGGTAAATGCTCACGAAGTAACCAAGACTTGGTCGTTTTCTTGAATTTTAACGTGGAGCTTGAATAATGGCTCACAAAGGTGACGCATCGACACGATTCGAACGAAAAGTATTCGCTGATTCTGAAGCTTCTCTCGGGATATTTCTTTGTTATACACTCACATTACAGTTGTTTATACATAAAATCACTAAATACACTGAAATATATGAATTTCACAAACTTACGAGGCGATGAAAGTCAATTTGTAGAAGGCACACGCACCGCAACGCGACAAGCGAATACCTTTGCACACACACTACTGGCAAATAATAACACACACACGAATACTGACTGAATGACAGTCTGTTGCTATTTGCGTAATGTCCGAGTCAATCCAAAAACATTCAAAATTATTTGTAGACGTTTGTAGTTTTTGATAACAATAGTTGTTTTAATTATTGACGAAAAATTAATTGAAGTATGTTTACAAATTGTATTTTCTGTATTTTATGCCGTAATGATTAGTAGCACAATTATTTATGGCTCAAATGACTAACATTTGTTTTTTCTTATGTAGACCAGAGACACAGGCACAGGCCTAGGAGTTTATACAGCCGTGGGATTTTACTTCTTTTTTATCGATTTCGCCGCCTTGGATTTGTCTAAATAGCCTCTACCTATGTGATATTAGCCTCCTTGTTCTAATAGGATGATGAGTGTTGTGATGATGCAGATGACCGAGTGATGCAGTTTTTCAACGGATAATGATTTTTATTGATAAGCCTAACGATTAATTATAGTGTTTTATATTGCGTGTGTTCAAAGACCGGTGGGTCTCTCATCTGCTAAGACATTGGATAAAAGTCCGCATTGTAGTCATATAAGTCTTTTAGTTTTAATTATATGGAACCTGGTTATCTGTAATAAATATTTTGATTAGATTAGATTGAGCAAAAATAGTGGAATGGAGACCCCAAAGTTTCTGATGGTAACGTGCCATTTCCGGCTAACAGATAGTTTACATACCTGCGGTTTTCACCTAGTAAACTTTGTCTTCATACATTGTTGGCGTTTAGTGAACCGCTGAATGCGTTCTGCGGTCGGTTCAAAGTGATGCTGCCCGAATTATGCATTATATAATATGGTATGAGCAACGTTGTCGGTCAGAGTAATCGGTCTTATCATTATTAGACGCGTCTGAACGTCCGCAAACGGCGCCGCGTGTGACAGAAGTATTCTAGACAGAGCCTCGGGTTCGCATTCAATAATGTGCCCTCAACTTTAAGCCGGATTTGATCCAACAAATGAATCTTATTCTTTATTAGGACAGAAAGGGGAATAAGTTTTACAAAAATAATTATTTATTTATAAAAATATAACACATAGCATAGTAAAATATAATTTCTCAAGTTAGAATGAATGCAATATATTTATTAGAAGTACATATAAAAATATAACACTTATGGCATTTTTAAAACGCTAATAAATTCATAGTAAAGTCGATAATATTACATTTATTTAATTAAGTACTGTGCTTGGAATGTCAATGATAAGAAGTACTCGCAGAAGCTGCCTGGTCGCTCGGGACGGGACGGATGATCGTTTAAAGCTAACATCTCGTAACACAGTCAATCGTTGAGCAGGTAATCACGTAATAATAAGTAAGTACAATTTTGAGATTCGCGTGTCATTACTGCTACTTGTAACAAGTTTCACATACATTTTCTAACTTTAAATTATTATATCGGACAGGCCGAGCGCCGGCGTCGCGAGGCCGCCACACTCGCCCGTCCTTCTAAAACTACGTCAACTTAATCTTATGTACAATCGATTAGAGTGTCGGTCCACTTAGTTAAATATACATTTTTATCAAAAAACTTATAAATCTTAACGCTATTGTACAAGTGAGGTCCTCGTGGAAGGTCGATAGGTGATTTCGAAAAAGAAGTTCTCAGGCCGAGGTCCGTCGAGGCGGGCGGCACCTCACATGCCGGACTCGGCGATGCCCTCGTCGTCTGGAACACAACAGAGCGGTCACAAGGGGCGGGGGCGAGGGGCATCGCAGGCGCATGCGCGGGGCGTTAGTACACGACGAAAACGGGCACGAGCGGCGCATGCGGGTGATAGTGTGCAGTATAGTATAGTCTCCTACTCGTGGTAAGTCCCACCTCACCTCGCGCTGTGCCGTCATCGTATTCGAAACGAGGTAGCATTGTTTCACGGGAGATGGGACTAATCACAGCTCGTTAAGGGAGGCAGGAGGGCGGGGAAAGGAAGAGAACAGACATGCGTCAGCACACGCGCCTCACGTGGGCTCCCGTCGGGACTCCTCGTGCGCGGCTGGCTCCTTCGCCGGGCCGTCAATCTTCGGGGATCCTATGTTCCTTAAAATTTAATGAAAACTCGTCGAGACCCGTAATATTTTAAAAGCGGCAACTACACTTTCTTTTAATAAGTTAAACTTTGTTCAAAAAGGTGATCTAGAAATGTGTACTAATTAAGAATACACATCTCTAGATCACATTTTTACAAAATGAAATTTATCAATTGTCTTCCCAAAATCTTGGAACGGGCATCGGGCTGCTCGATTAGGGGATTGCTAGTCCTAGCGCAGTCAAGAGCAAGGGGGTCTGACGACACTGTGAAGATCACGATCAAGATCAAGAGTGTAATCACCTTCGAAGGCGGGGTTGTGGTGCTGGTTGTGGTTGTGGTTGTGGTGCGGCGGCGCGAGGTCCTGCCCCTCGAGCACGGCCACGAGGCACTGGTGGATGCAGATGTACTGCTGCTCGGTCTGCACCATCCAGACGCGCTCGCGGCGCATGGCGTGCACCATGCCGAACACGTCGAGCGTGTCCGCGTGCGCGGCGAGCTGCTGCAGCGCGCGGTCCAGCGTGATGAACGTGCCCGAGCGGCCCACGCCCGCGCTGCAGTGCACGACCACCGGCCGCGCGTCCGCCGGGCAGCGCTCGCGGAACGCGCGCACGAACCTACACACAGACACACACACAGTCAACATCTTCTATAATATAAAAAAAAATATCGGAAAATGTGTTGGTAAGCGCATAACTCGAGAACGCCTGGACTAATTTGACCAATTCTTTTTTTATGATATTTAAAGTACGGGGATGGTCCTTACAAAGGAAGAAACGGACAGGACAACGTCTGCGGGTCCGCTAGTTATTTATTAACGCATTCCAATCTACTACAAAAGAACAAAATAGTAATTATCCCTTGTTTAAATATAAGCAGGTGTCGGCATGACGGCGACGTCGTCGTACGCCGGTGTAGCAAAAATTGTAAACACCACGTGCACCGATCACGCCACCGAGCGCTCCCCACCGCCCCACTCTACTCGACTTGTTTTGCAACGGGTATAAAACGACCGCGCAGCGACGGAGCAGGCAGTCGTAGGACGTTGGATGTTCGTTGCGCACCTCCCTTCACAGGACGCTGGTCGCAACACAACCTCCCTACAGTGCCCGCGCACCGCGAGTGCCGCCCCCCTTACACTCAGTTTGAAACAATTCTTCCGCGACTTAGACGCTTTGTGCTTGTTTGTTTTAAATTGTGTGTCAGTGTACGTGTTATTTTAGTGTTTAAAATACCCCGTGCAACCATTAGGTTTAAAACATTTTCTTCCTTTCAAGACTAAGCTTCTTCTCATTCAATCACTTGTTATCCCTATCATTGATTACGCTGACTCTTGCTGTACCAACCTCACCGAAGCACTGACTGATAAACTTGATCGTCTCCTCAATAGTTGCATTCGGTTTATCTTCGGCCTTCGTAAATACGATCATGTTTCCAGTTACAGAACACGACTTAATTGGCTCCCTATTCGTCAGCGTAGAGACACCAGAATTCTGTGCATCTTATACACCATTCTCAATAACCCTTTGTCACCTTCGTATCTTAGAGATATGTTCACATTCCTCTGTGACACTCATGACCGTGCTCTTCGCTCCTCAGACAATCTCCAGCTGGCCACACCTGCTCATCGCTCATCGTACGTCACAAAGTCGTTCACTGTGGCGGCAACGCGACTGTGGAACTCACTACCCATGGATATCAAAAGATCAGACTCGAAGTTGTCGTTCAAGAAAAAAGTTCGAAGTTTTCTAAATGAATAAATTGCATATATATAAATATTATATATATATATATATATATATATATATATATATATATATATATATATATATATATATATTATCCATATTAATTAATTGATATTTATTTTTTGTATATTATAATATAATTTAATATTTACTTTTATGTATTGATATTATATCTATATATTAAGTTAATTTATTTTTGCGTTATTAAACACTTCCTTTCTTATATAATTTTCACTGCACCCATTGCCTTCTTTCTGCATGACCTTGAGGTTGACTGGCAGAAAATGCTTTTAGCATTAAGTCCACCCTTTGTACATTTCTTGTGCAATAAAGTTTTAAATAAAAATAAATAAAAATTAGGTTAGCCCATTTTTGTCCCACTACCTTCTGTAGTTTTTAGCACCTACCCTCCCTTTTGTTAATTTTTCATATTCTGTCCCTCTCTTACTTTTCGTCTCTGTCGCGCATATTGTGAAATATGTACGGCAGAGACAGCACCCCTCCGGACCCAGGACGCTCGTGGCGCCGTAGGTCCACAGCGCCCCCAGCCACTAACCCACCAGCAAGATCGGCGATCCCGATCCCTGCCGCACCCTTGGCCAGGCCGTCCAGAACGGGCACTCATCGCCCGACTGCGAGGCCACAGCCCCGGCCGACCCAGCACCATGAGCCATCACCGGTTGTTGAACAACCACTCGTGATGGCTCAACGTCAGGCGCATCCGCGCGATCCGCGCAGACGGCCCCTTCCCGAGGACAGCTTCGGCTCGGCCCAGGAGGAGAAGCGCCTCTGCGCGGAAGCCGCGTTCATCGAGCCGCCCGCCTCCGAGTTGTACTGCGAGCCCGATGAAACGGTCGAGCACCCGCTCCCGCTCTCGTCGGCCTCGCATCCATCGTCATCGTCCGCAATGGCGTCCTCATCGACGTCATATGCGACGATGGCCTCCCAGCCGCCTACTACCCGTGCGCTGCGGGAACGGACGAGCCCGCCAGCCTCCACTCGCCGCACTCCGACGCCACCAGCCGCCACCGGGACCAACGCCCAGGCTGCCACACCGACCACACCGCCCAAGGTAAAGGGGTACCCTCCCATTGTGGTCGAGAACCTACCCAATTGGTGCGTTCACTTTGAACGCATCAAAAATACCTTGGGCCACCCGCCGAACGCACGGCCCTTCGGCAAGGGGATCCGCTTCATCCCCAAGAGCCCCGAGGAGTTCCGCGCCGTCCAGGCTTACCTGACGGAGGCGGAGAAAGCAGACCCGACAGTAGCGTGGTTCTGCTACTCCCCGCCCGAAGAGCGGCCGACGAAGGTGGCAGTCAGGGGCCTGCCTGCCGACACGCCGCACGACGCCATCCGAGAGGCCCTTGAGGACCTCGGGTTCAATGCCACCCACATCAGGGGGATAAGGGGCAAGCGGGGCAACCCAGCATGCCTCTTTCACGTCGAGCTGGAGCACCTGCCCAGACAGGAGCTCGCTCGGCTGTACGCCACCAACGAGCTGCTGAACATGCCGGGTGTCACCGTAGAGGCATGGCGCCCCCGCAAGGGCCCCGCGCAGTGCCACCGGTGCCAGGCGTTCGGCCACTCGTCGGTCAATTGTCACCGACCGACCAAGTGCGTCCGCTGCGCCGGCAACCACCCTGCCGCCGACTGCCCTCGCCCGAGGTCAGATCCGCCCACCTGCGCCAACTGCGCACAGGCCCACGCAGCGAACGACCGTCGCTGCAAGGTGTTCTTGCGCACGGCGAGGCGAATGGGGGTCACTGTCCCCCCACCGCTCCCGAATGCGCTTGCGCGCCAGCTGCCCCGCCCGCACGCCGTCGACCAGACGCGAGCCCCAGCACCGCTGGCACAGGCTGCCGCGGCGCCCAAGACCACCCAGGCAGGGACCACCCTGGCCACACCGGCCAATCCCGCCACTGCGAGGGGCGCTCCCGCCCCCGCCGTACCCAAACGCAGACGCCGCCGACGCCGCCGCCGCACGGAGGCGAACACAGGCCCACCTGCGGCTGCGTCCACCCCGACGCAAGCCGCCGGACCAGCCTTCCCTCCCCCAGCACACCAGGATTTTGCCTGCGGGGGGACCAGCATTACCGCAGCCTACGCCAACCCCCCACAGACAGTGGCGTCCCTCCCCGCTCCCCGGAGCATCGCGGAGGCAGTCCAGCCTCCCCGCCTATCTTCTCGGCCTCTACAGAGGCCTACATCGGCCTTCCGGCCCCCCCGTCCTCAATCGCCTCCACAGCCCCCGAGCGGGCTGGCAAGTCGGGTGCCCCAGGCCCCGATCTCATTTTTGAGGCCCCAGCCACCCACAGAGGAACTTTACGGTTCCGTCCCTCTGCAAGCAGTGCTCCAGCTGCTGCACACCCTGCTGACTCAGATCCGGCAGGGTATGGATCCATGCGCGGCGATACTCAACGGGCTGTCCGAGCTCGTGATGAGTCACCGCGCGGGACACGCAGCAGAGGACCTGTCGTCGTAAGACGGCCGCGTACACGCGGCACCAAGCACCGTGGGCCAGTGGGCCCGCGAGATGAGGCCCGGGGAAGGAGCAGCAGCTCGAACCCGAACCGCCCCTAGCGGGGCGAAGAAACCCGATGATGGAGCAGGCAGTCTTGGCTCTGGCGTTGCTCGGTGCACTGGTTGTACTAAGCTTGCTTATCCTAGACGCTCTTGGATAATTAATTTAATATTAATTATTATCATTGATTATAAAACTGCCCTGGCGCAATTTATAATTAATAAAACTATCTTCACTTGTGGTAAAACCCTAGGTATTTGCCACAAGAGATAATTGGGTATTACAATTATTAGAATAAGGATTTAGTCATATCGAATGATTATAATCTAATATATTGAAATTAAAAGGCTTAATATCTTGAAATCCCAGACTTATTATTCAGCATGGCCGACCCACTTCCTACACAGGCAACTGCAAAGTGAATGTGAGGAATACGTTCCAAGTTGATTAGATGTTATTTAAACAAGGAATAAATACTGCCTATTTCCTCTGCATTAGAGGGGTTTCTCATCAAAAAGCGCTCTCGTATTACAAATACGAAATAAGAATACTTATATTTATACTTATAATGAAGTCAGTCCCAACAAGTTTAAGTTTGTTTTGAAAGTAGTTGTGGTACTGGTTTTCTGTTCAACACACGAATTCAAAGACGAAGCAATTAAAATACACAAATTGCATTAAATAATCCGTAATCTGCTCTTGCTTTAAGCGTTCTTATTTTAAAAATTAGAATTATAGCAGCGCTACTTTTGAATAAATAAATAAATATTTCACAACAATCACACCAATTCTCGAGTCCCAAATTAAGCTACGAGGCTTGTGTTATGGGTACTAGACAACGTTTAAATATACTTAAATACCTTTTTTTTTGTAAATACATGTAATACGTAGAAAACACCCAGACCAGTACAAACACACATGTTCATGCACACATATGCTTGTACTGAGCGGGGATCGAATCCGCGACCCTTGGTTTTAGAAGTCTGACCACTGCACCAATCGGTCGTTAGAATCAAAAGCATAGTTGAAATAGGCTCCCGGAAATGAATACTTATTACAAAACGCTTCGTTAATAATTACTTTCGAGTGTAGCTATCCCTGACACTCAACTTATTGAACTGTGTTAGCAAAAAAGCTGGCTGGTCCGTATTAAAAGCGAATAACTCAAATGAGTGAGCAGGAAGACGCGGGCGTCGCTGTCACCTGGCGAGCGTGGTGGGCGGGTCGGGCACGCCGAAGTCGGGCCACGTGGTGAAGTGGAAGTGCTTGAGCACGCGCTGCTCGGAGCCGCGGCACACCATCAGCTCGGTGATGGTCCAGTCGGGGTAGCGCGACTCGTTGAGCGCCGTCACCGCGATGTCGCCGTAGTACACCGGCCGCGTGTCGTACGGCCAGTACCGGTCGCACTTCTCGCGGCCCTGCGCACACCCACACACTTGTAAGTAATCACTAAGTACAATGGCCAGCACATCAGCCTAGTCATTTTTGTTGCAATATCGCCCGTATCGTAGTGTTTACCGTGACGTGCTGGCCAATGAACAAGGATAGCAGAAACACAATATTCATCATCATCATCATATCAGCCTGTTACAGTCCACTGCTGGACATAGGCCTCCCCCGAGGAGCGCCACAGCGCACGATCTTCCGCCCTTTGCATCCCTACCAGCTGCCTTCTTCAGGTAATCTGTCCATCTAGCCGGGTAGGGGGCGTCTCACACTACGTTTACCAAAGCATGGTCTCCATTCGAGAACCTTCCTGCTCCACCTCTCGTCGTTTCTCAATAAAACACAATAAGAGCTCCAAATCCTAAGTATAAAAATATTTAACGATGAGTTGCATCAGGCCGGCGATGTAGTTGATAGGCACCAGTGAAAGACAGCGAAATTGCAATTTTAAACTGTAACAGCAAACTTGTATTGTGTACAGCATAGAGTAATTTGATTAAGCTATTGTACCTTCTCCACGCAGCGCGTGAGCATGACGATAGCACGAGAACCGGACTCCCAGCACATGCGCCAGAAGTCGTCTCGCGTGCAGTGCAGTGGGCCCTGTAAATTGTGAATTTAAACAATAAAATTAAGCCTTAATTCAATAAGTAAGTTAAGGAAAACTAAATATGACTGGGTGGTAAATTCAGAAAGGAACAGATTTAGGCAGGCTGACATAGGGAGACAGCCCGCGGAGGAAACGAGAAGCGGAAACAAATTTTAACCTATAGGTTCGCACAAACTTTGTTCCGCTTCTTTTGTGTACCAGGGAGGCCGGCTCCACACGTTGGGCGAACAGTTGGCTCGAAAACTAACGCTATTGCCTATTAGAATTAAACACCAATAAAGCACCGATCAACGTTGAGGCCAGCGACTTTTTTTCGGTTCATTCATTGGGTGATAGATATTTCGACTTATATTATTCGCCCCACGTTTGGATAAAGATTTATCCGCTCCGTTGTCTATTCCCTCAACAATGGAATATAATAGTCCTCCTGACGATTTCGACCACGGCGGTCAATCTCAACAGGGATGAGCCAACTACGCGGGAGATATTATAGTGCACAAGTGTGAGCGCAATACACAAGTGCACTCACTGTTCCTTCACTCTCAAAGTTCAGTAAGACGGCAATCCGACGTGACCGGAGAGGGATCAGGCGCAGGACCAACTGCTTAACGTGTTTTCCGAGGGATGTAACACGGCCAACTTCCCGACTCGGAACTTTTTTTGAGAAATTTATGGCAAAAAAATTCAGAATTTTTTTTGGCTCGACCTGGGATTCGAACCTAGGACCTCTAGGATGTAAGGCAGAAACTTTGCCACTACACTAACGAGGCAGTCAACGGAATATGGATTCCAATGGAATATAGTAGTATCGTAACTCGTGTGACGCACGTACCTGCGTAACGATGAACTCCCTGGGCGAGTTGTGTCCGGGCACGTAGTTGGCGTTGATGTAGTCGGAGCCCTCCTCGTCGTCGACGGGCTGCAGCTTGTAGCGCGAGTGGTCGTACGGCAGGATGTTGGTGAACCGGTTCTTGGGCCGGTTGCACGGCAGGTCCGCCGCCGTGCACGGCTGCTCGCGGCCCACGTGCTTCAGCTCCTCGAACTCCTCGCTAAATCTGGAGAACATTGAGCGGGGAAAATCATATCACACATGATTGGTCTTTGGCCTAAGAGTATATTTATTACTGCGGTCTAAGGCTGGCAACATCCATGGCCTCATAATTTCAGCTTTAAACTTGGTGCACCAAATAATTTGGTGCATTAGGAGAGGTTGACGGTAACATAAAACTACTTGGTAAGCCAAAAAGCTCTGACCAATTGGCTCGAAATACATCTGATTTTAGTTAAGAAAATAACAGAAATAAATGGCATATCGTACATTACATGATCTCCTCCAACACTGCATAAAGACCTTGACCACTTTGTCGAGAGTAAAGCGGAAAAAGATAATGGCGCAAACTAATTAAATCTACTAGTTCTTCGACTTCCGCAGGGATAGCTAGTTAAGCGGTCGATCTTGTGTTAACGCTACATTGTAATAAAAATCTAAGGGTAGAACTGACTGCATCATGTAACAGGCCATGAGAACCTTTATGGCAAACCAAGGATGTAAAGTCAGCGTCAAAGATATAATAGTACTTAATTCCATGTCAGAACAATCCCACCAAAAACATTTTCATGTAAAATGTTGCCAAGACGAGCCCATATGACTCGCACTGTCAAAAAGTTATCAGATCTCATGTAGAGCCAAGCTTCTAACACTACACGCCCTAACTCTACAAGGCCTAACTTCACAAACTCTACACCTTAGTCCAAATATGTGGCTTGGCCATTTCGCTACATTCACATCGGCGTAAGGTGAAAAATCAATTCACTGTTCATTACTTTTGTGTTATACAATAGTTCTTGTAGTAACGAACGGCCAAGCCACATATTTTGACTAAGGTTTGATTATTAATTTTGATGACGCTAGAGGTTAGCGTCATCAAAATTTAATTTAAAATTACAGGTCTCATACAAACTCCCATCCCCTAGTTTAAGGGGTTGGGGGATGAAAGTTACAAGTTTTATAATTTTTTTGTTGTTTGTGTGCTAATACTAGCTTACATACAAAATTTCAGCTTTCTAGGACATTAGGAAATACCTTAATAATTTTGATGATCATCAGTGAGTCAGTGACGAAATCAGCGTTTTTTAGATATAAATAAAATCTGAAGTATAAAAGCTAATGTAATTTAAACTTAATATGTTCAATAAGTCCGCTATTGACAATATATCCCGAAAATTTTGTTGATCTAGCATAATCCAAACCCAAGTTATGAGGGTTCAAAAAAACGACGAAGCGCTTCGAGAAAAGGTAGGTAGTGCCCGTGCGCTTCGCTTGGCTCGTCTTGGCGGGGGCACTACCGTGCCCCCAGATATTTTGAGCATTTCCCTTGTAATTCTGTTTGAAATTGGACAAAGTTAGTTAGTTCGAATGATTATGATTTATTGTATTTAATGTACTGAGTAACTTATTGTATTGTACTACATAAACACATGTTTTGGCTTAAAGTTTAGTGCTTAATTTTAATTTTTAAGAAACATTTATCTCCACAACTGTCAACTGTTTTGTTTAATAAATAATAATAAAATAAAGTTATTTGACATGGTACTATTTATATTCTTGACGCTATCTGTATGTGCTGGGGTATTACCTGAAGTCGGAATCGGCCGACATGAGCCGATAGTGGTCGATGAAGTCGGCCACGCGCACGGGGCGCGAGGTGCGCGGCGCGAGCGGCGCGGGGGGCGCGGCGGCGGCGCGGGCGGCGCGGCGCCGGCGCAGCGCCAGCAGCGCGCCGCCGCCGCCCGCCGCCAGCGCCAGCGCCACGCACGCGCCGATTATCCACGCCGTGTTGTCCACGTCTGCGCACCGACACAAACGCTTAGTTCGATGCTTCATTTAAAAATAGTACGACTTTTAAAGTTCTCTTTGAAAAAGTAGTGAAAAAATTGTACGCTGTCTAGGATTTATTTCAGTTTAAAGTGGATTCCTTTCGATTCTGGGGATACTGAAGTTAGCTCAAGTAAAAGATCAAGTAGGTACCGAGAAGTGCCCCGATGAAATCAGTGCGTTGTATATTTCCAAATTCCAAGTAGTAAATGAAGTAGTACTTACCAATTTAGGAAATTAAATAATTCACAAAAATTAAGCATCGGAAACAATGTCTTTGGTTTTGACGCCGGACATTGAATTGTTGTGAGAAATTAATTTAGGAGAAAGTTATATCACGCGACAAACTAACTTTTTAATTGTTGTTAGTAGTATTGGTTATCGTAATCTTGAGTGTCCTTTAACAATGGAGCTATTAGTGATAATAACTTTAAGCTATAGAGTGTTCCGCGCTGATTACTCTGATAAACTTGCCGGAACTATTCGATTGGCATAAAAACAAAATGCAATGTTATGAATTACTTTTCTTTCTGCTAGTATACTCTTAACATCAAATTAATAACCAACACCACTTAATCACAAAAACTAAACCGCGGTATAACCAACCACCAAAATAAATAGTGAACTGTTTCGAGTGAAGACGAAATCACTTACTTAGTTTTATAAGTCGTTTGTAGGTATCGACCAGCTTTTGTGGGACACTCAAAACAATATTTCCTTATCCGTTCCCAATACTTTTAGTACCCAGACAAATGATAGAAGAAGAAGAAGAATAGAAAAAAGTAAATGTAGTGACGGCAGTTTAGTGTCGCGGGCTGGCTGGGCGACGCGCGCCGCGGCACTATCGGCGGATTAGTCAGATAACACTGATTGCCGCCTATCTACAAATCGCCAGCTAACTACGAAGCGATCAAACACCGCCACCTCATGTGCCAACTAGCTCATTTGTTAAATAGATTAGTATTCACACACTAGATATAGGGTTATGTTAGGGCTTAGTTTAAAAAAAAAAGGAAAAAATTAGCAAGAAAAAACAAATTACTGGTAAAAAATATCTTTATTATGCACAAGTCAAAACCTTCACAAAAAGTGTTAGTAAGCGACTACAGAAGAGAATATGGCGTCATGTATTTTCTGGCAAGAGTTTATTTGCACTTTTTCAGTAGAGCATTAACATTTTGTACAGCCTCTTTGTTAAAACAATATCAAGCTCATTTGTTACCTGTCAATTAAGTACTTTAGTACCGATAAAATCGGAAAGAAGTATTAAGTGAGGAATTTAGCTTTCTTACCGAGCTCAAATGAGAATGATTTTGTTTAAAAATATTTACATTAACATACAGATTTTAAAAATGGTCAGTATTAATACATTACATTAAGCACCATAACAGTCTTCATTAACTTTACCAAACGTTACAGAAAAGTATGTACATTTATGATGTATTTACAAGGCAACCACGACCACACCAGTCACCGATGTGTTATTTTATACAAACACCACTAACTATACAAAGTACCAAACCAGTTAATTATGTACAAAGGTATGGGTGGATTGGAAAAAGAAGGAAGAGGAAAAGGATAGCGAACTTTGAGATAATGGTAGAGTGTTTTAACTATCTCATTTCAAACGTAAAGCCTTTTTTTATTTGCTAGCCGGATATTCGGCTGATGAGATGCAACAAAGTAGCTGAGGATGAATCATGTCTGAAGAGTAACAGTCGTATTCACTTTTTACTTTAACAGATAGGAGGACGAATGACAATAATTAGTAGTGTAAAGTGAGATTCAAAATAATTACAATTTAATATTTTATTAATAAGTCTTTTTTTTTTATTAATATGGGTTCGCTTTTGACATCATTCTCCCTCTAGGAGGTAAAGAAGATGTCGAAAAGTCTCACATCTCATTATTTGTATTAAATTTGTCAGAATGTTCTAATCTCAACGTACTATTTAACTGAACCTATAACATTATTCGCATCTCGAATAAACTGTTTCGGTATTAGACCATAAATCGTATGGCGATTAGATTTGTTGGTCTCAAATTGGCTCGTGGCAGGAGGTACGAGGGCTCTAGAGACAGGGCCTGGTGAGGACGGTGGTGCAGACACAGGTGTCGTGGGGACAAAATCAGGGGTGTGCGGGGGGAGAGTAGACGTGCTTGAGTCAGAGTGGTTGTTCGGTACGTTACCGGTGTGCAGCACCGTGTAGCTGGTGTCGGTGAACTTGTCCGGGGCGGTGAAGGCGCGCAGCTTGACGTAGTACTTGGTGCCGGGCTTCAGCGGGCCGTTGCAGTACGTGCGCCCGCCGCCCTCGCAGCGCTCCGAGCCGATCGTGAACTCCTCCACCTCGGACGCGCCGAACGGGTAGTACGGCTCCGTCACCTGGCGAAGTACATCACGACAAGTGTTCGATAAATCAGCGACCATTCTCCGCAAAGTCGAGTAGGTTCTTGCAGATAAAAAAAATCAAATACCCCGACAAAAACAGCTAGTCAGCTTCAACGGCTGGACGGCGGGCAGGAAAGCGGATCAGACTTTTAACACTGGGGTTAATTGCTACACGTCGCGCCAGGCAGCAGCGAGGGCATACCACGCGCGGCTCTACGCCCAGGACCAGTGTCGACGCGCGGCTCCTCGCCCAGCACCAGCGTGTACGCGTCACGTTGTACCTGTACCGCAGCTCGTGTATACCTGGTAGGGCGGCCAGACGGGCAGGCGCTGCACGTCGCGCCAGGACGGCAGCGGCGAGGGCGTGTCGACGCGCGGCTCCTCGCCCAGCACCAGCGTGTACGCCGTCACGTTGCCGTTCGCCGCCGAGAACAGGTTCGCGCGGAAGCGGACCACCACCTGACAATGCAATGAAACATGTTTTAGTATCTGCGTACGCGCGAAACGTGCGCTTCACGCGGTCGCTGACGACTATTGACTTCGTGCTAGAGACAGAAGGGTAGGTAGGGGCCTGACCGTGGTGGTGGTGCGGCGGAGCGGGTGCGGCGTGGCGTGCGTCGGCGGCGGCGGCGGCGCGGCGATGGGCGCGCGCTGGCGCAGCGTGGCGGCGGGGCCCGCGCCCGCGCCCGTCTCCGCGCGCAGCCACACCACGTACTCGCGCCCCGCCGCCAGCCCCGCGGCCGTGGCCGAGCGCGCTTCGGGCGGGAGCGTCACCGAGGCCGCCGACTCGGGGGAATCTGCGGGCGCGTACCTAACGAAATAAAAGGTTAGATCAGTTGGTGCACATGTAATTCGGGCGGTTGTCTATCGCCATAGTCAACATCTTGTATCGAAAACGAGATGACGACTTGTACTGCATCCAAGCGCTATCATCTAGACGCCAAAATTTTTAGTATATCAGTGTGACCGCTGTAGTGCTAGAAATTTTGACGGGCCTATGCATGCTGGTAGAAAGGCATTAAGCTCGAACGTCTGAGGCCATAACAAGTAGGAAGTCATATGAAGCTATTGAATAAGTTTTTAATTTAAATTTTCCTTATTCCTTCTCGGCTTCTCTCCCACGCAAAGAAATAAAGTACTAACCTCTTTTTCAAGTAGTCAAAATAAACGGCTACACTGGTACTCACTGCAGCACGAAGCGCTTGAGCGTGCCGTGCGTGTTGGCGGCGGGCATGTCCCAGGTGAAGGCGAGCTCGCTGGGCGCGGCGTCGGCGAGGCGGAAGGCTTGCGGCGCGTCGGGCGGCGCCTCCAGCGTCTGCACCTGCGCCGAGTGCGCGCGCGACAGCGCCAGCAGCGTGTGCTGCGTGCCCGCGCGGACCTGCACACGATAACATGGCACTTACCACATCACTTTAAATATCTTTATAATAATCTTTACTCTCTTATGGACGAAATAAAGATCAATTTGCGTTTCCTCGTGAATACAAGAGTTTATTTTCGTAAACAGTTTTACAACCAACAAATTATTTAAATGTACGAGTTAGCATCGTACATGGAAATTGCCCAACATCGGAGCGGCGTCAGCGACCCACATACAGCGGCTGACCGATGGACCCTCAACGAGCACCGTCGGCACTCTACACAGACGGCACACATAAACATATTTTTACATGTATTCATAGTTTAAGTTCATTATAAATACATGTTCATTAACACTAATAAAATAGATATCAACCGTCAGTGTTAGAACGGCATACAACGGGTTTGTATCTTACCATAACTTTCCCTCTCAAGTCGCTTGCACTCAAATCATCTAAAAACTGTAGTCACACCCTAAATGGAATAACCTAAAACTAAGCATTTACTTACCTGTGAAAACCAAAGAAACAACATTTAAAGCCTTTAATTCATGTCAACCTTAATCAGTTTCAAATAACAGCTAAAAAAATACATTGATATGAACATCCATCTCTCAAACTGTCACTTATCATCATAAACTAAAGAAAACATCATCATCATGGGGTGCCATCTTCAAATTGAAGTTTGGAGGTCAGCATGTAGAAACCGATGCGGTCTTGAGCGGCTCTTTTTAGCTGGTCATAAAAACGAAGTTTGGTCCAGTCTTTGATGTCATCTATCCATTTTCTTCTGGGTCGGCCTGGTGATCTCTTGCCAGGAATCTTGCATTCGAGGATCAGCCTTAAAAACTCATATTGAAAACCTCTCTGCATATGTCCAAAGAAAACGGAATAGGCTTTATCTACATGTACATAGCTCTTCTTACTCTTTAAACTGTTGTTTCAGATGTAGCCATCTCTGTTACTCTCACAAGCTTGGCCGTGCGAGTGAACGCGCTGGCTAGACCCAAAAAATACGAACGAAACGTTTGGGAGTACGGCTTCTGATCCAGCTTTACTATATCTCACATAATATACACACATTTTTTACGTAACAGTTGTAGCTGGTTCCAGATCGTTCGATCCTGAGATTTAACGCGGTCTGTAGTGTTATATTCAAGTGATTTGTTAACACGTAAAGCAATAGCTGAAAAATTTGAACAGAAGTAATCTGGGCACATTTGGATGGCAAATAAACTAAAGATGCTAAATGAACGTTACAAAGAAATGAAAACAAAACGACGTGTGCAGCTTGGCGAGGTAGACCGTGCACGGCTCGACTCACCACGACGGTGAAGGTGTAGTTGGTGTGCGGGTGCAGGCCGGTGACGTTGAAGGCGGTGGCGTCGGTGTGGTGCGTGTGCAGCGCGTGCGGCTCGGCGAGGTACTGCAGCTCGAAGTCGCTGCGGTCGCCGCGCGGCGCGCCCCACGCCAGCCCCACCGCGCGCGCCGACACCCACGTCGCGTTCAGCCACGGGATCGGCCGCGGGACTGCACAAACAACGATATACTTTTTACTAATACATTAAATTTGTGCGAGACCGTGTAAGGAGTTGATAAAAGAAACAACTGAACTAGATCGTTCCCGTTTAATGAATGCCCAATAATACACTCAACAGTATCTTATAATATAGTGAATACAAGTAACATACACAATACATGTATATATGAAAGGGTTGGTACATCATACCTATCATACGTCCCCTAAAAAAATAAAATAAAAAAAAGTTAACACAACTTTATTTTTATTTCTAGGTAAATTATGAATAATAAGGTTTTGTCCTATTCTTATGAACAACGTCCTCTTTGCCATCTTTCAAAATTTTTACGTTTGGTGACAAATCTTCCAATACAACAAATGGTCCCAAATAAATGTTATCAAACTTATTATTACTACAATCATTTCTTAACAATAATTTATCACCTTTTTTATAACTTACAGGTTTTAAATAAGTATCGTAACGATTTTTCCTTACAATTTTGCTATGCATTAAATTAGATTTTGCATCCTCTTGTGCTTTTTGCAATCTAAATTTCAATTCTTTGACATAATTATCAATATTGTAAACAGGTTCAACTACACTATTACATAAATTGCTTGGAATATTACATTTTTTACCAAATACAATTTCAAAAGGTGAATATTGAGTCTCAGTATGAACAGTTGAGTTGTAAGAGAAACACCAGTACGGAACCCATTGGCTCCAATATCTCGGGTCATTATTTGTTTGTATGCGAAGGAAAGCGTTTAACGATTTGTGTGAATTCTCTAAGGAACCTATTGATTCGTGGTGATATGCTGTGGAATTAATTTGATTAATATTTAATAATTTACATACCTCGTTCATGGTGGAGTTAATAAACTCGGTCCCCCAGTCTGTGGCTATTTCTCGAGGAATGCCGTACCTAAGAATAAAGTTTTGGACAAAAGCTTTTGAAACGGTAACACTATCCTTACTTTCTAAAGGGTAAGCTTCTATATACTTTGAAAGCTCACATTGAATAGTTAATATGTAAGAAAAATTAAAATAGTCCTTAACTAGGGGCCCCACTATATCTAGATAAACTTTATCAAATGCTGACTCAGCAGTAGTCGTAACTTGCATTGGTTGTTTCGTAGGCAAAAAGTATTTTTGTTTTTGACACTTTTCACACTTTTTTACGAATTCCCTAATTTCCAAATCCATATTTGGCCAAAAGTAATATTTTTTAATATTGTTGACCATTCGCCTCATACCAGCATGTCCACTGGTGGGCAATAAATGAAATTCATTCATTATAACCTTTTTTTCATCATTACAAAACACTCTTATAACGTCCGGAATTATATAAAGTTTTGGGCCGGTCCACTTGTTATCTTTAATGTCATTGGTTAACCATTTAATATATTTTTTACTACTCTCATTTTTCATAATGAACATTTCGTCGACGTTGAATTTTTTACAAAATAACTCCAAGTCTCTCACGAACGTGTCTCGCACAGAACATGATCGAGAAAATGGGTTAATGTAAATGATATCCTTTTCTGAAATATAAGTAAAACTTTGACATACATTTTTATTATATTTTTCACTCACTACTAATTCTGTACAATTTTTTGGTTTTTTAAGGAGCTCTACGACGTTTGGGTGATCAGTCCAATTGTCTGTAGGCTTTTTGTCAACCAAAGAATTGTTTAAACAGTCATTCTGGCTCTTTTTGTACATACTTCGAGTCATAACATTCAACACCTTTGCATTCATATCTTTCAAATCTTCTGACGTCACAACTATGCGAGATAATGCGTCTGCAGCCACATTATTCGCTCCTCTGATATACTCAATCTTGTAATCGTACTCTTCCATTAACAAACGAAATTTTAATAATCGACTAGAAGGGTCTTTCATACTGAAAAGATAAACTAAAGGTTTATGGTCAGTAATAATTTTGAAAGTTTTCCCATAAAGATATGGTCGAAAATATTTAACAGACCAGACTATTGCTAGCAGCTCTTTTTCGATAGTCGGATAGTTTAACTCAGCTTTATTTAATGTACGACTTGCATAAGCAATCGGCATATCATTGCTATTACACAAAACTGAACCTATAGCAATTCCTGATGCATCTGTGTGTAGGATGAACTCATTTTCTGTAGAAAAATCAGGATATTGTAATATTGGTGGATTTTTCAAACAATTTTTCAAGTGAATAAAAGATGTTTCGCAATCATTAGACCATTCAAATTCAACTCCTTTTCTGGTTAATTTGTTAAGTGGTATACAAATCTCAGCAAAGTTTGGTACGAATTTACGATAATAGTTTGCAAATGCAACAAAACGCTTGGTTTCATCACTATTTTTTGGTCGTGGATAATTTTGAATAATTTTTGTTTTATCTGGATCGGGATAAACACCCTCTGACGATACTACATGGCCTAAGTAAAGTAGTTGTTTCTTTAAAAATTGGCATTTTTCAGGATTTATTTTTAAATTGACTTTACGTAACCTCTCCAAAATGCTGATTAAGTTTTTATTATGGCAATTTAAGGACCTACCAAAACAGACTAAGTCATCTAAATATATTAAGCATTTATCATAATTCAATCCTGACATCGCTATCGTCATAAGTCTGCTAAAAGCGCTAGGACTTGTCTTTAAGCCCATAGGAAGCCTTTTCATTTGGTATTGTTTGTCTGTAATGAAAGCTGTATACTTTCGACTCTCAGGGTCTAATTTCAATTGGTAGTAACTTTGGGTAAGGTCTAAATGGGTAAAATAAATAGCACCAGACAGCGAATCCAAAATTTCATTGATATTAGGTAATGGGAATTTGTCATGTTGAATTTGTTCGTTTAGCTTTCGGTAATCTATTACTACACGCCACTTCTTCTCGCCCGTATCACTTTTCTTTGGCACTAAAAGAAGCGGGCTTGCCCACTCACTTTGACCTTCTTCAATTATGTCATTTTGTAACATCTGTTTAACTTGTTTTTCAATCTCTATTTTGTGTGTTTTAGGCAAACGATAAGGTTTTGTATAACATGGCGTAAAGTTTTCTTTAAGATAAATTTTTTGCTCGTATAAGTTAGTGTAAGATAATTTATCGCCTGGCAATAAAAATACGTCGGAATATTTTGCACAGATATTTTCTATTGAAACTTGTTCCTCGTGGTTCAAATGATCAAACTTCAAGATTGAAAATAATTTTTTAACCCTATCGGCACGTACTGTTGCCCTATCAAATGAATACATGTCATAATTATCGAGAATTTGTAATTCTGGAGTAAAATAACTAAGGCGCACCTCTTCGTCTCTTGTATTGAGTATTTTAATCGGTATCTGATTATTTTTGGGTGATACTATAATTCCTGCTAAAAATAACCCATCTGATAACTGTTTAGGAGTTACAAAACAATCCTGGTCAATCGAAGTGTTAATATAATGAACGTATTCACAACGCGGCGGCAAAACAATGTAATTATTAAAACCTAATTGTCCCATTTGAAGTGGAATTTGAAAATAATTATTGTCATCTTGATTAATAGTTAAAATATTTTCTTCAAAATTTATTACGCATTTATATTTGTTCATGAAATCTTGACCTAAAATACCGTCTGTTTTACATGGTAAAGTTTTAAAAACATAAAATTTATGCTCCAACTCTGAATCATTGTAAAATAATTTCAAGTAAACATATCCCTCAGTGTATACGGTACCTCCTATGCCATTGATACGTACTCGCTCTATATGGAAAGGAATGTTTTTACTTTCCAAATGTTCTAGCTTGATCGCCGACAATGTCGCGCCAGTATCAAGTAACCAAGAATGTGTTTCGCCTAACAATGTCAATTTTATGGAATTTATATTATCGAAATCGTTACTGAAATTATTAAGACCGAAAAAACAAATTTTCCCCTGAATTTGTTGAGGAAATTGGCTGGTTATCCGCGGTAGTATTTGTTTGTTGCGGTTGTATCACGTTAACAGAGTTACTCGCGTACCGAGTGGGGCCACTAAAACCGCGCCGGTTCGCACTCCGCGTACGCGTGTTAGTAAAACCGCGACCTCGACCTCTGCTATTCCGATATACATTGTAGTTACTTTGATTCGACTGGCCCCTGTTGGAACCACGTCCTTGTCCTTGTTGACGGAAATTACGACGCCCCCTAGAAAAAATATTATTACCTCTTTGAGTTCGGAAACTCATAATTTGGTTTTCCTGGCCCGACGACATTTGCTCGTCCAAGGCTCCGGCTATGGCGTCCTTTAGTGAAGTATAATCACGTGCTGCAATAATAGTACTGATTCGACTATTTCTCAATCCGTCTGAAAATCGCTTAATAGCGTACTTTTCATTGATGGGTCGAAGCACTTCATAGCTTTCAGAGTTTCCGGCGGCTTGTGAGATAGTCAAATCGACAAAAAGCTGTTCAAGTTCCTTACCAAACTCCTCGATTGTTCGTTCTTCGTTCGTTCGTTCATCCTGTCTCGCTCGGTGAAGTTGTTGCTGCAAAGCTGTGTGGGATTTTTTAGAAAGTAATCTTTCCCTAATATCTTTAATAAGGTCCGGAACGGAACTATAGCTTTCGCACAAACGCAACTTCGCACTTTCCGATAGTCTTGATTTTAATACGAATTTAATCAAATGTGGCTTTGCCGAATCAGAATCAGAATCAGAATCAGAATCGATTTATTGTCTTAAAACTGTGTACAAAAGTTGTTAAAAATATTACAGTATCAACAGTTTACCCATTTCGGGCATACAATAAACATTTGCATTTATAAAATACGACTCTTCTAACATGGAGTCATATAACTCAATATTTGAGATGAGCTGTTTCGTGACGTTTTCGTCTCCCGTCATTACAGGTAAAAGGGAAAGGGCTGTTTTTAAGTCGAATTCTGCCATACTGGTGGTTTTCCTACAATCGTCCTTGATTTCACTGATAGTACACAATTCATAAATTTTTGAATACAATGTATTTACATTAAGTTTTAAGTTTGTCAAGTATTCAACAGTTTCGTACTTCAGTTCTAAGTTTTCAATATCTTTTAATAAAATATCATACTCTAATTTAAATTCATTGTATAAGCTTTTACTCGCAATTAACTTTTCTTGCTTTACTCTAAGTGTTCTACGAGACGGTCCCAATTTAACTAAATAATTACGAATATATTTTATTTTATCATGTATCTCAGCAAGTTTATCAGCCATAACATAGTGATATAATTATGGGGAGTAAAATATGTATTCCTTAATTTATAACAAGATAACATACACTAATGTCCATATAAAATAGGTAATGGTTAAATACGTACGCATTCACGGGATTGATAAAATGATACACAACACTCGGGGATTACTCACATATCACACACTGTCCGTTTTGAAGTTATTTCCTTCGTGACGAGAGCGTTGTCGTCTCCAAATCGAAGAACTCCGAAGAAAACGATCATTGATGGCCTTCCGCGTCCACTTCTCGTGGCAGCGCTTATACCCTCGGTATGTCATGTATATAAAGACGATGACTGCGATGACCGTCACGATGGCCAATATTATGTTGCTGGTGGTCATGTGAAAAAGTAGCTGGTCCGTGGCGGCAGAATTTACACCCCCAACCGCATTTTGCGCAATAACAATCTCCTGCGGTTGCACTTTACTGGAACCTTTGCCCATTTTCGATGGTTTTTTGAAGTTGAGTATGACGATAATAAGAGTCACGCGTCACCGACGAGTAATTAATTAAATTCATTTTGATCGCTGCAGTGTACACTCCATATATAGAAATCGGACTTTGAACACACGCGGCTCCTGTGGCAGGGTCGCCATGTAAGGAGTTGATAAAAGAAACAACTGAACTAGATCGTTCCCGTTTAATGAATGCCCAATAATACACTCAACAGTATCTTATAATATAGTGAATACAAGTAACATACACAATACATGTATATATGAAAGGGTTGGTACATCATACCTATCATAACCGCTCCTGCCGCTGCACGGGGTGCGAGGTGACGTTGTGCGAGACGGTCCACATGGTGACGTTGTACCGGCGGCCGGGCACCAGCGCCGTGAACAGCACCTGCTGGGCGGGGCGGGTACTCACACAGGCGCGCCTGCCGCTGCACGGGGTGCGAGGTGACGTTGTGCGAGACGGTCCACATGGTGACGTTGTACCGGCGGCCGGGCACCAGCGCCGTGAACAGCACCTGCTGGGCGGGGCGGGTACTCACACAGGCGCGCCTGCCGCTGCACGGGGTGCGAGGTGACGTTGTGCGAGACGGTCCACATGGTGACGTTGTACCGGCGGCCGGGCACCAGCGCCGTGAACAGCACCTGCTGGGCGGGGCGGGTACTCACACAGGCGCGCCTGCCGCTGCACGGGGTGCGAGGTGACGTTGTGCGAGACGGTCCACATGGTGACGTTGTACCGGCGGCCGGGCACCAGCGCCGTGAACAGCACCTGCTGGGCGGGGCGGGTACTCACACAGGCGCGCCTGCCGCTGCACGGGGTGCGAGGTGACGTTGTGCGAGACGGTCCACATGGTGACGTTGTACCGGCGGCCGGGCACCAGCGCCGTGAACAGCACCTGCTGGGCGGGGCGGGTACTCACACAGGCGCGCCTGCCGCTGCACGGGGTGCGAGGTGACGTTGTGCGAGACGGTCCACATGGTGACGTTGTACCGGCGGCCGGGCACCAGCGCCGTGAACAGCACCTGCTGCGGCGCGGCGGCCGCGGCGCGCGTCACGGTGCGCGTGTCGCCGGTCGCGCTGTCGCCGTCCAGCCGGAACCGGTACGAGTCGAACTGCGTCGCCGACGCCGGCGTGCGCGTGTAGATCACCTTCTGCCGACAACACGGATCAATCAAACACCGACGTACAACACAAAGTACGAGTTACAAAATAACAAGAGATACGTACAAGAATAGCGGGTGCAGATTCTTCATCGCCGTCGCCGGCGTCGGATTCCGTTACGATGGTCATTTCCGATTGTATCAACGGACCTATAACATAAAACACTCAATGCTACATAATATAATATGACAATTTAGAAAAGCATTTGATTCGAAAGTGTATAATATGAACTTGGTCGCGCTGTATATGCAACGGGGACTCTGCTATATGACGTGCTAACACGTGCTACATGTGAGCGTAATAGGGTTGTCATCGGTAGCAATCATTTCAATCACTTTGAGTATCGAAATTGAGATGTACACCTCCCACGATCACGTCGCGATAACTGAAAAACTATCAAGCAAGCTTCTGGTAGGGAGAGGTGAGTGCCACATCTTTACGTATTATAATGAAGTATGGCTAGTGACTAACGCGTGCGCGTGTCCATGGTGAAGAGGTCGGAGGCGAGCCCGTGCGAGTGCGCGGCGATGGTGACGCTGTAGGCGGCGCCGGGCTGCAGCCCGTCGACCAGCGCCCGCGCCGTGCGCTGGCTGCCCGCCGACACGTTGCGCGCGCCTTCCTCGCTGTTATAGAGCAATATGCGTAAGAATTTGACAAGCTTTGATATTCAAATTGTACATTGTCAACAAAACTAAACGGATACGAACATGCAGAATTGGGAAGCTTGCAAAATTTGATTACAGACACGGTACACAAATAGCCTACGTAGTCACGATATGCAGTCTGCGACAAGACGCAGCCTAAGTCGTATATTCGTTTTTGCGTAACAGAACGCGACGATTTTGAAGAGGTGCATTTTGATGGTAGTTTAAAGTTTTGTTAGAAAAAATATTGGATTTAATAGCTGCAACAATACGTTCGTTCTTTTCCGAAGTCGCACGACTTCGTTAGACATTTTAAGCGATAAAAGTTATGCTATTTAATCTCCTTATGTAGACACGGCTTTAACGTTAAACGATTGGGCATGAATAGGTTGCATTTTTTGTATGAAATGACGTTTCCAAAACTTCCCGTTCCGGCCCATTTGCCGCGGCCGTTTCGTTCACTTCGTTTTGTGTCTGCAAATCATGATATTTGTTAAACGGTATAAGAGCGAAAGTTCCACTTACTCAGGCGGCTGCTTGCCGGCGCTCCACCACCGCAGTTCGTAGTATTCGACGCGGCCGGCCGGGCGCGGCCACTCCAGCGTCATGTTGCGGGTGTCCACCAGTTGAGCCACGTTCGATACCGGGCTGGGACCTACGCACGCAGTAACTAATTATAATCACGTAAAGAAACACGAAAAAAAAAACAAGTAGACGCCTCCAGAAGACTTGTTTTCGAATGAGAGTTATATCATTTCTTTGCGAAAATCTGCGCTGATGGCAGCGACCCACTCGTTGTCGAGAACGCGATATTTAAGTGGTAAGTAGTGGTGTAGCAGTGAAAATAAGTGGTTTCCTCACTCGATTTGGTTATGGTAATCACGCTAAGTGCAAATGTGTGTGCACCTTGTGCTGCGGAACACGAACTGCCGCGGCTGAAAACATATGACATGGGCCACGCACACAGACGACATATTGTTTTGGCGAGTTTGTTTCGCGGGACATTGAAGAGACGAAGTCTGCTGAAGAGGGGGCGGGCAAGCAGGCTGGTCTTTTTTTAACGAGCTCGATGCGATCTCTAGCTAAGCAGCAACACTGTCTTGCCCTGTATTCTCTAAGAATTCCTGGACTATAGACTATAGAAGGCAGGCAGGTACTCACGCACGGCGTGGTGCGTGTCGAGCGGCTGCGTGCTGGTGGCGCTGTCGGCCCCGGCGGGCTCGCTGGCGGTGTCGAGGCGCACGGTGTAGCGCTCGCCGGGCGCCAGCCCCGTCAGCTCGGCGGACGTGGCGCTGGGCGGCAGCGGCGGCAGCGCGTGCCAGGCGGCGGGCTCGGCGTCGGCGGGCCGGTACGACAGCAGGAAGGCGCCCAGCGCGCCGCCCGAGGGGCCCTCCCAGCGCGCGCGGAGGCCGTTCGAAGATGACCGCTCCACGCGCAGCCATTTTGCGGGCAGTGGACCTACGTGTACAGGAAAGTAATGCTGAATGCAGGGACGTTATCTTTATAATATACGTCCTAAAAAACTTACACTTATTTCCTAAACATAGCGATTTGCATAACTTCAACACTTACCTTAAATTACCTAAACATTTCATTTCATTGCTTCAAAGATGTATTAATATCAAAAGGATAGTATAAAATTGATGATTATATAAATGACAAAGATATATGGAAGTGTTTGAATGTAAACAATTATTGTAAATCAATTTTGAAAAGAGGCAATGACAGCAGTGACTGGGTTCCTTGCGCCGCTTCTTCTCAGCACTGGCCCAAATTGTCCCGAAGCGGTGGTAGAGTTAATTTATATGTTGGGACGTGTAAAAGTGCTCCCTGTGAGTCTTTTTACAAAAATAAATTGATTTTTTATTTTAAGGGGGTTCGATAAATTAATTTTAAAGAAATTCTTAGCACGGGTGTACTCACGGACAGGCTTGAGCAGCGTGTGCCACTCGCTGCGCAGGCCGTGGCTGACGGCCGCCACCTGGATCTCATACACGGCGCCGGGGAACAGGTCCTCCAGCGTCGCGTTCGTCTCCGTCGTCTCCAGCTGCAATATGACGCCCATTGATAACCAGGGAACAGGAGAGCCGTGGAGCCGTCACAAATTGTGTAAATGGTTTTACCGTTGTCGAGTGTGATATATTGTGATGTCACGTTTTTATTGTTTCTGATATCATACTTGACATCAGAATGAAGTTACTCTGAGACCTCTGAAATCTCAGGTGTTATGTGGGATAATTGTCACCTCGTATTGTCAAAGTTTTATTAATTTTCGGGAAACATACTGTTTCAACATAACATAGCAGAATAATTAATTAAAATAACACATAAACCAATTAAGTTTACTCAACTTAAATAACACATGGAGTAAACCAATTAAAATTTTGTTGAGCAGGTTAAAATAGGTAAACTATAAAATTATTTGTTGCAAAGTGTTGTAATTTGCAAAATTCTTGTGCTGTAACACCAAAGAATAAATGCATATTTCTGTGTAATCGAAGTCGTACGTACCGTGGTGTATTCAGCGTGCGGCGGCGGCGGGTGGCGGCGGTAGCGCAGGCGGTACTCGTCCTGGCGCGAGTTGACGTCGGAGCGCCACGCCAGCCGCAGCCGCGAGTCCTCGGGCGCCGCCGACACCACCACGGGCGCCAGCGGCCGCGTCGTCACGCTCACCGAGCTCTCGTTCGACTGCACGTACCGTGGTGTATTCAGCGTGCGGCGGCGGCGGGTGGCGGCGGTAGCGCAGGCGGTACTCGTCCTGGCGCGAGTTGACGTCGGAGCGCCACGCCAGCCGCAGCCGCGAGTCCTCGGGCGCCGCCGACACCACCACGGGCGCCAGCGGCCGCGTCGTCACGCTCACCGAGCTCTCGTTCGACTGCACGTACCGTGGTGTATTCAGCGTGCGGCGGCGGCGGGTGGCGGCGGTAGCGCAGGCGGTACTCGTCCTGGCGCGAGTTGACGTCGGAGCGCCACGCCAGCCGCAGCCGCGAGTCCTCGGGCGCCGCCGACACCACCACGGGCGCCAGCGGCCGCGTCGTCACGCTCACCGAGCTCTCGTTCGACTGCACGTACCGTGGTGTATTCAGCGTGCGGCGGCGGCGGGTGGCGGCGGTAGCGCAGGCGGTACTCGTCCTGGCGCGAGTTGACGTCGGAGCGCCACGCCAGCCGCAGCCGCGAGTCCTCGGGCGCCGCCGACACCACCACGGGCGCCAGCGGCCGCGTCGTCACGCTCACCGAGCTCTCGTTCGACTGCACGTACCGTGGTGTATTCAGCGTGCGGCGGCGGCGGGTGGCGGCGGTAGCGCAGGCGGTACTCGTCCTGGCGCGAGTTGACGTCGGAGCGCCACGCCAGCCGCAGCCGCGAGTCCTCGGGCGCCGCCGACACCACCACGGGCGCCAGCGGCCGCGTCGTCACGCTCACCGAGCTCTCGTTCGACTGCACGTACCGTGGTGTATTCAGCGTGCGGCGGCGGCGGGTGGCGGCGGTAGCGCAGGCGGTACTCGTCCTGGCGCGAGTTGACGTCGGAGCGCCACGCCAGCCGCAGCCGCGAGTCCTCGGGCGCCGCCGACACCACCACGGGCGCCAGCGGCCGCGTCGTCACGCTCACCGAGCTCTCGTTCGACTGCACGTACCGTGGTGTATTCAGCGTGCGGCGGCGGCGGGTGGCGGCGGTAGCGCAGGCGGTACTCGTCCTGGCGCGAGTTGACGTCGGAGCGCCACGCCAGCCGCAGCCGCGAGTCCTCGGGCGCCGCCGACACCACCACGGGCGCCAGCGGCCGCGTCGTCACGCTCACCGAGCTCTCGTTCGACTGCACGTACCGTGGTGTATTCAGCGTGCGGCGGCGGCGGGTGGCGGCGGTAGCGCAGGCGGTACTCGTCCTGGCGCGAGTTGACGTCGGAGCGCCACGCCAGCCGCAGCCGCGAGTCCTCGGGCGCCGCCGACACCACCACGGGCGCCAGCGGCCGCGTCGTCACGCTCACCGAGCTCTCGTTCGACTGCACGTACCGTGGTGTATTCAGCGTGCGGCGGCGGCGGGTGGCGGCGGTAGCGCAGGCGGTACTCGTCCTGGCGCGAGTTGACGTCGGAGCGCCACGCCAGCCGCAGCCGCGAGTCCTCGGGCGCCGCCGACACCACCACGGGCGCCAGCGGCCGCGTCGTCACGCTCACCGAGCTCTCGTTCGACTGCACGTACCGTGGTGTATTCAGCGTGCGGCGGCGGCGGGTGGCGGCGGTAGCGCAGGCGGTACTCGTCCTGGCGCGAGTTGACGTCGGAGCGCCACGCCAGCCGCAGCCGCGAGTCCTCGGGCGCCGCCGACACCACCACGGGCGCCAGCGGCCGCGTCGTCACGCTCACCGAGCTCTCGTTCGACTGCACGTACCGTGGTGTATTCAGCGTGCGGCGGCGGCGGGTGGCGGCGGTAGCGCAGGCGGTACTCGTCCTGGCGCGAGTTGACGTCGGAGCGCCACGCCAGCCGCAGCCGCGAGTCCTCGGGCGCCGCCGACACCACCACGGGCGCCAGCGGCCGCGTCGTCACGCTCACCGAGCTCTCGTTCGACTGCACGTACCGTGGTGTATTCAGCGTGCGGCGGCGGCGGGTGGCGGCGGTAGCGCAGGCGGTACTCGTCCTGGCGCGAGTTGACGTCGGAGCGCCACGCCAGCCGCAGCCGCGAGTCCTCGGGCGCCGCCGACACCACCACGGGCGCCAGCGGCCGCGTCGTCACGCTCACCGAGCTCTCGTTCGACTGCACGTACCGTGGTGTATTCAGCGTGCGGCGGCGGCGGGTGGCGGCGGTAGCGCAGGCGGTACTCGTCCTGGCGCGAGTTGACGTCGGAGCGCCACGCCAGCCGCAGCCGCGAGTCCTCGGGCGCCGCCGACACCACCACGGGCGCCAGCGGCCGCGTCGTCACGCTCACCGAGCTCTCGTTCGACTGCACGTACCGTGGTGTATTCAGCGTGCGGCGGCGGCGGGTGGCGGCGGTAGCGCAGGCGGTACTCGTCCTGGCGCGAGTTGACGTCGGAGCGCCACGCCAGCCGCAGCCGCGAGTCCTCGGGCGCCGCCGACACCACCACGGGCGCCAGCGGCCGCGTCGTCACGCTCACCGAGCTCTCGTTCGACTGCACGTACCGTGGTGTATTCAGCGTGCGGCGGCGGCGGGTGGCGGCGGTAGCGCAGGCGGTACTCGTCCTGGCGCGAGTTGACGTCGGAGCGCCACGCCAGCCGCAGCCGCGAGTCCTCGGGCGCCGCCGACACCACCACGGGCGCCAGCGGCCGCGTCGTCACGCTCACCGAGCTCTCGTTCGACTCCACGCCGTGCGACACCGACGACACCTGGCAACACGCACCACAGTTCGGCCCGACTTTACACGGTGCAAAAGTACGGATATATCTTTTACTCTTTGTAGAAGATATAACCCTACTTTTGCACCAAAGGATGATGAGTGATTATATAAGATTGCTTTATAATACTCAAGAGTTAGAAAACGGTGATCACCTAAGGAGTAGTTCGACCTGAGAGTTACAGCGCGACGAGTGCGACGTAATGCAACCAATACTTTAAACGCCTTGTGTTAATATCAGTCGCGTTTTGTCACGTCGACTGTTTGATATTTTCACATAGCATCGCGTCATTTTCTCGCGTTTGTCGCTTTTATAAGACAGCGGGTTAATTTCTTTTGTAATGTATAGAGTAATACAGGGTGTAAAAAAAACCTTAACGAAGCCGTCAACCACGCTTTCAGTAAATCAAACCAAATCGTATGAAAAAGAAATTTTGGCTGGGAAACAACTTTAATTTTTTGACATCAAAAAAAATAATTTAATTCTAACCCGCAATGTACAGCGCGCACGCGGAAAAGTCACCGCGGGGCGTGTTGCTATACGCCGTCGCGACGCGGTTCGGTTCGAGTGTGCGCTGTTCATTGCGGAGTGTGCCATTTAGAGGCTTTTTATGAAAGAACTAGTGAAAATTTGTATCTTGTTTCTTTGGAAAAAAGTTCAGTTATAACGGACAGAAGTCATTTCTGTAAAAATCATCAATTTTTTTTCAAACTTTAACCATCAATATCTGAGTAACCGTTAACTTCCCAGGTATGGTGTAAAGGAAAATGATCGTAAAAATTGGTAGAATATGTGGTATTCGGCTTCGTTAAGGTTTTTTTTACACCCTGTATATTGGTGGGTTGACACCCATACTAGGAAAAATCTTGTGTAATAGGCTATCAACCCTCCATCTTGCATTATTTATGTAACTAAAGTTATTATTAGGTCCTTACCTATGAAATTGGCGTTTTGTATGGGAGGAACAAAAAGTCGAATTTTTTTTATATAGCATATTTATTTAATCAAAGTATGAGCCATTGTAATCTATGCACTTTTGCCATCTCATAGGTAGTTCATTGATCCCTTTACTAAAAAAACCATTCGAACGGGAATCAATAAAATCTTTGAAGGCGACTTGGACTGCCCCATCTGAGTTGAACTTTTTCCCTTGCAAGAAGTTATCCAAATTTCGAAAAAAATGGTAATCTGTTGGAGCAAGGTCCGGGGAGTACGGTGGATGCCTTAGAGATTCCAATTGAAGTTCTTCTAATTTGCTAGCCGTCTGTTGTGCAGTGTGTGGTCTAGCGTTGTCGTGAAGCAGCAGTGGCGTAGAGCGATTGACCAGCCTTGGTTGTTTAGCAACTAGCTTTTCCATCATGGTTTGCAATTGCTGACAATAGATATCTGCCGTAATCGTCTGGCCAGATTTGAGAAAACTGTAATGAACGACACCGGCGCTAGTCCACCAAACGCTTACAAGTAACTTTTTATTGGTCAATTTTCGCTTGGAGCAGGCTTTGGCTGGCTTGCCAGGGTCCAGCCATTGCGATGAGCGCTTCCGATTATCGTAGAGAATCCACTTTTCATCACAGGTAATGATTCGATTTAAAATCCCTTCGTTATTGTGCCGGTCAAGTAATGTAACGCAGCAGTTGACGCGCGTTTGCTGGTTTGCTTCACTCAATTCGTGAGGAACCCACCTTTCAAGTTTTTTAATCTTCCCAATTTGCTTCAAGTGGATTAAAACAGTTTTATCACTAACGCCAAAGCCTGCAGCTAACTCGGACGTGGTTTGCGATGGATCCGCTTCCACAATAGCCTTCAATTCTTCATTATCAACTTGGGTCTCCGGCCGTCCACGGGGCTTGTTTTGCAGGTCGAAATTTCCAGAACGAAAACGTTGGAACCAAAAACGCACTGTGTTTTCTTTTGCGACACAACCGCCATACACATCATTAACCCTTCGAGCCGTTTCCGCAGCACTGGTGCCACGGTGGAACTCGTACTCGTAAATAACGCGATATTTCAAATTTTCCATTTTGTAAATTGAGCGATGCAAAAAGAAAAAAGATAAGTAAAAAAACAAATGAATGACGGTTTACGAAACACAACTACATGTGGAAATAGCTGTATAAATTTAAATTTCGAATTCCTAACCAAATAGGAAAAATTTGTGATCAAAGTGGCCAGTACGACAAAACGCCAATTTCATATGTAAGGACCTAATATAACCCAGGGTCACTATTTTGAAATACAGTTTGTAAAAAAAACCTTACCGAGTGTTACGATATTTTTTGAAGTGAAAACTTCTTTAGCGGCGTTGAGCACTTTTGTGGCATGGGTAGAAACTGTGAAACTCGCGTCAGGTCACGTGATGCTGATAGAAAAACCGTAAGACGGTTTTATTTTATTTTTATTTTATTTTATTGAGAAACTCAACAGCCCTTTTTACATTTTACATTGCGTAGTACACAGTATTCTAATGACTTAAGCCAATAACAGAGTTTCATAGCGTGCATTTAGTTCCAGTTAGGTTGTTAAGTTTTCACTTCTGCCGGCACTCCCGGAGTGCAACCCGTGTTAGTTTTTTTTTCTATTACAACATACCTGGGAAGTTAACGCTTACTGATGTATTGACGGTTAGTTTGAAAAAAAAAATTGATGATTTTTATTTGTCTTCTGTCCTTTATAATTTAACTTTTTTTCCAAAGAAACATGATACGAATTTTCACTAGTTCTAATAATAGTCCTCCTGGCTGATTTCGACCACGGCGGCCGATCTCAACAGAGATCAGCCAACTACGCAGGGGATATTATAGTGCACAAGTGTGACCGCAATACACAGGTGCACTCACTGTTCCAACACTCTCGAAGTTCGGTGAGACGGCAATCCGACATGACCGGAGAGAGATCAGGCGCAAGACCAACGGCTTAACGTGCTTTCCGAGGCACGGGGGTGTAACACCGTCAACTTCCCGACTCAGAGTTGTTTTTGAGAAATTCATGACAGAAAATCTCAGAAACAATTTTGGCTCGACCTGGGATTCGAACCCAGCACCTCTTGGATGTAAGGCAGAATCTTTGCCACTATACTAACGAGGCAGTCATATCTTTCATAAAAAGCCTTTATAAATGGCACACTCCGCAATGAACAGAGCACACTCGAACCGCGTCGCGGCGGCGTATTTTATTTTTCATACGATTTGGTTTGATATACTGAACGCGTGGTTGATGGCTTCGGTGAGGTTCTTTTTATACCTTGTATAAAATCATTTAGTTCGAGACAGTGAAAATTCAACATTTAAAACTTAAAATTTTAGTTCCAGTGTGGAAAAATACAGCATAAACACTGGTAACTAACAATGAAATTCCACTTACAGTTACGGTGTAGTTCCGTCCCGGCAGCAGCGCGTCGAGCGTGATGTTGTTGGCGGCGGTGGTCAGCGTGTTGCTGTCGTCCCGCGACGGGCCCGCTTCGTGGTACGAGATCTGCGTGGATAAGTATTCAGAAGATTCACGCATTTTGAAAGCAAAGTGTATCCGACACCATAAGAAAGGTCATCTTTTTTTTGTTAGGTAGACCTGCGATCAGTCGCTAGACTATAATCAGGTTAGATGTAAGAGGTAGGCGTTTGGCGAGTCGAAGCCGCTGCTCCATCTCCCCTTATTTATTCAGCACGTCGCTCTCTTGAGTCTTTTAATCGGTTTTCTTTCTAAGAGCTCACTAGATAGTGGGTTTGGGTGGTTATTTAGACGATCCTTATAGTTGGCCAAGTATCGTTTGGCTTCGTCTACAATTGTTGGAATTTCCAAATACTCGTGAATCTCAGAATTGCGAGCATACCAGGGCGCTGATGAGAGTACTCTAAGGATGTTATTTTGGGATCATATAAGAAAACAAAAGTAGTCAAGAAAGGTCATATAACATAACAAAAGTAGAAGATAGCGATATGATAGGCGTTTCTTTGCCTCAAGTGTAGCCTAACGGAACCAGTCCAGAAAGTAAAAAAATGTGGCCTAAAACCTTACCTTCTTGGTCCTTCACTCGACGATCTTTAATGTAGACTGCTAGTAACCAGTCCGTTCGCAAATCTTGGGGACCTATATTGCGCAAACTCATGTTGAAGTAGATCCTGATGATAACGTTACTTAAAGGCGTGTGTCGACCTCTTTTGTTCGCCATAACAGCGCACGCCTAACGGTGGCAAGCACGACAGCGAGCATTGATACAGCTCTATAGGCTAGATGGCGCTGTTAGCCTAGTACCACACATGAACCGCGGTATATGAAATTTAGATCCAGAATAATATAGATTGACAAGTCAAGCTAATGTCTATCGGAGCTCGGTCCCCGACCATGGCACCCGATCGGTAGGAAGCGCTGTCCTTTAGCTTCCTAACTCAAAATCAGTTGCGTCAAACGCGCTCTCCAGTTCGCGGCTACCTTGTACTCGTCCTGCGCGCTGGCGGCGGGCGGCGCCCACCACAGCCGCACGCCCTCCGCGCCCTCCACTCGCTTCCAGCCCACGTCCGCCACCGGCAGCGGCTCTGCGGAACAATGCGACACGTTACCATTTGTACATTGTGCTGTGTAAAATTTTACTTTTACATTAGCCGTGCCAGTAACTCCAGCAAGTAGCTAGCTACTTTAATTATCCTAGCTCAGAACATGAAAACGCTATTTATAGTGTGTATGTGCAAGATTCATGGAGATCCAACTTATTTGGTAGAATTTGAGGTAATCTTCGAGTCTGACTGCCTCGTTGGTGTAGTGGGAAAGTTTTTGCCTTACATCCTGATCATGGGTTCGAATCCCAGGGCAAGCCAAAATTGTTTCTGAGATTTTCTGTCATGAATTTCTCAAAAACAGCTCGGAGTCGGGAAGCTGGCGGTGTTACATCCCCGTGCCTCGGTAAGCACGTTAAGCCGTTGGTCTTGCGACTGATCTCTCTCCGGTCATGTCGGATTGCCGTCTCACCGAACTTTGAGAGTGATGGAACAATGAGTGCACCTGTGTGTTGCGCTCACACTTGTGCCCTATAATATCTCCTGCGTAGTTGGCTGATCTCTGTTGAGATTGGCCGCCGTGGTTGAAATAGGCCAGGAGGACTATTATATTATTCTTCAAGTCTAATCTAGTGAGAAATCGATGTTCGTCCTTCAGTTCTCCGGTAAATTATGAGGCGAACTCATTTTTGATATGAATTATGTAATCTTTCCAGCAATTCCAGTTACCATTAAATGCCAAGCTTTATCAAACAGTACTCACTGAGCGTGAAGTCGGCCGAGGCGGGCCAAGAGGTGACCTTCCCGGACATGGTCTTGACGGTGACGGTGCAGTGCGCGCCCGGCTCCAGCGCCTCGAAGTCGGCGAGCGGCGGCGCGTCGCGCGCGCGCAGCAGCGGGGCCAGCCGCCGCGCGCCGCCCGCCCCGCCCCCGCCCCCGCCCCCCGCCACGCAGCTTACGCTCACTTGGTACTTCTCGAACTCGCTGAACGTAACAAATCAATAACAGTCACGAGTAGATCCCCAATGGAAAAAAAAATGTCAAGAATGCACATTACTTTCGTTAAACTTGTCTGTTATTTTGTAGAAATGATACACTTTTTACGGATTATTTTACGATTTATTCACATTTTATATTAACCTGACTGTAGGGTGTGTCTACAGCTAGGGGATGTGTTGAGTGCTAACAACTTGAGAGGGAAGTTGTAGTAAGAAACAAACCCGTTGTATGCCGTTCTAACACTGATGGTTGATATCTGTTTTATTAATCTTAATGAACATGTATTTATATTGAACTTAAGCTATGAAAACATGTAAAGATATGTTGTTGTGTGCCGTCGGTGTAGAGTGCCGACGGTGCTCGTTGAGGGTCCATCGGCCAGCCGCTGTATGTGGGTCGCTGACGCCGCTCCGATGTTGGGCAATTTCCATGTACGATGCTAGCTCGTACATATTGGCAACTCCAAAAGATGAGCAAGATGATGCCGCACCCGTCTCCTGGCGCACGCTGCTAAAGTGTAGATGTATCCAATGTATGGCGTGGCTCGTGCATACTAGCGTCCCGAATGCTGCTGATATGGATGTGGTTGGCGTCAGTCTGTTGTAGACCCGCTGCGGTTGTTGGGCTAACCCGATGGATTGATGTGGTTGTGGTTGAAGTCTGCTCTCGCTCTGTAGTGGGAAGCCGATGTTGATGACCTTCTTCGTTGAAATGGCAACCCTGGCTCTGCCGAAGTTTCCTCTTGATGTAGGATGATATTGATGTTGATGGAGCTCGCTGATGAAGCTCGCTGATGGAGCTCGCTGATGAAACTCGCTAATGAAGCTCGCTGATGAATCAGCTGATGATGCTCGCAGTTGGGTCAGCTGATGATGCTCGCAGTTGGAGCAGCTGATGATGCTCGCAGATGAAGCAGCTGATGAGGCTCGACGATGGAGCAGTTGATGAAGCTCTACGATGGAGCAGCTGATGAAGCTCGACGATGGAGCAGCTGATAAAGTTCGACGAAGCTTCTTGCTTGAGGACTGACAGCATTGGTGGGATTTCAGCTACTGGTGAGACCCTCTTCTGGGAGGCCAGTAGCCGAACCGCTGCTGCCAGTGTCTTGATCTTCTGTCTTCTCGATATTGTTATGTCTTCCCGACGTCTTGACTGTTGAATTGTTTGTAGGCTTCCTGAGACGCCCTCCGTCGGTCGGTTCTCAGGATGTTGGAAAGGACAAGGGAAGGTATAGGTTAATAATGATAAAGTTGGCTACCTACCTATTCATAGTCCCTACTAAGTCCTGTCATGTCCTTGTCAATGTTGTGTTTTGATGATAATAATAATGAAATCATTGTAAGATATGTGTTGATGCAATACGTACCTTCCAAATTTAAATGGAATTACGCAGTTGAGGGGTCGTAGATCACTGTTGTTCTCAAATGTCGATGAGAAGTGGTCCACATCAAAGTTACTAATGCATCTCACAGTTAGCTTGTTTGATAGTACTTTGGCTCTTGATTGATTGAGTGCATGGATATTGTAAAGCTGGGATGTCGTTCCCCGTCTGCTTGTGTGTGTATCCTGCCTCCTTGATTGAGCTCAAAGTTAACGATAAGTTCGGTGGTGGTTGTAAGGCACCGACCCTGTTTGATAAGTAGTTCGATAGATCCTTGGCTCCTTGTTTGAGTCCAAAGAAAGTGAAAAGTTGGGATGTTTTCCCTGCTTGGTAAATCGCTGGCTCCTTGTTTGAGTCCAAGTTAATGATAATGCTAAATGTCATGTCAAATGTCAGTTAATTACTTGAGAAACCCCTTGTTGAGCCCCAAGAAAAGCTTAGCTACTTACTAATGTCAATGTTTTGTCTGTCTTTGTCTGGAGTGGTGGTTGTAAGGCACTACTCCCGTTTGTTTGTCATGTTTTAATTTCCCTAACCTACTCTACCAAAGTTGTAAAATGTGAAAAAGTATGTCAAGTTAATATGTTAAAGTAGTTAATGTTTGTCCCTCGATAAAATTCGAATATGATGCTAAAGTTAGGTATTGCTGAATTGCATTTGATAATAATGCGAGAATTCTTGACTTCTCACATTTCACTTGCGATGTAAACAAGCGAAATTTAATTTGACTAATATAAGTACTGCACGGAATAATGTTTTGTGGAACGGCAGACTTAATGTTTAATAGATTTTCTACCAGTCAACGTCTTTGTCACTACTGCAGTCAGTCAGTATGTCTATGAACGTTGCTAGTGGATAGGTCACTGAAGGTGTGAAGGTTAAGTCTATGACGTCAGAAAGGAAACTAACTCCCTAGTGAGCGTAGATGTCCCTTTAACCCAAGACACTAAGTCCCTAGAGCCCTAGCCCCGCCTAACAATATATACTTAGATATAATACGGAAATGATGCGTGATGACTGCACCCAGGTCGGCCGGGTAGCAGCATCACGACGGTGGGTAGGTGGCGCGGACCCGCTGCCAGCCGGGCAGACTCACCAGGCTGATCATAGTGACGGCTAAGGGTGTCTTGGCCGCAGCGGAGGGAAATGAGAACCAACACGGACGGTTGATATCTTCGATGATGTCATGTTGGCGCTGAATTAGGTTCTCCATTGTTGTATGTAGTTGAGAATGAACCCACTTGAGTAACGCTCACTACTTGATACTTGTTTGTAGTGCGTGATAAATAATAGCAACGAAGAATGTTTGTTGTCGTGGTCTCAGTCACTCTATGGCCCTGCAAAATTAGTACGAACTTTGTTGCGCCTTCTCAATTAACTGGGGAATCCCTCTTCCGGGAAGCCAGCAACCGATTCGCATTCGCACAAATTCACAAGGACACAAACTGACCTGCTATCTGTCCACGATCCGTAGATATTCTTCAATGTTGACGTAAGTCCACAGGTATGGTTTGTAGTTCCGATGTTTCCGGACGTCGTTGGAAGTTGTGGTCCAGAACTTCGGTAGTGTTTACGAAGGACCAAAAAAAACTGTAGGGTGTGTCTACAGCTAGGGGATGTGTTGAGTGCTAACAACTTGAGAGGGAAGTTGTAGTAAGAAACAAACCCGTTGTATGCCGTTCTAACACTGATGGTTGATATCTGTTTTATTAATCTTAATGAACATGTATTTATATTGAACTTAAGCTATGAAAACATGTAAAAGATATGTTGTTGTGTGCCGTCGGTGTAGAGTGCCGACGGTGCTCGTTGAGGGTCCATCGGCCAGCCGCTGTATGTGGGTCGCTGACGCCGCTCCGATGTTGGGCAATTTCCATGTACGATGCTAGCTCGTACACTGACGTTTCGGACCGTCTTCAGCGTCTTTTTAAACGTCGTCTAATCCGTAAAAAGTATATCATTTCAATGTCTACTGTTCGCGTAAACCGAAGAAACAAATATGTTATTTTGTTTTGTGTACAATAAAATGTTAATCTACTCGTATCTGTGAAAAGTGCCAAAATGAACTATAGAAATAAATAAAAAGCTTTAACCCAACGTGGAAATTACAAAAGCATACAAAAGAGATTGTTCAATTTCATATTTTCGCTTATTTGTATGTTGGCAGGCATGAAACCGAAAAATAAAAACGCAACAAACTGAGATATAACGTTGTACCCACCTCTCCTCAAGCGGCGGCAGCCACGTGACTCTAAACGAGGTCTCGGTGCGGAAGTGCGGCGGCACGGTAACGTTGCGCGGGCGCAGCGGCACGGTGCGGTACTGCGCGGTGGTGGGCGCGGAGATCTCGGGCTCCGACACGGTCTGCACGGAGATGTTGTAGGCGCGGCCGGGCACGAGCCCCTTGAACGCGGCCTGCGCGGGCCCGGGCGGCTCGCCCTCCTTCTCCACGTACTGCTCGCTGTCGCGCGCGTCCGGCGGGACTATCGACACCTGCGCCCAAGTACACACGTGGTCAATGGGAATGACAAAATATCGTACTTTCTTTACGTCTCATTTCTTCTTCTTCTGTTCTTGTCTTAGAACTCAAATTAACTGATTTCTGGGTTGCCAACCCAAAAAATGATTCAATCACTTTTCGACAAATATACTTTTCGATTGTAGCAGATGTTAGCATTCGTAATCACAAAAAAAAGAGAGGAAAAAATTTAGAAACTTTTTAGAAACTAACTAAAATCCCATAAAAATATTAGTTACGTGATTCCTATCGTGCCATACACGTACAATACAACACAACAATGTCAACCAAACTGTAAGAAATGATTGCAGACAGCACGCTAGCGACATAAAACTACGTAACACACTGAACGAATTGTCTGCGAGGATTTTTTTTGCTCGGATTCACACACTCGGATGCACAGCAGTATGAATGAGTTTCACGTTAACACATTCTCCGTGAAGTTAAGCCTTAACTAACATAACTGTATACAGTTAGTTAAATTGAGGTACCAGTCCGAAACGGACAGCAGTGCCGCGACCACAGGCGACACCTAAGGCATCGCACCACATGTTTCTATGAATTTGTATAAAACACATTTACGGAGTGAAGTGCGGCGCCGCAGGTGTAGCCTGCAGTCGCAGATGGTCCATCGCGGACGTACATCCATTTAAGACCGTGTCAAAAGAGCATCATGTGAACCTCGCAAACAATACGTTCAGGCGTGACGTCACAAAAAGCGCAACGCTAAAACGACGTGCGGCTCACCTTGTAGTGCGTGTAGGCGCCGGGCGGGTAGGGCGGCTGCCACAGCACCAGCAGCGTCGTCTCGTTGCGGAACCACACGATGAACTTGCCCGGCGTGTTGGGCCCTGCGCACGCACACACGCGTATGAACACCACACACACACATCACGGTCACAAGGCAAAAGCTATGGAATATTAACCGACACCGATGGTGGAACATGCTTTGACAACAATTTTAACAAAGACCAAGTAAAGCAACAAATCAAATCGAGATTTCACTGTTGCTGTGTCCCGTAGGCTTCACTTAAATCGAACCTTCTAGAGATGGAAATTGATTTGACAAAGATGACCCAAAAAATAATGCCATTCCATTCCAACTATGAAAATTTCGATTGTAATAATGCTGTGTCATGTATGTTGTATAAAATACGAGCACTGAGTACCTAACTAGTGTCTTACCGTTTCGTTTGACAGTTTACTTATTCAAGCAACCAACTGAATAACTAAAAAATGCATCTATCAACTCAATTTGCATCTTGTTTAGTTTGAAAGATAGTTTATAGATACAGGGTGTAAGGTAGAAATGTTCACATCGCATCAGTATGGATAGGTAAACGAGATTAAACTACATTGATTACTCTGACTGAAAAAACTTTAACTTAACTATCTAAACCTAACCTGGTTCGATGTGACCAGGTCTCCTTTACACCCAGTAATTTTCAATTTCAAAAAAAAAATCAATTGTAATATGTAGTGTACATACTGGTAAAATCTAGGCGGTTTTATAGGTAATAGCGTGATTTATAAAATGCATATCATGCTGCATAATCGACGTGCTACACTCGTGTGCGAACACTCGCCGAAGCATTGGACTTTTTGCTGCCGCTACATTGTCACTAATACATCATTCATTACATTACTCATCATAGGCAATACATAAAATTTTGTTACACATAAAGAATTTACTATGTTCTTCTAAGCTAATGAAATATTAATTGAAAAAAAATTATTTAAATGATGGTTCTGTTGTTCTTGGAGGACAAAAACATTGAAAGTAATTTTTCGCATTAAAATTTAACAATGAAATGTAAACACGTCCACAACAAGGCATTAAGTAAATCATAGAAATTAAATTAACACGACGCTCATTCTAGTGCCCAAAGTAGCCGAAACTAATTACAACTGGGCTTCTTACAATCAACTGAACGAGTTGTTAATTAAACAGCTAAATTGCATTACATAATTACTTACATTAAATTTAATTTTTGATGGCAATATGATTGATTATGAATAATAAACTCGTTTTGACATCGTAACAGGGACGTAAAACATTGAGTCCGCGCGATTCGAACGATTGACTATGGAGGACAGTATATAGGGTCACCTCGAATTAAGCGCAAATATTTTAAGGGTAGATTCTATGGACTAAGTTAAAAAAATAATCTTAATAAAAAAATGGTGTAAATACGCTAGTTTTTGTGATAAACGTTTTTATTGAAACGCAAAAAAAGTGTGCGAATTCTACGCGCTGAATACGATTACGTTGCGTGCGAGAGGGACAGAAAACCCAGACAATGAAGAGGGGCGGCGCGTGGGCGCGTACTTCGGCGGGAAGCAGCTGACCGCATGAGTGCGGTCAACAAAGTCAGTCCAGTCGCTGCAAGACCTTTCGCAGCGTGATATAGCCGAAAAAATTCGATTCCGATTGACAAGTGCACTCGATCGAAGTGACGTTTAAAATTATTGATCTTCAATTTCAAACCAATGCATCATAAAAGTTATGCGATACTAAGGAATACCTACTCGATTTTGTAAAAACATACGATTATGCTATGATAGTTTTTGTGCCGACCCCCAATGTGTAAAACTAATAGTGAAGGAAGTAACATAAACACTTGTGATATGGAAATCAGAAACTCCGACGGTACCACAACAGTGACTCAGAGACTGAAGTCAATAACGAAAAACTAGTTCCGATATTGACCCGACCGGGAATCAAAGCCTGGATCTCAGGACCTCGGACACGGTGAAAAATTAAAAACTAGCGTCTTAACCACTCGCCCATGGAGATCGCTCGGAGATCTAAAACTTACTTGCGATATGGAAATCAGAAACAACGGCGGTACTACAACACCCAGACCTAAGTTAATTACTAAAAACTAATTTCGAAAAATCACTTAATTAAAATAAAACACGATATTGACCTGGCCGAAAATTGAACCCGGGGACTCGGAAATGACGACCTTAAAAACGGCGTCTTAACCACTCGGCCACGGAGATCGTCTAAAGCTACTTACTTGTGATATGGAAATCAGAAACAACGGCGGTACCACAACACCCAGACCTAAGTTAATTACGAAAATCTAATTTATTTAAAATAAAACACGATATTGGCCTGACCGAAAATTGAGCCCGGCCACGGAGGTCGTCTAAAGCTACATAACTTACATTTCGAATAAACTTAGGGTGCATTTCCACTGCACCAAAGAAAATCGTTCTCTTATATCTTAGGTAGGTATCTTGCCCTTATTTAAATTCATTTTGTACTTACCTATACCCTGGTTTAAAATAACACATAATTGTGTTAGGGCATCATACCTAACATAGTTTGCCAGTTTCAGTGCCTACCATACTAAACCACAAAGGCCTAGGTGAATGTTAATCATTTCGATTAAACTGAAGCTGAAATCCAGTCATTATTATTTACAACGCCTTCTAATTCCTTCTTTTAAACAATATTAGGGCGCAAATCAACTGTACCTAACAAATTTAATCATTCCTATAACCTCACCTTTATTTAAAATCAAAACAAACTTTGATGTGCCGCCTAGCCTAAAACTAATCTTTGATGTGCCGCCTAGCCTAAATCAAAAAATCTGTGATCGTGCCGCCTAGTCTAAGGGATTGTAAATCAAATAATTAAGGTTTCACTGATTAATTTGCATAATACTGATATTATGCAAAAGAACATCCTCAATGGGCATAGGCATAAAAAAATATTTATGTAATTGTTGGGTGTTATGTGTATTTACATTATGAAGTGCCAACTAAGGTAGACGGTCCTCAAAATGGCATTTCATTATTAATAATTTCTAGTAAAATACTGATGGAAACTTATCACTACGTTAAGTTAATCGATTTATTATTCAATATCCTTAGGTATCGTTTGTCAAAAGAAAAAACCATTTGAAAAGTAATAAACAAAAAGTTGGGTGGTAAAAATGGGCATAAGCGACATAAGTGTAGCTCTAGGCTCCTTGCCTAAACCTATTGTTTACATTTCGTTTGATCCGCGGCGCGACAAAGCGCGGCAAGTCCTCAAAGGCTTACAGGTGCCAGGATTGGTCAGCGCGGACTGCAAAGAGCGCGCGTGCCGCGTAGGGATGCCCGATCTTTTGCTTTGAATCGATCGTAATGGATCGTAACCCTGTGAATCGATTCACGCTTACGCAGTGTTTAATCATTACATATTTCGAATTTTATACTACTACTTCGTTCGGAATCTACGAAAATTAAGTGAATACGAAAATGATTCATTTGCAATAACAATAAGTTGTGGTGTTTGAGGTTATGGGCTTTAAAACTTATTATTTACAGATTCCACTCAACTAAAATGATAAGTTTATTCCGAATTCAAACAAAATGATACGTTTATTTTCATACGATACGATCTCTAGGCATACGATTCGATCTTAGCATCCCGTTGAATCGAATCAAAAAATCGGCAGATCGTATTGCCGTGAATCGAACTTCAAACAAATCGATTCAGATCGGGCATCCCTAGTGCCGCGCAATAGTAAGTGAGTTATGATGTGTGTTAGTCGGCCAAGGAAAATCATTTCGTTGAGATGTGCGTGCGCGCGGCGCGTAGCTAAAATGCCGTATCGGTTTTCCGACCAGGAGTACCTCAATATGGCTTTATGCTATCATGACGCAGGGGATGTTTTGTTGCGGGCGTAGCAGCTGTACGCTGAGCGGTATGGTCGCGCACTCAACCAGCGCACCATACTTGGCTTGGCTGTGCAGCGCCATCGAGACAGTGGGAGCTTCTGTCCACGTCAAGGCACGGGCCGACAGCGCTACCCAGCGCGGCTCAAGGACGACGTCATGGATTTTTTCCACCGGCACGTAGTGGCGAGTATCGCACACTGCGCACTTCAGTCAGCCTACGGGTCGGGCGTACCTGGACGAGGCGTTTCAAGGTCGGTGGATCGGGCGCGGTAGCGTTATTCGCTGGCCGCTACGTTCACCTGACCTGACGCCTTTGGATTTCCATGTGTGTGGTATGGCCAAAGACCTAGTTTATGGCAACGACGGCCATACAATTCAAACTGTTAGTGAATTACGTGCCAGGATTGTGAGTGCGTTTGACGTGATGTCCAGGGAGGTTTAAGTGCTCAGTGTAGTTCGGAGGCATTGCCTTGATCGTGCCAGACTATGTGTGCGTCATCAGGGAGGTCAAGTTCAATACAACACTTAATGTACATGAATGTTTTGTGTGTAAATAGGGACTGGTAAGACTGTAAATATCAATGAATTAAGACTTTTAAACACGCCAAGTTATCACAAAATCTATCAGCTATTATTGTTAAGATAATAATTTAATTAACTGTTATGTGATAGTTATTTTATGTTTTAACTTGTCAGTCCAAAGCCTGAGAAAGTGTGATGTTTGTAATAGTGCTTAACAATTTAAGAAATTTGTTGTGTTTTTTTAATAATAAAAATAAACTAAAATTGAAACTGAGTTGTCATTTATTCCCGAAATTCCTGTTAGTTTGTGGGTAAGTATTAACTGAAATAGCTACGTTAAGTTATTTAACACATGTAGATAGGGTTTTCTTTTACCTAAGTTAGTCAGTTCAGTCTTGGCGTAGGTTAGGTTAGGTGTTAGGTTGTACGCTTACAGCGCCTTGTTGTTTTAATCTTTTGCCTGATAATGGATTCAATACCTAAAATTAACGTACCTAGATAAACATTCACTGAAATACGTTAACATTTACCTAACACGTATCTTCCTAGCAGCCTCATCTCGCAAAATGAGCTTGTGTGCTGTGAATGAAAGTTGGAGGAGGCGTGGCAGCAGCTGTCATTTTGCTACTTTATGAATTACTTGAGGGAAATAAGACCGATAGAAATTAATTTTTCGAATGAAATGTGGTAGAAGAGGCGTGGCTTAAGGGAAAGAGTAAGACTGATAGATATTAATGAAATGATAGAGATAGGTAGTGTAAGGGCCATCACACATTAATTACATTTATTTTGTTAGGAAAAATCAAATAAAAAACTAGCGTATATACACCATTTTTTTATTAAGATTATTTATTTAAAATAATGCATAGAAGCTACCCTTAAAATATTTGCGCTTAATTCGAGGTGACCTTATATAATACAGCGCGTATAATGGATGGAATTCATGATGACTTTATCAAAACGAATGACTGAAAACACTTAATAATTGGGTAACTCCTTAATTATGTTATTATTATTTTTGCGTATCACAAGTGACTGGGAAAAAAAGAGATTGTAGAACTGTTGGAGAGATAACATACATCTTATGAAATAAGCGGCTTTATTTAGGCGTCAAAAAAATCACCTCGAGCAAAACCTCCGCGGGCAATTATATTATCGTTATAAAGAGTTTACGAAGCCCATTGTCACTGGCGCAACGATGGGCCGCGGCGTTACGTCACGCGCGAGGCTCATACAAAACGAACACGGTTCTGCATTATCATTCAATTGACTTAATTTCGTGTATGATTTTATCTCTAACAAAACAAATATGTCAGCACAATAACATCATGCAAATGAAGTAAAGCATGCCGCTACTATCTCACCACTCCTAGGGTCCTGGGAAGCATTAAATAGAAACGTACCAATTATGTTAGATTATTTTGAGCTATGTCATTTAAAATTTCAATATGAATAAAGAAATTATATAATATTAGTAATAAATTACACTTTATTTAAAATAGTTGTGTGCTCTAACGTAGCACAATAGTCGGTATTTTAATAATGGGCGTGACATCATGTTTTAATTCAGTATGAAGAGCAACAATGGGAGCGTACACGTCGCGGGTTCTACCGCAGCCTCGAGGTGGAGGCGCGTACATTTATTTTTTTCTAAATTTGTTGTTTTCTGTGGCGGCGCGGGCGCGAGGCCCCGGGCCTTCACCGCGCCGCGGCCTCGCCGCGAGATCGTGCCTGCTCGCCCAAATCAACCGACTGGAATCTTTCCGATTTCTAATTAAGCCTTCTTTCCGTTAGATTTGACATTAAGCAGGTGTAAAATTGTGTTACATTAAGATCGCTAGAAAGATAATCCACGTATGTGTTTACAGATATTTTTTTTGTTATAAGTTGCAGACTTTCAATTCCATTTTTATAAACTACTAGCTGACCCGGCGAACTTCGTACCGCCTTAGCGTTGCAATGATTGAACAAGTCATATGCAAAATTAAATGTATATTAGGTCCTTACATATGAAATTGGCGTTTTGTCGTACTGGCCACTTTGATCACAAATTTTTCCTATTTGGTTAGGAATTCGAAATTCAAATTTATACAGCTATTTCCACATGTAGTTGTGTTTCGTAAACCGTCATTCATTTGTTTTTTTACTTATCTTTTTTCTGTTTGCATCGCTCAATTTACAAAATGGAAAATTTGAAATATCGCGTTATTTACGAGTACGAGTTCCACCGTGGCACCAGTGCTGCGGAAACGGCTCGAAGGGTTAATGATGTGTATGGCGGTTGTGTCGCAAAAGAAAACACAGTGCGTTTTTGGTTCCAACGTTTTCGTTCTGGAAATTTCGACCTGCAAAACAAGCCCCGTGGACGGCCGGAGACCCAAGTTGATAATGAAGAATTGAAGGCTATTGTGGAAGCGGATCCATCGCAAACCACGTCCGAGTTAGCTGCAGGCTTTGGCGTTAGTGATAAAACTGTTTTAATCCACTTGAAGCAAATTGGGAAGATTAAAAAACTTGAAAGGTGGGTTCCTCACGAATTGAGTGAAGCAAACCGGCAAACGCGCGTCAACTGCTGCGTTACATTACTTGACTGGCACAATAACGAAGGGATTTTAAATCGAATCATTACCTGTGATGAAAAGTGGATTCTCTACGATAATCGGAAGCGCTCATCGCAATGGCTGGACCCTGGCAAGCCAGCCAAAGCCTGCTCCAAGCGAAAATTGACCAATAAAAAGTTACTTGTAAGCGTTTGGTGGACTAGCGCCGGTGTCGTTCATTACAGTTTTCTCAAATCTGGCCAGACGATTACGGCAGATATCTATTGTCAGCAATTGCAAACCATGATGGAAAAGCTAGTTGCTAAACAACCAAGGCTGGTCAATCGCTCTACGCCACTGCTGCTTCACGACAACGCTAGACCACACACTGCACAACAGACGGCTAGCAAATTAGAAGAACTTCAATTGGAATCTCTAAGGCATCCACCGTACTCCCCGGACCTTGCTCCAACAGATTACCATTTTTTTCGAAATTTGGATAACTTCTTGCAAGGGAAAAAGTTCAACTCAGATGGGGCAGTCCAAGTCGCCTTCAAAAATTTTATTGATTCCCGTTCGAATGGTTTTTTTAGTAAAGGGATCAATGAACTACCTATGAGATGGCAAAAGTGCATAGATTACAATGGCTCATACTTTGATTAAATAAATATGCTATATAAAAAAATTTCGACTTTTTGTTCCTCCCATACAAAACGCCAATTTCATAGGTAAGGACCTAATATTTTTCAATATTTCTGAGAGATTTTCTTAATATTTTTTTTTCCGTAAGAACCTTCTCCTAATAATAACAAATACAACAAAAAAAGAATTAGTGAAATCGGTCCAGCCATTCACGCGTGATGCCGTGACCAAGGAAAACGGGTTTCATTTTTATATATATATATATGTATGTATATAGAAGATTAAGTAGAGGTGTAAGTAGAATATTCTTAAAGGATTTTGTACAAGTAAAGATTCACTTGCTAATAAAGTTTTTTGATTCCGGATAGGTACTGATATTCGCTACGCGGGAAAACCTTGAGTCGTAGAGTCATATGGATATCTTTAATTGACTTATTTATTTGTTATTCTCGCCGAAAACCCAACCGAGATGTCCGAAAGATAACGTCTTTGGATTTCTCGCTGATTTATTGCTACATTTGAGTAATATGTTAATTCCGCGAAGTTCAAGGTTACTGGGATATTTCTCTCCATATTTCTTTCTATCGATATTTATCTCTATGAAAATTCGGTAGGAGCGAGCTGTTGAGAGTTTAAATGTGTGTGAATAAATACGTAATGTAGGAATGTGCGAGTAGGAACCGGCGCGGCCGCTAACGACATCGGTCGGAACGCATTGCAAATCGAACTCGTCCTAATTACTTTCTGGCCATTTGGCCGCGCGGATTATTACCCGCCGAGAGCATGCGAACGATTGCTAATAGATGAAACTGATCGATCATGGAATATTTGAAACTCTTTCTTGATCATAATGATACGTCGAAGTCTTGAATGAAGCTAGTCTTAATCAATAAAACTAGCCAAATACGAGTAGTGTAAAAATGAGTTAAGGTTAGTGGCAACTTGCAAAATTGTAATTTTTTCCTTGAAAATTCGTTATTCTTCTAGCCATAATCAACAAGTTCAAAACTGATGTCCGACTCCATAAAGTTTCGTTCGTGTTTTAGACTCTGGTCATGCTCGTTAGTTCGACAGATAGACCGTTGTTTCGGATGTAGCCACCCCTGCCACTCTTACAAACTTGACCGATGCGACTAAACGCGCTGGCTAGACCCGAAAATTTGGACGAAATATTGGAAGTACAGCTCCAGCATAACTGAGAGGGATAGCTTGATTTGAAAGCTAAGGATATAGCTTACATCGACTTGTATTATAGCGGAAATCTAACACAGTCTGGCTGGTTTTTCAATAGTCAGAAAAAAGGAACCGGACTGTGAAATATAAGCCAACTTATTTAGATGCCATTATTTTTGACTTTCTGTATAATGCATTAGACTTTTCAAATCAGCCTTTTTGGAATTTTATTATACTGTAAGTGTTATCTGTCTATTGAAAAAATCGTCACTAAAAGTATGTTAAAATGTTTAGTTAGTTATTTAAAAATTTTACTTTGCCAAGAAATAGTATTTCATTAATGATACGAGACAGTAATTGCCGACAAACTGCTGAGCAGTTTGGCAATATCTACCTATTGCAAATAAGGTATATTTGTTTGTGATAAATAATTATAGTTGAAAGATGTGTCTGAGGTAGTTAGACGGCGGAGCTAGATGGTGGCACAACTGTTTGACGATGTAAATGGTACTCTCTCGCGAGTACTTCATTGGTTCACCGTTAACAATTTATTGCTTAACGCGACCAAAACTAAATGCATTAAGTTTACAATGCCCAATGTCCGACAAGTTCCAACAAAGGTTGTTGTTAAGGATGAACAACTAGTTACTTCAAATACTGCAACTTTTTTGGGAATTACTTTGGATGATAAGCTCCAGTGGGGTCCTCATATCATGACCTTATCAAAGAGACTAAGCTCCGCTGCATACGCTGTAAGAAAGATAAGGTTTCTGACTGATGTTGAAACGGCAAGACTAGTTTATTTTAGTTATTTTCACAGTATCATGTCATACGGCATCTTACTATGGGGCTCAGCTGCAGATATAGAGACAATTTTCGTATTGCAGAAACGAGCCGTGCGGGCTATTTATAAACTTAAATCAAATGAAACACTTAGAGAATTGTTTAAAGAAGTTAAAATACTTACAGTTTACTCGCAATACATTTACGAAAACCTAATTTACGTTCGAAAAAACTTACACTTATTTCCTAAAAATAGCGATTTGCATAACTTCAACACAAGACAAAAAAATAGGCTTGCCGTTCCACATTTTAGGCTTCATAAAGTTGGTCACTCATTTATGGGTAGATGTGTAATATTTTTTAATAAATTACCTGAAAATTTAATTTCATTGCCTTTAGATAAATTTAAAACAGTTGTAAAAGATGTATTAATGTCGAAAGGATATTATAAAATTGATGATTATATAAATGACAAAGATATATGGAAATGTTTAAATGCAAACAATTACAATTATTGTAAATCTATTTTGAAAAGAGGCAATGACAATAGTGACTGAGTTTCTTGCGCCGCTTCTTCTCAGCACTGGCCCAAACTGTCCCGAAGCGGTGGTAGGGTCAATTTATATGTTGGGACGTGTAAAAGTGCTAATTTGTTAGCCTAATTACAAAAATAAATTGATTTTATTGATTTTATTGATTTTTACTCACGTGTGGTGAAGTTCCTGGAGGCGTAGGCGGCGCTCTCCTTGTCGTGCAGCAGCGTGAAGGCGTGCAGCTGGTAGGTGGCGCCGGGCGACAGCTCCCGCAGCGTGAGCGTGCCGTTGGCGCCGCCGTCCACCGTGATGTTGCGCGCGCCGCCCTCCACGCGCTCCGTCAGCGGGATCACCTGCACACGCACCACATGCTCAATAGCCATCATGACACCTATCGCAAATATTTTCATTATCATGGCTTTTTCGAAATATAATCTCTATTAAACTAGTAAACCCAATGCATATAAAAAAAGGTGTAGAAACCGATTTTAAACACATAAAACTAACTTTCCAGTAAAAAAAACCCTATTTATAATAAGTGAAACGTATCCAACTGAACTGCAGTCGATTGCTTTGTTCTACCAATTCATAAAAAAAGGTTAAAAAAACTAAGCCAGGAAATATTAGCTCAATGGCCACGAAGAACGTCAGTTACCCTTGCATTAGCTAAGACTCAATAGAAGGAATGTTTGGGGTCACCGGTGACCACCATGGCGTTTAATGTGTGTTTGTTAACGACTGCCAAAGCAACCATAATAGGCATGACGACACCTATCTTAAATATTTTCAATACCTTTGCGTTTTAAAAACATAGTCCCTATGAAGTTTATACAACCAGTATATTTCCAAAAAGCTGTAGAAACCAATTTTCAAACACACAAAATTCAATAAATAGTCGGTCAATTCACGTCGACGATTTTGTATTCCCATACAAAATCTATAGAGGCAGACCATTTTCACAGATAATAAAAGTATGTCAACGGTTCGTGGTGTCATTTAGCCTATTCATAACCTTTATGTCTGATGGCAAAATGCGGCATTCAGTTTGAGGCGTGAGAATCTCATAGAACGAAAAAGTCATCTCACGCTCAAAAAAACTTTGAAACAAGTAATCCAGGCTGGCAATTAAGTCACGTTTAAATGTGGAGCGTACTAACTAGTTCATTGCAGATGGCCGGGCAACTATCCAAGACTATTTTCTCAAATGACAAAACTGTCATGTTTCCATTGAATCGAATTAGAGTTGATCACATCACCGAAAGTTATCACATCTCGTCCGCTGAGCTCTCGCTGAGTTGGCTCGTAGATAACTAGTCTCGACTAGAAACATCACCTTTATAAGTAACATTTTATATGGCTACTTTTTCGATGTGATCAAATCTTATCCGTGAACTAGCGACTGAGAAGTGTAACTGTGCCTTCGGGAATATATTTTTTTTCATCGAACTCACCAATTCCCTAGCACCAAACTAAGCATTAGTTATGGTAGGATAACGGATATAAATACTTAAAAACATTAAATGTTAAAAACTTTGGCTATAAAATTATGGGATTGAAAACGATCTTTTTCAAGTACTTTGTTGAGCTCTTCTCCATTTTTAATGCCTTCAGTTCACAATGTTTGATAAAAAGTAGTAACTTCCGCTACTATAATGAAACGAATAATTATGAAGTACGTTCCTACACTGAGGATAAATGGTACACATCACATACGATTGCTATATGATTACTATCGGAGTTAAATAGCACCGATACCGACCTTAAACCGGAAGCCGGTGAAGTCGCCGTTGGCGGGCGGCGACCAGGCGATGGTGGCCTGCTTGTTGCGCCCCAGCGTCACCGTCAGGTTCGTGGGCGGCTCCGGCGCTGGAACAACACCATTCTTACTTACTTCTAGCCTATTATTAATTTTCTAGCAGCCTACCCATGAAACCTATATGAAGGTTAACAGAAACGAAAAAATACAAAAACTTAAATTTTTATGTACTGGTCTGGGTGTTATATGTATTTATTTAACACGGAGCTACTTAGCACGGAGTCAGATCAATGTTTGTGATGTTGTGGTAAATTTGTATAAAATAAAAATACACAATATTACATAATAAAGAAGATATAGTAAATGTCAGAAACCTTTTTTTAAACTATTTTAAGACCACTTATGAGCGAAGTTTTCCCTTAACATCTTTATCTATTTTCTACCAGGCTCTATAGTTCTTTAACTAATGCATTATTATATAAACTCCTTTAGGTTATTGCTTAGGATGCATGCATACACAATAATAAATGCATAAAACATTCAGCATACCAGTGATGATAGTTTGGTTCCACGTAAGTAGATCGGCGAAAGTGGCGTTCGAGTAGTAGAGCATGAAGTGGTACTTGGTGCCGGGGAGGCCCTGGAAGTTGATGGTGGAGGCCCGCGCGGGCACCGTGTAGTTGGGCGCGGGCGAGCCCTCGGGCGGGCGGTAGTCGAGCCGGTAGCTGCCGCCCGCCGCGCCGCCGCCGCCCAGCCCCGAGCCCGGGATCTCGATCACAAGATCGGCGCACCCGCCGCTGCCCAATGCGCACTGAAACATACCAATGTGTTATCCCAATACAAACAAATCTTATATATAAAAATAAATTGCTGTCCGTTAGTATCGCTAAAACTCTAGAATAGCTGAACGGATTTGAATCATTTTGATTTGTAATTATTCGTGGATGTTCAGGGAAGGTTTAAACGGTAAGAAAACAGCGGGCAGGACGTATCTGCCGGGTCCGCTATTTAAAAAAAACTGAAATTATCGAAATTTAATTAAATACTTTATTATGTTACACCATACATCCATGACCATCTATCACAACACAAATCAACCAATCAAACACTTTACAACTCAAACCTTCATTTGTGTGCACTGAGTCAGGGACCGACTAGTACTTTCTCAATCAATTAAGATTAAAAGCACATGTCAAGCAACATAAGGTCCTGATATCCTGAGGTATTTGATAGTATCCTATATTTTACCGTTAACTTCTGTTGTCAACTAAAATATAAAATATTTATTTCTGGTGTAGTTGCAGTAGTGTAGTGTATACAAGTAACTATTGGTGTTTTAGCAGATTATTACAGTACAATTTGTTTAATTTAAGGGGAAAACTTTAACCTTTTTTTTTAAAAAAAAATAAGGACGATGTATCTGTATAGCTGTCGGTTTTCTTAATAAAAGAAAAAGATGTACATTATGGGATGAGAAAGACTTATATGATTATCTCTTTAAGATTATGAAGTTCTAGGGTCTAGACAATGTTAATTATCCCTTTTGCTTACTTGCTGCTGGGATGGACAATGTACAATGTACATACATGGTTTAAGTTTATTTAGTATTTTAATCACTATGCACGATTATGAAATTGTACTTTTTTCACGCCCTACATTTGGGATAGTGACATTACACATATGTTGCAGTATGCATTGTAACAGAAAATTAGTGCTTGAATAGAAGCTTTATGGTTAACTTGGGTGTTAAATTTATTTACAACATTTTAAATATCCCTCGGGCACTCACACTTGACATTTGACTTGAATTAGTAGCTGATCGTTACAGACCAAAAAGGTGTAATCTGTATAACAATTCATAAGTTAAAGAGTAGGGTTTAAACACTAATTCTTTACTAGTTCTTCACTAAAGCAAAAGTTAATAAATATTGAAATTATTTAAATGTGGTATGTACCTTGTTAAACACATTTAGCTACTTATCATAAAAAAATACTACCTAGTTAGATGAAAAAACTGCTTAAAAAATGCATTATATTCATGGATGATTCTGGTATATTTAAAGGTTCCTTCTCTATGTTATTTCTTGAGACTTTTAGAGGTAGCCTGTATTAACATAGTATAAGCATTAAAATAATTTATTGTTAAACTTTAGACCAAGCATACAAAAGGCAGACTTAATTAACTTTTCTGCCCGTTAGCCTTTAGGTCATGCACACATATGGTGTATAAGTAGTATGATGGCAATATTACAAGTTATTTGTAACTTACAAAAATACATTCAAGTACCTACCTACTTTGTCATAATCTCACACTATAGGTGTCAGAATCCAATCTTCGACACCCACTCATCACCAACATAATTTAAAAAAAAAATTGTCATCCAAGTTAAAAAGACAAAATAATTTACTTTAAGGTTTAATTAAATTCTTGTCAGTCTCATTATGCCATATTGGCAGTATTTTAATATGAGCTAAGATATTCCTATAACTGAAATAGTATCCAGACTTTAAACTTATCTTAACAGGTCTAATGTCCTTGCAAATTTAGAATGTGTCTTTGAATAAGTAATATATTAATTTGTAAAAAAATATAATTAGAGAAAGCCAAAGCAATAGTATAGGTCATACATATCACATCTGTTTTGTTTACATGTTATGGCATGCGCCGCTGCTCATTAGGTAAACGCTTACAATAAAAATGACTAGAGCCAGTGCCAGGGCCGCGGAGGCGCGCGCGCAGCCTGCCGTCGCTTGCACAACCGTCCCCTTCCACATCACTGAAGGCGACTCTCGGATTTCACACGACACTTTCTCTCCTAAATCCTGAACATTGTGGTGTTTGACAAGCATTTTTAACTCTTCACTTGAACTCTTATCGTCACATCATCATGAATCAAACATGTTATTTATCACAAACACTCGATTGGATTAAACATCGCGACTGCGTCTTTCGCGATTTTTCAACACTTTTTGCCACTTTTCAAATGTCAAAATAAACCTAGTCAGAATGTTCCATTTGATCACTACACAATGTCTAATTTAATAAATATTAGAAATGAATCTAAGATAAGCTTTGTTTGTAGATACAATTTGGTCGGTAATAATAAAAATATAAAATATGGATAAGTGGAACACAACCACCATTAAAATGGCATCTGGTAAATGTCAAAGTTGACAGGAAAAATATCAAACGCTCCGTTCTACTCTGGCCAGATCCAGTCAGACGTTGGGCAAATAGCTCGTTCCAATGTTGGCCCATTTTGTTCGTGTAGCGTCCACACTGGCTCACAAATACCAGTTCAATGGCCGGCAGGCAGGGTCAATGTGACGAAGGGTCACGAGTGAATGTGACGAAGTCACTTCGCGCGAAAAATTAAACCTTGTAAATGAACCAAATGCTTGTTTCTTAGTTTCCGGTTGTATTATTTAATAAAGACGTCTCAGCCAGCCCAATTCAAATTTATGTATATAGTCCTGTCCAAAGTGACCTCAGGCGAACAAAAGAGTAACTTTTTCGTGGCAAAAGTAACCAAAAACATAGTTTTAAACATTTTTTAGTTAATTTTTAAAATCATGGATTTCATAAGTATTTTCACCTGTTTAACAAAAAAACAACTCAACATTGAAACATTTTTTTTACTAAAAACAAACAGAATCGCAATCCACAGAACAAAAATGTAGATTCCTGGCTCAACGGATTCACCCTAACATCATTAGAGTGAAAATTTTATCTACTGGAGGCTACTGTGGATTTTGCAAAATGCTTAACACTGTTTGAGACCCATAGTTTTTTTAGATTCTTTCATTGGGCGTCAAATTTTTTCGCCAAAATTTGGATCCGTGAAAAATCACTGAATAGTCCCCTTTTGTGTTGTGTCACCAAAAAGTAACCTAAAGAGGCTAAAAATCAACTTAAATCCCATCCAAAAAAAGTACACAAAATTTAAAAAAATCATTTGATGAAATTAACAAAAAATCTCAAAAGGCAGAAAGGCACTAGTAGTGCTTCAATGGTGGTGGGTTGCGGGAGTAGTGATAATGGGTTCGAACTTCAGCCTTTTTCATCAGATTCCGTACAGCCCCAATATGTACAAAAAATTCTTCTAGATCCAAACGATGTGCGTAGTGTCTGAGCCAAGGTGGGTCCACACAAATCATAAAAATAAATAAGTATCTTTACGCTACGCATACGCACGCCGCTCCCAGCCGCTCCATTTAAAAAAGTAATTGTCAGATTTTGACGTTTCTAAAAACGCGTCCCCGGCTTGCAAACCGCGTCCCGCGCATCAAAAAATTCTTAAATTAACACCTACATACGGCTAAGTTTACGTGATTATCTGCTGTTATATACTATTACTATTGAAAATAGTTATGGTTATCAATATTGTTCAACACTGTAGGAACTAAGAAGTGAATTCTATCGTAGTGCAAGTTTTAACCAAACCTAAAGATGATTGGAAATGATGCATCGAAATGGACTCCGGAAGACACTATCAGGGTGTTGATTGCTTCAGATATCCACTTAGGTTACTTGGAAAATGACCCAGTCAGAGGCGAAGACAGCTTCATCGCGTTCGAGGAGGTGCTGTCGCACGCCGTGGAGTACGACGTGGACCTGGTGCTGCTGGCCGGCGACCTGTTCGACCACGCCAAGCCCTCCCCTAGCTGCATGTTTAAGTGCACGCAGATCATCAGGAAGTACTGCTTCGGTGATAAACCCATCAATATTGAGCTGCTCTCAGATCAACTAGAAAACTTTTCTCGAGTTGTGAACTACGAGGACCCAAACTTAAACGTGTCCTATCCGATACTTTCCATTCATGGGAACCACGACGATCCAGTAGGCCAAGGAAGCATTAGTTCACTTGACATTTTGTCAATAACAGGTCTCGTAAACTATTTTGGGAAATGGACAGACTACACCCATGTGCGTATCACCCCTGTGCTTTTACAGAAAGGAGTCACGAAACTAGCTCTGTATGGTCTCAGTCACCTCAAAGACCAAAGATTGTCACGATTATTTGCAGAGAAAAAAGTTGAAATGGAACGACCTGATGAGACTGATGATTGGTTTAATTTATTAGCTTTGCACCAAAATAGAGCTGACAGGGGACCTGGAAACTATATTCGAGAGGATGTGTTGCCATCTTTTCTGGACCTTGTTGTTTGGGGTCACGAGCATGACAGCTTAGTCAAGGAAATGAAAGACGGCAAGACAGGTAGTTTCCAAGTAGTGCAACCTGGAAGTACTGTAGCCACATCACTTGCAGCCGGGGAGGCTCTGCCCAAGCATTGTGCTTTACTTCAAATACACAAAACTGATTACATTCTGTTCCCAATCCCACTCAAAACTGTTAGACCTTTCATATTCAAAACAATTGTACTTTCTGAAGAGAATCTTGGTGATGATGATGTTAATGAAAATGAGAAAGTACAAGAATTTCTCAAAGTCAAAGTCAACGAAGCTGTAGAGGAAGCGGCCAGCAAGCGCAGCGGGAACCCGAAACAGCCTCAGTTACCACTCGTCAGGTTGAGTGTTTTCTATGAACGCGAGGGACAGGACTTCAACAGAGTTCGGTTCGGCCAAAACTTCACCGGGATCGTCGCCAATCCAAACGACGTACTCATAATGAAGAGGGAGAAGAAAATCAGGGAACGCAAGGAGGCGCCCGCACATAACGACCACGCCGAGATCGCGGAGGCGGCGGCCGACGCCGTCGACGTGGAGTCGCTTCTGCACGCGTACTTCGGCGCGCTGCCGCCCGAGCGCCGCCTCGCCGTGCTGTCCGTGCGCGCGCTCACCGACGCCGTGCGCGACTTCACGCTTAAGAACGACGAGGAGGTGTTCCGCCGCGTGTTCGACGCGCACAAGCGCCGCTGCGTCGCCGCGCTCATGGACTCCACGGCGGAGACGGCGGCCGAGGCGGACGAGCGGCTGCGCGCCTGCAAGGACGAGCTCGACGGCGCCGACGCCGAGCGCCTCACCGAGCTGCTGGACAAGGCCAAGCGCCTGGCGCCGCCGCCCGTGCGCCAGCCCATGGTGGTGCTCGAGCGCGACGTCGTCACGCTGTCCAGCGACGACGAGGTGCTGACGCCGCGCGCGCCGCGAGGCCGGGGCCGCGGGGCGCGCGGGGGGCGCGGGCGCGGCGCGAGGGGGCGGGGCCGCGCGCGGGACGCCGAGCCGGCGCCGGAGCCCGTGGTGGAGCGGCGCACGCCGCGGCGCTCGGCGGCGCAGAAGTCGGCGTCGTGGCTGCAGAGCCTGGCGCAGAACAAGCGCCGGCACAACTCCTCCGACGAGATCGACTCTGATGACTGATCTGGCTTCCGGTTCCATTCAATTTTAATATTTTGTCGTTGGCGCGGCCGACCCGTATCGTGATCAATATTATTTGATGTTAGTCTATATTTTTTGTGCCGGTAATATAAATGAAGATTTTTTAATAATAAGAGTATGATTACATAAATTGTGTTTTAATTGATAATCTCCCTATAATCGTATAAATTATGCACTTGCCTTTGCAAATGGCTTAACTCCCATATCATTACCACGAGTACTCTCGCCAAGGGTGTAGTTGTTCTAATTCGCGACAGTGTACAATACAACACAAAGCTTCAGCTGAAAGCTGAATGCCCATTCTTGCCCTGCCTCGTGCCTGATTTCAAGTTACGACTTGTCGGCGCTTTCTCTCTAGTCATGTGCCATTGCTCAATCTTACGTTTATCATATCCATCACAAATTCAAGTGCAGCACAGGTAGGATTACTAGGATTTTTGGAAAATAAATTTACGACACAATAATAATGACAAAAATATTATATTCTCCTTAATAACAAATAACATAGATCAGACTCGTTCTAAGCATATCCAGAATATTTACTTATATTATTTTGTTAGTGTAGTCTAGGAGTACACACTCGTGAGCGCGTTGGAGCCGGGGGCGGGCGGGCGCGGGCGCGGGGCGCGGCGGGCGAGCGCGCGGCGCACGTACCGCGCGGCCGCGGCACGGGCGCGCTGCGGGTCGGCGCCGGCGAAGGCGAGCGGCGGGCACGCGGCGTCCAGCGTGATGAGGTGCACCGGCGACCGGCCGGGGCGCGCGGGCAGCAGGCTGGCGCTGGCGTGCAGCCCCAACGCCGCCAGCGCCGCCTCGAGCCCGCCCTCGTGCTCGCTCTCGAGCGCTCGCAGCGCTTCGTCCCACGCCGCAGGTTCTGAAATGACAAAATCCCGTGCTCGTCATCGCATGCGCATCTTAGCTGTTGTCGAGTATACACCGTTAAGCTTCAAATAACTATCGGCTGCCAGCCGCGACCGCGACTCATAACTTTCGACTTTGAGCTATAAAAGTGCTCTCGATCCGGCTTTACTACTCGACATGTATACTAATAGCTTCGACCATAAAACCTGTTCCGATAATTTTTCGAAAGATCCTGTTTCCGACAAGTATCTAACACCTGATAAAATATCATCTCTGTATCTTACAACTGCTACAATATGACTAAACTAAAAAAATCACTAGAACTGAATGAAACCTATCCCCATACCATTCAAACACTGACCATTACCCATATCGTCAAAAAATATAACCACTTTACACCCTTAGACCAAACAGAGAAAATACGGTACGGCCTTACAGTTTAAAGGGCCACGCTCTACAAACTCATAGCGTATCTGCCTCTTTTTGGTTTAATCTAAGCCTTCACCACCTATCTAATAAAAAAAAAGATTATGAGTGATATATACATAAAATTATATTTCTAGAAAGTGGATGACATGAATCAAATTTAGGAATAAGTAGTTATTGTCTGTTTTTTTCATATGTAAATAAGACCCATCACCATCGAGTTGAACTCACGTAATAAGGAAAGCAAACTCTTAAAATATCAGGGCACCTAAAACGTTACATTGAATATTCGATGGCGGAATTGGCTATCGAATCACATAAAGTCTATAGTGAGTTTGTCATAGCATAATGCAATGTAACTTGTTCTAGGTCTATGCCCTCATATTTAGTCGTTACTACACACTACCAACGGAAAGCAACACTTTACTTTGACTTTCTTAAAGCACAACTAAGCTAAAAACGAACTGACTGCTCTAGGATCAAACCAAACCAAAAAACACGCAAACAACGCTACTCCGTTCCGAGTAATAAGATCTTGCTAACTTTCGTTGACTAAGTAATCATTCCGAATTTCCAATAGGTATGTACTGCGAGTTGGCGACCAAGAAAACTAAGCTGACGCTATCTAACTTAAAATGGCATCTTAGAATGAGATATTAATTACGTTACTAATGAATTTAAGCGTGATTCACACCATCCGTGATCGGATAAGGAACGGATTCGGTGTCAATCAAGCTTAAACTTCGATCCATCGGTGTTAATTGCGATTCGTGAGGTTACGATGCGGCAGACGGTGTGCTCTGTGAAGGTGGTCAGCGAACAGCGTCGGTCCTCAGTATTCGGAGCGGAGCGCGGCGGTCCGGGCGGTACCTACCGAGGCGACAGGTCAAACCTAGGTGGTAGTCGGCGACGCGCTGCCCCAGGTCGGGGCGGTGCGCGTCCTCGCGCGTCTCCAGGAACCGCTCCATCGCCTTCTCGTGCGCGCGCACCAGCGCGTCCTCCTGCGTACACAAACACTTCACATCAGACTAATATTTTAACATTATGAAAAACTAGATTACTTCATAGTATCAGGACTAGATCAGGGTTCTCCCTGGTCCCACCAGTTTTGCGTTTATTTGTTAAAGTAAGTAGTAGAACAACCACAAATCTAGTGTTACAGATTAGCGAGTGTGACCCAAGGCGCATGTTTTGTGGTCTAGTCAACAACTTCCTCTCAAGTTGTTGACGAGACCACAAAACATCTATGCAGCAACTAAAATAATAGGAGACGAGTTAAATCCTTGGTTTATCAAGAGAGAAAGAGTATCCGTTAATTCTGCTACATTTGTCGTGCTACCAGGGATTAAAACTCTTTAAAAGTCCGCCGCTCAAAACAGCCTGGTATGGCAAGTCAGAGAAGAAGATGGGAACGCATGGTGCCAGTTTATGACCCTACGTTTGTTAAAAAAACGCAGTATCAGGTTGGAAAGTACAAACAACAGCACATCAGGGTACCCCACTTTGACTTTGAGACCGCCTCTATTCCCTTCGCAATAAAAACTATTTTCGCAGTTTACATGGATAGCCTGACGTGATGTCGACCGTAAATACCCGGCAGATAAATAGCCTGGTCACCTCAACGAAGTCCTTGGTGAGGCGTGCGAGGTTCTCCCGGAGGTAGGTGTACAGCTGGTCGGCGGCGAGCTGGCGCGCGGCCTTCTTGGTGGTGGCGGTGGCGGAGCGCGACAGCTGCCCCACGCGCGCCGCCACCGTGAAGTGGCGCAGGTGCGGCGGGCCCGTGTCGCCCACCTGCGCGTGGAAACGTTACACAATTCAAAGCGACGTAGGTACCTATGTGATAAGGGCGATTGAACATCTAAAATTAAAGTTTCATGTGATATACCTGGAAACCAATGGCACGCGACACAACATTTTGGCTCGTCACCTCAGATCAGGACATTGAACGTGAACTAAGCAAATCCGTGTTGAATAAGTAAGTATTTTATGACGATCAAACGCGAGTCCTTCTGATCCTTTGCTTTGGAGAGTTCGGGTCATTTTTATTTTTCAAATTAGTAATCAAGAAGAGTCACATCTATGACATAATTAAACAGCCATTAAAAAATATTGCATGTTGGTCCATAAACATTCGCCATCTCTGGGCTATAGGTACCTACTATGGTGCCGGGAATGATGGCTAGATGGCAGAATGAACTTCAAAAAAATAAAATAAAAATCGTCACAACCAGCGCTTCAGGTCGTAAAACGTGTTCGGTAAGTAAAATGATTCTGCAATTTTTATCTAAAACTATAAATTAGGTGACATTTGTGAACACTAACAACCTATGTTGTCTGATATAAACCAACGCACATATGAGGCATACTCTCGCTACAACTAAATCGCTATAAGTCGCCAAGCGACAGTATACAAATTATATTAGTGATTGCTGAGAAAATGGGCAAACGCGATAGATATCATTGCGTTGCGTTTTAGTACTGACCAGGTCATACTCAGCGCCGGGCAGGCGGTACTCCTCACAGAGCTCCTTGAGCAGCGCGACGTACGACCGCGCGCCGCCGCCGCCGCCCGCCTCGCCCGCGCACGCCGCGCTCGCGTCGCCCGCCCCGCCCGCGCCGCCCGACGCGCTGCCCGACTGCAACACAACCGACGCGGCTGGATCATTCACTTACTTACAGCTCGAAAAAAGTACAAAAGTCAGCTAGCAGTAGAGAAAGTGACGGTGGATTTATGGAAAAATTCAGGTTGGATAGGGAATTTAAGGATAGTTAGTCAGGATGAAAGGACCCAAAAAAGATGGTGTGACGATTTGACGAGTTTTCGAAAGGTTTGGAATCCTTAGCCGCCTATAGGGAACAGTGGAGGAGTTTGGGGGAGACCTTTGCCCAGCAGTGGGATGATATAGATTTTTTTTTAAATAAATAAAAAGTCAGGATAAAAATATTCGGACCGAAAAGTCTATAACTGTGACTTCGCTATCTGTTTTTCGATTTCGGCGTGCTAGTTAGAATGCATAGTATTATTAACTTAACTGTAATGAATTTAATTTAATGTAGTATGTTAAATAAATGATATTCTATTCTATTCGAAGTATTCTCCATCTAATAGCTCCAAGTTCAACATCTATACCATCCCTGGTGTAAGTCACGATATCTTGGCAGTTTGTCATTGTCAGGGTCTATGTTGTATTATATTCCGATTTGGTTTTGCCTTCAGCACCACAGCTACTTGAACATTTGCTCGTACCTATTTTTGAAATCATATGACGTTTTTCATATTTAATTGCGATGTCATTATGTCACTAAGGACTTTTAAGTCAATCGATACCATCAATCATCCCTTTCAATATCAAGATACGAGCATTTTGAGAAGGTTTCATTAAATACTTTAAAAATTCTGTGCCGTTTCTGGTACAATAATGAGACATCATTCAACCATAAAAATTGTGACATCTTAAGGTACATATTAAATCCGCTCCGTCAAATAGCAGTGCAGATGTATCAGTTGCTGCTGCTGTTTGTCCCGAAAATGTTGCCATCAGCTTACAACGGATCGCGCTCCATCTTGATTGCCATCAAATCATTTGTTATAAAAATCCTAACCCGCGTCGCAGCACTCGCAGGCCGTATATCGTCAATTAGATAGATTCCAGTGGCGAGTATAGTCAGCGTGTTGACTCACGGGCGGTGTCACCTCCTTCGGGCGCTTGCTTGGCGAGTGCGCGACCTCGGGCGGGTGCGCGGGCGCCGCCGTTCTCTTCAGCTCGCCGGCACCCACGTTCGCTTTTGTCGGGGTCAGGGTAGGGGTTCTCAGATGTTTTATATCCTTCGATATTGTCGGCGATACAAATACTTCATCATTCTGAAACATTCAAAACTTGCACATCTTACAAAGCATGCTTGTCGACACTGATCTAGGCTATCCCATCCTAGTGAAAAAATTCTTGAATTCTAGTTTAAATTATTTGATTACAAAATTAAATACTATTTATTTAATACTAGGGGACCCCACAGTTGTCGCTCTGCCCGTTGTATTTTTAATTTTTTTTTCTTTGTTAGAACCATCCCAATACGTAAAGGAATATAATAAAAAATAATTGACCAAATTAGTCCAGGCGCTCATGAGTTATGCACTTACCAACACATTTTGCAATTCATTTTTATATAATAGATTACAGTTCTTAGTTTTCAATGAGAAAAGAGGCATGGATATTTATTTTTGGACATAAAAGGATTAAGGTACCGAGGGTAAGGTATCAGGCAAAAGAATGAAAAGTTTACCACCACCAAGACACCAAAGTTAATAAAATGCTATTGTGTTTTTCATGTGTCACACCAATGGCGGGGCCGCAGAGTTGTACCTGCACGGGCGCGCCGTAGGGCGGCGGCACGCGGTGGCCCTGGGCGGCGAGGCGCAGCAGCATGAGGCGCGCGGCCTCCTGCTTCGCTTCCTTCTTAGAGCGCGCCGACGCCGTCACCGCCGCGCCCAGCGCCGCGCACCGGTACTCAAACATGGCCTGGTGCTGCGGGCCCGACTGATAAAAACAATCATTTACTCATATTGATATTGCATTACTGTGAATCAATCAAGCTAGCTTCAAAAAACTTTTGTAAACTTTATTTATTTGACAAATAACTTTGAGTTATAGTAACTTGTGTGTTAGGGGCTCCATCAAGTTTCGATAATGAAATTTTGTTTTAACAGAGGTACATATTTCTAAACTATATATACCTGTGCTATGCACTCATAGTCAGGAGTCTGGCCGAGCTTCACCATCATCTCTTGCAGTACAGTGATGGCAGTCTTCATGTTGTATCTGTAACAAGGCACTTGCTTTCATTTTTAACCTATTAAAATACATTTTATCACTTTTTCCCAGTTATTGACATAGCAGGAGATCATAACCAAATGTATACATTACTTTTTTCAACATAAGTATTGCTAATCTTAGTCTATATATATGGCATTTCCAGTATCACCCCAGTCTATTAGCCTAGTCTTATGCTGTTATTCTAAGAAGATCCATATTAAAGATATATTGAAACAAAAAGAAGGCGCAGCCTATACACATTACTACCCAAAACAACAGTACTGTATAACCTTATAAAATAAACGAGACTAAACTTTGCATAATAATAATGGCGAAAATATTAGTGCAAATTTGAGGGTACATCGACATTTAGTATAAAAAAGGGACTACACTCTGACCGGTACTTCCCCTATCGCACCATACACTTGCATGATTGCATGCAATGAGAGTTTGTGTAGGCGAAAACCAAAGCGAAAACTGATAGTTACTTTTTCTTGAACGAGATTAAGGCAATAAAAATACAGGGGTTTGTTCGTAGTCGAACTTTTTAATCAACAGACGGAGTAAAACACTAACCTTTTTTACTGCAGTTATAATTCGTATTATCGACCAAAAATCACTTTCATTCAATACATTAGCAATTTTAGCAAACTTGATAATTTGATAATAAACTCTGTGTTTTTGACATTTAGTTGTCATCTGTCAATGTCAACCTGTGTCAGCATACACAAATAATGCAAAGTAAGAAGTTGCATTGACCAATCGCAGGGCAGTACGCTTACATCATGAACCAATAATATAATTCAGAAGAGTCGACACTCCAATGAACCAATGAACGAATTCCAAAATTTTATTATTTAAATTATATTTTGTGGTTCTGTATAAATGCTGTTGTGCCTTTGTCGAATAAATAACACTGCTTTTATTTTATTAACAAGACTCAGGTAACACATTCCACCCCATTGTTTTTGGCAGAGTTTTGGAAAAATATTCGTTTCCTAATATTATTAAAAGAAGTTTGAAAAAAATAGGCAGAAACAAGCTATCCATTGCCTTCTCTAACAGTGATGATGCTAATGCATTTCTGTCTCATGGATGTTTAGGAGCTAACAATTTAAAAGCATTTATCCCGACCTTTAATGTTACTAGAATGGGTCTTGTACGAGGTGTACCTGAAGACTGGTCACCCGAGGAAGTAATAGACAACATCACTGTTCCTGAAGGTTGTGGCAAGATAATCAAGGCAAGGCGTTTAAACTTTAAAACTTTTGTAAATGGATCACCAGTATGGAAGCCTTCACAATCAGTTGTAGTAACATTTGATGGTCAAATTCTTCCCAAACGCATGTACATGTGCTACAATACTCATCTGTTGATTTGTATGTGTATCCTACCATTCAATGCTTTAGTTGCTGTAGGTTTGGTCACACCAAACTGCAATGTAGATCAAAGCCAAGGTGCTACAAATGTGGACAATCTTACACTGGAGAATCCTGTCAAGTAGATGAGGAAAATGCAAGTTTTTGTTTGTGCTCTGGGTATCATATTGCCACAAACAAATCCTGTCCTGAGTACTTACAAAAAATATCAAAACTACTATGGCTAACAACTCATTGTCCTATGTTGAAGCTTCTAAGCTGCACCCACCCAAATCTAATTCATATGCTGATGTTCTCAAACCCTCTAAAGTTACAATGGCATCCTCTAATATTGACTATGAACATAAAAACAGTCAACCCTCATCATCATCATATAAAAAACAGTGTTTTTAAAATCGCGACCTCCATCCTCATTAGGCAAGGGCTATGAAGCTACCGTGATGCTCATGAAGCAATTATTAGAGAATTCACTATACCAGCACCTCCTAATGGTTGTGCTTTGAATTTAGAAAAGACAAATGAATCTGCTGCTTTACAACAATTTTCTTTAATTAGTTATATTTCATTGTTTAAATTAACCCAGTCGAACTTAAATGAACCGTACCACGCTGCTCATATAATTGAAAAATGTCTGGAAGTAGTTAAAAATGGCGTCAGTGGGGTCGACGGCGTCGGGAGCGAAGGTGCTGCAATGGAATAGCCGCAGCGTCGTGAACAAAAATCCGATTTATTTTATTTCTTTTCCTGCGCTCTTAATGACCTGAAAATCTTCCTGAAAAGCCTTATTTCCTTCCACATTCCTTTTCCTACAAGTTTCACTATGTCAACTCTGACAATTGCCGCTGTCTAAAGATCCCTCTGCATAAAAAATAACTGCCTCTTTCTTTATCCATAATAATGTATATAATATATATATATATTATGTAGATATAGTAATTCATAATATTTAAAATGTATATAATTTTTTTAATTACTATAATATTTTGATTTTTACCTTTCCTTCCTGATCACTCTCCATAATTCTGCTTTGATCCCATCGTTTATTCCAATGATAAACCCGTTTCCCCGTTTTTACTTGAAAGTGGCTACGCGCAAGCCGTGTAAGCCAAAATGGGAAAAAAAACTTTGGTTTAATTTATAGACAACACAATTTTCATAATGTCGTTGCATAGAAACCTGGTGGATAAGCGTAGTGATTATATGCTCCTTGCTGGTGGTCACTGGTTTGATGAATTACATATTTTTGATCCCCCTAGCAGCTTACATAAAATTGAAACTTCGAGTGCTTAGATATTGTGTCTACTATAGGCGCGATATGGTTACTTTACATGCGTATATAAATGACTAGATGCTCATCAGGCAAGACATAATTGACTATTTATGCCTAGATCATTTTGGCGCTAACTGTACATAAGTATACCTAGTTTAAATAAAAAAAAATATTTGAAGAAAAATTAACTGAGGCTTTTGTTGTACAAATCACTATTGGTATTTTTTTAGACTTTTATTTACTTTCAGAAACACTCTGTGTAACGCACCGATATGGGTTTAGGAGTAGGATGGTATAGGCTGGGAAGAGAGCATAAATAAATCACCAAATAATTAAATGTAAGAAGGTAAAGATGTAGAAAGATGCTTAACTTGTAACATAATGAGCTCAATCAACTCGTCGTAACTCCTTCACATCACATTCATGGTTCTGTATGCCATGAGAGCGGTAGGCGTGTGCTATGCACCAATTGCACACACGCCACGGCCCACTTTGCACATCAACCCACAGGATCTAACACTCTGGTTATCTGATAGGCTATTTATTCAAATTCTCAAATACTGTCCTCTGCACCATTCTTGTTCTACCGAGTGTGGATCCTTCAGACTTCTGTTCTACTTACATTGTGCATAAGTAACGTTAGGGTTAGATTAGATGTAGGCCTTATTAGACGAACACGGAGAAAAGAAACGTCTTTCTTGTGGACGTAACAAGTTCCACAATAAAAATAATCTTATTAATATTATAAATGTGAAAGTATATTTGTTTGGATGTTTGGATGTTTGTCCGTCAATCACGCTAAAACTACTGAATGGATTTTGATGAAATTTGGTATACAAGCAGGGTATAGGCTAACTTAGGTGATAGGGTACTTTTTATCCCGATTAAACTCTCCCATGGGATAAAGCAGGAATCTTGATAATCCTCAATCACGCCGGAAGTACTGAATGGATTTTGATGAAATTTGGTATACAGGCACGGTATAGGCTAATTTAGGTGTTACTTTTATCCCGATTAAACTCTCCCATGGGATAAAGCAGGAATCTTGATAATCCTCAATCACGCCGAAAGTACTGAACGGATTTTAATGAAATTAGGTTTACAGACAGTGTATTAGTTGACATAGATTAATTAATAGTTTTTATTTCAAGTTAATGAATCAACTACAATGCAACACATTTTCTTCATCCCTAGACAGTGTTGAGCAGTGTATAACCTGAATTAGATTGTAGGATATACCTTTTATTGTAATTATATGCTCCCGTGGGATAAAAGAGGATTCTAATTACATGTTCCCATACAATACAGCAGGAAAATAGCAACTTTCATTCTACGTAAGCGTAGTCTCAGTATAGTTTATTGAGGCGCCAATAGATGGCGTTGCCTGTATTTTAAAACACGATAATGAATTACCACAGCTACTTGGATATTAATGACTGTGACTTTGAGGTGAAATTAGGAATTTTCTTCTTTATAGGTTAATTCTGTGTCGTTTCAGTTCTGCGTTGGCAATTGGTTTTTCGAATAATTTGTCGATTTGGCTTTTCTAACGGACTTGATTTTCTTTGCGATTGTGGATTTGGTTGATTGTTATTTTGTGTATTTTTCACAAGTATTCTTTCAAACAACTTAGATAGGTATATAAATTTTATAACTTTACATATTTGTACTAAATCTGTAGTTATCTAGCTTTTGTTTTCTACTTAACTTTACAATAATCACAGGGACAGCCAAAGGCGAGAGCGTATTGATTCCCCGTATACCCATTATACCCCACAATTTGCCGTTCCAGTTCAAGAGGCTGCAATTTCCCTTGAAGTTGGCATTCGCCAAGACGATAAATAAGTCCCAGGGACAAACATTAAAAGTGGCGGGTATACATTTGGGCACTCCTTGCTTTTCCCATGGCCAGCTCTATGTGGCATGTTCTCGAGTGTCAAGTGCAAGAAACCTATATGTACTTGCTGAAAATAATAGATCATACAACATCGTATATAGATCAATATTATAAAATAATTACATCGGTGTTATACGATTTATTACTACCAAAATCGTGAAAAACAAACACGGAAACATGGTAAAAATATAAGATTCCCTACGGAATAATCAATACAGTCACTAAGTCATTTGTAAATGTCCTCATTCTACGCGGGCAAGGCCGCGGGTAAAAGCTAGTAATAAATAATAAAGGCGCAGGGCAGCTTGTGGCGAGCTGTTGGGCAGTAGCAACTCCACGTACCTGATTGCTCCGCGCGGGAGAACCCCTATTTCTCATCTCTGGCTTGCTTTCACTAGCTGGCTGGAGTGAACACTGACGAGGAACAAATTCTCCCACCTCTTGGTTGCCTTCATTGGCTGGCGAGAGTTCAGTGTTCGCTAGGGCAGAAATGCTCGGAGGGATCCTCCCTCCTATATTTATATATATCTATAGTCTAGTAAGATGCTTGTAGGAATCTTACAGGACTGACTTCCGCGATTGTCCTGAGAGCCTGGTATACCTCCCCATATCTCCAGCGCCTCGAACCATGTTACCCCCTCTGTTGCTACGTCACTTTGTGCTAGCGACCATTTGGGGGGCCCATTAATTGAGAGCGCGAGTCACCCCCTGCCATTGTTTGTATCCTAACGTGTCCATGTCTAACGGGCCTCTGCGTGTTGGCTCCGGCCTCATGTACGCCTTCCAAAAGTCCGGGACCCTGTGGTCCCGAGAATGGAAAAGACATACAAGTTAGAGTTATTTATCGACATACAAGTTAGAGGGTTTAATAGAGAAAAGTTTAGCCTTTCCGTTATCTTTGGTTTAGCTGACTGAAAAAAGTATGGCATGGCATTGATTTTCAAATGTAAATTGTAATTTCTGCCGATGTGGTGTTACAAAATGATACATCTTCGTCGAGAATATCTGCCACTGGAAGCGCAGCTCGGGCACAGCCAGTCGGGAGCCGGGGCGGGGCCGGCGGGCGCGGGCCGAGGGGCCGTCGCGCGTTGCCGCGCCGGCGCCGGGTACAGCTTGGGTCGGAGGCGCCTCAACTTCGGCCGCAGCAGCTCGATCAACTCGAATAATGTCAGGAGCAGCATGTAGATGAAAGTGAGCCACGCGGCGGACTCGAGGATCTCGCGAATTACGCGCGGGTCTGGCCACGTGCACTGGCGGCGCGCCATGGGAGCGGCTGGAGGAGGACGGGGTGATTAAACTGGCCCTGCCCCCCTGTGTTCGTGTTCAGGATCGGCAGCGGCGCGCCGCCCGCGCCCGCAGCGCGCGCCGGCCCCAGTACAGCAGCGAGTGCACGAACACGACACACGCGTACACGATGAGCACGCGCGCCACGGCCAGCACTGCCGCGCTGCCTATGTCCGGAGCCTCGAAGCGTTTCTTCTTCCGCTCCATCACATCCGCTGGATTTTCTGAAGCCTTTCCGGATTCGTGTGTGAAATTTTCATTCTGGTTAATAGCATTAATTCCTCTATTAATAATTTGTAAACATCATGTCACAGACCAAAATCTAAGTTGACATTTTTTCTGACATTGTAACACTGACACAATTAAACTTTTAAACTTCGATGGGATACTCGTATTAGGCGAGACGGGATGGGATGGGACAACCATACATTAAGAATATACTAGAGTATAGATCAACAGACAGCTGGAAAATGTTGCTCATGTGTGCGTCCGCTAGTGATGTAGGTTTTACTGTGAAGCACTACCAATTAGTAACTACATTTCTATGTTTTTCCTTTGGAGGTATTATAACCTGATGACCGGAGCCGAAAATATTTTTTAAGTGTTACCTATGTCTTTTCGAATTTAAAAATAGTGTTGTAAACGCAAAAAAATATTTAATAAATAAATGGTATTATAATTTTTAATATCGTCCGAATAATTACCAAGTCTATTTACCTTCTTCTTATCTGATCTTAAAAGGACGATGCATGTCATGACTAAAATACAAATGGGTAAAAGCACAAACAGTTAACTTTTAGAACTAATTTATGAAGGTTTGATTGGTAAATAGAGATTAACTCTACAAAGAAAGATGTTCAATTTAGGTTCGATACTTCAGCCTTTTATTTTTGACGTGACAACGTCTTATAAATTGGTTTGTCGGATGACACTTCAAGAAACTGCGTTACGCTCCGCTCACGTTCTGCGCTCACAATGAGAGCGAGTGAGAGGCACGCGTCCCTTCGACTCGGGCATGGTTAGCCCGCCTAAGAGCGAGTGAGACAGACATAAAAGTGAAAGGCACGCGTCCCTTTCACTCGAGCACAGTTAACCCGCCTAAAAGCGAGAGAGACAGAGCGAGAGAAAAAGAGTGAGAGAGATAGGCATACACACCGGTTCATGTTATACGAATGAATATTCACATTAAAATTATTTTACCACTCCAAGTCGTTGTCACGTAAAACTTTCGCCCGTATACCGACTTTACAGGCAACCAATTTTTTCTCAAATAAAATCATTAGCTTCACGATAAATAACTGGACAAATAAAATAAAAAATACAATAGTCCAGTGTAATATAAATTTTTTTTCGTGGTGGTCACCATTTTTAAATGGCGACGGCATCTTTCTCGCGCTTGACGAAAGTATTCGGGTGGGTCTCTCTCCTTGACCTGTCCCTGAAAATATTAAAATAAATTATGATATGTTAGTTCAGAACCATATTATTCTTCATCTTTAATCGAATATAACTTCGTCCCGATTGAGTTTACAGTTATGTTATGATTCATTAATATAAATTGCTCAATATAATGCTTTCTACATACTAAGTTAGGTTTGGTCGTCTGCCGCCCCAAAAAAAGGCACCAATCGTACATAAATCAATTATTTTCATATATATATTTTTTAAATTATCATCAAATAGCCTTTTACCTACACAAAGATTTAATTGCAACGAAATTATTGTAATTATTTTTTGTTTGGCAGGCAAAAGCAGACAATTTTGACGAAACATAAACTTCAAAAATTGAGCACATTTCAAGTATTTACCTTCAAAACGTGCAATCCGCTGTATAAATTTTATAGCTCACGCCACTGCCCCTTACAGAACGAGTTACCATTGCTGATAATAAATAAAATATATATATATTATAATTTAATTTACTATATAAATTTATATAATTTAAAAAAATCAAGTTGCTGAGGAGCTAATTTTTACCTGGGTGTACCAAGTCGATCTGTCATTCAAAAATCAGTTTTAGTGACATTAGACTCCTCATACTTTTCTATCTTGTTATATTTTCATAAGAAATTTTATTTTCTCTCGCACGCTCTGTTTGTCTTTATATCCTACGTTTTTGGGAACAATGGATGTGATTGATGCAAGGAATTTCTAAGTCCTTTTGACCTATGATTAAGATGACGTGACCGTGATGAAGACCGTGTTAACGACTTTGGCGGGCTATAACTTGCAAATGGTAAAGCTGATAAAAAAAGTGTTGCCTGGAAACCCTATCTTATTTTCCTATCTAAAAACCCTATAACCCTATCTAAAAACAATTCACCCCCCTCTTTACATGTTTAGGGAGGTACCCTTAAAAAGGGGTAATTTTAATTTTTCGTATTTTATAAATAAATGAGATCTATACTCGTGTGTGAAGTATCTTCGAACCAAGTTACATGCAAATGAGTCCATAAACGTTGAAGATATTCTGCTGTGATAGACTAGGATGGACTGAACGATCTTATAAGGGTTCCTTGTCGTACTACGGAACCCTAATTAGAACAAAATCTGTTACAAAATTATGGTAGTGTTGGGTTGTTAGCATCTCTTCTGTCGAGCCAACATAGCCAATATATAAGCAAGATAGTAATTGTAAAAGTAGGTGCCCAGTTGAAGGAAAAGACGTTGGTGTTGCTTTGAGGTGTTTACTGTGCGCTGGTCGCGAAAAAAGAGCTACATTACATCGATGAAATAATATATATATAATCAGCGAGCCCAGCGCCATCTATTTAAATTGGTTTGAACTTATTATCCTTTCAAGTGTAGTGATGCTATTCTTGGTTAATGAACAAGCCATCTTAATGCACTGAAGGTTGGATAGATGGCGCTGTCTTTAACATCTTGGCCCCTATAGCTAGCTATAACATGATTCGGTTTTCTAATACATAACTAGATATAGAATTGAGTCTAATATATCTACGTTACAGTAAATGCCTAGGTAATTATGTAAGACTATGTTATAGTAACTGTCTAGGTACTTAAGTGCTTATAGCTTTACTTTATCGAGGCTATTTATACAGGAGCCTGTATTCCATTGATAGGTTAGTCTAGGTAAAAAGTTAATAATTAATTTAACAAGTGAGTATTAGACTTTGTCTTGGTAAAGCAAATGTGTACTAGACTTATTTATTTTTGACAAAATATTATTTATTTGATTTACATAGGAGGATTAGGCCCTACCTATCTATCTCGTTTAAATAAGTAGTATTTTACCTACCTACTGTACATAGGTATTCTATTTTAAATTAAACAACAGACGCAACTAATCTTTATTTGATTGACCAACATTTTGAAATTAGGTACCTACTTAATATTAATAAACTTATGCTATTTGATTTATATCATGAAATTACTTAATCATCATGAACTTAATCTATGCCGTTATGCGGAAGTGTACAAATATTGTTGAAAGCGCGTTTTATTATTCCTCGTTGCGTCTTGATAGTCGCCACCCGGGTGATGTCATCACGCCCGTCGTGGCAGTCGATGATGCGCCCCAGGCGCCAGTAGCACGGTGGCAGCCTGTTGTCCTTCACCAGTACCACGGAGCCGACGCTGAGGCTCGGTCCCTTCGCGGCGCGCCACCTTGTGCGCTGCTGAAGAAGCCCAATGTAGTCCCTGGACCATCTGGTCCAGAAGTTCTGGTACATCTGTTGAATTTGTTGGAAGTGGTTTAGCTTGGTTGATGGGACGTCCTGGTAATCGTAGTCAGGGAGACCTGTTGGCGACCTTCCGATCAGGAAGTGAGCTGGCGTGAGGATAGGAATTTCATCGGAATCAGAGCAGGGTATAGGGCAAAGTGGACGAGAATTAAGCACTCCCTCTATTTGAATAAGATAAGTTAACATTTCTTCGTATGTCAATAAAGCTTTACCTACTATTCGTTTTAGATGGTATTTACAGCTTTTGACAGCAGCCTCGTGAAGGCCCCCCATGTGTGGCGAATATGCTACTAAGAACTTCCAAATGATACCTTCATTTGCACTATAGGTTATTACGTCATTGGAATAGGTATCTAAAAATTGGTACAATTCATCTAGTTCATTTTTTGCCCCAGTAAAAGTAGTTGCATTATCACTTACCAGTACGCGAGGTTTACCTCTTCGAGCAATAAATCTACGTATCATTGATATAAACGCCTTGGATTCCAGACTCGAAATTAACTCAATGTGGATTGCCTTAGTACTGAAACATACAAATATACATATGTAGCACTTATAACATTTATAACCACGACCCCTCCGATCGCGTAATGTGAAAGGGCCTGCATAATCGATTCCCGTAGTCCAGAATGGCGGTGAGGGTGTTACCCTGGCCGCTGGTAGGTTACCCATGATAGGTACCGATGATTTTGGACTAACCTTAAAACATTTTACACATTGATGTACTATTTTATTCACTAAACTTTTTCCGCGTATTGGCCATAACCTCTCTCGTAATGTTGATAATAATAACTGCGGCCCGGCGTGAAGTAAGCGCTCGTGTTCATTTCGCACTATTAGTTTTGTTAGTGTGTGTTTATTATGCATAATTATTGGGTGTTTTTTGTCGTAATCATAGCTTGAGTTAGATAATCGACCGCCTACTCGCATTAATCCGTCCTGAATAAATGGTTTCAGATCTAAGTAATAAGTTAGAACTTTTAGGTATTTGTTTATTTTTGGTTAATAAGCTGTATTCGATGGGGAATGATTCTATCTGCGAAAAACGAATTAATTTGTAGGATAACGAATTATTTATTTCGTTTACTGATAAAGGGCCACTATATTTATTGTGTGGCTGTCTCATATTGTGAATGAATCTCAACATGTATGCAAATATTCTAATTAATTTTTTATCACTCGAATATCTCTCAAATAATGTATTTATAAATAAATTGTTTTGTGATACTATTGTCGCGTTAAAACTCGTTTCTATGTTGTATTCCTTTAACTGGGCACCTCCCCCTACATTGTGGTTTATTATTTCGGTTTTACATACGTCAGTCCGTTGTGATTCGATGTGTGGCCAATTTTCCCGTGGGCTTCGAAGCCATGCGGGACCCTGCCACCAGAGGGCACTCTTGGCGAGGCCCGTGGAGGATAGCCCTCGAGTTATTAAGTCTGCCGGGTTGTCTTCGGAACTCACCCAGTGCCAAATAGCTCTTTCGGTTAATTTATTTATTTCTTCTACGCGGTTCTTTATAAAACATTGTAAGTTGCCTGTTCTATTTTTTATCCACGCTAGAACTATTGTTGAATCGGACCATAAAAAAGTTTGTGTATTTTTATAGTTTATCGCATTATGTACTCTGTTATACAGGGTAGCAAGTAAAACCGCTGCGCGCAACTCAAGTCGCGGTATTGTTTCTTTTCGCGCAATTCTAGATTTTGAACATAATAATCGAACTTGAATATTTTTATCGCTGTCTATGGATCGTATGTATATAGCTGCCCCGTAAGCAGTCAGTGAACTGTCAGCAAACCCGTGTATTTGTATTTCGACAGGTTTGTTGATTATTACATTGCGTGGTAATATTAGTGACTTTAAATTTAAAATATTACTGTAAAAAGATTCCCACTCGTCGCGTAATGACTTCGGTAATGACTCATCCCATTCAGCGCGATCCATAAATAATCTTTGAATGAAAAGTTTACCTATTTATGAGGACCGGGGTGAGTAATCCCAGTGGGTCAAAAACAGATGATAAAATTGACAACACCTTTCGTTTCGTTAATGTATTTTCATTCTGTACCTCTTTTGGAGTGAACATAAGATTATCGGTATTTTGGCACCAAGCGAGACCGAGTACTTTGCTCGATTTATCCCCAATTGTTATCGGTGATTGGTTAGTAATAATTTCGTTTTCTGTACTCACTGCGTTAAGCACTGTTTGAGAATTCGATCTCCATTTGCGTAATTTGAAATTTGCACTTGACAAGATATAATTTATTTGATTTATAATCTCTGCTACTTCGTTTTCATCGTTACCCCCATAAATCAGGTCATCCATATAGAAGCTATTTTTGATTGCTATTGCTGCGTCGGGGAATTTAGGATTAAAGTCTTGTGCGAGTTGTAATAAGCAACGCGTCGCTAGGTAAGGTGCGCTCCTCAGTCCGAAACTTAACGTAGTGAGCACATACACACCTATGGGTTCGTTTGGCTGTTCGCGCCATAAAATGCATTGTAATTGTCTTTGACTGGGGTTAATATAAATCATGCGATACATTTTTTCTACGTCCGCGCATACAACAATTGAATTTGTTCGAAATCGTATTAAAATATTTATCAACTCGTCCTGGTGTATACTACCTTTATATTGAATGTCGTTTAATGATAGACCTGAATCGGTTTGAGATGACGCATCATAAACTATTCGCAATGGCGTGGTAGGGTTTTCGTTATTAACGACCGCATGATGGGGTAAAAAATTACACAGACCTTCTGGCGGGGTTTCTAGTTTCGTCATGTGGCCTGTTTGTTCAATTTCGCGCATGACACTTACATAACGTTCTTTAAATACTGGATTACGAACAAACTTCGACTCTAAAATTTTAAATCGTTTATAGGCGATATGCCGTGACTTTCCTAAGGATGCTGGGTCCTTTTTAAAGGGAATTGTCACAATGAATTTACCATCAGAAGTTCGTGAGTGGGTACTAAATATTTCCTCACATTGAGTTTTTTCATCATGTGATAAATTCCTGCATTCGCGCTTTTCCCCGTCCCATATGCTGTCGTGAATACGATCACCCGTTACAAAGTTACATTTAGTTGATTTTGTAGGCCCATATTGAATTATAGGACCGGATACCACCCAACCAAACCTCGTTTTTTGTAAAGTGGGTAGCCCGGTGCCTAGTTTGTGTTGGCCGATACATAAAATGTTATAAAATTGCTCGGCGCCTAAAATCATGTCAATCTCGCTCGCTTCATGAAAGTTTTCGTCGGCTAACTGATAAGTCGGCGGAATTTTTATATTTTCGATATTATGTAACTTCGGTATGTTACATAATTTTGGTACAATAAGACATGAAACTTCGGTTGAATAGGAATTGTCCTTGGTTTGAATCGTTAGGTTACAAAAATATTTAATTTCAGTTGAACAATCATTAAATCCTCGGACCTCCATCTTTATCGGATATTTTCGTAATTTTAGAATATCATACGCTCGCTGCGTTAAAAAATTCGATTGTGAGCCCGAATCTAATAGCATTCTAAACCTATGTATTTGATTATCACTTCCCCGTATATCGACTAATACGGTGGATAAAATTATCGATTTGTTATCGAAATTTTCGTTATTCGGCTGAGTAAACATTGTGTTCACTACGGGCTTCGGATTCGGTTGTAGTAGTGATTCTACTAAACTGTTAGGAATCGACTGAGTTTGTTGTTGATTGAATGATATTGTTAAGTTCTAGGGGTGTGGGATCTAGATTGAAATGCACTTCTAAACCGATGAAGTAGAGTAGGATTTATTGTACACACTTTACGTTACAACACTTAGTACACAAACACTTATATCGCACTCCAAAATCTTCTTGTCGCAGTTTTCGCTTCGATGTTTACTCGTCGCTTTCCCAAATTAAACTCAAACTCGGTCGCATTCCCGGGCTCCTTATATACCGGCCGTCAAGGACTCCCGAATATTCGGTAGGTACCTACTACCCAGTACGAGACTGTTCGGGATCCTTCCAAATGCCGTCGCCTAAACTAGACCCTTTTCGAATGTTCGGCATCATAGTGCTATCCTTGTCTTGTGCTGTCTCTGTCACACCTTTCTGGAATGTTCTTAGTATAGCTGCCTCTCTCTAATCGTGCTATCTCTTTCACTCCTACTGAAAACTACGTCATATACTGAAGTGGGCTTCAAAGGCCCATAAGGGGTCCTGAAAACGCCTGAAAACGGGTTTTCAGGTTATGGCGTCATCTGATAGAGGGTGGCCTGAAACGGACTGAAAACATGTTTCAGGCGCCTGAAAACAACGGCAACTTGGGTGAAATTTCGATAAACTAGTATGTGTTAGAGCACTCTCTGAAACGGCCTGAAATGGTATTTCAGCCTGCTGAAAACGCCTCCAAGGCACGGAAAAACACGATCAAAGTTTTAGCACTAGCCCACCGGCGTAACACTACCCCCTCCTTAGACATGCTCGTCCCGAGCATCATTCGTTCCATGGTACTTGGCCAACCGATCAACATGAACAATCTTACAGGGGCTACGTGCGTTGCGCTGTATCCGATAAGTGACGTCGTTGATCCTTGTGACTACTTTGTACGGCCCTTCCCAACTCGGCGACAATTTCGGTGACTTTCCTTTTCGACGCATAGGGTTATGTAGCCACACGAATGATCCTTCCTCAAACCTCGTCTGGTTAGACTTCCGGTCGTATCTGGTCTTCACCTTCTCGCTGGCCTGCAATCCATGTTCACGAACATGCCTGTGAACATCATCAAGCCGGTTTCGCAGTTCACTTGCATACTCCGAAACCGTCTTTGGTGCATCCGGAGGACGTCCGGTCAGAAGGTCTGCAGGTAAACGTAGTTCTCTTCCAAAATTAGCACACGCAGGAGTTACGGCCGTGCTTTCATGAACTGCTGTCCGATATGCCATTAAAAAGAGCGGAATATGCCTGTCCCAATCCTTTTGATGGTTGTCAACTACTTTGGCCAAATGTCGTTCCAGAGTCTGATTGAATCTCTCAACCATTCCGTCTGACTGTGGGTGATAGGCCGTAGTCCGAGTTTTGTGAATTCCCATGACTCGGCAAGTCTCCTGAAACACCAGAGACTCAAAATTTCTTCCCTGATCACTGTGGATCTCAAGAGGCACACCATACCGACAAAACACTTCAGTCACTACAGTTTCCGCTACTGTGACTGCCTCTTGATTCGGAATGGCAAATACCTCAGGCCATTTGGTGAAATAGTCCATGACCACCAGGATGTACTTGTTTCCACGGTCAGAGGTCGGGAACGGGCCTGCGACGTCTAAAGCAATTCTTTCCCAAGGCGCTCCCACGTTGTAAACTTTAAGCGCACCTCTACTGCGTGTATGTGGTCCCTTAACTGACGAACAGCTAGTACATTTCCTACACCAGTCTTCCACGTCGTCCCGACAGTTTATCCAGTAAAAACGTTGACGAATCTTCATCAGAGTCCTTTTTACTCCTAGGTGTCCACCGGAAGCGCCGTCGTGAAAGGATCTTAAAACATCGCTAACTCTCTTTCTTGGTACAACCACTTGAAGATGAGCATCCTTTCCGTTTTCTGACTCCCATTTCCTGCACAGTACGCCATTGTGCATAACCAGACTTTCCCATTGCGCCCAGTAGCTCTTTGTCACGGTACTCATCGGAGCTACCTCACACCATCTTGGTTTGGGCGCCCCAGCGTTGATCCAATCGTAAATCGGCTTTACATCGCAATCTTCCTGTTGTGCTTCTTGCATTGCTTCATCACTCCATTCTTCGCTAACAGTGTCTGTCCTCAACATCTTCACGCAGTCCTTACCCTCTTGCCTTAAACAGTGTTTGCTATCATCAGGACAAGGTCTTCGAGAGAGGGCATCTGCGTTGCCATGTGACTTTCCACTGCGATGCCGCTCTGAACTAACAGAGCTTGCTGGCCTCTCCGTTCGGTCCGAGTCCCGTTGCCTCCAAGATCTTTTTGGGCAGCCTGATTGTATGTGTCCTCTTTCCCCGCAGTTGTAGCATCGAGGCCCAGTTTCTCGAGGTGGAGCAATCGGCTCCCTGGCCGCAACTTCGCGCACCCTAAAGGGTTTTGTTGAGTCTTGGCGTACAGCTTCCACCTCCAGGGCATGGGCGAGCGCATCCTTCAAGGTCCCATGGTGTCCCAGCCGTACAGCAGCCCTCACTTCAAAGTCCCGAATCCCATCTATGAATGCCTGTACTAGCGTTTCATCGATGAAAGTCGCTGCGGAACCTTGGTACGCCTTCCGGACGAGCTTCTCTATCTCAAGTGCCCACTTTTGTAACGACTCATTATGCCCCTGAGTCCTATTCTTCAGCTGAGCTCTGTAAACGTGCTCTAGATGGCTGTCACCGAAGCGTGCCTCTAAAGCTTCAAGAAGACGGTCGTATGTCTTCTCCTTTCCTAACGCTTCCAGAACAGTGAGAGCTTCGTCCCGCAGCGCCAAACTCAGTGCCGTTTTAGCATAGTCCTTGCTCCAGCCATTCGCTTCGGCAACCATCTCGAATTGGAGCTTGTATGCGGCCCACGAAGAGGTACCATCGAATGGAGGTACCTTTAACTTTTCACCTCCTGTGGCTGGTGCACCTGATACACTGGTGGTGCCGTTGGCCACTTTGATCTCCAACTTCTGGAGGCGATTCTCCTGGCCCTCCACTTTTTCGTTCAGTCCATTAAGGCGCTTCTCGTGGTTTTCAACTTTAATTTCAACGCCCACAATTTTGTCTTGCACCTCAGCCATCTCCTTTTTCCATTCTGCAGCTACTTCGTGTACCTCACGGAGGACTTCTTTCTGGTCCCGTAGCTCTTGCTGCAAAATTTTGGCTTGTTCCTCGTGCCATCTAGCCTGTTCCTCCTGCCTTCTGGTCTGTTCCTCCTGCTGAACCCGTAGCTCTTGTTGCAGGGTTTTGGCTTGTTCCTCCTGCTGAACCCGTAGCTCTTGTTGCAGGATTTTGGCTTGTTTCTCCTGCTGAACTCGTAGCTCTTGTTGCAGGATTTTGGCTTGTTCCTCCTGCCTTCTAGCCTGTTCTTTCAGGAGGATCAGAATGGCGTTGACGTCTATCTCCGGCGTCCTTGAAGCTGGTACCGCTGTGTCTGACGTTCCGGCGGTGCCCGCAGAGTCTCCAGCAGCGGTGCGGCTTCGGGTCTGCATCCCCTCCTTCTCTTCTTCTCGCGGAGTAATCGGCATTTTCAATCCCACTTCTGACACCAAATGTTAAGTTCTAGGGGTGTGGGATCTAGATTGAAATGCACTTCTAAACCGATGAAGTAGAGTAGGATTTATTGTACACACTTTACGTTACAACACTTAGTACACAAACACTTATATCGCACTCCAAAATCTTCTTGTCGCAGTTTTCGCTTCGATGTTTACTCGTCGCTTTCCCAAATTAAACTCAAACTCGGTCGCATTCCCGGGCTCCTTATATACCGGCCGTCAAGGACTCCCGAATATTCGGTAGGTACCTACTACCCAGTACGAGACTGTTCGGGATCCTTCCAAATGCCGTCGCCTAACCTAGACCCTTTTCGAATGTTCGGCATCATAGTGCTATCCTTGTCTTGTGCTGTCTCTGTCACACCTTTCTGGAATGTTCTTAGTATAGCTGCCTCTCTCTAATCGTGCTATCTCTTTCACTCCTACTGAAAACTACGTCATATACTGAAGTGGGCTTCAAAGGCCCATAAGGGGTCCTGAAAACGCCTGAAAACGGGTTTTCAGGTTATGGCGTCATCTGATAGAGGGTGGCCTGAAACGGACTGAAAACATGTTTCAGGCGCCTGAAAACAACGGCAACTTGGGTGAAATTTCGATAAACTAGTATGTGTTAGAGCACTCTCTGAAACGGCCTGAAATGGTATTTCAGCCTGCTGAAAACGCCTCCAAGGCACGGAAAAACACGATCAAAGTTTTAGCACTAGCCCACCGGCGTAACAATATTAATTTATTATCGTGTAGGGTACTTTCGGTGCCTACTCGACGCGTTCGTGCGGGATCGTGTAGCAACGTATGATGCTTACCCCCGCATGTACGACATTTACTAGCTCGGCAAGTGTGTATCGTATGATTTGAACTAAAACAGTTAAGGCACAGCCGCAACTTTTTAACAAGGCGCGTGCGTGCTTCGATATCTAGCGATTTAAATTTCGAACACTGATTAATAAAATGTTTTTCGGTACAATGAGGACATCGATTATTAAAAGCAGGCTTACCTTTCGCAATCGGCTGAGTCGTGGCTACCAGTGTTTTCCTCTCGGAGGTCAAGTTAGCCTCGGTTGGCTGACTTGAACTGGTGGAATTCAAGGTGTCTAGTAGATCAGCTCGCGTTCGCAGAAAAGACTTGAAGTCCTGCAATGTGGGCAATTCCTTTGAGCCAACTTTTTCCTCCCATTTTCGTTTTAAATAGGGGTCAAGCTTGGAAGATAGAAAAAATATTATTAATAGATCCCAGTTTTCTATGTCAATATCTAAGGCTTTTATAGTTCGTAAATGCTTCGACATGTTATCGACTAAGCTCCTTAACGCCTCGGACGTATAAGGAACTGCCTCAATATTGAATAAGGCCCTCAAATGATTGTTAATGATACTTCTAGGATTATTGTATCGTTCGCACAGTAATTTCCAGGCTAAATCGTAACTTTCCTCGTTGTATTCCAATGACGCAACTACCTCCAGCGCACTACCCTTCAAACAAGTTCTCAAGTATTTATATTTTTGTATGGATTTTAAATTGCTCTGATTAATAATAGCATTGAAAGTATCACGAAATTCTATCCACTGTTTTACATCCCCTTCAAAACTTGGTAAATTGATATCTGGGAATTTTATACACTCACTACTGTCTGACTTACTGTTTTCAGGATTGCGAGGCGAGCTTGGCTCTGAAGGTTTTGCCTGTGAGAGTAGTATGGTGGCGGTGGATAACGCCGTGTAATATTCACTCTCAAACCTTTCCCTCTCCTCCAACTGTACTTCGTAGCAACTGCTTATTACTTCTATTCTATCCTGGATTTTTTCAAATTCTTTAAAAGTTAATTTTAACTTATCGGTTCGTGATTCTAAATTTATTAACTTGTCTGATGGTAATACGCTTCCTGGAGTTAATGTTTCTAGAAATTTTTTAAATAGTGTTAGCTTCCCCTTAATGACTCCCCGTTTATGTTGCAAATTTCTTAAAGTTTTCGATTCGAATTCATCATCAGATTTGTGCTCTGAATTCTCGTTAGAGGATGCCATAATTTATTTGGAAATGAGGAGAGAAAAAAGATAGTACGGAATAGCTAAATTGAGGAGTTATCGGGAAATTCGATAGGAAATTGCCAACTCACGTGATCGTTTGGTATACTTATTAGGTCTCCCCGTTGATGCTGCGATCCCTCGGTTGATTTTCGATGATTCTGGTCTCGTGCACCTCCCGGGTCCAACCTTGTGTGATGGTCAAATCGTTGAAAATCGGTTGAAATTATGTGCCATCCACATTGGTTTTTGCGATTTCTCGTTATTCCTTCACTGGATGCAACCTCTTCTTCGTATATTTCTTGAATTCGGATGCCCTTTCGCCCACCTCGTGTGGTGTGCCAGCACGTGCCTGTATGCAGCTGTGAATCAATGGCCACTTCCCGGCTGCCGATCCACGCACGCTGGGCTCGCTGATACGCAGAATGAATACCAGTATTCCTGAAATTACGCTGGAACTGATATCTCGCGTTAATTAAACTTTTTAAAACGAATCACGTCGGGGTCACCACAATGTAAAAGTAGGTGCCCAGTTGAAGGAAAAGACGTTGGTGTTGCTTTGAGGTGTTTACTGTGCGTGCGCTGGTCGCGAAAAAAGAGCTACATTACATCGATGAAATAATATATATATATAATCAGCGAGCCCAGCGCCATCTATTTAAATTGGTTTGAACTTATTATCCTTTCAAGTGTAGTGATGCTATTCTTGGTTAATGAACAAGCCATCTTAATGCACTGAAGGTTGGATAGATGGCGCTGTCTTTAACAGCGTACATAACGTTCATTTTAATTAATTTGATATCTAAATTTCCTTATCTTCCTAAACAGGGGCCTGAAAATAAACGGAAATAAATCTATAATAAGACGGTACGATAGATTTGTATTGCTCTTCACTTAGCGGGGGCACTACCATACCTTCAGTGGCCTTAAAAGCTACATTATGTAAGTAAGGATAAAATCAGGAATGCCGAAACCCTTTGTAATAAATCTAGTAAGGAGTCAAATATCGATTTCAGTTTTTTACAAAGATCCGACCGGATCCCGTCGAAGGTACATTATTAGGGGCCTTGTCGTCAAACGGGAATATATTACGAACGAAGCTTTTCCAATCCTTCGCAACTCGCAACCAGGCGCCGAGGTGTCACCCCACCGGGGAAATTGAATGATAAATGTTTTTTTTAGGCGTAGGCGCGGGGTGCCGAGTCCGAATGTTAAAATAAACGGCTTTTCAAAAAGTATTCCAGTAAAAGGAACCTAAGTCAATCATCAAAATCATCTTAGATTATTTCAGAATTAGCATACTACACTAACGACATTATGTAATTAAATGGGGCAGCACCTGGGGGGAAGACGAAGAGAATAGCTGCGCTAACCAAGCACCACCCTTGCGGTTATGCTGTAATTAAACTATCGTAATGTAAGAAAATTAATTATAGGTACGCTTAGTGCAGGTAAAATTACGTAGTAGGTAGTGAAAAGCGTTAGGTGTGTGCGATACTTTAGGAGTGGTTAACACCCCAACGAGTGATTCCGAGGGCAGGGTATGTCTTATTTAACCACACAAACACAACCTGGCTTAAGCATACAACTGTCAGCATGACATCCACAAACTTGCACCTACAGCTTCATTAGGGAACGCTACCAACTACTTAAAACTTACTTGAGTAGTTTTGGTTGGTAGCCGCAAAAGTGGCACAACTTCGACTACCCGGGAATATAAGTAGGCGGTACTATTTGTAGGTACCTACTTCATAAATTACTGAAACTCAAATGATGGCTAATGAAATAATGTTTTGTAAGTATTGTAGGTCTAGCTAGACTTACCTAATAGGTTACGTGTGTTTTAAGTAAATTATTCAAGGGCTGTAATAAGAATTAATAAGAGTCATTGGAAGACAGTACCTATGCATGTCAGATACATATCATGCATAAGAGTAGTCTCCCCTTTTTTTAATTGAACTAAATACCTATATCACAGATTACTAAATAGTTACTACGTAACCTATATTAAGTACTGGCGCAGTAGTTAAAATGCAATGTTTTTCATTGAATCTTTGCTGGGTACCCTGGCCTGTAGAGTGTTTGCAGACCTAATGGCGATCGTTCTACGATACCTATTTCGCGTAGAAAGCGATTCGAGTGCCTCCTACCACCTAGCAACCATCCATTGATTGATTGATGGGGTCTTGTCGCCTCCACGCGTTATTATCGCGAGGTGCTCGACACATAACATATTTTATCTTTAGTCATGTTTCGTGTCACTCATGCACACTGCTTTGCGACAAGTCGAAGAATCGTAAAACTACTAGAGTACAATAATGTGTTAATCTATCTTTCTATCTATTCTGCACTGAATTTACCTGATCAATCATTTACCTCATTCCTTTGATTACATTTCATAAGAACATAACTTTCAAACCGTTATAAAGTCTACGTAACTACGTAAAATTAAAACCCTTGTGATTTCGAAAAGACAACACTTAAAAAATTCTTTTCGGCTCCGGTCATCGGGGAGGAATCGAACCCCCGACCTTTGGAAGTCCGGTCCAATGCTCTGACCACTGAGCTACCGAGAACCTTAATGGAGTTGTTGAATTTTGTAAGTGATTTTAATATTAAAAGTTGCTGACCACCAAAGTAACAAAGTGCCATTTGAATTCCACAGTTGATGCGATATCCGAGAAGAGGGTGAGGGCGGCCTTCTCACTTCCGCCCTTAACACAAAAATCTACGAGGGCTCCTGAGTTGCGTAATACGTGAAACAATGTTCCTGATTGCGGCAGCCTTAGGGGTATTCCGCTACGACTAATTTTGTCACACAATATTTGAACGGTAAATCTGGGCATTTGCTTTGATCGATTAATTGTCGCGAAAAATGTTTCTTTTGCGGGCGAAATTACGAAACGTTTGTGTTCAGATTTTTTAGTTGAGCGTTATTTAACGAAATGATAAGAATCACGATAAGGCAAGATTTATGGTTTCAATTCCTTCCTTTGTGCTTTTAATGAACTAAAGTAAGGTAAAAATCATAATTCCATTAAATTTGCTTTCCTTGTGAATTCACCGAGTCTAAAAAATAACAAAGTCCCTTCACTTTAACTAAGTATAAGAGGTTCCGAGCCGCGGGCCCTCGACGGTGCTATTTCACTAAAAGCGCCATATTGCTGAGTTTGCCGGATGCTTCGACACAACAGTCTCAAACTTACAACAAGAAAACACGAGTTCGCATTTCCAAAGTTGGCGAGACAACTTGTGTCATTTGGCAAAACCTTTAACTAATAAAAGTTTCTGTTCAAGTTTTAATGGCGTTGGATGTGTCATTCGCACTTAACTCGTTTACAAGTTAGTTTTCTGTTACAGCCCGATAGGCCGGTATTATTGGTACTTAACTGTGTAAAATTGACCTATCTTTTTATTATGCAGATTGGAAATGTTATCCGAATCGCTATAATTTACCGAGACAAAGGGTTGCCCGGGGCGTTTGATATTTTGAGGACTTTGAGAGTGTTTCGTTCGAATTAACTTGGCGGCGGTCAGCGTACCTGACACTGGCCCGGGCTAATTTCCATAGGCTCGCCCGGAGCTCTGGCTCGTTATGAATGCAAATCTTGTGAACCACATCCTCGACACGCTCACACCGCACTATAAAATTTCTCGCCATCACTATAAAATTTTTCGCCATGTGAAAGAACTGCAGACATGCAGTCAGTTGTGCCACATAAGGAATAGAGGAGATAAGAAGTCTGATCAAACGCAAAAAAAAAATTGCTGGCTTTTAGCGCCTGAAAACCGTCTGGGCACGTTCGATAGATTTCGATATACAGGTCACACGATCCGATAACGAGTTCGTAAGGGTTGTATCTGGTAGCTCATCAAAGACGGCCGGCCCCCGCCCGGGTGCCCGGCAAGCTAAGTGAGGGCCTAATAGAGAGTTATTGCGACACTCCTTCAAGGCGAGCTATTGTCTACGTCTAAGCGCCTCCGCGGAATGTGGCCGGCCTACGTTAATCCTACGCATTAATTGCGCTTCACCTTTATTACTGCCTCCGATATGAGAGTGTCATTAATCTTGAAATACTTTCATTTTTTGTCCCTAACAATAATTAAGGTCTTGAGTTTTTATAAATTAACTATTTCTAAGGCACAGCAATATCTTTTTTAAAAGCCATCAACCGATATTAGATAACATGATAGAATAATAATGTCATATTAACTGCCTGGTCCCCAAGGATTGACTCAGTGAACTGTACAGCGACGACAATATAATGACTTTTTGACCCTACGAGATGTAGGTAGTGTAACAGCGTACCGTACCACGTGCCACCCTTCCCATTTGGGCAGGCGGCGGCGAGCGTGGTGGCGGAGCCGGTGGTGGCGCGGCGCATGCGAGGCGCTGCTGCATTGCAATCGAAGGCGAAAAGTTCTGGGTACCGCGGGTGAAGGGCCACTGCCGGTCGTCGACCGCGCCCGCCGCCCGCCCGCCGCCCGCCCGCGCGCACGCAAGCGTTTTTTACGCGCGATTAGCGCGATGTAGGTCAGCGGAGCACTGCGCCGCACGCCACGCCGTCGCCGCCGCACGGCACGGTGCAACGGCTCATCAACCGAACCACGGGACGTTAAGAAGCAAATTATCCATTTATCCTTTTCTTAAGAAAAAAAGATAATATGAAGATAATATGAAGAAAAAAAAGATAATATGATTGATTTACATAGCTTCCTTCAAGGCGACCATCGCCGAACGGGGTACTTATTTAAATTATGTACGAGTAACTTGAACTTGATGTGATATTACGCACGCCTCCGCAGTCTCCGCACGCTTGAATTGACAGATGATATTAATTAAATGAAAGCTACACATTAGACATCTCACAAAGAAGAATTTCATCTTACACGAGTAGGTATCTTTGTTTATGTGCGCAACGTTATATGGCTATAATTCTGCAATTGATGTGAAGAAAGACACATAACTTCTCCGCATTAAGTAATGTATAACGGAACATTAACACACACTCGTATTTATTACAGCGATGCATATTGCTCTATCAGTGATAAAACTGAAATACGAGTAGGTATTTTATTGTAATCTGCGTAGGTTTGTTGGGTCCTCGAGATAGCCCATTAATACCGTCGACGGGGAAAATGGAGCTTTTTATCTGAGCTGGGGATATATTTGTGTAAAAAGCACATGATTTATCTCAATATAACGATGTTGCTTACTAATATGCCTAATGTGCAGATAACTATGGTAATTTCGGGTTGAGTCGTGACGGTTCGAAGAATGATGAGCGTGGGAGCTTTCAGGGAGTAGACTTAGGCGTATATGGGGAGCAATTCTATAAATGTTGATGAAGAAATTGTAAGTGTATAGTGTAGTAACGCAACTTACAGAACTTAAACTTCGGCAGAGTGTTCTGACAGTCGCGTCTAAATCAGACAAAGCGTTAAGATTGTTTACGTACTTTTGCGCGCTAATCGTTTCGTAATCGTCCACTCTGCTTTTTTGTAGACGGAAACAACAAAGTTTTCGCGAGATCGAGCGCATAAACGCTTTAACGACTGATTGCAGCCGTAAACCGGCGCGCGTTTGTTTTACTAAGTAGCTCTTTGAAGCTATATCCGACGAAAGTGGTGAACAATAGCGCCCTCGCCCGGCGCGGCAGCTACCGCTGCGAGCGCCTTCTGGCTCGCGAATCTCTTTGACTTCACCTCGGTTATTGTTAAAATAACACTCGAATTTCATTGAGGATCAGAGCATACAATTTAAATGATTTATATCTACGAAGAAAACGCCAGTAAGATTGATTCAGACGAAGCTGGGTTGTCGACAATTCAGAAGCCCGTGGTTATAAGGATATCAAAGAAAAAAAAATCCTAAAAGAGCGTACCTATTCCACGAATCACGATAATCTTATTGCGACGGCTCGTTCGCCTTTGGCAGCGTATTTTATGAATTTCGTATTCGGAAAAGTTAATGCTAAACCCTCTTGCGGCTTTGTCCACAAAAATTCAAACGGGGAAGCGTCGATAGAAAATTGGCTTTGTTATTTTTCAGGTTCGGTGTTTTTATTTAAAATTACTTTCATAATATGTTCTCAGCGACGACGCAATTTGTCTCTTGTCATATTCTTTTTCATGCGATAAAAAATAGTCTGAGAAAATGTATGGTGTCGGTAAGGCGGCGAGAAAGCTTCGTAAGTGATCGAGGGTAGTTGCACTCCGCGTCCGCACGCGACTACGCGCCGTAATTGAGGGCGAGTGGGTCGCCGAGGGCCCCGCGTCGCGGGCCCCGGGCCCCGTACCGACTCGCGCCATAGACCGACTGCCGCACACTATATTGGCTCCTCTAATGCGATTGAAAATTGATAGCGATATGTCAGAGGCAAAACGACGATTTACAACAAAGGCGAATTTGGGCCGGAAATTTTCAATACAATAAATCGTAACCCGGGATGTCTAGGAGTGCGATCACCATATATTTCGATATAAGATTGATGTGCCCTCGAGATCATCAATCAAAAGTCCTGAAAGTTACTGTCAGTATTTCGATACCGGATGACCAGCGCTTTGAGCGCCGCCCGCGTGCTCGCGCCCTGACCTGGATACGGCCTCGCTTATCCACAAAACAATATTAAACTCGAATTCAATGGAAACGTGATCAAAGACCATCGCCCATGCCATGACGGTAGGATCAGTTCGCTCTGGTCGCCACGACCTACTTACTTTACTTTTGATCGTAAGGTGTAATATGAAATCATAATAGCTATGTGACGTGCCCACAAGAAGCCGAAAGTACGGCGGAACTGAAGCGAACTAGAAATGTAGTAAAGGAAACTTTATATCGGCTTATTTGGTTGAAGGCGCATCTGCCTCCCGCGGTGTCGCTGCATGTAAACGAGATCGTCACAAAATGGGCCAATGAGGAAGAAAATGGCTAGCGCTATCAGTCGGGGGCTTTCCGCCTGAAATATTGTCGCTTGCAGGAAAATTAGGGCAATTTTTACTGAAAAGTACGAACATTACAAGTTCGCATCTGAATATGTTTTTGTACGGTTTTGTTGGAGTTATATAACTGATACAAAAGCTCCCTGTGGCCCCGTTAACTTTTCCAGAAAACCAAAATGGCAATGAAATTAGTGAAAATAATTGAATTGGAATAGCGTCTGTTTTATGAAAGATATAGATGTAAGGGAAATTTTGTGACCCTTGAAGTAGGATAGGGTTAATTGGCGGGTGGAAAGGCACCGCGGGGGCGCAAGCGCAGGGGGGCGGGGCGCAGAGCGAAGGAGACGAGTGGCCACGTGTGTGATCTATAGGCCAGTCAATGATCAAAATGGTTTTTCAGCAGTCGCGTTTAAATCTAATCGATTTCTCATGAACGATGTCAGTGCCACAGCGCAGTGGTATTCCAGTAGATTCGGTGCAGCGTAGAACTTTCGGTGACAATGATTTATAATATAGAAAGTCTCGACTGCAATGTTACTCGAAAATTCCAAAAAGTATATGCATACGAGTAGTAAGCATGCCCAGCGTCTCTGTGAGGTGAGCGACAAGGCGTTTTGTTGTTCAAAAGTTGTCGGTGTTTCCGATGGTAGAAATATAAGAAGTGTTATGAGATGGCAAATACTAAAAGAGAAACAATACAAAGTAGCGGAAGTCATTTTCTCTCTTCACCTTTAATTAAGGTCCTTGATGCGTGGGAGCGCCAATACCATCCTGAACACCATTGTATTAAGGGAGGATAGTCCCATATTAAGGCACTGGGTGGCAGAGCATTTGTCTCCCACCAAATTTAATTATGTATAAATTTCTCTTAAAAAATAATATTAACGTAGTTTTAAGTCATCTGTTTCTAACACTTTATGGATTTATGGTCCGAAATAAAAGATTTTTAATTTTAATTTAATTTAATTGCCGAGGCACAAAGTTGTACACCGCGCAAGTTGAAACATTAATATTTTGACAACCAAAAAGGTTGTTAAGCCCTTTTTATTCAGTAGCTGCTTATTTTGGATTGTTCTTTCGTTAATGGGTCTTAAAAACTTGCCTCATTAATACCTATTAATGAGGCAAGTTTTTAAGGACACGCAATTTTAGACTTCTGGTGTCTACGAGACCTCAGGTCGGTGTTAATGCACAAATTTATGTTCGTGTGAAAAACTTCTAGTAATGCTTATTTAGGTAAATTAAAACATAAGAAATAAGACTAGAAATCAGAGAAAGAAAAAAAACAACTGGATTTGATTGGCTCAGTGATCAAAACATTCTATAGAGCTGGTTAGGCGAACTCCGATTTTTATCTTCTCAGTACGAGTGTGATACAGATGCACAGTTAATTTGAAAAAGAATAGCTGCTGCGTCGGGTGCGCAATAATCGTATGTTCATAATGCACACATAAAGTTTGCTATTTGTTGACGTGACAACGTCTTATAAATTGGTTTGCCGGGTGACACCTCAAGAAACTGCGTTACGCTGCTCCGCTCACGTTTCGCGCGAGAGAGACAGAGCGAGAGAGAGAGAGAGATAGGCATACACACCGGTTCATGTTATACGAATGAATATTCACATTAAAATTATTTTACCACTCAGAGTCGTTGTCACGTAAAACTTTCGCGCGTATACCGACTTTACAGGCAACCAATTTTTTTTTTCAAAATAGTTACACACAGTTTTAATATGATTATTGTAAGAAAAGTAAGATTTTTCATATTTATTTATGCCTACTTTTTTTTCCAAAGGTTCTGCCTTTTGATGAGACATTTTTTTGCTATTATTTAAGTAAATGAAATGGATTCCATAATATGTTTTTATGTCATTCTAGTATTTGTTAAATTATCATGTAGAATAAATCGAATTTTCAGAGGTTTTTAATACGCATTTAATTAATAACGTCACTTTTAAATAAGGTGTCTCCAGGACCACACCTCAGCTCCTATGTACCAAAATTTAGGGTCAGTAGTTAAAGGTTAAATAAACTGATATTTAAGATAGAAAATGCCTTCCGCTACTTTGTCAAAAAATACTGAAGTGCAGTGTGTTGTGCGGGCGTGTTGTCGGGCGGGCGCGGGTGTGGGACGGCGGGCGCGGGCGACAGGGCGGGCGGCGGCAGTGCGCGGCGCGCGCGGCTCCCGACCACTCGCCCGCCTGCCTCGCGGCGCGCCCTTTGCGCCACGTGTCGCGCGACGTGTGTCACGCACCGACCCGCTCCCGCGTCCCGCGCCCGCACCCGCAGCACGGAGCCGGTGAAGGTGCTCGTTTCACCCGCTCCTGTCAAAATAGAATTAACGAGCGTCGCTGCCGACGCGGTCGCGACTCGCTCGATCGCAGCGGCCCGCGCTGCAATTGCACGCGCGTGCATCGGTCGCTCGGTGGTGCATTTATCGTGACGACAGTGAAACACATAGGTAAAGTTTCCCGGCGATCCCGCCCGGCGACGAGTGTCGAGACTCGAGACCGTGCCGGCGTCGCTCATTGACTTCCCGCTGTGAAAATGAATGAATTCAACGCGCCACTAATTGACGCCACACTCCCACTACACCGTCATACGACTTTCTGTGTTCTCGGAAACGAGCAATATTATATTTCGCGAAAACGGGAAACAGATCGTAAGCAGCGCGACGAGCGCGAGGCCCGCATTTCCATAACTTCTGTGTATTGTTATCATCTGCAGCTTTTGATTTGAATAATGAGGTCATTAAGCTCACAAGCGCTCGGCCGTCTGCAACAATGCCGGCGAGCTGTTGTCGGTAACCATAAAATAAGTAGATCATGAGCCCGATGCCTACAAATTGGGTCATAATAATAATATGCGGAATGGAAGTAGTTCCATTAAAGTGGAGGCATCGTGATCGGCGTCGGCGTCTGCGACTCGCCAGCCCCAGGGGAGTCCGGACTATTTTCGTCGTGACCTGTAAACAACGTTATCGTATTATGTACAAACAAAAAGATCATACGTCTTTATGTCGCAGGGGCTCTAGTTAATTACGATTTTGATTTATGAACCTCATGAAAAATACATTATCACGTACAATATTGCTTTTTCGGCGGCCCTTCACGAGCGCTGAATAAAACATGCCGGCAAACGTTGCTTGAGCAATTCGACACACATCATATATATACATCAGATTCTTTATCACTATGTATCGATCAGTAAAAGCATTAGATAATTGCATATCGATTACAACCGTAAACTATTTCAGTATGCGAAGGTCGGCAAGTTAGCCAGAACTTTCAAAACAATCATTTTAGTTTCGCAGTAAAGTGCAAATCCGTTATAGTTCCGTTATAGAACAAAGTTACATAATTTATTAAACACACAACCTTACCACAAAATAATTCATTGTGTTTGATCGTTGTGTTAATATAAGACGGCCAAACTAGCGGACGCCTACGACTTACTTAAGCTTTATTGCACAACAAAACTATGAACAAAAGGTGGACTTAACGCCGTAGGGCATTCTTGCTTCGTTTGCTATAATAGGTTGGCAAGGCCCATACAGGGTGTCCAGGAATTAATGGATAACCTTTTAACTGCGGGTAGGTTGACCGATGCCCTATTGTTAAAAAAAATATGACCTTAGTAAAATGGTCTCGGTTTTTAAAATATCGTACGATAACCAGTACATTATTTCAGTACCTGTAAATAACCAAATATTTAAAAAATTAGTGTTGTAGAAAAAATTACGCATTTTCTTCTTCTGTCTATAAGCACCTACGATGTAAAAAAAAGTATGTGGCTTACGTGCCAATTATTTAAAAAAGATTAAATTATTATTTTAAAAGTAACAAAGTAACACAGTTTACTAAGCTCATATATTTTTTTACCATTAGGGCAACGATCAATCTGACTGCAGTTAAAGGGACCATTAATTTCTGGACAACCTGTATATCTAGATAACCAATAAATGTAATGTATATACGTCTAGCAAAGTAGTAGTAGTAGTGTGAGAAGCTAACAATACAAAAAGAATAAGTAAAACTAGTGGACCCGGCAGACGCTTTCCTGCTCGCTGTTCTAGCATTTTTTCATATTTTCTCATTGTTTAAAACCTTCCTGAACTTCCACAAATAATTTAAAACCAAAATTGGCATAATCGGAACAGCCGTTCTCGACTAACGAACAGCAATTCATTTTTAAATATAAGATTACAGAACAGAATAGATCCCCATTCTAGTTGATTTGTTGTAGAAGGCTGTTACTGCCGCTTTCTCCGTATCCAGTCGTGAGCTACGAACAAAGAACAAGCAAGCGAAATGGAATCGTTTCAATTTATTTGCAACGCACAAAGTGTCGCGACGTCGTAGCCTACGACATTTCGTAGTACGAGTGGGTACTGATTGTGTCATTATTTAGATCGCAACGCGTTAGGCTCGATAGCGTCGCCAAATGTTTTCTTAGTGTCTTTTTATTACGTTAAGAAAAACTGAGAATGCTACAAAAGATTTATTGTAATATGTATGATTACACTTATCGTAAATATTTTCAAGACCATGGTGTTTTAAAAACATATCCTCTATGACGCTAGTAAAACCAATTTGTTTCCAAAAAGCCGTAGAAACCAATTTTTATTTACATAGAATTAAAGAAATGTTTACATAGTCAATTGACTTCGATTTTTGATACTATATTATGACATCAAATTCTAGTATTCCCATACAAAATCTATGGAGGCAGGTCGTTTTGACAGATGATAAAGAGTATGTCAACGATTGGTGGTGTCATCTGGCCTATTCACTGATATTAGTACCGGTTTTTTATCTATCTACTCGTACTATTAACCCATACTTTGGAATTTGTTTTATTAGATTCGATTTTTCCCAGAATCCCTCACAATTTAAAATGTTTCTTAAAAATTTATTGTTTAAAAAAATTTCTATTCCATTTACCCTAAAACTATCAAATTTAATATCGTATTTTTTAAATTTGTTTTTTACGTAACAAAATTATTATTGAATATGTTATTGTAATACATTGTATAATTCTTATATAAAAGGGTGCAGGGTGAAATGTGCTAGCATTTCACCCTGCCTCTGTTCTATTTGTCACGCCTATATGTGGATTATGTGGTAGGATATGTTACTATCTATATTACATAAGTTTATATTTAAGTCATCTAATGAAGCATGTTTGTTTATAATCTCTAAATAAATAAATAAATAGATTATTGGCTAAAACAAAATTGAAAGTGGTATTTAAAAAAAAAGGTGCCATCAAGCTCATAGAGTGGCAGCCAGGTGCATGCCGTGACACTAATTTTGAGCAAAAACCTTTAAGGGTACCGCAAAAACTACTACAGCATGCTGAAACAGACACAATAGTATCTTGTCTGTGTATAGCTAGATGGGTAGATGAATTTTGACGTCTGCCGCCTGCAGCGTGTAGCGAGCGAGCACAATCTCACGCTTCACAGCTGAGAGCTCTCCGCTCAGCCATCAATGACGAGTCGCGGCTTGATGCGCAACTGTTTATTCCGGGCCCACGGATCACCCTGCTGAAATCACGTTTATGATACGAGTCACGAATACTAGACACGTCACACATAGTGCGTTTCCGGTTCGTCGATCATTCAATTATTTTGGTAGTTGTGTAGGAGCTTACAGTACAGCACTTTGAGTAGCGAAACTTTAAATCAAATAAGTACTGTGAACAAGATTGTAAGCTTACCATATGCCTACGATGCCTGCCTGTATTGGTAGCACATTGGTAATAAAATAGAGACGTGAACCGACAAAAAGTTTACAGCGGTAGAGCTATAAAGACAAATGGGAAAAACTGTGTAAATAGTATACACGCACAAATGCGAGTAACTATTCATGGTAAAGGTATTCCCTATGCTATCGTACGTAACGTGTAAGTAGGTAGGCATTCTACGGTCGGGCGGGTCGCAACACCTATCGCGGCTCAGAGTATGAACACCGCAAATTTAGAGCCCCTTGACGCGCCGGCTGAATCCACACGCGAGATTGGCTCTAGTTAGCTTTGTTTGGAGATCAAACAAATTGTGATTGTGCGAGGTGTGAGTGCGACATGTCGAGCCTACAAGCCTACAAAGTCAGTTTCATGGCTCAATCAAGTCGTGTGGTTCGTCATACGTAGGTCAAAAGGTAAACATACAGCCATTCATATCATGCCACTTACAATATTGTGAACACAATCATGTTCTTACTAAAGAGCAGGAAACGCTGATGAGCGCCACGCGGAGGTGCGACCGGGATAAAAGCCCAAAATACTGAAAATCACAGTTTATTTACGACTTTACCTACGAAATGATACACTTTTTACGGATTATTTCGCGATCTATTTACATTTTGTTTTAACCTGACGTTTCGGACCCTTTTCAGCGTCCGTGGTCACAGGTAGACTAGGGTGTTAGTTGTCATTACATAGTTTGAAATTTTTTTAACTACCATCACTCAAAAATATTAAGTTACGTTCCTATCTTGCAGTGCGGGGTCGAGCTTGAGTCTTGGCCAAAACAGGATCCCAAGCTGGTGGAATTTTCCGAAAGCTAGGAGAATTGTGTTTAAAAATATACCTTTCATTTTATTTGGAATACTTTGATTTAGCTTGAAAATAAGCTAAATCCATAAGCATAAAAATAAAATAAAAAAATGTTTTTTTCGCAAATTTGTTCCTGTGCGTGGATAGTTGTACAGGAACGGTTCAATCTGTCCTGGACATCTTTAAACTAGGCTTCAGTATCGCTTGCATGGTTTTTTGTTGTTTAATTTAGATTTTCATATAAAAAATAGAAAAACGGGAAACCAAAATAGGTTATTTAACACAATAGAAATCCAACGGTATATCCATGGATACCATGTTAAATTGCCATCTCATATTCAAAAACCGGCCAAGTGCGAGTCGGACTCGCGCACCGAGGGTTCCGTACAAACCTGCAAGGTTTACAAAGTTCGTTCATTACGACAATCGAGTCATCTATGGTATTTTTATTGCAAAATGAAATTCATAACATTACAATGGGGAAAGATGGAGGAGCATAAATTTAAGACAAAGATCTCTTTATCGTTTAAGTAATCCTTTATTTTATATTAACACATTATCATTTATCTATAATATAACTGAAACACTTATAACCAACAATAAGAAATATAATAATGTCATAAATTTTAAGCTTTTCGGTTTCTGTTACCTGTGCTGTAAGCTATTGCTTCTTACCAAATTTCGAGATTCTATGTCAACGGGAAGTGGTCTTTAGGTTTTAATTCCCTTGCGTGTAGTTTCGAGTTTCAAAATATGCGGTATCAATGGTTGTACTTTTGCGTTTTGCGTTGACTTAGAATTTTTTTTTTTCACGGGTTAAAGGCAATTAGATCTAAGTATTTGATATGAATTTCAACTTGATAGCTCTACGCGTTCATGAGGAAAAAAGTAATAAGTTTATATTTATTAAAAAATATATATATTGTAATGTAACTAAAAATTTAAGGTTTTCGGAATTTTTCCTTTATGTGTGCTATAAAACGTTGCTTCATGCCAAATTTCAAGATTCTAGGTCGACTGGAAGTACCCTTTAGGTTTTGATTCCCTTGCGAGTACTTGCGAGTTTCAAAATATGCAGCTTAAATGGCTGTTTCTTTTAATTGCGTTGACATAGAAGTTTGATTTTGTTACAGCTTAAAGGTATTATAGACCTGAGTATTTGGTATGAATTTCAATTTAATACCTCTACGCGTTTATGAGGAAATGGGTAGTAAGTTTAAAATTATTAAAAAAATATATATTATGTGATGTAACTAAAAATTTATGGTTTTCGTAATTTTTCCTTTATCTGTGCTATAAGACGTTGCTTCGTACCAAATTTCAAGATTCTGAGTTCACGGGAAGCACCCTGTAGGTTTTGATTCCCTTGCAAGTGTCGAAAATTTGCGGCATAAACGGCTGTATCTTTTGATTGCGTTGGCTTAGAAGTTTGATTTTTTCACAGCTTCAAGGGACAGTAGACCTGAGTAATTGATATAAATTTCAGCTTCATACCTCCACGCGTTCCTGAGAAAAAGGGTCTTGACAGACGGACGGACGGACAGACGGACAACAAAGTGATCCTATAAGGGTTCCGTTTTTTCCTTTTGAGGTACGGAACCCTAAAAAGAGCCAAATGTTAAAGTTTTTTCAAAAATCCTATACGAGCTCATCTTGTATCAAAATGTTATTATTCAGTAGATGAATACTTTAACACTAAATAAGAAGTTCTGCTCTATACGTTTCGCAAATACCTACATTACTTACATTAATTTTGAAAATAATTGGTCTTATTTTTTATTTTTGAATTCATTAATTCTCAAACTTGCCACACCTTCTTGGTAACTAGGTCAATAAGTTCGTTTATAAGCATTATTATAACTACCATCCATATAATGTAACACACCTAGTATGCAAATGTCAATAAATGAAATGAAATGAAATAAATGTTTTGAAAAAAACTTATCTTTATAAGAAATCAAAGTTACGAATTCCTACATACAAAAAGCAACTCCATTAAAAAAAATCGAAAATTTATTTTAATTTTTTTAAACAAAAAATCATACAATACAATACAATTCTGTTTAATTTAAGACTAAGTTACATTTTAAACTCCCACCCATTCCAAAGAGCAAGTGCAAAGTAAAAACGGCAATTTCATAGGTATTATTTCGTATATACTCGTATATTATAGATAGACGTTTACACCATTGCGACGTGCGGTGTCACCCGTGGATCGCTTGGAACTAACAAAATATGAACTAACAAAAGTCTCTTTAGGTGACACGTTCCTACATGAAGCAAAAACAAAGCGTTCCTATATGTTGAATTTTTCTCGAAACACAGTGGCCAGGACTCGGTGGATACAAAAAGGTACATATCGTCGGTAACAGTTGACATACTAAGCTTTAAAGCGTTCGGATGTCTGTACACAGTTGAGTGACGTGACAAACTCAACGCTTCAAGAACACGGGATGAATTATGATAAATAATGTAAATTCTTGGGCGTAAATGTAATCAGTCCGCGTTCTTTCAAGATTTCGTAGCGACGCGGTAGGATGCGAAATAACAAGGAAAATACAAAAACGTTTTGCAACAGTTGACTTCGCAGTCCCTTAATAAAACAAGTACAAGTAATTAATTCATCTACTCTATGTTACATAGAAATAGAAATATTTATTTGCGTAAATAGGGTACAATTAACATGTGATTTGTTGGTCATCTTACAATAGTGCTTCAACCTATTTAGCGGTGTCTAACAGCATGCAAACTTATTTTATAAACATTATCCAAAATGAATTAATTTAAATGTCAATTTTGGTAAAAGTCAAATAAAATTTGATTGTCTCGATTAAATATTATGCATTGACTACGCCCCACTTCTTTTTTATCTCATTAATTATTTATATTGCATTAATTCTTTGATTGAATAAAAAGTGTGTTCCGAAAACCATCTACGCAATGAATTTTTGAACCTGTTTAAGGGTAGATCCTTTAGGCTAGATGGTATTATCTTCAATACACTTATACCCATCGCAAAACAGTTGTCAGTGTTTATACTCGTAGTACAGTGTTTACAATTTGTATTTACGTATAGATTAGTGAATAATCAGAACACTTAACCGATGATTCGCAAAGTTCCGCATCTCTTGCCGAAATGGCGATTACTCGCAATATTAGCATTCACCCGGGCGAGCGCTTAGGGCCATGAGTGGAGTCACTTCGGCGTAAAGGGTACGTGACGCGCGCGATTACACGGACGCGACGGTGGCGGGGCGGGGGCGGGGTGAGGCAATAATTCAGCCGCAGTCGGAGGATAAAGGGGTAGCACAGACACGGCCAATAAACTATACTTGTATACGAAAACTTGCTTAGTTTAGTATACCGAAAACACGAGGGCAAAACGGGAATTGAAATGATTTATTTTTATTTATTTAAGCTAAATTGCACAAAAAACATTGTATTGGTATTGTTTGCTAGTATTACTTAAAATTAGTTATATAATGGCAACTTAAATAGACAGCGAGTATACTTCGTACTTTGGGCTAAGCATTAATGATGGGCGGTGCGTGATAAAGGAAAAAAAAAACTAAAAATAAAATAAAAACCACAGGTTTTACTGGTAAGCATGCCACTACTCGAGCTTAAAATTGTTTCCCCAACTATTCATTGGTTAGTTATAATAATATTTATAAGCTACCTAAAGGTAAGGTAGCAAGTTCCACAAATGTGCGAAGAAACTAGAAATTTATTGTTATAGGCTTAAGTCCAGTCGCGTATGAATAACGTTATGGGAAAAGTTTCGGACTTCAGAGACTCATTAGGGAGCCGAATGGCGTGACGCCGTCCGTGTTCGGCGCTGTAACGAGCCGGGCCGTTTGCCGATATCGGCCGGACACCCGCAATTACCGGCCGCCGCGATCACACGCGACCAAACGAGATTACACACCGTCGCGACCTCTCGCAGACGCGCTGGGAATAAACTCAATTCAGCGACCAGCACTTATTCGCTAATGCGTCTACCCTCATATTACCGGCGTTGGATCATGACATAACCATTTCGGGAGCACATGTCGTAATCCGTGCAATTAATAACGGGCCGTTGTTTGTGGCCGCTTACACACTAGAGCGTTTGTAAGGCGGGCGGCGGGCGAGGGCGGCGCGTGATCCCACGTGACGGAACGAGATTAGGGCGGAAGCTCAGGCGCCGTGCACCGGACACGTAGCCGGGTGCTGAAGCCAGCCGAGAGTGCCAGAGAGGATTTCAGGGAGCGCGATAAAGCTGCTCATTAAAATTCAGATGTCTGAAAGAAATTTATGGGAGTTAGGCGTATCTTCACTTTCTTCGAATGATTTATTTCGAGTGTTGTTAAATTGTTTTTCGCTGGAAAATACGTTGTTAAAAATAATAACGATATTGATACGCTAAACACAACACAATTTGAGAAATCGACTCGTTGTTTTACATACAACACTTTTATATATACATGTGACTTCATTTGAACTACATGTTTGATGAACTATAAAAAAGTCAGTTAGTCAAATACATATTTCAAGTCAACGATTACCGGATGAGGTCGCCAAAGACCTGAAAGAGCTAAAAGTGCCCGACTGGTCAGATTTGGCACAGAATAGGGAAGAATGGCGCACTTTAATGTCGGAGGCCAAGATCCACTTCGGGTCGCTGAGCCAGCGAAGTAGTAGTAGTAGATTACCGAGCAGCAGGTCGCAAGTTTATCTTTACGAAAAGTAAAGTGCCGGGCACAGGTCCGCCGGGCCAGCGGTTCTGGCCAGTGACTCTGGCCACTCAATGAATAGTTTATGTTAGCTTTCTATTTTTACTCAAATGAATGAAAGCTAGTAATAATGTAAGCTAAGTCATGAGCTCGCGAGAGTCTGCTTCGCGAAACCAGATAATAATAATGGCAATAAATCATCGCGGTATTTGTTTTAGAGCCGACACTGCAACTAGTACTTGTAGCTACTGGCACTATCCTCGTTTTTTCAGCGCGCGATCTGCCAGCATTTCAGCACCGCATCATGCGCCGACAGGGTCATTAGGGAATAAATATTTGTTCTATGCTTGGATTCCATCGCTTTCAAACTCGTCATGTTTGAATAAATAAATATGTATGTTGGTGAAGTCAATGTTTATGATGGTGAAAAGGAATATTTTACAAATAACAAGAGTTAGTTTCAAGTCAATACAGCTGTAAAGGCTTGAGTGATAAATTGATACGGTACGGTACATATTGTTCCATTGAAATGGGAGTGGGACGAATAGCTCGATCAAGTAAACTCGACAGAGTTTAATGAGAGAGCTGTTCTTGCAAATGAACAGATGAATTGCCTGACAGAGTACCTATCTAAGTGTTTGGTGTGATAACGCCGCGCTCTATAAATCGAATAGCCAAGGGCAGTTACGGCAAGGGCTGTGTTTCTACAAAGCAGTTAAAGATACTACTAATTTTACTTCATTTTGTGCTGTGATCTACAACAAAAATGCATTTGAGACATCGTAACGTCTGGTGAATTCCTTATAAATAGGTTTAAAATCAATTACCCTTTCTAGTTTCCGGAAGGATGACAAGCCAGATAAACCCTAAATTAAGTGGTCGTGGACACTGGATACACCATTGACTCAGGGTGATAAAAGTAGAAATTACAATAACATCCGGTTAAGGCGAACCTTATCAACAAACATGAGTCTAAATCAAGTTTGGCAGGCTTGAAACGATGCTTTATTTTTACTGTGATTAGGCTGTTAAAATGTTCTATGTGGACTTAGGTAAAACGCAAAATGCATTGCATGCATTCATAAGTAAGCGGTCACTACAAAACTTATCTCGATCGATACTGAATTACTAACATACAAGCTACTGACGCATAAACATAATTTTGTACCGCACAGTGATAATTTAGCAGAAGGGCAAACGTTATGTCTATCAAATATTAATCAAAACATCCTAATACACGAACCGTCTATTTACGGCTCGCTCTGAAGCCAAGCGGGAGAAATCATGTAATTATTTCATGAAACGTGAACGCTCGACGGAGTACACAAATCATTTTTACGATGCTGAAGTAATAAACAAGGAGCTTTGAACTCGCGACGTTCTCTTTGCAGAGCCAGGCCAGGCGAGGGGCGCCGATGGCGGGCTCACGGCGGCGGCGGACGGCGCGGTGAGGAGCCGGCCCGTGGGCAGCGCCGGAGCCGCTCCGCACGCTGGAGGCGCTGCGGCGGCACTCGCGGCAGATCGCCGCGCGCCGCGCCCGCCGCGTGCAGGTGCGTGGCGCCCGCCCCGGCCCCGCGCCCTCGAGCCCGCACTCACCGTCCGCTTTGTTTCAGTTCACGGAGCGGGCGCGGGATGGCGCACGCGGCGGCGACGGCGCCGGTGAGTGTTGCGCGGTGGTTGCCGCATCGCCGCTAAATTTATCCCCGTCCGCGTTGCGGCGCGAGTGCGCGAGGTGAGGTTCCGCCGGAGTCGGCCGCGTGCGCGCGTCGCCCGGCGGCGGCTGCGCCCGCGCCCGCGGCCGCCGGTGACCGTGTGTGTTGTGCAGACAGCGGCGGCTCCGAGATGTCCGGCGGCAGCGGCGGCGGCGGCGGCAGCAGCGGCGGCAGCGACGCGCGGCGCCCCTCCACCTGCCGCGTGGAGCTGGGCTCGCTGCTGGCGCCCGAGCCGCGACCGCTCGACAACAAAGTCAAGGTGCGCATCATTTGAATCGACCCTACGGCCGGTTCACTTTAAAACACTTACCCATAAGGCACAGATCACCACTCACAAGTTCTACTAACAGGCAAGCGTTGGAATCCGACCTTGTAACGAGATAACCGCACGTCTAACACCTGCACTGTATTAACCGTAGCTAGCCGCGCACGGCCGGTGCACATGTTTAAAAAAGCGATCAATTGAACATGGCCGCCATTGCAGATAGGGTGTGTAGCTTTGTTTCGACTTACGAACAAAGACACTTCTAATTAATTTTGATCGAATTCATCGCGGAACGCCCACGATGCAGGCGCAATCATTAATCTTAGAAGCTAACCTACTCGTTATTATACTACTCTTGACTTTAATTATTGCAAGAGAAACAGCTCCAGTTGTTTTGCTAATGTAACGCAACTGCGAAAGGTTTAAATTTATAATAAAGTTATTTACATAATGGTCCCGTGTGATCGGGTACAGGAGCACAGGCGCGCCGCTCGTTGCGGGTTCGGCGGCGCCGGTGCTGCTGGCGTGCCTCACTCGGCTCCCTCGAGAGTTCACACACACCATAACCATCAACCCACAATCCCTGAAGGCGGGCTTCTATAAATCGTTAACTATTCATCAAAAATACATTAACATAGACTCTACTACTTCCCTACTAATATTGCTTGACACGATTTCAGTAATGATAAACGATAATATAATAATGATGAATGTTCTTCTAATTAGCCTGTCACATCATCTTTAATTCTTTAAGCATTATGATGATCATGAACTAAATTGGATATCAAGAGAAATAGGTTATCTCCCGGAAAACACATGAGTTAATAATTACTACACCTGGAAGCCAATTCTCGTGCATTCGTACTTTTTCCGCACGGTATTTCGCATGTGAACTTGCCGGTTCTACTGCAAAGTTCGAAGATTACGTGTGATTCGTATTCTGGAGCACCCTTCGTTCGTATAATTATCAATCGAACGTTTTATTAAAATAGCAAAAATAATACCTAGTTATAGACTGTTTATTTGGCCAACCGCAATTTTTTGGGGAAGGACCAAAGGCGTCGTCTTTGAGAAAGAAGTTAAAGTAGGTATATCCAAGAAATCTCGTAAATAATAAATCTACGCAATGGCCAGCAACAGATTTAAATATTCTTAATCTCGATTGTGGAGTTCTGAGAATGCGCAAACCGAGATTTTCGTATGTCTGTTTTTACGAATCTGAACTTTTCTCGATTGCATTAGAATCGGCTCCCGGCAGACATTTTCCGCTAAATACGTGACTATTTAGCGTGGATTCAAACAGGTTTAGGAGTTAAATAAGAACAACTTGATGTTTTAACATAAAAATAGATACTCGACGTTTATGTATTCTGTTCCTCTCCTAATTCTGTTTGGTCGAATCCACGATTATTAATTCTGTGGCTTAACAACTATATGACTTAATTGTATGACTAGCAATCAGTCGAAAGCCAATTTTTTCAACTGTACGTACGTCTTGTTTATAAAACATAAATAAAAGATTCAATAAGACGAAAGTGAAACGTTAAATACTCGCAGACAAACGGCAGTCGTCAATGTTAACTCATTTTCGCCATTGTCTGTGTTTACGCGGCGGCCGTGTTAATTTAAACATCATATTCATCGGTTCGAGCTCGAGTACTCGACGAAAGCTCTAGTACGAGTCTCACATTAGAGTCCGAAATGTATAAACATTTGCATTATTTTCATCGAATCGGACCGGACGTGTCGATTTATTGTTGGTGTCGTGTCAAGAGTCGCTCCACCTGCCCGCGGGCTTCGCCGTCGGTACTCAAACAGAACGAATGTGATCTAACGGACTGCGGGAAAAGGGAAAACGACGACTTGACAAATGATATTTGTTTGCAAAAAACGATAACCAGTAGATGGCGCACTTGTACCGCCCTGAGTCGCGCGACCTCCGCGACCCATTTCCATAATGAGCGATGTGGGCGGACGGCGGCGGGCGGCGGCGGCGGCGGTGGCGGCGCGGGCTGCGGTGGCGACCGCTGTCGCGCCGGACCGCGGCGGCCGCTCTCCTATCAACAAGTGACCTACTTCACGCTTATCGCCGTCATCTCTCCATAACAAGACGGTTGCATCGACACATTTACACTTATAAAAGAATGTCACACCGTCAAATGTGTAGGTTTCCCAGTTTGTTTAAGTTCAGCTCGAGCGTCAACAGCACCCTGCATTTTCTAATAACTGTCTGTCTATCTAGGACGCGACTTGTAAATTCGATTGTACTGCATTCAATCAAATTAATGACCTCTTTCCAGCTCGGTCAATTTATCGATTTGATTCAATCCAATTTTCCTCTAACCTTTCACTTTGATAAAGCGCCCTCGACTCGATAGTTTCAAGGAAAATCGTAGGTCGAACGAACAAAGAGGAGCGGGAAGATTCTAATAGTTTGTGCGGACTGATATTTTCAGCGGCACAGCATCCATGGGATGACAGAGGAGGAGAACGTGGTGCGGCCGCACCAGGAGATGGCCGTGCTGTCGCTGGAGGAGAAGAAGTACCTGCTGGGCGTGGAGCGCGGCGACGTGGCGGGCACGCGGCGCGTGCTGCAGCGTGCGCGGGACACGGGCCACATCAACGTGGATTGTGTAGACCCGCTGGGCCGCAGCGCGCTGCTCATGGCCATCGACAACGAGAACCTGGAGATGGTGGAGCTGCTGCTGGAGTTCGGCGTGGAGACGCGCGACGCGCTGCTGCACGCCATCTCCGAGGAGTTCGTCGAGGCCGTCGAGGCGCTGCTGGACCACGAGGAGCGCTCGCGCAAGCCTGGCGAGCTGCACGTACGTTTACCAGCGTTTATTGACCTACTCAAATTCAAGAATCTTTTCTACACTTGCTTCGTCCTACGTTTTTACTCGATTTGGGTGGACCTTATCCACCTACTCTATAAGCTGTTGTTAGCCACCTACTGTCTAAGTTACGGGTGAACCCTGCAAAAAGCGAAAGGACCATTTGAGAGTACGGCATCAGTTGGAGTAGGTAAATAAAATCAAATACGCAGTTAATTACTCATTAATGCATTTTTACAGCCTTGATATGGCATTAAAGTTTCTTTACATTGTGGCCATTATTCCACCAGAGCTGGGAAGCCCTCCCTCCAGAGACGGCAACATTCACGGCAGACATCACGCCGCTGATCCTGGCGGCGCACCGCGACAGCTACGAGATCATCAAGCTGCTGCTGGACCGGGGCGCGGCGCTGCCGGTGCCGCACGACGTGCGCTGCGGCTGCGACGAGTGCGTGCGCTCGCGCAGCGAGGACTCGCTCCGCCACTCGCGGTCAAGGATCAACGCGTACCGGGCGCTGGCCTCACCATCACTCATCGCATTGTCATCTAAGGTACAATGCTTTACATTCACAATAACTATGTATGTATGAAATATATAAATAATAAAATAATAATAACTTTCTAGTCACAAACCCCCTGAATGCTCCCGGAGGACGGCTAGTGAGCTTCAACGGCTGGGCGGATTTTGACCAGCTATAGCTAAGAACCTCCGTGATTTTATTATCTTTCGAAAAAAAAAACCGTTTTGAAATAAATTTATCCTACCGTTCGGGAGCTAGATGCCAAAGGCGAACACACACAAAATCACATACACACACAAACAGATATCAAACGAGCGGTCAAACTTATAACACCCCTATAGTTGATGGAATCAGCCGTTACTTTGCGGAAATCCATGACTAGAGCTGAAAAAGAGAATTATTTTGCTTCCACTAATCGACCTCAGCGCAGGAACCCAAATATATCCAACTGTAACCACTTGTTGAAAACGAAAACACAATACCTACTGACACCAACAAAACACTCGACGCGTTTCGCCCCTACACGTGGCATCCTCAGGAGATGTTGTCGCTTCGACAGATTACCTACGACCGACTCTCTCAATCTGTCTGTATTTGGGTTCCTGCGCTGGTGTCGTTTAGTGGAAATTTAAAGCAAAATAATTCTCTTTTTCAACCTCATAACACCCCTTTTTTCGTCGTTGGTTAAAAATAGGCGAGTTTTGACAACTGAAAAATACTGCACTCACTCTACGGTATTTCCAACTCCTGAAACTTTTGTTTAATCGGGGTTTACAGATTAAAAGATGGTTGATTCTGTTGATTCGATCTTCTACTATGGGAGTGCGCCACAGCACAGTCGAAGATAGACAGTCTGTCATTAAATTCGATTTAAGAGATCATTTATCATAATTTTCCAGGACCCAATACTAACCGCATTCGAGCTATCGTGGGAGCTGCGGCGGCTATCAGCTCTCGAGCACGAGTTCAAGACCGAGTACCAGGAACTGCGCGCGCAGTGCCAGGAGTTCGCGACGGCGCTGCTGGACCACACGCGCACATCGCACGAGCTGCAGGTGCTGCTCAACCACGAGACCGGCTCGCCGCAGGCGCCGCTGCCAGAGCCCGGCGCGCCCGAGCGGATGCGCCTGTCGCGGCTCAAGTTGGCCATCAAGTTGCGACAAAAGAAGGTATCCTGCACTTTTTTGGAACCTTTTTTGTTAGGGAACTTTATTTTACTGATCAGAGCTGTCTTCTAAAAAGTGCATAAAGTTCTTAAAATTATACTCATCGGTAAAGACGGCGCGCAAGTGACATTACTCAAATGGAAGACAGTACTAGAGAGACATAGATAACGAAGTTATAATCCCTAATAGATAAAAACGAACGAACCAAAATAATGTTTACCTATTTTTTTATACCATTTGACAGTTCGTGGCGCACCCTAACGTCCAGCAGCTGCTCGCGTCCATCTGGTACGAGAGCGTGCCGGGCTTCCGGCGCAAGAACATGCTGCTGCAGGCGGTGGAGATGGTGCGCATCGGCGCCATGTTCCCGCTGTACTCGCTGGCGTACGTCGCCGCGCCGCACTCCGCCGCCGGCCGCACCCTGCGCAAGCCCTTCATCAAGTTCCTCTGCCATTCGGCCAGCTACTTCATGTTCCTTTGTGAGTCCATAACAATACATGCTTAGTTTCATCGTCATCGACTGGCCCTTGCATCTTTGTCGATGATTTAAATGGCACTACGAGTAGTTATATGTCTGTTGCCGGCATGTAGAGCAACTATATTGGGCGTTTTAAGGGCATGGGGCTCTTCTCACGTTATTACAAGTAGAATGCCAGTTGCTAAACCAAGTCTCATTTTATTTTCTGCGATAAGCAACAATATAAGGCTGCAAGTGTACGGTGCGTCTTTTTTCTTTGTCATTTGCTTTGACATTTTAATAAGATGCTCCTAATGTAATGTCTTTTTCCAGTTCTGCTAATACTAGCGTCACAACGAATAGAAACGGCAGCGGGAGGACTCCTGTGGGGGAGCCCCCACGCGGAACCACTCTCTCGGAGGGGGGCGGCGCCCTCACTGGTGGAGTGGCTCATCCTCGCCTGGGTCAGCGGTGAGCAATAAACCTTCACTCTCTTGAATCTACTTCTTTCCCTAAATATGGTTTCACAGGGCTTTATTCTTTGCAGGTTTGATCTGGAGCGAGGTAAAACAACTTTGGGACATGGGATTGCGGGAGTATGTGCATGATATGTGGAATGTGATAGACTTCGTCACCAACTCCTTATATGTGGCGACAGTCGCTCTGCGCATTGTTTCACATTTTCAGGTACATACTTTACTATTTCTTAAATCGTTTTTGTTTATAAGGCATTTATCACTCTTATATTATAAACTAGCTGCGGGCGGCCGCCCGCACCTTCGTCCGCGTGAACTTTTATGCCACCGAGTTTCATACTAATTTAGAACCCCTATTTTATCCCCTTGAGGGTAGAATTTATAAAAAAATCCATTCTTAGCGGATGCCTACGTCATTACATCAACTTGCATCAAATTTTAGCCCGGTCCGTCCAATAGTTTTTTGTGTGTTGCTAGTTCACTATGTTAGTCAGTCAGTCCTTTGAGTTATATATGTATATTTAGATTATTTAGATGACTGAGAGTGATAATGGGAGGAGACAAATATAACCAGAAAGCTTCGAACTGCTAAGCTATCGTGTTATTGTGAGTCAACCATGAAAGAAAGACTTGTACTGTCATGGGATATATTTAATAAGTATAATTTAAAAAAAAAACCGGTCAAGTGCGAGTTGGACTCGCGCACCGAGGGTTCCGTACAAACCTGTAGATAAGGAGTAGTAACTTTGAAATGTTCAATATTGTCAAAAATATTTTTCAATTTTTTTTTTTATATGATGAAACTGCAAATTTACGGTTTTCGTAATTTTTCCTATATCTGTACTATAAGACGTGACTTCGTACTAAATTTCAAGATTCTAAGTTTACGGGAAGTACCCTGTAGGTTAGGACTCCCGTGCGAGTTTCGAAAATTTGCGGAAATTTGCGGCCTAAACGGCTGTATCTTTTGATTGCGTTGGCTTAGAAGGTTGATTTTTCTACAGCTTCCAGGGACAGTAGACCTAAGTATCATATAGAAATTTCAGTTTGATACCTCCACGCGTTCCTGAGCAAAACGGTCTTGACAGACGGACGGACGGACGGACGGACAACAAAGTGATCTTATAATGGTTCCGTTTTTTCCTTTTGAGGTACGGAACCCTAAAAAAGAAAACATTTCCGTCATACATGATTTGATTAGTGTGTGGCTTTAACCATTAAGGTTATGGTTCAAACATGAAGTAACTTCTCCCATTTTTCCAACATTTCCCTTCACTGTTCTGCTCCTATTGGTTTTAGCGTGATTAAAAGTATACTATAATCCGCTCAGGAGTATGAAAAATAATTGCACCAAGTTTCGTTAAAATCCGTCGATAAGTTTTTGTTACTATAACGGTTATACAGATAGACAGAATTAAAATTTACTGATTGCATTTTTGGCATCAGTATCGATCTAAAATCACCCCCTGATAGTTATTTTGGAAATATATTTCATGTACAGGATTGACCTATCTACAGATTTATTATAAGTATAGAAGACGTGAAATTTCTTTGTTTGGATGTTTGTCCGTCAATCACGCTAAAAATACTGATTTTGATGAAATTTGGCAGACAGGGTAGATACGAGTATGAGCTGACTTAGTTAGGTGATAGGATACCTTTTATTCCGATTTAATGCTCCCTTGGGATAAAAACGTTTTTAATTTATATTTTTTTAATTGACAGGTTCGACGTGAAATGGCGCAAGGGTTACAATGGAACCAACCCAGAGAGAAATGGGATGCATGGGACCCCATGTTGCTATCAGAGGGTCTCTTCTCTGCAGCAAATATATTCAGCAGTCTCAAACTAGTTTATATCTTTAGCGTAAATCCTCATCTTGGGCCCTTGCAAGTGTCCTTGAGTCGGATGGTATTAGACATATTAAAATTCTTCGTGTTAGATATTCTAGTTATATTTGCCTTCTCATGTGGTAAGTTTTTTTTCCTTGAAAGTCTTATATTACCCTTGATATGAAATCATTGTTACACTTAATTTTTTTTTGCGTTTGTTACAGGACTGAACCAATTGTTGTGGTACTACGCTGACATGGAAAAGAAGAGGTGTACGACTGGCACTAACATTCAGCAAGCAAACGGAACCCTGCCAGATCCTGATGCTTGTATCGTCTGGAGACGGTTTGCAAAGTATGTAGTTCATTCCAAATGCACGTGATCCTTAAATCCTATCGACTTGATGAGCTACCATCTTCTTGTCTTTTGCAGCTTATTTGAAACCATGCAAACTCTATTCTGGGCAGCGTTCGGTCTTGTGGACCTGGATTCGTTTGAGCTGGACGGCATCAAGATCTTCACGCGCTTCTGGGGCATGCTGATGTTCGGAACCTACGCTGTCATCAACGTCATCGTGCTCCTCAACCTTCTCATTGCCATGATGAATCATTCATATCAACTTATTTCTGTGAGTACTTAGATTTGTGACCATATAAACACCTGCTTATTCGGAGAGGGCTGCTGTCTTTAACAAGTATGAGCCCTTAACATCTTCAAGATATTGACCGTTCAAGGTACAGCCACATTTGTTTTTTATCGTTATCCTTACCTCCCGGTTGTCATTGAAGGATCAATTAAGATGATACTAGGTAGTTCAACTATTTTTATGTGCAGGAGCGTGCGGACGTGGAGTGGAAGTTCGCCCGCAGCAAGCTGTGGATCAGCTACTTCGAGGAGGGCGGCACGGCGCCGCCGCCGTTCAACGTGGTGCCGTCGCCGAAGACGCTGCTGTACGCGTGGCGCTGGCTGCAGCGGCGCATGTGCGGCCACGCGCGCGCCAAGCGCGAGCACATGCGGACCATACGGGTAATACGCTAAATTTCTATCACGCTAAACAATCTTGCTGTAAATGTGTGTAGCTGGTGGCGTAAACTGCGATAATTTAGCCTTGGCTCGTCACCTAAATAGAAAAGTATCAGTTAGATATAGTTTATCAAAATAGTAGGTACCATGACTTGTCAATCAATTCTTAATCATGCTTCGGTCCACTTTTCGCTTCCTTATTCGATTTAAAGAGTCCTTTGAAAAAAAAAATGTATTTGTCTATTTGTGTTTTTATATGGATAAAATATGTGCCTTGATGTGTGTCTTAAGAAATTCTGATTTTCATATTTGCTTTTTATTTTCAGCGGAAAGCCAAGCAGGCTAATGAAAGAGATTTCAGATATCAGGTAATCATTAGATTTAACGCATTCCTTTTGGCCTCCCTTTCTACATCTATAATTAATTTAATGGTAGTTATAAGTCGAATAGCGCAATCAGAAGGCCAACTATTAATATAAAAATAATAACGATAAAAACTGTGGCATCCTTTGAGCATGTAATATTTTTTTAAATAAAAATTCGTAGCTGGATGAGTTTAACGAAAGAAAGACCAGCATTTTGACAGCTTTCGTTTTTCCTACGTGGTTTTCTGGCCCGTCACTACGTGACAGTGTATACGTGGTCATTGTTAACCTCTAGTTGTTTCTGTCAGGCAATAATGCGCAACCTGGTCCGTCGCTACGTGACGGTGTATGATGGGAGTTGTTTACCTCTAGTTGTTTCTGTTAGGCAATAATGCGTAACCTGGTCCGTTGCTACGTGACGGGTTATGATGGTAGTTGTAAGCCTCTAGTTGTTTCTGTCAGGCAATAATGCGCAACCTGGTCCGTCGCTACGTGACGGTGTATGATGGGAGTTGTTTACCTCTAGTTGTTTCTGTCAGGCAATAATGCGTAACCTGGTCCGTCGCTACGTGACGGTGTATGATGGGAGTTGTTTACCTCTAGTTGTTTCTGTCAGGCAATATGCGCAACCTGGTCCGTCGCTACGAGACGGGTTATGATGGTAGTTGTAAACCTCTAGTTGTTTCTGTCAGGCAATAATGCGCAACCTGGTCCGTCGCTACGTGACGGGTTATGATGGTAGTTGTAAACCTCTAGTTGTTTCTGTCAGGCAATAATGCGCAACCTGGTCCGTCGCTACGTGACGGTGTATGATGGGAGTTGTTTACCTCTAGTTGTTTCTGTCAGGCAATATGCGCAACCTGGTCCGTCGCTACGAGACGGGTTATGATGGTAGTTGTAAACCTCTAGTTGTTTCTGTCAGGCAATAATGCGCAACCTGGTCCGTCGCTACGTGACGGGTTATGATGGTAGTTGTAAACCTCTAGTTGTTTCTGTCAGGCAATAATGCGCAACCTGGTCCGTCGCTACGTGACGGGTTATGATGGTAGTTGTAAACCTCTAGTTGTTTCTGCCAGGAAATAATGCGCAACCTGGTCCGTCGCTACGTGACGGGTTATGATGGTAGTTGTTAACCTCTAGTTGTTTCTGTCAGGCAATAATGCGCAACCTGGTCCGTCGCTACGTGACGGGTTATGATGGTAGTTGTTAACCTCTAGTTGTTTCTGTCAGGCAATAATGCGCAACCTGGTCCGTCGCTACGTGACGGTGTATGATGGGAGTTGTTAACCTCTAGTTGGTTCTGTCAGGCAATAATGCGCAACCTGGTCCGTCGCTACGTGACGGTGCAGCAGCGGCGCGCGGAGAGCGGCGGCGTCACGGAGGACGACGTCAACGAGATCAAGCAGGACGTGAGCGCCTTCCGCTGCGAGCTCGTCGAGATCCTGCGCAACTCCGGCATGAACACGTCCACTGCCAATGCCGGTGCGCCCGGTAAGATAAGTCCATTGACTTATCTTATTGCTTTTTATTATTTTATTGCTATTACGATTTTAGTCCATTGACATACAAAACGGAACACAAAAGATTGTTTGCTGTCTGAATCTTTTCTGATAATGACATCATCATCATGGTAAATCGGGCGTAGGGTAACTATTTAGTAAACTGTGGTAGGGCGGCCATTGGTTGGTCTCATTATTATAATTTCTAACTTGACCAAGCTATGTGCATTCCATTTAAGGGTTAAACGCACTGCATCTTCATTTTTCTTTCAATCCCACGTCCTAAACAGCGAGTCATTGTTAAAAGTCGAAGTGATATTTCATTTGAAGATACAGCCACGGCTAAATTTAATGTTTGGTTCAAATCAGGTGGCGGCGGCGGCAAGAAAAACCGTCAGAAGGAGCGTCGCCTGATGAAGGGGTTCAACATTGCGCCGGGTGGGTCGCTGGCGCCCGTGGACGAGTTCCTGGCGTCGCTGCATCACGAGCACGGCGGCGGGCACGCGCACCACGCGTCGCTTAGCGCGCTGCTGGGCGGGCCCGGCAGCCGGCTGCGCACCAGCCAGTCCAGTCTGTCCGACACGCCCACAGCAGGTACAGTTCCCCGCGACGCTGCATCAAGAGCACGGCGGCGGGCCGGCGTACCACGCGTCGATCAGCGCGCTGCTTGGCGTGTCCGGCAGCCGCCTGCACACAAGCCAGTCCAGCCTGTCTGACACGCCCACAGTTGGTACAGTCCTCCCCGTGTCGCTGCACCACAAGCACGGCGGCGGGCACGCGCACCACGTCACGCTCAGCGCGCCGCTGGGCGGGCCCGGCAGCCGCCTGCGCATCAGCCAGTTACCATTTTACTCATAATTTGGTTACAGACGCCGCTGTGTACAGCTTGCGTGCTATTCTGTGTATACCGCGCTCTGTCACAAGCCGTTCTTGAAGCTTTGATATTAATTACTCACATTTATTACGAGAACTATTACTGGGTACCGTGGGTTACCGGTAATATACCGTCGTCGACTGCTGAGCGTCTGCCAAAACGTAACAAATTGATGACTTGCAATTCTCATTCAAATACTGCCAGCAACTTTTATTATCAGCGGACAATTTTGAACTGGATTTAAACGTTATTGCAATAAAAAGTGGAACATCGACAAATTTTGCATTATACCTTAACAAAAAAGATGAAACTTCTAAGTCGTTTTTTCAATAGTTTAAAATTGTTGGTTCAGGTATCGGCACGGGCAGCCTGAGCGCGGGCGGCGGCCCGGCGCGGCGCAAGGCGGCCCCGCACAAGCGGCGCTGGGGCACCATCATCGAGGCGGCGCGCGCGGCGCGCGTCTCGCGCCTCATCGGCCGCTCGCGCTCCGAGGACTCCGTCTGCGACCACGCGCGCCAGTCGCCCAGGTACAATTCTTGTCGCTTTACCATTAGCCACGCCCACCGCCCACTCCTAATGATTCGTTCAACGTGCTTGTGGCACGCGCGCTGCCTTGTATTTTTCCATACTCCACGATCCTGGACCATGAATCGAATCATTAATCAAATCGGATCACGGGTCTAATATGAATCGTGTGGCGCAGACAAGGCTCTATGAACAATGAAGGTGAGGAACGAAAGGATTCCCTCTTATACCTTATTTTCTATTTCTCTTCTTTCACTGAAGAGTTATCAATAACGCTGTAATGCTCTATGTCGAACATTTTTCTTCTACCTTAATTTATTTCCTTTTACACTGAAATTCTGAGTTCTGTCCTGTCCGCTTAAGATTCTTAATTTACACGCTGCAAGGTTCAACCCGGTGTAAGTTTAGCAAAGCTTTATTTCCAATAGGTACTGCGCTTTCTTTACCGTTTAGTTCGCTACATTAGTGCGCCGACTATCATTAGACTTTACGCTAATGTAGACTTCTTACGTGTATTGCTCGAGGTTGCAGGTTTGCGTTCTGGCTGACGCTTGTGTATTCAAAGCCTCCTTTGTGTTGCAGCGGCAGCGAGCGCTCGGAGTCGGGCAGCGACTCGCAGCGCAGCCCGGAGCGCGAGCGGCGCGGCGGCGCGCTGCACCCGCTGACGGCGCTGGCGGCGCTGAAGCGCAAGCGGAAGAAGTTCTCCGACTCGCGCCGCGCCGCCGCCGCCGGTGAGTGCTGCTTCACTCGTAGGTAGTTCATTTAGAGGCGGATTGCTGACGGACCGCTAACAACTTGACGAAGCCGTTGAACTGTATGCATGCGTGTACGAGCAATCGTACATTTATGTAAAAATATAGTCGCTCTTGTGTATCATTAGCAGTGTAGCGGCCGGCTCCTTTTCACGTCGAAACTACACACTTATTTTGTCAACGCATCAATTTTACATTGCACCTCTATCAATTAAATCAGTGTATGAGCAGCATTCTATCAGGGCGGATTAATTTATCACTCTTGAAACCCTCTTAACATATCATATCATCCCCTAAAATGTAGGTTATCTCCACATTTTATTTTGGTCCTTCCAGCGTGTGAACCTAGCTTGCGGTTGCGGTTTACAACGCGGGACCTCGCGTATTATTTTTGGCGAAATTAGTCGCGTCGCGTAGTTTCGGTATCATATAAAATATAATCAAACATTTTATTACACTATCAACTAAATATACGAACTATCATAACTACGTATCAGTGACCAGTGGAAACTAGTGCAATAGTGATCAAAACTGTATAAATCAACTGACTTTATTCACACAGCTGCAGAAGAATCTCGAACAGAGGAGCGAACTCGTCCGTCCCGGGCGCCCGTAGGAGCCGAGGCGTTACAGCGCGCTAGCTCGGTGCCGGCGCGCGTACCGCCCCCGCCCCCGCCGCGCGTGCCCCCGCAGCCCCCGCCCGCACCCTCGCCCACCGCCACAAGGGGAGGCAGCCGGGAACCGCTGCTGGCCAGCCTCGATGATGACGCACTTAAGGTATTAAAGTCACTTACCCCAAAGACAGAATCCCTTTGCGATTCGTTTAAACGACGATCACGATAAAAGCAACTAGTCTAGGGGCTCAGCTTTAATAGTCAAACTCTTCTGTAGGCACAGACCTCAATTCTAAATGCCATGCAAATAAAATACGTTATTAATATCGACGAAATGTTTTTTTCTCACCCGCAAATATAATTTCAGCAGGAGGCATGCGGTCGGTGCGGGTGCGACGCGTCCGTGCCGGCCAGCAAGAGCGCGAGCGCGAGTCCCGCCGGCGAGGAGGCGGGGGCGCCGCGGGCCGCGTCGGCGACGCCGCGCGCCGGCCCCGCGGGCGCCACGTGCGGGCGCTGCGCGGCGCTGGCGCGGCTGGCGGGCGTCACGCCGCTGCACGGACACGCGCCGCACCACTCCGCCGGCTGGCTGTAGATTGCCCGCGGGGTGAAACCGTTTAAACGCACCTCTGGGCTCATCTGGCGTACGTGCAAAGCTACCGATGGACAACCGACGTCATTGTCATCAGATATACGACAGGTCGTCGGTAGCGGCCTAAATCTAGTCGACTTACATCATTGATGCTAGACGTACCGGTGAGAGGTACGTCCGTCACAGAGTCGCCCGATGTCAAACATGGGATAACATGGAAGCACAAAACTATTTCGTTTAGTAACCGTTCCAGCATAATTTAGTGAAACACTAGTCTTGACCGAATTTAACGTACGCGTGTCGCTGCTGCACCCCGCGTAGCGATCGTAAAGCGATCTCAGTAACGTATAAAGTAATCGTCCGTGAAAGTACACCATATATATGGTATGTAATAGTTACTTAGCTTTAGTTAATCGACGAGGAGTGGGGGCTGAGCGCAGTGGCGTGCGCTGCGCTGGGCGATATGTGCGTCCGCTAACACAATTGAGAGTAAATTTTAAGTATAACGGTTAGCTATCTTTATGACCAATTCTTCTAATGTGATATGCTTAATAAATAAGTATAGAATTAAACATTATTATTACTACGAGTAATTTGAACAGGAGAAACGTTGCATATGGGATTGAATAAAAATTACAGATGATTTGAAAATAGCACCATACCGTCGGCGCGGCGTACGCGCGCCAGCGATCACTTCCTCCGAAATCGTAAGGGTAATGCGTGGTAACACCACAACGTAACTTAAAATTAGCATAAACTGTGTAGTTACTAAAAGTAGAGATACGACCTAAAAAATTTTTTATATGGTTTTAACAAAGCACATGCGAGCTATTTTCATTTGAAGCTGAATGTACAGCTCAGGTCGCAGGGCCTCGAGGAAGGCTCGCACAGCTTGTGCCAGCACGAGTAGTAGCGTTTGAGCTGCGCAGTAACACAAGAATTTCCCGAGCATCGAATAACGCAACAAATAGGTGTTTGCACCTAAAGCTAGGCTCCTCATAGAATAATACTATAAATATACACATACATTATATTGTCTAGTAGTCGGTATATCTTCCTAATTATATAAACGAGGACATATTTTATCGAACACCAATTAGTTATGTAGATACAAACAAAATTCTAAGATGTAGTTACATATTTATAAGTGAAATATTTTATATACCTATCTACGCGTCGCGTTGTACTCATTTAAGTGCTAATAAGTTACTTAATAGTAATGATGTGTTCCAGAAAGTTTTCCAGTAATAAGTTACTCAGTGGGCGCACATTGAAATAGCGGTTATTTACCTATAAGTAAGAACGAACAACGTGAAACAGGGATTTATCAATGAAACAATGTACTTTTCCTAGCCGCGACGATCACCCCTGCCCCTGGCTCTAAGACACGTAGTTTAGATAGGGAGTAGGCCTAGATAGGTAAGATAATATAACATTTGACGCAATACTTATTGATTAAATCATATGTGATCACAAAGTTTTACATTCTTATAATATTATGATATGATATTCTATGAAGCAGATATGATTGGTTTATTATGTAATATTACAAAGATAGTTTTAATAGAAAATTCATTATAGAGCATTTTAATCAAAGCAATGTATTGCGTGCACCCGACCAAATGAAGCGCTTTCACAAATCGTTTTATTTTAACTGAAGTAATTTTGGTGCTATCGAACCGCATTCAAGCACGAAAGCATAATGTAGAGTAAGATGATAGATAAGGGTAATTATAAATTAATGTAATCCAGCCTGTCACTTAACACAACCCCTGTTTAATCATACTTCAGAAACATATGTTAACCGCACAAAAGTTTCAGGCCTATTATATTAAACACATTCATATCGAAGAGTATACCTAGTTGTAGATGACTTTGTAGAATTAAAGACTATAGTGCGACCGAGACGAGTAGATCGTTTCGGTCTACTTTTGTTTACGGATTCACATTGTCGGCTAGACGCATGCGCGTCAAGATCGTTTGGTCGGGTGCGCGCGACGCGTCACGCCGGGCGAGTGCAGCGCCGCGGCGTCAGCCTCCGATCGACCGGGCCCAGGTTAATGCAGTCTTTCTAATTAGTTTTACTCAGAAGAAATAGTAAATTTACATTTACAATATTTGTAACCTATCTTTGTCAAGAATCAGAAATGCGGCCAGTAATTGAATGAAAATCATCCCGATTAATTAGCAATTGCACAGTGGGGTGAGCACGAATTACTATCGTAACTTATTCGTAGCGTTTACCTATCGTTGAATTATCAATTTGTATGGGTAAACTGTCAGTTTCTGACGTTTGGACGACACGAATACGTTACGAAATTGTTCGTGCTCATCCCACAGAATAAAGACGCAATTGTCGAGTCTTGCTTTGTCGTTGGTGATTGGTTGAGGTTAGTTCCATCATAGCAGAATCATAGACGAAGTAACTCGAAGAGTTTGTTCTTTTGGCACTGTTATACTAAATAGTCACTGTTGAACTATCCACAACATTCGATTTTGACAAAGTCATTATACGTCACAAAATTTGACACAGGTGGATAGTGACATAGTATGTTTTAACCGTTGCGCGGCCGGGCCCGGCTCGCTGTACGCATATCGTCCGAGTCGCGCGCAACAGAGGCCTTCACGCGCTACGAGCGGCTACTATTATATTTTGTAAGATTGTTATTTATTTATACATCGTATTTGTATATAACGGTGCGAACTTTAATAAAATAAGCACTATTTAACAGATACTTTTATTTCTTTAACCCCTTTTTCAACGCATCAATTGGTAACTGAATACGGTACGGTGAAGGAAAGGACGTGGATGTGCACAAAAAACAATACAAATGGCTTAAGAAGAAGAAAACATTTTTAATCAGTATCACATTTTTCCAAATACTACTAAGCCGTGCTTATTTGAGGTGGCTGTCTATACAGACATATACATATGTGTGTGTGTGTCTTTCTGAGATATCAGTTCAATTAATTAAGTCTGTTCAAACATGTTCAAACCATAGTTTTCATCACACTTGCTATAACTTTTAAGAAGTTAAAGCAAGAAATTCAAGTAATTAGCATTCCATCGTACGTAGTAATTGTATTCAAAATAGAAAATTGGCCAAAAAACAAAAAAAAAACTTTAAAAGGCGGGAAGTTACTAAAGTTAATTAAAAAAAAATACACTTTAGTATCGAATGAGAATATATTATTGCGTCTACTGAATTATTTGGTGTCTTAAATAATTGATTTATTGCACGTGTAGATCGGCGCGTTTTTTTGGTCAATTCGCGTGGAAGAGTAAATGCGGAGACGTACCGGTCCGCAGCCCGCTGCCGGCTGACGTCACGGTCCGCGGCGAGCGACGACGATGGCGCCCTCTGGTTCGCGCTACTCTCAACAAGCTCAAGCTGACATAATCGATGCGTTCTTTGGGGCTTTGAGCGGCAAATCTGTAAAGAAAAACAATTTATGACTACGGTTGCGGGCGAAATTCGTGCGTTTTGGCTCGCTCGATCGGCGTGTGGCGTGGTTATGCATGTTTTCGAGAATTAAAAAGAGAACGACACAATTATTAAAAGAAGTCACTTGTTCAAAAGTAAATATTATAAGAAGATATTTAAATTACTTATCGTCATCATAATCAGCCGCACGCCTCCAATTCTGAGCAAAGCCTTTTCTCAAAGATTTCAAGGTCTATCGGTTGATAGCGTCGGCAACCTGCACGTTGTTGCTATTTTTAAAAGGTCGTCAGTCAATCCTGCAGGTGAAAGCACTGCGCTGCGCTTTTTAACGAAAGGTCTGCAATCTAGAATTTTCAGCTACTCGGCCAAAGTGTTAAGAACGTGCATTGACATTTAGCCGTCACTATGATCAGCCTGGTGAGTCTGCCCGGCTGGCGGCGGGCCCGCGGCACCTACCCACCGTCGTGATGCTGCTACCCGGCCGACCTGGGTGCAGTTATCACTCATCATCACCGTATTATATCTAAGTATTTATTCTCTAGGGCTCTAGGGACTTAGTGTCTTGGCTAAAGGGACACCTACGCTCACTAGGGTGTTAGTTTCCTTCCTGACTGCCTCTTTGGTGTAGTGGCAAAAGTTTCTGCCTTACAACTGAGAGGTCCTGGGTTCGGATCCCAGGTCGAGGCAAAATTGTTTCTGAGATTTTATGTCATGAATTTCTCAAAAACAGCTCGGAGTCGGGAAGTTTGCAGTGTTACACCCCCGTGCCTCGAAAGCACGTTAAACCGTTGGTCCTGCGCCTGTTCTCTCTTAGGTCATGTCGGATTGCCGTCTCACCGAATTTTGAGAGTGATAGAACAGTGAGTGCACCTGTGTATTGCAATATATCACACTTGTGCACTATGATATCTCCTGCGTAGTTGGCTGATCTCTGTTGGGATTGGCCGCCGTAGTCAAAATCAGCCAAGAGGACTATTATTTAGTTTTCTTCCTGAAGTTTTAGACTTGACAGTTGGGCCTTCTTCCGGTCCCGCACAGTACCCTGTTGGTAGCTAAGCGGCGGCGAGGTCGACGGGCGCGTAGTCGGTGCCGGGCGGGCAGCGCACGGCGAGCGCGACGCGGCCGGCCCGCTCGGTGAGCAGCACGCTGCAGTACCTTGTCGGTAGCTAAGCGGCGGCGAGGTCGACGGGCGCGTAGTCGGTGCCGGGCGGGCAGCGCACGGCGAGCGCGACGCGGCCGGCCCGCTCGGTGAGCAGCACGCTGCAGTACCTTGTCGGTAGCTAAGCGGCGGCGAGGTCGACGGGCGCGTAGTCGGTGCCGGGCGGGCAGCGCACGGCGAGCGCGACGCGGCCGGCCCGCTCGGTGAGCAGCACGCTGCAGTACCTTGTCGGTAGCTAAGCGGCGGCGAGGTCGACGGGCGCGTAGTCGGTGCCGGGCGGGCAGCGCACGGCGAGCGCGACGCGGCCGGCCCGCTCGGTGAGCAGCACGCTGCAGTACCTTGTCGGTAGCTAAGCGGCGGCGAGGTCGACGGGCGCGTAGTCGGTGCCGGGCGGGCAGCGCACGGCGAGCGCGACGCGGCCGGCCCGCTCGGTGAGCAGCACGCTGCAGTACCTTGTCGGTAGCTAAGCGGCGGCGAGGTCGACGGGCGCGTAGTCGGTGCCGGGCGGGCAGCGCACGGCGAGCGCGACGCGGCCGGCCCGCTCGGTGAGCAGCACGCTGCAGTACCTTGTCGGTAGCTAAGCGGCGGCGAGGTCGACGGGCGCGTAGTCGGTGCCGGGCGGGCAGCGCACGGCGAGCGCGACGCGGCCGGCCCGCTCGGTGAGCAGCACGCTGCAGTACCTTGTCGGTAGCTAAGCGGCGGCGAGGTCGACGGGCGCGTAGTCGGTGCCGGGCGGGCAGCGCACGGCGAGCGCGACGCGGCCGGCCCGCTCGGTGAGCAGCACGCTGCAGTACCTTGTCGGTAGCTAAGCGGCGGCGAGGTCGACGGGCGCGTAGTCGGTGCCGGGCGGGCAGCGCACGGCGAGCGCGACGCGGCCGGCCCGCTCGGTGAGCAGCACGCTGCAGTACCTTGTCGGTAGCTAAGCGGCGGCGAGGTCGACGGGCGCGTAGTCGGTGCCGGGCGGGCAGCGCACGGCGAGCGCGACGCGGCCGGCCCGCTCGGTGAGCAGCACGCTGCAGTACCTTGTCGGTAGCTAAGCGGCGGCGAGGTCGACGGGCGCGTAGTCGGTGCCGGGCGGGCAGCGCACGGCGAGCGCGACGCGGCCGGCCCGCTCGGTGAGCAGCACGCTGCAGTACCTTGTCGGTAGCTAAGCGGCGGCGAGGTCGACGGGCGCGTAGTCGGTGCCGGGCGGGCAGCGCACGGCGAGCGCGACGCGGCCGGCCCGCTCGGTGAGCAGCACGCTGCAGTACCTTGTCGGTAGCTAAGCGGCGGCGAGGTCGACGGGCGCGTAGTCGGTGCCGGGCGGGCAGCGCACGGCGAGCGCGACGCGGCCGGCCCGCTCGGTGAGCAGCACGCTGCAGTACCTTGTCGGTAGCTAAGCGGCGGCGAGGTCGACGGGCGCGTAGTCGGTGCCGGGCGGGCAGCGCACGGCGAGCGCGACGCGGCCGGCCCGCTCGGTGAGCAGCACGCTGCAGTACCTTGTCGGTAGCTAAGCGGCGGCGAGGTCGACGGGCGCGTAGTCGGTGCCGGGCGGGCAGCGCACGGCGAGCGCGACGCGGCCGGCCCGCTCGGTGAGCAGCACGCTGCAGTACCTTGTCGGTAGCTAAGCGGCGGCGAGGTCGACGGGCGCGTAGTCGGTGCCGGGCGGGCAGCGCACGGCGAGCGCGACGCGGCCGGCCCGCTCGGTGAGCAGCACGCTGCAGTACCTTGTCGGTAGCTAAGCGGCGGCGAGGTCGACGGGCGCGTAGTCGGTGCCGGGCGGGCAGCGCACGGCGAGCGCGACGCGGCCGGCCCGCTCGGTGAGCAGCACGCTGCAGTACCTTGTCGGTAGCTAAGCGGCGGCGAGGTCGACGGGCGCGTAGTCGGTGCCGGGCGGGCAGCGCACGGCGAGCGCGACGCGGCCGGCCCGCTCGGTGAGCAGCACGCTGCAGTACCTTGTCGGTAGCTAAGCGGCGGCGAGGTCGACGGGCGCGTAGTCGGTGCCGGGCGGGCAGCGCACGGCGAGCGCGACGCGGCCGGCCCGCTCGGTGAGCAGCACGCTGCAGTACCTTGTCGGTAGCTAAGCGGCGGCGAGGTCGACGGGCGCGTAGTCGGTGCCGGGCGGGCAGCGCACGGCGAGCGCGACGCGGCCGGCCCGCTCGGTGAGCAGCACGCTGCAGTACCTTGTCGGTAGCTAAGCGGCGGCGAGGTCGACGGGCGCGTAGTCGGTGCCGGGCGGGCAGCGCACGGCGAGCGCGACGCGGCCGGCCCGCTCGGTGAGCAGCACGCTGCAGTACCTTGTCGGTAGCTAAGCGGCGGCGAGGTCGACGGGCGCGTAGTCGGTGCCGGGCGGGCAGCGCACGGCGAGCGCGACGCGGCCGGCCCGCTCGGTGAGCAGCACGCTGCAGTACCTTGTCGGTAGCTAAGCGGCGGCGAGGTCGACGGGCGCGTAGTCGGTGCCGGGCGGGCAGCGCACGGCGAGCGCGACGCGGCCGGCCCGCTCGGTGAGCAGCACGCTGCAGTACCTTGTCGGTAGCTAAGCGGCGGCGAGGTCGACGGGCGCGTAGTCGGTGCCGGGCGGGCAGCGCACGGCGAGCGCGACGCGGCCGGCCCGCTCGGTGAGCAGCACGCTGCAGTACCTTGTCGGTAGCTAAGCGGCGGCGAGGTCGACGGGCGCGTAGTCGGTGCCGGGCGGGCAGCGCACGGCGAGCGCGACGCGGCCGGCCCGCTCGGTGAGCAGCACGCTGCAGTACCTTGTCGGTAGCTAAGCGGCGGCGAGGTCGACGGGCGCGTAGTCGGTGCCGGGCGGGCAGCGCACGGCGAGCGCGACGCGGCCGGCCCGCTCGGTGAGCAGCACGCTGCAGTACCTTGTCGGTAGCTAAGCGGCGGCGAGGTCGACGGGCGCGTAGTCGGTGCCGGGCGGGCAGCGCACGGCGAGCGCGACGCGGCCGGCCCGCTCGGTGAGCAGCACGCTGCAGTACCTTGTCGGTAGCTAAGCGGCGGCGAGGTCGACGGGCGCGTAGTCGGTGCCGGGCGGGCAGCGCACGGCGAGCGCGACGCGGCCGGCCCGCTCGGTGAGCAGCACGCTGCAGTACCTTGTCGGTAGCTAAGCGGCGGCGAGGTCGACGGGCGCGTAGTCGGTGCCGGGCGGGCAGCGCACGGCGAGCGCGACGCGGCCGGCCCGCTCGGTGAGCAGCACGCTGCAGTACCTTGTCGGTAGCTAAGCGGCGGCGAGGTCGACGGGCGCGTAGTCGGTGCCGGGCGGGCAGCGCACGGCGAGCGCGACGCGGCCGGCCCGCTCGGTGAGCAGCACGCTGCAGTACCTTGTCGGTAGCTAAGCGGCGGCGAGGTCGACGGGCGCGTAGTCGGTGCCGGGCGGGCAGCGCACGGCGAGCGCGACGCGGCCGGCCCGCTCGGTGAGCAGCACGCTGCAGTACCTTGTCGGTAGCTAAGCGGCGGCGAGGTCGACGGGCGCGTAGTCGGTGCCGGGCGGGCAGCGCACGGCGAGCGCGACGCGGCCGGCCCGCTCGGTGAGCAGCACGCTGCAGTACCTTGTCGGTAGCTAAGCGGCGGCGAGGTCGACGGGCGCGTAGTCGGTGCCGGGCGGGCAGCGCACGGCGAGCGCGACGCGGCCGGCCCGCTCGGTGAGCAGCACGCTGCAGTACCTTGTCGGTAGCTAAGCGGCGGCGAGGTCGACGGGCGCGTAGTCGGTGCCGGGCGGGCAGCGCACGGCGAGCGCGACGCGGCCGGCCCGCTCGGTGAGCAGCACGCTGCAGTACCTTGTCGGTAGCTAAGCGGCGGCGAGGTCGACGGGCGCGTAGTCGGTGCCGGGCGGGCAGCGCACGGCGAGCGCGACGCGGCCGGCCCGCTCGGTGAGCAGCACGCTGCAGTACCTTGTCGGTAGCTAAGCGGCGGCGAGGTCGACGGGCGCGTAGTCGGTGCCGGGCGGGCAGCGCACGGCGAGCGCGACGCGGCCGGCCCGCTCGGTGAGCAGCACGCTGCAGTACCTTGTCGGTAGCTAAGCGGCGGCGAGGTCGACGGGCGCGTAGTCGGTGCCGGGCGGGCAGCGCACGGCGAGCGCGACGCGGCCGGCCCGCTCGGTGAGCAGCACGCTGCAGTACCTTGTCGGTAGCTAAGCGGCGGCGAGGTCGACGGGCGCGTAGTCGGTGCCGGGCGGGCAGCGCACGGCGAGCGCGACGCGGCCGGCCCGCTCGGTGAGCAGCACGCTGCAGTACCTTGTCGGTAGCTAAGCGGCGGCGAGGTCGACGGGCGCGTAGTCGGTGCCGGGCGGGCAGCGCACGGCGAGCGCGACGCGGCCGGCCCGCTCGGTGAGCAGCACGCTGCAGTACCTTGTCGGTAGCTAAGCGGCGGCGAGGTCGACGGGCGCGTAGTCGGTGCCGGGCGGGCAGCGCACGGCGAGCGCGACGCGGCCGGCCCGCTCGGTGAGCAGCACGCTGCAGTACCTTGTCGGTAGCTAAGCGGCGGCGAGGTCGACGGGCGCGTAGTCGGTGCCGGGCGGGCAGCGCACGGCGAGCGCGACGCGGCCGGCCCGCTCGGTGAGCAGCACGCTGCAGTACCTTGTCGGTAGCTAAGCGGCGGCGAGGTCGACGGGCGCGTAGTCGGTGCCGGGCGGGCAGCGCACGGCGAGCGCGACGCGGCCGGCCCGCTCGGTGAGCAGCACGCTGCAGTACCTTGTCGGTAGCTAAGCGGCGGCGAGGTCGACGGGCGCGTAGTCGGTGCCGGGCGGGCAGCGCACGGCGAGCGCGACGCGGCCGGCCCGCTCGGTGAGCAGCACGCTGCAGTACCTTGTCGGTAGCTAAGCGGCGGCGAGGTCGACGGGCGCGTAGTCGGTGCCGGGCGGGCAGCGCACGGCGAGCGCGACGCGGCCGGCCCGCTCGGTGAGCAGCACGCTGCAGCCGCGCGCGAGGGCGCCGCGCTCGGCCGCGAGCGCTATCTGGTTGACGACGCGCCGCTCCACCTCGTGCTTGATCGAGCGCGCGCCGTAGTGCACGTCGTACCTGCCAACGGAGATCAATCGACTTTACTAGCGGCCGCCCGTGTTCAAGTTCGAACAAAGGTTCGAGTTTTGTGCCCAGTCTACTCGCCGTGATTTATAAAACGGTACCTCAAACATATATTAGGCCCTAGCACCGCGACACACGCTGGTGGGAAAGGAATGCTCGTACACAAAATAGTATGTAGAGATTAAGCAGTTTGAAGAACGGGGATATTGTTAAGTACGTGAGTGATCCGCATGGCGGGGAGCGAGTACACTAGATGTAAGCGGAGACAAATGGTAATATTGTAGCGGAGAAAGGGAGCGGGTTCTTGCGTCAGTCGCAAAACAAGCTGCAGAACCCCGGAAATGTGTGACCCATTCTTCAGCTGTTGGGACGTGCACAAACATATTAAACTTACACTACTTTAGGAAAGGTTTATGAGTCAAAAAATATCTGATTTCACTTCAGTTCCACCACGTGTCTGACCTGACCTATTTCGCCCATCTCTTCAGCAACATATTATGACTACTGCTTCGTTGGTGTAGTTACATCCAAGAGGTCCTGGATTCGAATCTTAGGTCGAGCCAAAATTGTTTCTGAGATTTTCTGTCATGAATCTCTTAAAAACAGCTCAGAGTCGGGAATTTGGCGGTGTTACACCCCCGTGCCTCGGAAAGCACGTTAAGCCGTTGGTCCTGCGCCTGATTTCTCTCCTATCATGTCGGATTGCCATCTCACCGAACTTTGAGAGTGATGGAAAGTGAGTGCACCCTGCACCTGTGTATTGCGCTCACACTTGTGCACTATAATATCTCCTGCGCAGTTGGCTGATCTCTGTTGAGATTGGCCGCCGTGGTCGAAATCGGCCTGGAGGGCTATTATAACGGCAGAAGTTGCTGATACGATCTCGTTGATGCAGCCGAGGAACTCAATACAACTTACCCGTCAGCTAGACAACCCAACACACCGCCTTCCCACTTGAGATCCACCGCGTGTCTCGACCTGGCCTTCTCCGCCCATTTCTTCAGCTCCATGTTGACAAGCGTCAGTAACTCCTGCCTCGAGAACGGCAGGAAGTATACGATCTCGTTGATGCGGCCGAGGAACTCGTCGCGCCCGAAGTGCCGCTTCAAGATCGGCCGCACCACGCTGTCCTTGAAATTGCGGGACACTTCGAGCGTTTCAGAATCCGAATCGGAAGACTCGACCGCTACGGGAATGGGCGTGTTGTCGCGGGCCTCAACTGTAGACACAAAATTTTTTTTTTTCTCTTACAATACAACCGCTGCAGGATTAGCAGTAGAGTGCGTAGACGATCAGCTACATAGTAATCTCTAACTGCGAGTATACGGGGTATCATGCATCTAATGAATTGCTAAATGAAATGCTAGATATTTAGGTAATGTAGAGTTTATTTTAAATTTGACGTAAATTACAGAAATTTTGATACTGCTAAGTTGACGTGTGAATGCTATGAATGCGATGTATGCACTGGCTAAAAAATTTGGGAAAATGGTTTGTACAGAGCGCTAAATTGCTGATGGCGTGATTTGGGCGTAATATAATATGTACACCGTACATCGAGTTACGACTGCTATCAAGATATGCGAGACAACGAGTATCTGTAGCTCTTTGTAGTGTTCGTAGGCGGTCAGTTACAACATTATAGTCGCTTACTACGACTGCTACGAAACTACGAATAATAATATATAATAGAATAGCTGTAGTCTTTAACTAGACTCACTATGGTTAGCTGTAGTGTGTGGCTCACCTCACCCTGAAGTTAGCTATAAGTCATTTATATTAACGCATAGGCGTTCAATAAACTAAGCATTCAACGGAGATCTGTCTTTTCAATTACACTCGCCTGGTCCCATCACCCGTGATGTCTAGCTACGACCGCTACGAGACAACAATGAGTAGCTGTAGTCACTACAGTGTAGTGCGTAGACTGTCAGCTACGGCACCGTAGTCTTTAAGTAGACACAACGAGATTACGAGTAGCTGTAGTATGCGTAGACGGACAGCTACGGCCCCGTTGTCTCTCACTAGACTTACTACGAGACTACGAGTAGTTGTAGTGTGCATAGACAGTAAGCTACAGAACCGTAGTCTGCGAATAGAGCTTCTACGAGTCAACAAATATATTTTTTTATATAATACACAACAGCATCACATACTTTGATCTGACACCGTGGTAAGTAGGTTAAGCACATGTGTTACAGATATCAGAATCAACAGTGGTATTACAAATACACCTAAATAAATACATATAACACCCAGACCGGTACAAACAGACATGTTCATGCACACAAATGTTTGTACATTGCGGGGATCGAACCCGCGACTCTTGGTTAATAGTCAACTTCTTGACCATTACACCAAAGTGGTCGTCAAACCGTTGTCTTACGAGACTCACTAGGAGTAGTTGTAGTGTGCGTAGACAGTCAGCTACAGAACCGTAGTCCGCGAATAGGGCTGCTACGAATCAACAAATGAATAGCGATATCTACGGCGTCATTTGTTTTTATTCACGACAGCTTCGAGACGGTGTTTTCGCTTACGAGCGCATCAACGCCAAACCGACTAGGAGTCGAATTGGACGCCATGGCCGAAAACGGTCGGATAGATCAGTGATCTTCAACCTTTTTCATGACGCGACCCCCTCGTGTGACATAATATTTCGCGACTCTGGGACCTTTCGCTTTTTTATCATGTATGAATGTGAATGTTATAATGCTAAATATTCATTCCATACGTCGTTTTAGGCGTCTCCTTAATATCGGAAGGATAAAATACTTAATGTAGCACGTAAAACACTAATTCATTTCTATGTGTGGAAAATACGGAACCATTATGGAAGTAATTAATTAAATAAAAGCTAAAATTAATCAATTTCATCTGAGCATTTTCTTTTTCGTTAATTTGTTTGCATAAGTATACAAGTATTATAAGCATAAGCGTGTAAGTCAACCTTTTTAATTTTTATTACTTTTTTACTAAAGTTTTCCTACCTTTGGCGACCCCCCCAACAGAAGGTTTGCGACCCTCCGGGGGGTCGCGACCCACAGGTTGAAAAACACTGGGTTAGATCATTATCAGTACCTTTAATATCCCCCGCGGGCACAGCAGGCAGCGGCGACGCCCGCGCGCGCTGCGCGGCCCGCGCCTCGGCCTCGCGGCGCAGCTGCAGCCCGTACTGCGCGATCTCGTCAGCAGCCAGGTTCGACGTCATCACGAAGATCGCGTTCTTGCACTCGATCAGCTTGCCCTTGCCGTCCGTTAGCCGCCCCTGGAGTGTCGAATAACGTTATAAAAAGAGTGTAACAAGAGCTTTATGATCGATAACCGTTCACCACATTACAAAAGAAAAGATTTTAAATTTAAGATGATTTAGTTAAATCAATAGACACAGTATATTAAAGCAACAGAGAATGTGGGATTTAGTCGGTAGTCGTCGTCGTCTTAACCCACGAGGTATACTTTTTGCAAGCACTTGAGATTTATGTCTCCAGATCTTACAGCCCTTGTCGGGGTGCGCCTTGTCCACCTCGTCGAACAGCACGACCGCGTCTGCGCGCCGCAGCTGCACGTACCTCGTCGAAGAGCTGCAGCAGCACGGTGAGCACGTCGGGGTGCGCCTTGTCCACCTCGTCGAACAGCACGACCGCGTCTGCGCGGCGCAGCTGCACGTACCTCGTCGAAGAGCTGCAGCAGCACGGTGAGCACGTCGGGGTGCGCCTTGTCCACCTCGTCGAACAGCACGACCGCGTCTGCGCGGCGCAGCTGCACGTACCTCGTCGAAGAGCTGCAGCAGCACGGTGAGCACGTCGGGGTGCGCCTTGTCCACCTCGTCGAACAGCACGACCGCGTCTGCGCGCCGCAGCTGCACGTACCTCGTCGAAGAGCTGCAGCAGCACGGTGAGCACGTCGGGGTGCGCCTTGTCCACCTCGTCGAACAGCACGACCGCGTCTGCGCGCCGCAGCTGCACGTACCTCGTCGAAGAGCTGCAGCAGCACGGTGAGCACGTCGGGGTGCGCCTTGTCCACCTCGTCGAACAGCACGACCGCGTCTGCGCGGCGCAGCTGCACGTACCTCGTCGAAGAGCTGCAGCAGCACGGTGAGCACGTCGGGGTGCGCCTTGTCCACCTCGTCGAACAGCACGACCGCGTCTGCGCGGCGCAGCTGCACGTACCTCGTCGAAGAGCTGCAGCAGCACGGTGAGCACGTCGGGGTGCGCCTTGTCCACCTCGTCGAACAGCACGACCGCGTCTGCGCGCCGCAGCTGCACGTACCTCGTCGAAGAGCTGCAGCAGCACGGTGAGCACGTCGGGGTGCGCCTTGTCCACCTCGTCGAACAGCACGACCGCGTCTGCGCGCCGCAGCTGCACGTACCTCGTCGAAGAGCTGCAGCAGCACGGTGAGCACGTCGGGGTGCGCCTTGTCCACCTCGTCGAACAGCACGACCGCGTCTGCGCGCCGCAGCTGCACGTACCTCGTCGAAGAGCTGCAGCAGCACGGTGAGCACGTCGGGGTGCGCCTTGTCCACCTCGTCGAACAGCACGACCGCGTCTGCGCGCCGCAGCTGCACGTACCTCGTCGAAGAGCTGCAGCAGCACGGTGAGCACGTCGGGGTGCGCCTTGTCCACCTCGTCGAACAGCACGACCGCGTCTGCGCGCCGCAGCTGCACGTACCTCGTCGAAGAGCTGCAGCAGCACGGTGAGCACGTCGGGGTGCGCCTTGTCCACCTCGTCGAACAGCACGACCGCGTCTGCGCGCCGCAGCTGCACGTACCTCGTCGAAGAGCTGCAGCAGCACGGTGAGCACGTCGGGGTGCGCCTTGTCCACCTCGTCGAACAGCACGACCGCGTCTGCGCGGCGCGCCAGTGCGCGCGTGAGCTGGCCGCCCTCCTCGTGCCCGACGTACCCGGGCGGCGCGCCGATCAGCTTTGCGACCTCGTGTTTTTCCTGAATCAAAATACACCACAATTGGAAACTGCTATAACTCCTACTTAAAGTTAACATATCCCAAACCTACAACAAATTCGATTCCACAAACTTTAAAAATTTCGTTTGAATTTTATTTTCATTTTGCCAATGGCGGCTCTTGATCAAAAAGCGATTTAAAATGTATTATTAAAAAAACAATAAGACGGAGATATTCGCCGAAGGAAGCTACGTACTTTTTCAATGATCGAGTTAAGTCACATCTGCAAAAGCTGCGATCTCGAAAGTTCTAATATAGGTAGAAGAAGAATCCAAAAATATACTTACCGGGTAGAATAACGAACAACATACATTCCCATTAAATGCCTGCAGAACAGTTTAGAGGTGGATGCATTTTTTGTTTTTATTGTTATAAGCATTCACGTTAAAAATTTACTAAAACATTTTTGTTCTATAATAAATCAACGGTCAACGCAAGTTACAATCAATCAAGCGGCTGACATTGAGTAGGCGTATTTCATAGCAAATTACCAAGTCCTGTATCAAATTATCACCATGACACGTAATATTCAATGGTAATACGCAATACTTGTATACAGATTTTATATGTACGTGGAACACTCAGAAAGATTTGCAAAAATAAAATAAATTCCTAATGATCAATGATTGAGATTGAGAAGAGGGTGTAACAGTCACGCACCTGGTACTCGGACATGTCGAGGCGGATGAAGGCGGCGGGGTCGTCGCGGTGCATGTACCGCGCCAGCTGCTTCGCCAGCTCGGTCTTGCCGATGCCGGAGCTGCCGAGGAACAGGAACACGAGCGGGTGCTCCTCGTCCGCCCAGCCGTTCTCTTTGCGCCTCACCGCGGCCGCGACTGTTTCTATTGCCGCCTGGAAGCATATCAATGCGTCGTATCGTATCAATAGTCGTAGACTGCCTCGTTGGTGTAGTGGCAAAGTTTCTGCCTTACATCCGAGAGGTCCTGGGTTCGGATCCCAGGTCGAGCCAAAATTGTTTCTGAGATTTTCTGTCATGAATTTCTCAAAAACAGCTCGGAGTCGGGAAGTTGGCGGGGTTACACAACCGTGCCTCGGTGCGCACGTTAAGCCGTTGATTTCTCTCCGGTTATGTCGGATTGCCGTCTCACCGAACTTTGAGAGTGATGTAACCGGGAGTGCACCTGTGTATTGTGCACTATAATATCCCCTGCGTAGTTGGCTGCTCTCTGTTAAGATTGGCTGCCGTGGTCGAAATCGGCCAGGACTATTATAACAGGCTTATAATGTACGAGTGCTCCAAATAAATATGCATTACAGTTGGTAGGTTTCTGCCTCACCTGTTGTCCGACGATAAACTGTTTGAGGCGTTGCTCGAGCGGGAACCGGCGACGCTCCTCGGCGGCGGCGGCGGCCGCGGCCTGCTCCCAGCGCCGCGTGTGCTGGCAAACAATAAACAATAGTAATAGTTATAGTATAGAAAGTTATAGTAATTCAGAAAGGTCCACAATAACACGAATCATATTTACTTATGGAAAAAGGAACAGTGGTCCTCGCCAGTATCAACTACAACATCTGAACAATAGGCTTGTTTCCACACTGAAAGAAATTTTAAAACTGATTTACTATAAAATAAGTAATAATTTCATTAATATTTTTCGGCAATTCATAAAATTTGATTTTCAATTTAAATTCAAACTATACATAGTTAGTCGGCTTTGCACTCGACGCGTCAAAGTACATACAAACTCTATTGAAAAAAGCGTTTTTAGAAGTTGATAAAAAGTACGTCAACGATTGGTGGTGTCAACTACCCTATTTACGACTAGTAAGTGCAGTCAAGCGGAGTCCACGACGTCTTGCGGACGGCTAACACCTGGCGCTGTCGATAGCGAGTTACACACCTGCAGGATAAGTTCCCTCGCAGGCGAAGGGTCCCTTGCATAGTGCAGCGCGCGACGCCCGGCATGGTCCCGCGCAGTGGGGTCCGCGCCGGCCTCCAGCAGCGCCCGCGCTGCGCCCGCGGAGTCTGCGAGCGCGGCGTAGTGCAGGGCCGTCCAGCCCAGGAAGGACGCACGCGCGTTCATCGTCGCGCAGAACTCGTCCTCGCGACGTTGCATCGCCTCCAGTGGGTGGAGTCCCGCGGATGCCGCCGCTGCGGCTGCGCCCGCGTAGCGCTCCTGGAATAAGAGAGAACTTTGGAGGGCAAGTCAAACCTTCGGGGGTCAAATCTGTCCGCGTCCGTAGGCGAAGCCTTTCATGACTTTGTGACTCAAGATACCCTACACGTGAACCCTGGGTAGTGCCAAATGGACAGCACCTTTTCCGGTGGTAGGCTTCGGCCGTGGCTGGTCACCACCCTTCTTGCAGTGACGCGACGCCAAACGGCTTCTGCCGTGTTCCGTTGCGAAGCCTGAAGTAGCCATAAAGAGAATGGGTCTGGGTAGTTGATGTGTCCTAAGTAGCCGGTCTCGGCTGCTGGCCGCTGCTGCATTGGGCGCCTGGCATCGGAGGGTAGCGGGATCCGAAGCACGGTGCCGCCGCTGGCCGACCGTAGGAAGTTGGGGGCCCAAGTAGCAGTTTATCCTACTGTGAAAGGCTGCCCCGCCACCTGACGAAAAATCCCAAAATGCTCTACCTTGCCGGTTGGCGACCGGATGGGAGGACCAGGTAGCCATTTTGGGGGGGTTCGGGCGTCCCCGCAGTCTCCGCGTCAGGCTCCTCTTCGTGCGGCAGTGGTCAGTTTATGTTAATGGTAAACAGAGCACTTCCTCGCCCAACTACCATTCTCCTCGCCTATTCACTCTACATTATGAACGTTAAAGCACGTCCTCCCACTCTAAGTGCACCTCACCAATATTAGAGGTCTGCACTCCAATCTCGTCTCTGTCCACCACCACCTTGAGACCGAAAAACCGCAGCTGCTGTTCCTCACTGAGACGCAAATAAATTGTCCAACTGACACGGCGTACCTCAGCTACCCTGGGTATACTCAAGAGCACAGGTTTTTACCTCGTGCTGGAGTATGTGTGTACGCCCGTGATGACATTTGTGTAAGACGTCTCGGGAATCTTGAGAGATCCAATCTTTCCGTACTTTGGATTATTGCGGACACAGATTTCGAACAAATCCTTTATGCTTGTGTCTACCGTTCGCATAGTGGAGATCTGGAGACTACTCGTCTATTTGACCATCTCAGCCAAGCGGCTGACAAAGCGCGGGAGTGTTACCCTTCAGCGCAATTAGTTATCCTGGGGGACCTGAATGCCCACCATCAGGAGTGGCTTTTCCCATTTCAGGTAACCGACCATGCGGGAAGAGAAGCGCGCAAACTTGCTCTGACGCTAGATCTCACCCAGTTGGTGAATTGTGCTACAAGGGTTCCGGACGTTGACTCCCATACCGCTAACTGCCTTGACCTTCTGCTGACAACTGATCCAGACAGATACTCAGTGTCGGTAACTGCGCCACTGGGTACTTCCGACCACTGTTTGGTGAAATCTGTATCCGTATACTCCCCACTCGAACTGAAACCTTGTGGTCCAAGACGGGTGTGGCGATACAAGTCAGCAGACTGGGACGAGATGCGTCACTTTTTTGCATCTTTTCCCTGGCGGCATGTTTGCTTCACTTCAGGAGATCCGTCGCAATGTGCTGAAGCTGTATCCGCAGTTATACGTCAAGGAATGGAATACTTCATTCCTTTCTCAGACGTTGCGATGAACAGCAAAGCTCGCCCATGGTTTGGCGCCGATTGTTACCGAGCCGAAGCTCATAAACGGACGGCCTATACCGCCTGGGCTCGAGCCCGAGCGCACAAGTCATCGGAAACTCGAAAACTGAAGAGAGCTTATAACCTCGCCGCTAGAGAGTGCAAGAAAACATTACGCAGGGCCAGATTCAACCACATTAGCCAGATCGGATCAAAACTAGCCTCATTTCCTGCTGGGAGCAAGGCATTTTGGTCCTTGGCGAAAGCGGTTGAAACCAATTTTTCGCGCCCATCCCTCCCACCTTTGCTGAAACCGGATGGTTCACTGGCCCATGCTGCAGAGGAAAAGGCGAACTTGTTTGCATCCTTATTTGCAGCCAACTCGCGTCTGGATACTGCAGGAAAAGTTCCACCTATCTCATCCCCGCATTCTGACTGTATGATGTCTGAAGTGCGCGTGCGTCAAAAAGAGATTCTCAAAATCCTGCAGAATCTAGATGTACAAAAAGCTAGTGGGCCGGACGAAATTCCCTCAATAGTCCTGCGTAAATATGCGCCCGAGTTGACTCCACCCTTAACACGCCTTTATCGACTCTCACTTGAGACCGGAATTGTACCGAAATTGTGGAAGCTTGCAAAAGTGCAACCAGTGCCCAAGAAAGGAAGCCGTGCTGACCCAGCCAACTACCGTCCCATCTCAGTCACCTCCATACTCTGTAAAATTATGGAACGAGCACTAAACAACAAACTCCTGGCACACCTTGAAGGTAACGATCTCCTCAGTGACCGACAGTATGGGTTTCGCCGGGGCCGGTCTACTGGGGACCTTCTAGTGTATGCCACACACTATTGGAGTGTGGCCATTGAGAGGCATGGTGAGGCTGTAGCTGTGTCCCTCGATATCTCGAAGGCCTTTGACAGGGTTTGGCACGCAAGCCTTATAAGCAAGCTTCCCTCCTATGGTATTCCTGCTGGCCTCTGCAAATGGATTTCAGACTTCCTGAGTGAACGTTCAATACGAGTAGTCCTTGAAGGATACTCGTCGGATCATCATGCCATTGATGCCGGTGTTCCTCAGGGGTCAGTACTATCGGCCACTCTTTTCCTGTTGCATATCGTTGATCTGCTAGTGCCCGGTATCATTGGGTATGCAGACGATAGCACAGTTGTCGATAGATATTTTTCCAGGCCGGGAGCCAGCAGTGAGGAGATTCGGTCTTGCCGAGAGTCCATGGTAGAGCGTTTGAACGGCACTCTTCAGGCTATCTCCGATTGGGGTGATGCCAATCTAGTGACGTTTAACGCCTCCAAAACACAGGCGTGTTTGTTCTCCACAAAACGGAGCCATTTTGTTCTGGCTCCGACTTTCCGGGGTGTACCTGTTCCCGTCACCGATAACTTGCGGCTTCTAGGGGTCCAGCTATCATCCAATTTAAATTTCGGCCAGTACATCGAATCTATAGCCCAAACTGCAGCTAGAAAGCTTGGAGTTCTCTCAAAGGTCAGGCGGTATTTCACGCCGGTGCAGCTTCTGCAACTCTATCAAGCTCAGGTCCGATGTTGCATGGAGTAATGCTGCCACCTTTGGGATGGATCTGCCAAATATCAGCTGGCTGCTTTAGAATCGATAGAGAAGAGAGCAATTAGAATTATTGGTGATGCTGAACTCTGTGAACGCAGGCTGCAAAGCCTTGATCACAGGCGTAAAGTGGCGTGTCTTTCAGTGTTCTACAGGCTACATTTCGGGGAGTGTGCGAAGGAATTGCACGAATTATTTCCACCAGCCCCTTTTCACTACCGAGACACAAGACGCAGTCGAGGTCTCCACCCTTATGTCGGAGACATGCCTACATTACGTACAAAACGTTTTGCATCTACGGATCTTTTGCGTGCGGCTAGGGAGTGGAATTTGCTGCCGCCTAAAATATTTCCGGAAAATTATGATTTGGATGCTTCCAAGAAAAGAGTGAATAGGCTGTTAATAGCCAGACATGATCCATCTTCGGTCGCATCGTCGCTTACCATCAGGTGAGATCGCGGCCAAATGTCTGGTTATTCATATGAAAAAAAAAACCTAAACAAGATGAAAAAATACCTACCGACCAAAAGACAGCAGAGAAACATCGAACTTAATCCTTTGGCTATGGATCCTTGAGTATCAACTATTTTGGTGTAGGAAATCTGCTCCTTCTTGGTCGTTTATTTATATTTATTGGCAAATCTGGCAATAGTTTTGCATTCAGGCCCTGCTGTAACTTTCTAAGGAAGATTCAATTTGATTTCAAATCAAGGGAAATTTCGTTTTTGCGCTCAGGAGGCTGCGTACCTGCAGGTCGGGGCGCGCGCCGAGCCGCAGCAGCTCGCGCACGGCGGCCGCGCGGTCGTTGGCGGCGGCGGCCATCAGCGCCGTCCACCCGAGCGGGTGCCGCACGTGCGCCGCGCGACACCAGCTGTAGGCAGCGTACCTGCAGGTCGGGGCGCGCGCCGAGCCGCAGCAGCTCGCGCACGGCGGCCGCGCGGTCGTTGGCGGCGGCGGCCATCAGCGCCGTCCACCCGAGCGGGTGCCGCACGTGCGCCGCGCGACACCAGCTGTAGGCAGCGTACCTGCAGGTCGGGGCGCGCGCCGAGCCGCAGCAGCTCGCGCACGGCGGCCGCGCGGTCGTTGGCGGCGGCGGCCATCAGCGCCGTCCACCCGAGCGGGTGCCGCACGTGCGCCGCGCGACACCAGCTGTAGGCAGCGTACCTGCAGGTCGGGGCGCGCGCCGAGCCGCAGCAGCTCGCGCACGGCGGCCGCGCGGTCGTTGGCGGCGGCGGCCATCAGCGCCGTCCACCCGAGCGGGTGCCGCACGTGCGCCGCGCGACACCAGCTGTAGGCAGCGTACCTGCAGGTCGGGGCGCGCGCCGAGCCGCAGCAGCTCGCGCACGGCGGCCGCGCGGTCGTTGGCGGCGGCGGCCATCAGCGCCGTCCACCCGAGCGGGTGCCGCACGTGCGCCGCGCGACACCAGCTGTAGGCAGCGTACCTGCAGGTCGGGGCGCGCGCCGAGCCGCAGCAGCTCGCGCACGGCGGCCGCGCGGTCGTTGGCGGCAGCGGCCATCAGCGCCGTCCAGCCGAGCGGGTGCCGCACGTCCGCCGCGCTCTCGCCCTCGTGCGACCGCGAATCGCCAGCTGCATCTAATTGTCTATTAAAGTGAAATCAACATTAATATCTAAAGAGAAAACTAGACTACACTAGAAAACCTTCTATGTTTCAAAACTTACTTTCATTATGTTGTATGTTATGTGTCTTAAAAAGATTTTATAAATGCTTATATATACTAAGATTACTTTCTTAAGTAGGAGAAATCTTGTTCTTATATAATTAAAATTATTTTAATAAAAACAAAATTCATGCAGAGAACTCAGGTAAGTAAACTTATGCAGGTCATGCATGATCATGCTCAATGCCCTAATAATGATCATGATTAAGAGAATTCCTTAGAATTAGAGAGGATTTATCCTTCCCTTGACATTAGGTGTTATGAAAGTACCTTTTTATTTCTTCCACATTGCCCAGTTGAGCAGCTTTAAAGAAACGTTTTTCTGAAACAAAAAAAAACGTTTTTGATATAGGTACCACCTAAGCTTTAAGACAAAAAGCAAGGAGCACCTTAATTCCATCATACAATTTAATCTGTATTGTACCATGTTTCAAAGTAAATAAATAAATATAAATATGAAAGAATTGTATAACTTATTATAAAAAAAATCCTGATGAAGATAACGTTATTTAGTATTAAATTGGCGTGGTACATACCATTGTAAATGCGATCAGCAGCAAGCAATGCTAGTGCTAAAGAGCCCGCTCCGAGCGCGTAATGTCGGCCCTCGGGCCGGGGCGGCGCCTGGTGCCCCCAGCCCCCAGCGGCACTGGCCCGCCGCGCCGGCACGCTCGCCAGCCGCAACGTCCGCCGCAGCGCCGGCCGCAGCGACCGCAAACCTTTCAAGCTCGCACGAATCAGCGGTAAAGACATCGCTCACATCAAAACAAAGAAGTTTCCGTAACGTCAGTAGCTTTGCATTGACCTAGCGCGCGGTTCTATTTATATTCTCCATCATAACAGTGTTTTTAAACGAAACATATTTTTATTTTATAATTTTTACGTAATTATTTACCGATTATTTCATCATTTTCTAAAACTTCGATGAAACTGGAAAACAAAGTGCAGAAAAGTCAATGTCAAATATCTTTTTTTTTTTTTTTTTTGTTCCGCAAGGAACAGGCTAAGGTCCAGGACCATGCTGCCTAGTCATTAGTATAGTATTTAATTCTTTGGTAATATAATCCAAGTTTACGTCTTCAGTAAAAAAAACCTAATAGTACAACAGTCAAATCCATTATTCAAAACATACAGTTATTCAGATTAGAAAATCTTTTGTAATAATTTATAATATTTGATCGTCTAACAAACAAAAACGTCGTGTTTGGAACAACCAACAGTCAAGTCCGATAAATGTCAATGTCAAATCCTTTTTCACACAGAGTCTGTACAAAAACAAAACCAATAACCAAAGTAAACTATGAACCCTTTGATAACCAAATTAGACAACAAAACAAGAAAAGACGAAAAACACAGTATTAAAATCAGATAACTTTTAACACAAAACCACTATATAATTACAAACAGGCGATGTTTATAATCTTATGGTAGCTTTTATTCACAATACAATTGGACAAATCTAGATTTGTCCAACTGTACTATGAACAAATTTGAACAAAGGAACATATGTCAAACTATTTACAAGAAGATCCTGGATAGAGCGCGGTACCAAGTTCGATCTACCATAAATTTCAATCAGCTCATCCATTAGCACAAGGCGCTGAATGCCAAAGGATGAGCAACGGAAAAATATGTGGGACAGGGATTGCTCTACTTGGGAGTTACAATGATCACAATAAGGACTATGGACTATTTTCAAGCGGAAGAGATGATAGTTTAAACGACAGTGTCCAAAACGAAGTCTTAGAATGGTGGTATAAAATTTCCTATTAAAATAAGAACTAAATTTGCAGAACCATGGCATGGTTCCTATGGGGACATTATATGTGGCATACCACAGGCCCTTGTTTTCAATTTGAACTGTGTAATTCCAATGCCTTTTCCAAATATCGATAAACCTTTTCTTTAGGAGAGGGACTATATCTGTGCAAGGTACAGAGATATCAAGATGACTACTAGAATCAGGGACAGTGGTAGAAAAATTTGTTATAGTCCTAGCTAAAAAGTCAGCCCTCTCATTTCCTAACACACCAACATGAGAAGGAACCCACATAAATTCAACTTTAACATTGTGTATAGTGAACAATTCAAGCCAAGATTCCTTAATTAAATAAATTAAATAGTTAGTGTTAGCATTAAACTTGTTATTTCTCATACTTACAAGAACACTCATGCTATCACTGACAACCATTATTTTTGAGTTTTATGTGTTTTAAGGCAGCAAGAATAGCCACAGCCTCAGCTGTGAATATACTTGTATTTGAATTTATTTTGTACCCAATGCCAGTATTTAGAGACCTGTCAAAAATAGCAAATGAAACGGCAGCCTCAGTTTTAGACCCATCAGTATACATGAATCTATAATCAATAAACTCTGATAATTTACTATACACATCTTCTTTTGAGGATAAACTGTGATCAATAATAATGTTCATTGCAGGAAATTTGCTGTGAAAGGCTCCCTGGTAGCATGGAAGCAAAGATGATCTATGGATATGCAGAGTATCAAGAAAATTTACAAATTGTGGGAATCCCTGAAGTATATAGAGAGGATGATGAATGGATGGTGGAGGAGAATTTTTTAAGTTTAAAAGTAGGTGATTATTACTTTTGCTATATAGTTTTAATAAAAACCGTTCCTTCAAGTAAGAGAATCTGATACTTAGTGGAGGTAAATTACACTCAACTTGCATTGAATTGATAGGAGTGCTTTTAAATGCTCCAGTTATGAGTCTCAAGCTTTTGTTTTGAATTTTATCCAAAATATCTACTAACCTACTATCACCAGCAAAGCAGAGAAAACCATATTCAAAATGACTACGAATCAAAGATTTATACAATAGCAGCAATATTTTGGGATCAGCTCCCCAGGACGTTCTACACAATGATTTCAAGATATTAAATGCTTTATTAGCTCTTAAACTTATTAAATCAATGTAATTTTTCCAAGAGACATTATGAGTAAAAGTTACACCTAAAAACTTAGCATCATGGGAGACAGAAATTGGAACTTTATTGTAATAAACAGAAGGAATAATGTTGCTATCCTTACCAAAGATTACCATTTTAGATTTTAATGCATTTATATCAAGATTCAAATGATAGAAATATTTACACAACCCTTCCAATGACCTATTGAGAATGTTAGTAATATCTGTTATTTTTTTTCCAGACACATAGACAACCAAATCATCTGCAAATTGGAGGCTTTTCACTTCTGAACCCAAAATCATATTAAGACGGCGAATATACAGTATGAATAATAAAGGAGAGAGAATTCCACCTTGACAAACTCCAACTGAAGCAAATCTGGGACCATGCAATTGACTATTATGCTTAGCGTAAACTTCCCTTTCAGTCAAAAAATTATAAACCCAATGAACTATTTTGTTTGGAATCCCAACAGAAAGCAATTCTGAAGATAGTACATCAATATTGACACTATTGAAAGCTCCAGCGACATCAAAGAATACTGACACTAAAAATTCTTTTTTATCTTTACTCTTTTGGATATCAAGTTGAAGCTGACAAATGCTTTCACGAGCTGACGACCCCCTACGAAAACCGAATTGATTAGCAGGTAATAGGTTATTTTGTTCTACATAGAATTCCAGCCTTTGTTTTAGCAACTGTTCAAATACTTTTCCTACACAAGATGTTAGAGCAATAGGACGATAAGAATCAGGATTTGACCGCAGCTTATCAGGTTTCAATATGGGTACTAAGCAGTCAGTCTTCCATGAATGAGGAATGTCATTTATCAGCCAAAGTTTATTCAATATTTCGAGAAAAATGTGATGACCCTTTTCACTCAACTTTTTCAACATAATATAGGGAACACCATCTAAACCAAAAGCACTATCCTTTCTAGAGTAAATAGCAGTCATTAGCTCTTGTAAGGAAAAAGGTCTGACTAAGAAGTTATTTACAGAGTTACTTTTGCTGTCTTGTGAAAGATTTGATTGTTTATTTACATAGTCTGGGGTATACTTCTTCAAAAAATCTGGAACCCAGTCATCATCGGTATTGCTCCAAGAATATGTTCTGTTAAATTTTCGCATATAATTCCAGATTCTCGACAGAGGAGTACATCGGTTAAAGGAGTTACACAATTCAATCCAGCTATTAGATCTCTCTTTTTTTAAAGTAAGTTTTTTAAAAGCTTGCAATTTTTTAAATTCTATATAAGTTTTGTCACATGGATTATTTTTAAAATTAACGTAAGCAGACTTAGACTTTTGTACTGCATCTGAACATGACTTATTCCACCAAGGAAGAGGAGGGTTTTTAAAAGACTTCCTGTTGGAAGGGTTAGTAGAAGAAGAGACAGACACATTCTGAATTGGCAGAGATTTATCAATAGAAGAGTGCAAAATTTTAAGAAAGGCAGCATATGCTTCTATTGGAAGAAAATTTTGAACCTGAAAATTAGACAACTCTAAATCTACATTTTGCGCATACATTTTCCAATCTACCATTTTAAAATTAGGGTAGATTGGCAAAAGTGTGCTATTATTTACAAGACCATTATTTACATTATTAATATTTACAGAAACTTTTATAATTACAGGAAGATGATAGCTTCCCAGAGGATCATTATGTACTGACCAGTCACAAGAAAGAGCCAACGATGGAGAAACCAAAGACAAATCTAGGGCACTTGGGCGCCACGTCAAAGAACCAACAGTTGTCACTTCGCCATTATTTAATAAAATCAAACCATTGTTATCAATAACATCCAAAATATCTCTACCTCTTGAATTAACGAAATTGCATCCCCATGCTGTGTGGTGAGCATTAAAATCACCAGCAAATATCATTGGTTCAGGTACTGATTGTATTAAAGATTCAAAATTACCTTTATTAAAAGGTGGTGTACAGTTTGGTGGACAATAAAAACTTACAATACTTATTTCTTTCTTATTTACAATAACTCTTACACAAATGTTTTGTAAAGAATTGTCTGAATATGTGTTTATTTTTTTGTAACTTAAACTATGATGAATTAGAATGGCTACGCCATTATGCTTATTGCCAATATCGTTTCTTTCTATTTGATAACCTTTTATGGTAAAGTCTTTAATAGGGCTTAGCCAGGTCTCAGATATTATTGCTACATGTATATTGTGGTCATAAAGAAATTGGGTAAGTGAAAGCTTATTACTTATAATACTCTGGGCGTTCCACTGCATGATGTTAAGATCCATTATCAGGAGAAGAAGTGGTATTTCTGAATGTTTGATGTAAGATGTTTTTTATTGAAGTGAAATTAATAGGATTTTCTTTTTGGTTTAAAACAATTTTTGTGATTGCATTTGTCAATAAATTCATAAAGAAATCAGATTTTGTTAAATTTTGTATTTGGGTTTCGATATTTCTAAAAGTTAGTTGTGGGAATGCATTTTCATTGAAAAGTTCTGAATATTTTGTTGCTCTGGATTTTATTTTATTTTCTTCAATTTTTGCTTTCTTTTGAGGGCAAGTATTAGAAATAGAGATGTGGTTTCCACCACAGTTAGCGCATTTAGCATTTTTGGGGTCCACCTTACATGCTTTAAAATTGTGGTTACTCTCTGTACATATTGAACATACTTCGGCGTTTCTGCAATATTGTGCAATGTGGCCAAACTTCATGCATCGAAGACATTGCTTTACTGGAGGTACATACACGCTTACCTCATGCCTCCAGGAATCCAAGTAAACATACTGAGGGAGTTCTGTTGAGGCGAACGTGACGGCGACTGTCGGCGTTGGTTGGTACGAGACCGCACCATCCTCGCTCCGAACACGACGCATGAATCGCCTTACCTGGATTATGTTTCGAGAGCTACCAATTAAGGAAGAGATCATTTTGTTAGATAAATCTATAGGGACTGAGGTAATGACCCCAGTCACCTCTGTGTCGACAGCCGGTATAGTGGCCTTTAGGCCCAATTCGTCAAGCATTTTTTTGTTTTGCAAAAATACATTTGCGTTGTTGGAAAGATCAAAAGTTATGCCTATCTTGTATTTATTGATCGATTTTAGATGAAGTATGCCGGTAACGCAGTATTTGCGTATGGCATGTGAAATGGCGAGGCGGTCCTTATCGGTAAATGTCTTTTTGTCGTCAATGTGTGATAGAAACACTATAAATTCAGTTTTTTTAGTATTTTCAGGATACTTTCGTGTGTATCCTGGCACTTTATAAACTTGGTACTTTTTACTAGTGTCCTCATCATCCGAAGAAGTCTCCATTACTGGCCCATCAGGTGGATCCTGTTTTTTCCGCTTTTTGACTCCACCCATCTTCAGAACACAGTATTAACTACATGCACAACTATTTCACTAACTATAATACACAATATTTACACAGAAAGCTACAAAATATACAATTTTACAAATTAATTTCAAAACTAGCACAAAATTGGGCGCCTTTCTTGTTCAAGGTTCCCGCGCTTTTTTCATGTCAAATATCTGTCAGAACTCAGAAGTCAGATGTAGTCCGAATATAACAAACTAAGTTCACAAAAACTGTTTTTGTCGTTATTTTGTACATTAATAAATACTGAGTCATCACTGATTTTCTTGAAATTTTGCTTGAAAAGAGTAAATAAATATTAATTGATTGGCATCTAAACGACTCTTTACAATTTGGTCCATTAAAATTATTGTTAATGCAGGGTTTGTCTATAGGGCTAGTGATGTCCATGTTTCATATATTGACTCAAAATATACCAGATTTGTAGTTACCTCGTGATTCATCGTTGATCACATAAGGATATTCTCCTCTTTGTCAAAAAATACTTAATATTTAAAAAATCTTTCATGATATAATGTTTCGAATTCATTTCATGAACAAAAGCTACTTTTAAATTTAGTATCGACACAACCATATTATCCATGGTTACATTACATCAAAATTAAGTAAGTGTCTAGGTAGCATCCTGGTAATAGATAAATAAATAAATAAACACTTTCTTTAATGTAGAGCACAAAAATAAAATTGTAATATGTTGTTCCTATGTAGCATTGTAGATGGTTGAACTATTCTGACCAATAATTATCATCAATATAGTTGAAGTAGCTGAAGTGATATAAAAAAAGTTGAGCCAAAATTATGAAACAAGTGCATTTTATTTTAGGGCTCCGGAATTTGATGAAAAATCGAAATGTCAAATAAATAAGATTTTCATATGGCAATAATGATATGCTGTTGCCATCATCGATGACATCAACCAACCTCCGGATACGCGATTGGCCGGATTCAGCCCTCTTTTTGAGTATAAATATTCTTTGATTCAGCCGGTCACGTGACCATCACGGCTTGCGCCATTAATTATTCTTTTTATTTGGAATAGGTTTGCTCTTGACCCAAGACTAAGCCCAACGTGGCAAAGACTGAGTCTACGATGGAGCGAGCTCACCTAGAAGATGCCTGTTCACTCTAGCTTTGAAGATTCCTAGGTTGTAATTGCAGGGAAACACTGATGCAGGTAGTGAGTTCCACTCTTTTGCAGTGCGCATCAGGAATGTAGATGAGAAGCGCTTGGTTCGTATCAGTAGAACATCGACACAGTACGTATGGTATCCCGCGGTACGTCTGGTGGTCCGATAGTAAAAAGGGGCTGGCGGAATAAGCTGATGTAGATCATGACCACACTCACCGAAGTAAACTAAAAGTAAAATTACAAAATATCTATCTAAGCTAATTTATTCCGATTTCCTCAGTGCCAATTCCAAATCACCTTGATTTTCATGAGGTTCCAGTGACCCTATAATTATTATTGCCCTTGTTGTGAAACCTTTTGAATGATTTGATTATTATGTTCCTGTTACTATTTAAATCATATTATGAACCACACAACACTAGTAGCCTAGTTTTTATCTGTCATTTTCAGTCTTGTCTGTCAGGCAGGGGTAGATTTTCTTGAATTTTCTTTTTGCGATTGTTTCCATTTTCTAATGATGGTGGCCTTTTTAAATGATAACCATTTGTATTGTGAGTTTTTAAAGTTTCAATTCAACTCCCGAGTCGCGTAACATGTGCTTTGGGGACAGAGCTCTAGTCTCAGTAGTACAAAGCGGCGGGCCGAATGTGTTGACACTCCGGAGTGTTTTTTTGAGCATAACAACGGGGAATTGTTTTCATCTTCTGAAAAATGTCTCTCGGAGGATCCACCGTGCTGAAGAGCACCACCATGCTGGAACAGCTTCTGGAAGAGATCAACTTTCAGAGGACCAAGGAGATGCGACAACTACTGAAAGATGGTCAGTACATTGTTTGTTTGTTTATTTATTATTTAAACTTTATAAAGTTATGTGAATAGTAGATTTGATTCCTAAATATGTTACTTGATTGGTTAGTCGGAATAAAAAAAAAGCAAAACAGTTACATTGTCAGTAAATATAAGCAAATGAACAGATAATTAGTGATAATGAAAATGAAGTACTTCAACTTCAACTACAAGTTTACATTAACACAATTGTCTATAGATCTGTCAATGCTGTCTGTACTAAATGTATTTTTGTCTAGAAATCAGCATTTTATCTTAGTTGTAAATCACCGCTCCATTGTATTAAGTTGATAAAGATGTTCTTAATTTTGGTTTTCAAAATAAGTTCCTCAATCAGCCTTACTGATGCATGGCAAATTGTCATGGCAAGTTTAATGTTTTGTCACACCGCCCAAATTTCATTTCTGCTCAGCCCAAAGGTATGACTGGTAGAGAATGCCCTAAGGTGTTAAGTCAACTTTTTGTACAAAGTTTTGTTGTGCAATAAAGCATAAATAAATAATTTATTCAGTGAACATACAACCTCCTACCACATCCCTGGCCAGTCACATAAAGCCAATGGGGTAGTTATACCGTTTTTATTAGTTGTTTTTTTAGCAAATAGAATGTTTGTTAAACAACCTTGTTGATTGCTTGAACTTGCCTCTGATCAATTTACCATAATTTATCAATTTGCATATTTAAAAAATAGACAATAGATAGTGCAAAATAGACTACAGGCACCAGGACACTCAGAAAGTTTTGCAAATAAGAGTTTTTCTGTATGACTGACTGGTTAGTTATAGTCTACTTTAAAAATATGATCCTTTTTTCTTCTTCCTTCTTCCCTCCACTTTTTTTCGAGCAATTTTAAAAATAGATCTTCTCGAAGATGATTTACTATGAGTTTAAATGTTGCCTGAAACCGGAAGAATTGTATGATAGATTTAACTTTCAAAGCAACTGTTTTTAATTGGTATTACGAATTTAATCATGGTCGTTTAACTTGGGGATTAAGAAGGAGTGGTTGCCCTTAAACGGCTGTAACAAAAGAAAACGTGCTAGCAGTGAAAAATTTAGTTCAGGACAATAGGCGAGTTACGTATCAGGAGACTCAGCACATAATGCAGGTTGGATCAAGAAGCGTTAACGACATTTAACGCAGCCATCCTCGCGTAAGACGGATAGTTTCACGCTGGGTGCCGCATAACTTCACGTAGGCACAAAAAGAGGCCCGTGTGGAGTGGTGCCATGACATGATCGATAAATTTGATGCAGGTCCGTCTCGGCGTGTTTATGACACGTTACAGGTGTCATAAACACGCGAAGATAAATCCATGAGTCCTGGATTTATCTGTACGACCCAGAAACTAAGCGCCAGTCAACGGCTTGGGTGCTTCAAACGAAGCATAGCCTGGTAAAGTGAAGCGATCTAGAAGCGGAAGGAAGATTTTGTTTGATCGTAAGTTTTTTCTCTTTAACTGTCTACTTCATATCAAGCCCTTCACAAGATCCAATCAATGCTGAATGGTGTACTACCAAATGCTTGCCAAAAATGTTCTCTGTTGTGAGTAACAAGCGGCCAAACACAAGGCTCCGCAGGCTACTGCTTCACCACGACAACGCGCCCGCGCACACCGCGCTCAAAACAGTCGATTTCCTGAACAGCACGTCGGTTGAACTTTTGGGTCAGGCCTATTTAGCACCGTGTGACTTCTTTTTATTCCCAAAAATTAAAAATCAGCTCAAAGGAATACTATTTTCGTCGCCGAAAGATGCGCTATCAGCGTTTGAGCAGAGTGTAAATGAAGTGTGCAGCGGACTAGAAAAACTGGTTTAGACGCATGGAACTTTGTGTTAATGCTAAGAGAGAGTACTTGAAAATATTTAATTAAAAAAAATACCTATAGATCAATTATTTTTATTTTCGCAAAACTTGTGTTTCACGTACATCGAGGTTCTAAGGTACTTATATCAAAACGTCACCGTACACAGAACCAAAGCTCTAATCCTATTTAACTACAGCGGGGTGTGAGACAGGGAGACGTTATTTCTCCGAAACTGTTCACAGCTGCGTTGAAGGATATTTTCAAGCTCCTGGACTGCGATGAGTACGGCATTAACATCAATGGCGAGTGCCTTACAAACCTGTGGTTTGCCGACGATATAGTTTTGATGGCTGAGGCATCTGCTCAACAGTTGGCGTCGAACAGCTGATGCAAAATGCTAGTTTTGAAGTAAAATTGCTTTTTTATTTTTGCAAGAATATCATTACACATTTACAGACACATTATCCATAGCATTTGACTGCCCCATTATCGTGTAGACGAGGGTGGCGGCCCCGCGTGGGCATGTAGGCTATGTGGGGCAGAGCGGCTGTCGCGCGAGTAAACGCCCCAACTCGAGAACGTTGAACTGTATAATTGCAAATTCATTTGCATTTGAGTTCGGAGGTGAATGGAGACTTCTAAATTACGTGTGTAATTGCAGTTAGGATGATTTTCTTTTAAGTTAACATTATTAAGAGCAAGCTAAAGGGTCTTACTAACGTTATAGCGATCTGCATAAAAATATCTGCATGTTTTGGAGCCTAATTTACTGTCGGTAGTTTAGGAACAATCTTACCTACACTTGAGAGTTGTGTACCAATCAAAATTGTCTGCGAATTGTTTTTACTTGATTTGTCATTAATTAGCAGCAAAATACGCACATTGAGGGATAAGATCCGGAACGAGGTCATACGACATAGGACAAGGGTAACTGATGTTGTCCAAAAATGTGGCAGTGGGCTGGCCATGTCTGTCGCAGAACCGACGACAGGTGGAGCAGGAAGGTTCTCGAATGGAGACCACGCTTAGGTAAACGTAGTGTGGGACGCCCCCCGGCTAGATGGACAGATGACCTGAAGAAGGCAGCTGGTAGTGACTGGATGCAGAGGGCGGGAGATCGTGCGCTGTGGCGCTCCTTGGGGGAGGCCTATGCCCAGCAGTGGACTGCAATAGGCTGATATGATGAAAATACGCACTACTGAATTGCTGAGTAAAAACCTGCCTGCTCACTCAGGTACCCTAATTGTTAGCAACCTGCACGTTGATTAGAATTTTATAAGGATTTTATGTGAAGAAATAAGGATGAACACGAGATATATTAAAACACATTTATTTAACGTTTAAATTACAACAGCATTGGTTTAGACGAGTTGCGTGTTCCGCGTCGGGCGGGCGGCCGCGGCCGGAACATGCACTAACTAGGAATGTAACACAAATATAACTTATTTGAACTCTTGGAGCCTCGTTCAGTCGACAGATACACCTCTTATCGAAAACTTTACAATCTTCAGAGTACAGTTAAGTTTGCAGAGACGTTAGCACTTTATGCGTTCGTTATTATTATGCATCAGTTCAATAAATTGCATTATAAACACTTAGGATGTAACTCACTAACTTACGTTGAACTAAACAGTGACCACAATTTTGTAACTATTACATAATATGTCGATGTTTCGGTAGCAATGCATTTGAGCAAACCTTATGGCGGCGGTATGTTCTACCTAACATGTTGATGCAATGGACGTGTAAAATATTGAATCTATTGACAACACCCTACTACCGATTTTACACTGGTAGAATTTTTCATCGACAGTTTGATACACAAAAAAGGCTAGGTACCATTTGAATTTGATCGTAAACGGTGGTCTAAACACTGCTGTGTTATTAATTACCAATCACCACCTAAATAAATATTTTCGGCTACTGGAAGCCTAGTGAAGTCTTGAGTATATCAAAATTATAAATGTTTCTTTCAAATATTTTATAAAATTACATGATTTAAAATACTAGCTATGTAGATTTAGATGTAGGTAAGTGTCATATATTTCGAGTAATATGTTAATGATGCTGCTTTAGAGGCCTCATTGTAAAACGATTACAATCTAAATAAAAATTCTTTAGAATAAACTTTAAGCAACGGGCTATAAGCATTGATACGGCGACATGTACACAAAGAAGCTAATGTACAGCTCAATACGAGATTCGTGGTTCGTGCGGCAGCGCCGCGCCGCGGACACGTCAGGAGGTGCTGTGTCGTGACTCCATAAATATTACTTCATTGTACTTATGTAAGAAATGTGCAAATAGAACATACATTTCATGATTTTTTGATCAAATTAAATTCCAAGTTCAACAACCGTTTCAATCATTAGATAGCTATTTGAAACAAACAAATAAAGTTCATTTGATACAATTCCAAGACGAAGAATAATAAGTTAATACTATATTTCATTATAACTAATGTGGATTCTTTAAAAATGAACTCGTTAGATCGATAGTTAATGAACGTTTGCTTAATCTACGAATCCATTTTCAAATTATTTTCCACTTTTTGTTTCGTACATAACATAACACAGTTTGGAAATAAAATAAATTAAGTCGCGAAATAAACTGATCGAATTAATAGAGACTATAATTTTCAACAAACCTTAGCAAGAAGCAACTCTAAGGCAGCTTATTGAATGACATGTCCCTTTTCAGTGTCACTTAATCTAAAGGCACTTAGTAGTTTACATTTTACATGATTTAAAGTAATAGCATTTTTACAAAGTAACATTAACATAAATACATGACGAGCGCAACAATGTTTGTACATAATAAATTGTGTAACATGCAGAATGAGCGAACTCCTAATGGGTTTTGGATCGTATAGTCACGGGTTGACGGTAATTTGTGTTTTCAGAGAGTGGTTTTGTGGTGCTGCAAGGCACGACCTACTGGACCGACCTGTTCGTGCGGCACTTCCTGTTCCAGGAGGAGCAGGCCATCGACTGCGACGACCTGCTGTTCTTCGTGCGCAAGCGCCACGTGAAGGGCTCGTCGCGCTACCTGCCCAAGTACGAGGTAAGCACCTTCGCACAGTTAACTACCTTAACTTAACGCGCCTAGAAACGATATCCAATCGCCAAGTGCTTGAGACTGCATAATATTGAAACGCAAATCTTATCTAACCAACCTGTTCAATTAATTCTCCACAGATTTTTAGGCTTATTTTATACAGCTTTCTTAATCTACATTACAAAGACAATAACTAATGTTGGGACAAAATATTATCAATTGGAATAGTCGCGAATTTAATTAGATTTTAATCGTTCTATGCTCTGTTGAATTGTAAATTGATGTCTGAACACTGAATATTTTCATATCATATTTAGCTTTAATGTAGATTGAAGAAAGTTGTACAAAAATACTATTAAAATGCGTCGATACAAGTCTTATTACTTTTGCAGTCTGGTTTTATTAGTATAGGTTATTCAATGTTGGAAAATCTAGCGTAAAATATTTGATTCTGAATCTGACTATGGAACTGATGTCATGGCGTACATACATTATCTTAGTATTTTATTTTGATACTATCCGACTATAAAATAAGTCTATCAAACAAAATGTGTCAATGCAATAAATATCGATCAAGATTAGGATATCAGTTTATTAATTTTCTTGCTATATTTAGTATATGAATATTCATTTCAAGTTTCATTAGGGTATCATAACATTTTGAAAACTAATCAATTCAATTCTATGATTTTCTTTGAAAAACTACTTGTAGACTCAATTATTCAGGTAATAATTATAATTATTTTCGCAGTTACGTTTATAGGATAGCTAAAGTTCAACAGTTTGGCCGCGCGTCCAGCGCCGACGCCCCATGCGTCGGCGGGACACGTTACTGATGAGATTTCTAATTCATTTGTGCATTTCCTCGCTTTCAAACAAGGTTCCCGTACCTAATACTCGATTTGTGACTCTAGGAATGCATTTACTGCAGGTGCGTACTACTTAATTTTAGCGAATGAATCTTTTAATTCCTAGTTTAGCACCATTTGGATGAGTGTCACGAAAATCTATTTTGAAAAATCTTTGGTAATACAAAAAGTTTGCATTAACAACAGTTATGTACTTTATTTTAAACAATATAAAAATATTATTTCTTACAATAGGCTGGTACGACAACAACTATGTACTAGCGCACGCGCCGCCGCGGCGGTCCGTGCGCGAACTAATCACAGTACATTCACTAATAAATAGTATGTTCTTAGACTCGAAATCCATTGTTCAATAACCACTTATAAAATATACAATTTACAAAAACAAAAATTCTATTAACAGCTGACAGTAATTGATCGATTATTGTTCTCTGTTTTAAACGAAAACCTTATAATTCTATTCAACAATAAAAGCATAGAGGTCATCAGAATTTAGAAGTGTTCGCGTCGAGCACTAGCCCTGCGTCGTGAACGTCCCCGGCACCGACCCGTCACGGAGCCGTCACTCGCGCACTGCACTGCACTTCACTTCGCTCCGCGCTTGTTGCAGACGGACGTGGAGGTTTTCCGCAAGGACTCGAAGAAGCTGCCCATCGGCGACCCCGAGATCGACTGGGAGGAGACCGTGTACCTGAACCTGATCGTGCACCAGTTCGACTACACGCTCACGCTGGCCATCTGCACGCGGACCAGCCCTAAGGAGCTGCAGGTGCTGAAGCGGCACTCGCAGAAGGTGAGCGTCATACGCGCTCGGGCGGCGGCGGCGCGCGCGCGCGTCACTAGCTGAGCCGGCTGAACAGCTTGGTGCGCGGCCACGGCAGCGGCCAGTCGTAGCGCCGCGGCACCGGCCCGCGCACGTTGCGCTCCAGGTACGTGAACAGCCAGTACCACCACTCGCGCTGGATCATGTACGGGCTGTGCCCGTTGCCGGCGCGGTGTGGCGTCACCAGCAGCGAGTGGAACGTCCAAAACAGCCGCGTCGTGATGTAGTACGCGATCACCACGTCCACGGTGTAGTGCCCGTGCGCCAGCAGCACGAACGACACGCCCAGCAGCGCCGATCCCCACATGGCCCAGTGCATCGGCCACAGCTTCCGCGGCGAGTACTCCGCCACGATCAGGTAGCTCAGCACGAGCACCATCGTGTGCCCCGAGTATATGTAGTCCCCACAGTACGTGTGCTTCCCGTTTATCGAGAGCCCGAAGCCCGATATCAGGTAGAACATTCTCTTGAGCACCAGCAGCGGCGTGGTGTTGTTGCTTTTCGGGCTGCAGTAGTACGTCTTGCTGGAGACCGGCATGACGGTCACGAACATGGTGACCGAGCGGTACAGGTACAGCAGGCCGATGATGAGGAACAGGCGCCGCGCCACGATGAAGCGGTGCTTGTGGAATACGACGACGAGCATCGCCACCGTCGTGGAGATCATGATCAGGTACTCGGACACGGCGAGGCCCCAGTCCCGCGCCGCGATATTGTCCAGCACGATATCGTTGAGCGGCGCCGTCGTGTTGCGGTCCGGCAGCCGCTCGTGCACGAGCGAGAGCGACATCATGTTGATGCACACGCACATGAAGAGGAAGAAAAAGGCGACTATGGTCTTCCAAATCTCCTTGGGGTAGCGCTCCTCGCGCACCGTGCCGGGCGGGATCTCGACGATAAACTCGCCGGCGTGCGCGCGCGTGGGCGAGTGCTCCTGGTCGGGGTCGGAATCGTCGGTGGGCGGCTGCGGCGCGTCCTTCTTTACGTTGCGCGCCAACAGCGGCTGCCGCTGCATGAGCTCGGCCTGGCTTGGCATCTCGGCGGGCCGCGCGTCCGGCGGCGGTCGGGACGCGTTGTTGTTTAGGTCATTCCGCTTCAGTCGCTCGAAGTTGATGCCTTTGATGTCCTCGCGCGCGGTGTGCGAGGCTATGTCCACATCGCAGGGCGCGGGGGCGGCGGCGGCGGCGGCGGGCGCGGGCGGCGAGGGCGCGCGCGGCACGAGCGCTAGCTGCTTGGGCGGCAGCTCATTGGCCAGGTACACGCGCACGGACTCGACCAACGGTTCCGCGAAGTTTATCTGCTTAGGCGGCGACGGCTCCTTGCTGAGCGACTGAGCGGAGATAGTCATCCAATCACCATTTGGATGAATTGAGCCTGGAACGTGAAAAAATACATGTTAAAAACCGATTACCGAACATTAATGAATCTAGTTTATTTAGACTGGTTTTATCAGGTTTCATTGTAACACGATTCAAATTCAACTCTCCATTTTACGTAAATTTAGTATTTCCTCACACGAATTAACTTATCGCTGATTTCAGTCGGTATGATTATGAAATTTTTTTGCGCACTCAAAATATCATGTTACTTTACCTACATAATCAGAGTGACTTAGTCATGTTCCGTCTTTGTTTGTCACAATCCGGTTTTGTACTGTGATAATTGCGCGTTTGTTCTACCTATTCTAGAATTTTCAGTTTGTGTACAAACAATGTGTATCAGTTACTGCGGAGACACGGTTCAAAGACCGAGGGCGTCGATTGTGGGGCAGGAGCGACCGGCTCGTTGATAATCAGTCGCTAACGTCGGCGGCGGCGGCGGCCGCGGGGCCCGGCGCCCCGGCGCCCCGGCGGGGCCCGCACGCCGCGCGCCATCCGCAAATATAGATCGTTCGTGACTAGCGATTTCTCTTTCAGCACTCGCTCCGCGACCGTGTGCGACCACGCGAGCTTTATTTACGAACGTATACATACGGGAACATCACGCGCTCCCCACTCACCCGATCAATGGGCGAGCTGTCATTGTGGTCGAAAGCGGGCGCTCATCGATTCCGTCGCTTGTCCTATGCGCCCGTTAGAAAGCCGGAGCGCCGGCCCCGCGTCCAGTAAAATCACACTCACGTAAACGAGGTCGAAATGGAAAACGATCACACACACTGCACAGCACGGGTAACGGGATCGTCGAGAGGGGCGCTCGCGGGCGAGCTTCGTGAACTTACGCGGAGCAGATTCGCAATTCGGAAAGCGGTTTTATTCGCGATAAGAAAACGTTTGACGGAGCGATCGTTATGAGCGCGCTCGCAAGCTGTCGGCCGCGTACTAGAAAAGATGTAACACTGGTTGGCTTCGGTCGGCGCGCGGCGCGGGCTCGGGCTTCGTCGGGCGCAGTCGCGCGCGTTCGGCTCAATGGAATAATTACGCGCGCGTGACGTCACAGCAGACGGGTGCCGCCAGTGCAGCCGCACCGGGCTCTCGCCGCTCGCCTTGTTCATCTCCCACCCGACGCTCGATGCCCGAGGAGCTTATAGAAACGCTAAATGTCCCGGGCGGGGTTAATGCACCGACCGGAGACGATTTAGACTCTGCTAAAACTAGTCGCTGCATTGTAAACAAACAAAAGTTATCAAATTGTTTGTTATTCGTGTTCGCCGGTATCGGTTATTCTACGTTGAAAGACGATAGAAAGGAAACGTAAGCGTAATAGTTTCGCAAGCAGTGCGTCGTAGTACGCGTGTTGCCGCGGCGAGGGAGCCGGTTTCTGCGCCGATATACTTTAAAGACTGCCTGTAGAATCCCGGAGGGCAGGTTTTTTATTACCAAGAGATGCTGATGTAGCCATGGTTATCAGAAAAGTTATAAATGATCAATTATTTGATATTATAGCTAAAATAAATTAAGAGCCACTTAAGTATATTATTTTATAAGAATCAGATAGATGACATAATTATTATAATCCATTTAGTTAAGTCGGAATTTATTTAAATCTTACAGAACACGCGTCCTTGCTCGGTATCAGACGCTCCGCCCTCACATCCCATAACTGGTTGTATCGTGGCCATTCGTGGCTTAGGCAACATTCCATATGTTCTACGAATTCCAACTAATAAACTGTGACTTAATGAAATACCAATTAGGTTAATAATCAGAAACGCGATTGTTGTTCAAACGTTTTCCGCTTACTCGTTATCAAAAAGGGTTTTTTCAAAGGTTAGAGTTTTAATCGTGTATTTTGTTGTCTTAAATATTTTTTTGATGTAGGTATTAATAACTCCTTTAGAAAAGACTAAAATTTATAGGAACTTCGGTTATATTTTTATATGCATCTTTGCGAATGTTTACTCCATTGCACAGTCATCATGATACTCATGATGTTATTTCAAAAATAAAAATAATTTAACTATAAATAATGCCGAAATATACAGATGAAAATTGCCAATAACTGCGTGCTAAGCTTTTATTGTAGTTTTTTATAATACTTGTATTGATAATAGTGGTGTAATATGAAAATACGGATATTTAGTACCGTGACCTACTAAGTTATAGGCTGATGTTGCATCCCTGGGCTTCGGGAGAATATACAGGGTTACCCTGTATAAATCACGGCGGCTGTTCGCGCAGCGCTGCGCAGGGCGGAGGCGGAGGGCTAATGAATGTGTACCGGAAAATAGATGTGGCGATTCATGGTGAACGTCTTCACTGCTGCCATGAGATCCGCACCGACCTACATTTCGAATCTGACATGACCTAAATCTGGTACCTATCTAAAAGGAGATTATCCATACTATAATATTATAAATACGAAAGTTACTCTGTTGCTCAATCACGCCTAAACTACTGAACCGATTTGCATGAAATTTTGTATAGAGATATTTTGATACCCGAGAAAAGACATTGGCTACTTTTACCTCGGAAAAATGACGCATTCCCTCGGGAAAATTCATGTTGGCCGACCGCTTTTAGGCCTAAAATACTGAACAGATTTAAATAAAATTTGATAAGGAGATAATTTTAGACTTAAGCATGGACATGAGTTACTTTTGACCGCGTGAAAACTATGCATTCTTATGGGAAAAATAGTTGCCAGGGAATCTGATCGCTTTCACTCCTAAATTACCAAAGATTTTGATTTTATTTGGATAAAATTGGAACTACGAGAAAACAACGCATTCCAAAAAAAATACCTAATGCGGACGAAGTCGCGGATAAAAGCTAGTTTGCAATATTTTCTTAATACTACTACGAAAACAATCCTATTAGTTAAAATTTCGTATTCATGATTTCGTTGATGGCATGAGAGAAAAAAGATACCAAAATACTTTTTTAACTCGCTAGAAAAATTCCTAAGTAGATTTATAACCACATTCAGGTACCTGATGTATTATCATAGACAGTGTTCGGCAACCCTTCGCGGTTCGCTTTGTTTACGCCACGTCTCGAGTTACCGCTCCACTTCGCGGCCTGTAACTCGAAACCGAGTGCCTTTCTAACCTTAAGTTAACCAGACAAAGTTCAAAATGCCTAGCAGTAGAACTGTCGAGCTTTCGATATCTTGCTGTTGACATTCGCTCGGTTTCGATATTGGGTCAGGCCGTTTTGCTGAAGTCTAGAACACATTTAGGTCGCGCGAGCTTCACCTGCATCTGGTTTGATTGCCACGAGAGTCGCATATATCGGCCGCGCGATGATTCTGCGCATTCAGCGAATTAGGCACTCGTTGTTGCTGTCACTGCGCAGCGTAGTTTAAATTCAAAGTTACAACGTTCTATGTTTATACTTCAATGTAAATAGTTTATAAAAACAATATTAAGATAGATTTAAGTTAGGTTTAATTTTTATATTATTAATGTTAGTTTTCAAAGTTTTTAGATTATTTTTAAGTTCAGGTTAAGTGTTTCAAAAATAAAAATCATTAATTCATGTAACAAGCCGTTACAAAGGACTGGATTTTATAGTTCCGTTTACCTGACCCTAATAGCACGTGTTATGAACCTACATGTTTATCTTTCTAGCTTACTAATTTAAATAATGATAAAAGTAAATAAACAGTAAACAGTCCTAACACGATATATCATTATAAGTGACTTATTACTAAACTAATAATAAAAGAAAATTTTAAAATGCATTAATTACAAATCAACACAACACAGATTCAATAACCCAAGCGCATTAGTTACCTAACGTTAATAAGTAACTGTAATGGATTCAAATAGCCAACCGACGACATTAGTAAACAATTACCTACTATAATATGGCATTATCGGTGGTATGACGAACAATGACTAAACATTTATTTTTGCTAGCAATTGCTGCTTATGGAGTGAACTCGCAGAGATATCCGGGCATTATTGCTTATTGCTGCTGTATGCCCTGTGGCCGTGGCTCATTATTTGTTGGTTGCCGATGATATCATGCGAAATAACTCGCGTTTTATTATTACGCCTCATAAACGACTTCCTCTCAAAGTGAGCATTGCTGTAATGAATTCCGAGTACGCAAAACAGAGAGCCTGTTTTGTGATAAGATTTTGTGGAAAACTGTTGGCGGTACAAATCTTAATGAAATAAGGCTGTTGTTTAAGCTGAGAGAGGCCTGTACTTGTTATCATCGTCATAATTTGGTTCAAGACGTCTGCTGCACATAAACTTCCCATAAAGATTTCCAGGTCGATCGGTTGTCAGTTGTAGGCGATCTTTAAAATACACTAGCTGACCCGGCAAACGTTGTTTTGCCATATAAATGTTGAGGGTGGACAACCCTTATCATAAGGGGTATGAAAAATAGATGTTGGCCGATTCTTAGACCTACTCAATATGCTCACAAAATTTCATGAGAATCGGTCAAGCCATTTTGGAGGAGTACGGGAACGAACATTGTGACACGAGAATTTTATATATAAAGAGAGAAGAGATTACATAAGTTCTAATGAAATAAGGCTGTTGATTGTGTCGGGATGTGTGTTGGCGCCAATCAGGCACGTAGGCTTTGATAGTTGATTGCGCGCGCCCGTACAAGCGCTCGCGTGACCCGCCCCGACCGCAGTAATTGCGCAACTATGACTTATTGCACTCTGCATAGCATCAGCTACTTTGTATCTATTGATATCTTGTTCTTGTAGCTATCTAGATATTTCTTCAGTGATTCAGAAATCACGTTTTATTACCCATTATGTTATTTGTCAATCCAACTAAGTCCAATGTTTATTCAAGTTGTGCGACATTTCCTGAACACTAAGATATCTTTGATTCGTACAACAACTAAACAAAGTTCTTTGGTTAAGATCTACAGACTGACTTCTAAGTACCTTGAGATTGAGATAACCCAGGGTAATCGCCTTTGAGAAATAAGAATTTAACATGCGGGTACATCCATTCATCAGTAGGTTTTTACAACAGTATTGTCTCTTGATGGGCGTTTATTGGTGAGTAACTGAGTGGCATTAGTGATTTGTGCGCAGCATTGTGAGCTGACGTCAGGGACTGAGTTGACATTGTGCTTTGCTCTTTTGTCGACTCCGGCGCACGCTGCAAGCACCGTGGGAAACGCTTTCGGGGCTCTTCTCAAGAATTTAATTGCAGGTAGTCGATGCTTTATGATGAAAACTATGAGTTACTTAAAAACATTAAAATTATAATGTACATAAAATTAATATCAACACAGTGTGTTTTACACTCGGACTTGGGATATTTTTGGTAGATTTGCCATGGTTCATTTGTTTGTGATTGACAAGCAAGCATAAATCGTTGTATGCACCATCATGCGCACTGACAGGCCGCTAACAACGCAGCCAAGGCCGCTTTCGGCGTTCGTTTACATCCACAAATTGCCTTACTGCCGGCCGCCAACTATGTGGGTGTTTATGTACAATGCGTGAGAAATCGTTTATTTGTGGGTGCTTAGGACGTACTCAGCCCGGAGTGTGATAAATATTTGAAGACTTTATTTTGCGTCGACACAAACAAATTGTGCCGAAACTTTTAGTAGTATAATCAGGCTATTCTATCTGCAAAGTGTGCGGTTTATTGTGTGGTCGCTCGATAAAATGTTTACGAGCGCAACCCGAGACATCGTGACGTCATGTCAGTTGGCGATCGTCGGCGAATCAAGTGGCATTTGAACATGAAAGAAATGCTCGGAGCCAGTAAAACTGCCGTGAAGAGTTGCAGATTGCTTTACTGCAACTCTTCACACGTTTTACGTAGCTATTGACACCAGGCGATCTGCTGAAAATTCAGGTCAGTTTTGCCTCCTTTTATTGTGTAGTTATTTACAGTCTGCGAAGAAAGTGTAAATAAATCCGAGTAAGTTTATTATAGTCAAAGCATGAGATAAGTAAGTGATAAATAAGTTTAAACTAATACTCCACTAGTGATCTGAGGTTCAGTTCCGGGCCAAAGTTGAGTGTTGTTTACCCGCTAGTTGTATTATTGCAATATATAGTTTTATCAATGAGGAAATATCATTAAATGAACCGTTTATCACGATTGCATTTAATTCAGTAAAAAATATTATATTATATTAAATATTTATTATCCAGTAAAAAATATCAAGATGTCAAGCCATAACCATGGGAAGTTTTTGAGGGGTCATTATGAGGGTGATGTTTCCCGATGCATATCTCCTTTCCGTTGTGTTTAAGGTTTGTGTGCGTGTGCGCAGGTGTACGCGTCGCCGAGCCGCCGCAAGATGGACACGAAGGGAGAGAACGAGGAGATGACCTACCCCCACATCTGCTTTATGGTCGACAACTTCGATGAGGTAAGTGCTTCTTTGTTTTGGTGTCGGCTGGCTTAATGTACTCGTGTGTGTTAGTTCACAAATTGCACAGCTAATGTTTCGCTTCTGTTTCACCTTAAGCCAGTGCTTGGGGTGTGTTCATATAAACATCGTTTTCATAGACAGTTAACCGTTTTGCAAATCTTAAAGCACTTTATACCTGCTGTACTCTAGAAATGATATTAATCTAAAAATACATAGTGTTATTTTTCTCTTTGATTCGGAACAGTTACTTCAAAAAAAAATTGAAGAAAACACTTGAGCGTGAAGTTACCAACTTGGAAACCTTTTTACTTTTATAAGACCAATGAAATCGTTCTGTAACGTTGCAAACGGCTAATCAACAGTCGTAAAAGATTAACTTTTAATGGGTTTTATACTGTTCGCTTGATAAAAGCATACTTGTCTACAAATAAGATGAAGATAAACGTGCGTTTTATGACTGTATGACTGCATGAACGGAGTGTCCTTGGCGATTCAGACTAGCGTTTAGATTGATGAATATGTACCCACTATAAGTAAGTATACAATGCGAAGAACAAATTGCGATTGACTACGCTTGGCTCGCTGGTAATCGCTGCACAGTGTGAATTTTCACAGAGGCATGCTGCCGTACCTAAAAATTGTAGAGTATAACATAGTGTATATAAAGTGTAACATAGTGTCGGGTCTTATAAATACGTAAAACGTCCTAATAGAAACCGATTATAGACAATGTCGTCTCGGCAATCGATTGAGATTCACTCACGATTGGTCTCCAAAAGAGTACCTAACCGATAGTTCGTTGGGGCCGCGCTAATTGTTTTGCCCTTGGGTTTGTAGTCAGTGCTCTGTGTCAGTGTTATAGAAATTGAGTTTTTTTACATTTGATTATGATGCGACAAGAGTTTTTTAAATTGACGAGTGCCATTATCTGTTTAGTGTTAGCACGGTGGCCTCAGACAATGCACGATGCTATTAGCTAAGCGAGTGTTGCATGAGACTGTTTAAGCGAATATTTGTAGTAGTACCTATCTCCTTCTTAATAAACTTTGTATCCATCTGGACTAATAATGAATAAACAGGTGTATGTTTTTATTTTTAAGTCGGTCTCCAGAAGTTCGCTACGAATTACGATTTGTATACAGCTTGCAGGATTAGCTACGTCAACACATTCTACATGCATTTAAATAGTTATCTACGTACTATGTAGTTGCAGTTGGAGAACGCATTGATAATCGTTTTCTATTGTATTGTGTGAGCAAAGCGGTGCTATCGTGATCGTGAACCCGATAACGCTAGTTAGATCGGTGTTGCGGCCGGCGCGTCACCGCTCCACATCACCGCAATCGGGAAGTGACCGCGACCGCTGCCGCGCTGTTACGTCACCGCCGAAATATGTCCCGGTCACCGATCGCGCGGTTCCTGTACTTGACCGCGTTTTCGCTGGACTTCGCAGAGGCGTCGTGATGCGTGTCACAAGGAATAGGGTTGCCAGTGACGTTGCTTTTAGGTGCCACTAACTCTATGACAAGTAATCTTTTGCCTCTTTTAATTTGGTTGATGGATACTTATGTAGATGACATGTTCGATAACCCTAGTGGTACAGTGATTGACCTTGCGCGCGCGCTGGCGAGGCGGTGCCGTAGCCTGTATTTATAGACGACCTAGACCGCTGGCAGATAAAAACGCATCGTAAACAGTGAAAGTCGACAGGTGAACACTCGCTAATTCGCTTTTAATCTCATATTTATCGCTTTCTCCAACTCCGTTTTGTTAAATTACGAAAGCAATACCTATCATATCCTATAATAGCAAGCTATTTGCTCATATTTTTGTCTGAGCTGGTATTTCAACTGAGAGGTACCTAGCTCATTAAATATTCGACAGCAACTGGTTCTGGCGACCTTGCCTCACTTTAGTTTGCCGGAATATTTTTTATGTACTTGAATGTTCCATGAGAGCTTCGACATTTTAATGCGATTCAAAAGATGCCTTTTTCCAGAAAATAATTAAGTTAGTTGAGGCAACCCTAGTTAGGAATGGCGTGAAGCGATGAAGTAGAAAGGAATCGGCTAAATTCAGGAATTCCTACAAGCGAAAATGTATGTTTACAATGTGCTAATAAACACGAGGCCGGCCATGTGCGCAGGCGCAGCTATCTCGTTGCCGCGCCTCGCCTCCCCGCGAACCGACTCGAGTGTTGATTGTCACTTAATTACTGACAAATTACAATGATACTCGAAGTACGAGCACCGGTGCAATAAAAATTACTTATTCCAGAATCACAATAGAATTACAATTTGCAACCAGTGTGAAAATAGCGTTGCGCCGATGACAATAAACCGTTATCGTAAGAATTGTGCGCGAGTGGGAGTGCTTCGTGGTTTACGGTGCGAAGTGGTCTGGCTCGGGATGCCGAATGCCGATTTGGTCGGATGCATATAAATAGCATCGCGTTATGGTAACGACCCGCCGACCGCGATAACCGCCGACTGCCGCGCTCCCCGGAGCGATGCCGCCCTGTCGAACCGCAAAACAACAAATATTGACGCAGGCTACTCTGAATCTGCTAATGAGTCTGATAATACCATTCATTAATTGGAATTAATTTGTGTTCTGGACGTTTAGGAAAAACATTATTCTTACCATTAGGTTATTATCGTCACAAATGACGTGTTGATAACATTATCGCACGTCTGTCGAAGTATGGCACAAATATATTCAAGTATTTAGGGGAAAAAGACGGATATTCATGGTTTATATTATTTATTGTTGTTTAGCTAAACCAGACTGACCTGGATGTACTCGGCTTAGTCAACAGCAACAGCATTATCGTTATCAACTGGATGGTGTACATACATACATACACACTCGCATATTTACGAAGTATCAAGTCTTGGTGCGTCAGCGCAGATTCATCGTCGCCTAGTTTATTTGTGTATAGATAGGTTCCATTAAAAATTCTTCGCATGTTTTCTATGTCGATTATCTGAGTAAGGAATCGGATTGTATTCAACAGGTAGTTTCTGAATATTCTACATAGATATATATGAGCGTTTTATTAATCTAAGATTCTTCTACTGACTTGCTTAAAAGTCTAGCCAAGTGAGTATAAAAAAAGTTTTTTCATTTTAGTTTATAGAAGGGATTAAGGAACACGATTTCTATCTTGTTTTTCGTTATATGATTCACATTGTTATCATAATTATCGCTGTGCGAGATAAGATAAATATTGAGTGCTTTATTTATCTTTCCAAAGTCATCGTCCTATTTATTATTTTACAAAAATGGAGAAACTGGCTGGTGGAAAACTTATTGCCGCAGATAAAAAATAAGTTCTTCTCTTTGTTTGCACCGTAGACTACATGCCGGTTCGCGTACTCCACGTGATAACATTTGTAAGGTGCCAATCAATACACACGTGTCGAGGCAAAGTTTCTTCAAATTATATTTATCATCAGATACATAGTAAAAAGTTTAATTTTTTTAAAATTTATTCGAGAAAATGTGTCTCATTCTGCTACGAAAATCGTAGCTAAACCGTAGCATTTTCAAATATAATGACTACACGTTTCGTAGCCCTGTTCTACTGAAAATATTGAAACCGTTTTAGCTTGCAATTGAATTTCAAATATGATTATAGTCGCTCAAGTTGTTTCTTAAAAAAAAACGACTGAAATCATCTGTTGGATTTGATGAGGTAGCTGCTTACAACTTGGCTCCCGGCCGACTGAGCAAGAGGGCCCGGCCACCCTGTACGTACTAGAGAACCTACCCTCTGGCGGCTTGGACTGACTCCAGCGATCGCTTCCGCTCCACTGTATTAACCTGCGGGAATGTCTGCCAAAACCACCAATCTGGGTTATCTAAACATTCCCAATACGAAATGGTAACGTTGTTAAAACGTCGGCCTTTATTTCAAAAGCAAACGTTATGAATTCCTGACCTAAAAATAAGATCACCGATCACTTCTTTAAAAATATAATAAGTTGGATAGGTATTGTGTTTATAGCAAAGGTCAGTGGCAATGACTAAGAGCTACTTGTCATCACAAAGTCTTCCCCTGGAAATCAGTAAATAATGAGTAAAGTGGAAAATGATACAGTGTTTACGATCGCGGTGCGGTGACTCACGGCTGTACGTCACGGTTGGCGAACGAGCGGGTGGCGCGATGGTACGTCACCGAACCACTCATCATGTCGCCAGATAAAACATTGCTTTCTGGACTGATGGTAGCATCAAAAATATATACTACGAGTGACATTCATACTGACATCCGTCGTCATAAAAAGTATTATGCTTCGCTCGAGCTACTATAATTGTCCCGTATTTGCATATTTCTTCACTTTATGCTAATCTACCCGCTTGAGTACCTCAGTTAAAACACAACAGTCAAATATTTGTCGAACAAGTTACACTTTGGCTTTGCTGGAGTGCGACTCGAATTCAATCAGTGTGGTCGTTATCTGAAAGTCAAGAGATTGCGGATATTATTTTGCAATGGATATTTGCCAGCGTTTGGTGTGGGCTCGCTGGAGTGTTCGTCAGCGATGCTGGCGCGGTGCCAGCGGTTCGCTGGCTCCCATCGAAAAGTAGGTGAACGGGGCTTAATTAGCTCTTAAGACGAACTCGTCATTATAGCACGACCAGCCATTCTGTGGGCGTCTTTGTACTATCACGTCGCTCTTCATCTTTAGCGAAGTAGCGACTTTAAAATATTTTGTATTTGCTATCCTTCAACATGCTATGCGAAATGATGAATTATCTAAAACCATCCTATAAATCATACACGCATTCATTCATTCATACATACCTCCATCGGTAAATCATACACGTTTCAGGGCGGGAACGTCAATGATTATACAGTCGATTTGTCGACCGCCCATAGCGAATGCAGCCGCCCGTGTCAGCATAGCCAACTGAGCAGCGCTGCTTAGTGGTGCGTGTTTTAGTCAATTTTCCGCCCAAGGGAAAGTTCTAATTGCGGTTAAACGAATACGCCACGGTTATGACAACTGTATTATGTCAAGTGGTGATGGTCATCAACTGGGCGGCTGAAGGGTCGCAAAAAGACTTTTAAAAAAAAGTCTCGTTAGGCTTCAGTTATTCATAAGAATAATGAGTTATATATAAGAATCTCCGATAAATAATGGGCTAGATGACGCCAAAAAAGGTTTAATATTCTGAATTCTAAAAAAATGCTCTTGGAACCCAGGAATTATAGGACAAGCCATGAGTAATGATTTATACAGCTAATTTTATTAGCTTATTCCTCTAAAACGGCCCATAAATTATGCAATAGCAGTGCAGTGAGCAAGAGTCATATCGTGCAAACAGGTCCTTGAGAGAATCAAGACACGAGCTGGGCATAGATTATTTAATTTTAAACAACAATACTAATAAATGGATGGTAGTAGTTTATTTAACTGGGAACTAAACCTTCATGATTGATTTACAAAATCATTTCGTTTATTTTTATTTTTTTATGTTAATTTAAGTTATCGATTAGAAGCACTGACTTCACCGTAAAACAGTGTACCTACATAAATGCAAATTTTAAGAGTGCATAAGACTTCAACTGTTTATAAGGAAGTTAATCGTAAATGTATGTAATATGTGCATTAAGTCGCCTGTGCACAGCCTTCGCAGTGGTGTCAATGCAATACACATACATGAAATACGAAAGACACAACGTTTTATTTTCTGTTGTCTAATAGAGGTTTTTAACCAAAACAATACAATACTTATTAATTGCAGACCATGCCGATTTTATGTGGACCGCTTATTGAAGGAATTAGATGTTGTAGAGATTTCAATGATTTTGGTGCATATGCACCAAAATCTGTGATGTTTCTGTAAGATTTTGGTACGTTAGTTATTTTATCGCAAAATGTCGATAACTTTTGATAACGCAGCGATAATTCGATTTTATCAGTAATCCCGGATGCTTTAGACAAAGCATTGAATACTTAAATATTTTGTAGATCCTACCCGATCCATTTCAGATGTTTGACAATGTTTCTAATTCTTAGTAAATTATGATTACAAATAAATGTATGCACACGTTATAAGTGGGCTCGTGATGGTTTTCGCTGAGGCAAATCTTTATTTAGAAGATTTTTATGTAGTTTTTAAATGTTTTTTTTTAGTGTGACAATGCCAAATTGTACGTAATCAAATTGCTTGCTTTGTTGTTGAATGTTTGCTTTTAGTAACGCTGGCGTCTACTATCGCCCTTCTATTTCTTTCCACGTGTCTGTTTCCCATGGGTTTGCCAAGTCGTGTCGTCCGCATCTCCCTAGTCATACTGTAAACTTCATCGCGTATCCGTTGTAAGAATTTGTTTTTTTACCCGGCATTGATTAATGGCACATTAGACAAAAATTGCACATTAGTTTACGAAACAAATGGCAATTATCAAAACAACTAACGTTTCAAAAAAGTTGCAGTAAAGAAGATGATGATTCCTGAGAACTTACTAACAAAAAGCCATAAATGTTTAAAGTTTTTTACAAGGTTGTGTTTGCATTGTATACTGTGACAGCCGTTTCTATTGTATAGATCCAGATTTGTGGCTTCCTTTGTCGCCAGACAAATATGTTTCACGATACAACTATATCACAATATCGATCATTTTTAAATATTTTCAAGACTAATTTGTTCTTGTGAAAAACGATGTAGGTTAATGGTTATTTAATTAGTTTAGATGTTTTGTTGTTGGCATTGACAACAAAAGTATGGAAATGTAGTTGGAAAACTTTTGACATATAAATATGTAGGTATCGTTACGTTATCACTTGCGATTATCAAGTAGTTTTTGTTTGATAACGTTCGACGTGGAATGTCCCTGAAGACAATGCTTACAATTAATTGCCTTGTCAATATTTTTCACATATTTATTTGTCCCTTTTATCTTGATCTTTATTCTTCAGCTAGGGAAGTGTGACATGTCGTTGAATTCTATTACATCTTGGTCTATGTTGTTGAGTCGCCATATGTGTGCTAAGTGTTTCTAATATTTTGTTCAATTTGTTAGCGTTTTCTTTTCTCTATAAGGCTAAAAATAGTTGTGATTGCAGGTATTCTGCGACATCGTGGTCCGCGACGGTGAGATGGTGTGCGTGGAGCTGGTGGCGCGAGGGCGCGGCGGCGCGGCGCAGGCCGTCATCTTCCTCGGCTCCATCCGCTACGACGCGCTCACCCGCGTCTACGACTCCCGGGTGAGTGCTACGACTGCTACGAAACAATTTCAGTTTCTAGTTCAAATTAACCTCCATTGTTAACCAATCTCACGTTAAAATACATAAACGTCCATTATTAAGTGTCTTTAATAGACTAAACTAAGGTAACTGATGTCGTCCAAAAATGTAGCAAGCTGAAGTGGCAGTGGGCTGGCCATGTCTGTCGCAGAACCGACGAGAGGTGGAGCAGGAAGGTTCTTGAATGGAGACCACGCTTAGGTAAACGTAGTGTGGGACGCCCCCCGGCTAGATGGACAGACGACCTAAAAAAGACAGCTGGTAGTGACTGGATGCAAAGGGCAGGAGATCGTGCGCTGTGGCGCTCCTTGGGGGAGGCCTATGTCCAGCAGTGGACTGTAACAGGCTGATATGATGAATAGACTAAAACCAATATGTTTCTGCATTGTATTAACTTACACGATATCGACTTCGTTTAAGAGTGTTTTGTCAAGACCTTCAACTCGATGCCGTAAGCGACAAGATTATTATCAAACTTTGAAAATGAATCAGTGCTCAAACGAGCATGACGTACTCGTACCTCATAATCTTTCGCTAATTACAGGCTTAAGATTTTTATCGTTAAACGGAGTTGACAACGCTTACTGATTAAGTATAATAATGTGAATCATGTCGACTAAGTTAACTATCGACACGGTTGATTACTTTAGTAATTAAATACTAGGCATCAGGCTATTTATTATTCAGCGGCAAAGTTTCGAGCGCGTCTCGCTACATCGGAGGGCGACAAAAAGGACCCTCATCTACCGCGTATTCATTAGCCTACTTAAAGCCCATGATGCGATAAGCCACCGCACCACACACCGAATAACGGTAGCTAGTGTCTCCGACTGACATCACTAGCAATATCAATGTGTTAATTTACATTTCTGCCCATTCGTAACATTTTACCAATTTCAATGGATTTATGGTGTTGGATTTATTTTTCGTTTATTGTTTAGTGAACACACATGTTGGAGTGTTTAGTCGCGCCAGTTATTATCTCGTATGCTATCGCCCTCACGAGGTCATAAGTAGGTCAGTGTTATTTTTTAACCTTACGATGCGTAACAACACGTTGCGCTATCCATTACAAGTGAACCTGGGTGAGTAGCAATAGGAATTTGTAAAGTTATTTATCCGTCGAGTAAAACAATAGTGTTGCTTAACGAATACGCGGCAACGATTAGTTTAATTGGTCTGCGAACGAGCACAAGGCGCGAGGGTCGGGCGGCCGCGAGGCTACGCCAACCCAACAGGTGGCAAAGACGCCGCCGCTTTGCACCCGCGCGTATTGCACTTGCTGACGTAACAGAACTAAGTAAGGTTCATATCAATCATTTAGTTTCTAGAATTATCTCAGACTGTTAATAATTCTTTAGAAAGATTGTAATCCGATTTTCAGCTCACCATAGATGCTATGAGTAGAACCTTTGTCAAAATTAACAAACCTCCAGAGGCTCATTTGACTTGTACTTTATGGATAACGCAACCATACGTAATATTATGAAATTTCGGTAGTCGAAAAACTCAAATCTTTATCTATGTTGATATCGAAGTGATATTAGAAATCTATTCAGATTAAGGTATTTATTGGTATTATTGTTAAGTATTTTATTTTTCCTACAAGAAGTTTTGAGTGGTACACTCCTATCATGACGTTATTTTTGTCTGAGGCACACGTGTGGTTGACTGTTAATTAATGAACAACCGCCCTACGTTACATCTCCCATATAAGCCTGTGCGCGCCCGTAAGCCGGCTCACGGCAGGCAGGGGCAGGCTTCCGCGGGGAAATGACGTTCTATTTTCGCCGCCACTTCGCAAATGAAAACGTCTCGAGCAAGCACTGCGCGTTCAAACGCTATTTCTGCTGAACGCTCCTGAAAACGCCCTGAAGTACACTTGTCGCTCACTTCTAATTTTAGTAGCCTTTTACACGAGAACGCCGATTCAAATGTTCCTACTTGAAAAGTAGACTTTTTTTTGTTCAAAGTAAAACACATCAATGTCTCGCATAATGCAATGTCTTTAAATTATTTATTCCCGAAAATGTATCATTATTTTATCATCAGAGCGTCCGCACTCCGCGTCATTGGCTATTTATATTTGAGGAAAGAGAGACAAAACCTAACATTTTCTGAATTGATTTTAGAATTGTCTATGTGTTGAACAGCATTCCTAATGTAGTTGTGAGCGGCAATTGTTTTTGCGTCGCGACGCGGCCTTCGGCTGACTGAGAAACTGTCCACAAAACTTGTATTTGCCTCATCGTGCTATTTCCTAAACAAAACGCTAATTGCTTTGCCTGTCGTTAAACTTATCAATATAGTAACTGTTTAAAACAAGTTTTTAATTGAAGACGTCGTTGTTCAAATCTTAGACTAATAAATTTGAGGTATGTACTCATTTGAGTACGGGCCTTCCGTTGTAAGGATTTATCTTGTGTACTTTAATTGACGACATCTTTGGTGTAATGGACAAGAAGTTGACTATTAACCAAGAGGTCGCGGGTTCGATCCCCGCACTGTACAAACATTTGTGTGCGTGAACATGTCTGTTTTTACTGGTCTGGGTTTTATATGTAGGTATTTATTTAAGTTTATTTGTAATACCACTTGATTCTGATTCCCGTAACACAAGTGCTTAAGCTACTTACCACGGAGTCAGATCAATGTATGTGATGTTGTTGTATATTTTTATTTTAAAATCAAATAACTAACGTCCGTTTCTTCGTCTCCATGTGTACAAAGTAGCGCGTGCTCTAACAATGCGACGTGCTCCCACGCCCGTGCCGTCAACAGAATAGTAAACTTTGTAATTGCCGTGTCTTACGCGAGGATAATAGAAACTCTCCGTCACATTTGCAACTTAAGCTTCCGAAACACGTGACGACCATTTTTAACATCGCTTTGTTGATCTTTACTGTCTGCCACCGTCGTGGATGAGTCTCAGGCCAAAAAAAGATAAACTAATATACTATATAATATTTTATGTTCGTGTTATTAAAAAATTCTTTTCGGCTCCGGTTATCGGGAAGGATTCGAACCCCCGACCTTTGGAAGTCCGGTCCAATGCTCTGACCACTGAGCTACCGAGAACCTTAATGGAGTCGTTGAATTTTGTAAGTGCTTTTTAACGCTTTGAGCCAGCCTATGTTTCATCGATGATTGTGGGAGACACCCTCAAATCACCCGAGTGAAATATTTTTACAAATATTTGACAATCGGTTAAGATGAAACAGGCTATAATTTTATTTGTTCAGTTTTTTTTGGTCGGGGGTTCGAATCCTTCCCGATAACCGGAGCCGAAAAGAATTTTTTAAGTGTTGTCTTTTCGAAATTAAAAAAAAAATAGCGTTGTGAACGCAAAAAAAAAAACTTAACAAATGCATATTGTTAATTTCCTCCTATTTGCTCTATATTTGGAAACATTAGAGGAAAATATGCTTATTGTCTGACGCGCTCAATACTGGTGTTCATTAAATTGTCTCATAAATACCGTCCGTAAATATTGATAAGCTTTAGGCTAAAAGCTGTTGTTGTTGTTGTACAAGCCATTATGTCCATGTGTGTGTGATGTTGCCAACGAGGCAGAGACTGGGTCTACGATGGAGCTCGCCTAGAAGACGCATGTTTACAATTCTTAGCTTTAGCTATAGCTTTTAAAATTCTGAGAAAATTCAATTTGGCTTTCTTACCCTGAAATACATAAATGAAACCGCTTAATGTGTAAGCAGGAAGTGGCCGGCTGATCAAAAGTGTTACAAGTTTATTCACATAAATATCTTGGAATTACCGTTGTGTTGTGCACGTTCGTTATTAAGGACCAACACAAGCCATTAATTTCAAATTGAATTTTATTTATTTTATGCAGAGCCTATATAATGTTAGTGTATAAAATCACTTATAACTATGGTTAGTAAATAAACAAATGATAATTAGGAATATAAATTAAAGATGGGTGTGAAAGACCACCCACTTTCAGATGAGAGGTGACTCCCACCGATCCACAAAGACCCTTAGGGTACTGATGGAGGTGCCACGAAGACGCGCCATGGCAGAGGCGCACTGCTTTTTCACAATAGCAGCAAAGCCATCAATTCTCAAAAAAAGTTAAAGTGATTAGTTCCAAAATAAGCAGTTTTCCTGGAAACAGCGATCGGCTCGCAGGTCGCACTCGATATTAGGTACAAGCGAGTGCCAAGGTCACCCCTGGCCTTGAGACTCGCTTGCCCGGCCAATTCTCGTGCAGTCGAAAAAAGTTTACATCCGTAAAAAGTTCGATAGATAACCACTCGAACAAAACGTGTGGTGCTGACCAGTCGTAGTTTGAAATTCGTATACGAAATATCTAGTAGCTGTATCTGTCATGAAATGCGCTGTTAACAGTAATTTGAAGTTATAAAATTGTACACTTAGGTTAAGTTGGCTTCATACAAATTACCGCACGGAAAAAGTACGAATGCATGAAAATTTTATTTATTTATTTAAAAACTTATTCACAAACTGGTGTACAATGGTGGACTTAATGCTGGAGGCATTCTCTACCTATCAACCACAGGACCAAGCAGAGAACATACAGGCGGTGCACATACAGAGAAAAAAGAAAATGCAAGTACAATGGTTACCTAGTAACTAAATTAAAAAAAATAACAAACTATAAACGAATAGAATCGTACCCCAAACGTAATTCGCGTAGTGAGTAATGAACGCGGAAGGCCGGCCGGTTGTCGACAACTTAATATGTACTATAGCCCATGCTACTCAATCACCTTGTGGTGCGACTTTACGTTTGTGAAACGATGCGCGAGTCGAAATCTCTAAAACGGGCTATGTTTTAGAGATTTACCGAAAGATATTGCTCTTGAGGAACTTCTTATGAATCTGCGGCCCATTTTACGGTTTCTCACACATAACTGTCAAATTAATTAATGGCTGAATATGAATTATATTGTTAATTGCCGAAAAGTTACCATTTTTCGATTTGAAATCTGAATCATAATATGAATCCAAGGATAATTGCGCCAAGCGGCCTTTTTAGATCCCCTGGTGATTGAATAAGTATGTTTTTGGGTAGGACAGTTGCTTGCTATGTATTGTGTAAAATGTATTTTATGTGTCGGTCGGTATGTATAATATGTTATGTATACCTATTTATTTATTCTGTTTTGCTTTGTTGCTCCGTCGATCTTAAATTGTTCTTTGTTCATTTTCTTTGATGGACTTCGTTACCTTACGTTTATTCACTTAATTTATAGTCATGTTCCATGCTTCGATAAATAATAATGTTATTACTCTTTCTACAGAAATATTGATTTAGCATCTGATTAAAATTTGCGCACTGGATACATGGTACACTATACATAGGCATATTTAGTAAATGTTGTCAAATTACATATCATAATTATGTTAGCCGGATTAAAATTACATGAGATATGATATGATTTGCTCGCTCTGCCCTCACGCTGCAAAACATAGGTCACCTATACTTTTTATTACCAACTTCGTGAAAACAAGTACTTGTAAATACGTTATCAGTGTTCATTATTTGTCATTGATAACGCTTTTATTTTGGTGCGGCAGTCCACGTGACGTTATCATAAAAGTGGATTACTTGATCGATGATGTGTGTATGTCATAAGTTCATACATATAGGTACCAAAAGGCAATAAACTCAAAAGAAGATTAAGCGTAGCATTAGCAATGTTTCCCTTTAAATAGTTAATTGGTTAGGTATGTGCGCCGTTGGTTAAAGTGGGTGTATCATTACACAATTTCAGTGGCATATTCGTTAGTGAAGCGTGCGTGCGGGATATATGAGATATTATAAATAACCACAAATACGTTCCAACCAACACAACAATGAGCCAATTTAAAATAAAGATAATCAATAGCAAACAATGGTTTCTATTATTATTGAATGTGATTTAATTTTAAGTGATCGTTGACGGTTTCCGTGCAACCTATTAAACATTGTAATGTATTATGTAAAGGTTGCTTGTCATTATCTGCCAACCTTGGGAATATAATAAAATCCTTTATCAATGCTTACTCGTTTAAGAACCTACAGACAGGTTCAAGGATGACATCGGACATGTCTTCTGATAGGGTAAACCATTATGAGGTGAGTAAATTATATGTCAATATTCAAAATTATGAAATCATTAGAAATAATCGTCTTTTTAAATTTGACAACTTGTAATTGAACTGCACTGCACGGCAGGCGCAACAGTCTCATCAGAGTTTTATAATGCCACTGTAGTTGTTATGTTATGGTGAAGTAGGTAAATAATCGTAATACCCACTTAACTTTTAATTGAAATGCATCTTAATTATTCTATTTACTGGTGTTGTGCCTGCAATCAGGAGAAGGGCGCGGGGCTGCGGGAGGCCTCGCAGATATCTCATTCGCATTCCTGCGATACGACGTATCGAGTTGCTGCTAAAATAACTCCAATGAGCTAGCTGGTATCTGAAACCTGACTTATTGGATGCATGTTGGAGTCCTATGGCACCCCCGTGGTGCAAACTGCCTTCGCGAGTTGTCGCCATCTCCTCCTGTCCTGCGCTTGACTCTCAAAGCGCAGGACGCTGCTAAGATGACAGCATTTTGAAACTTTGCGCATTATTTTGTGAAACAAATACTCAACACTCAATACTTCATTGCCTTTCTACTTTTTCTCAAAAACGTCAGCGATACAGTCGTAAGGGATGAAATAAGACGATTAGTGGCGAGTCATGGCTAGGGCGCCGATCGCGTTCTACTTTCTTGCGTAACTAGGCCCTCGCTACACTGTTGCGCTAACGAGCTTAAGGGCTTAAAGAAATTCCTCGCTTGTCTCTCGTACGTTCGCGAACATTGTCTCTATTAAACTAGTAGGTGCTCGTTAAATAATGAGCGAAATCAATACCAATTAACTACCTACTCGCCTAGGTTAAGTCCACTGTTAATTCAGGATAGTTTTCTCTTAACAAAGGCGGTAGCCCTCATTCACAAAATAGGCATACAAATAGTCCCTCGAGGTATTTTATTTTAGAGATAAATCTCTCTGTTTGTGAAATAGGGGGCGGTTCGGGCGAGCGGTGACGTCACGCCACTCGCTCTCGATTTATCGCCTCTGTTTTGCATGACTATGGGTATTTAGAAGTTTTGGCAGACAAGCGCTGTATTGATAGCGAAATTTTTGGCGTCAATAAATACTCATAATTTGAATCTAAACTCTAGAAAGCTACACTAAAAAGAATCCAACGTTTTTCACATCTAGTGCTAGTAACATGTATTTATCCATGCATGCCGAATAAGTGACAAAAATAATAATAAATAAATTGTTTGTAGCCCCAATTGAAGTGTGAGCTTGTGCTATGGTCACAAGGATAACGGTTAGAAATACTTAAATGCATTTATAAACACCCATGACTCAAGTACAAATGCTCGTGCTCATCACACAAACATTTGCCCCTAGCAGGATTCGAACCCGCGACAGCCGGTTTTGTAGTCCGTACCTCAGACCGTTAGATCAAATCTGTCGTCTAACAATAAGTTATTCCCATGCCATTAATGTAAGACATATGAAAGTTCTGATACGTCCATATTTAAGCGTTTTTCAGAGGGTTTTCTTTAATATGATATGATAGCTAGTCCAAGGTGATGACGTCACGGCAATCTCCGCCCCCGCGCTCGCTGAACCATCTTGTTGAATGGTGAATATTCCGGATCGGCCCACGCACGTCCAACCCAATAGTATGCTCTATGATTCCTATTCACGTTAAACTTTACCATACCCTTATGAAGGCGGGTTTGTCTAGCAGTGTGAATTATTAGAGTATTAAATAAAATGAAAAGTTCTAATTATCTCTTTAAATTATTTGTGTCAGAGCATTCCTTTGGCTCAGGCTGGTGAGCAGCCTGCGCCGCGGTGCTAGGGCCTAAAACTGTTTTAAAGACTATTATTTGTTCGAACTTGAACGCGTAAGAAATCGCAGGCGGCCGCTATTCAAAGTTTATTTGTAAAGTCTACTGTAACTTAACATGGCATTATAAACGTAGTTTATTTTCATAATAGTCACATTAATTGCTACCATATTAAAGGCAGACACAAATTCAAAGTTTGTATGTTTTTTATTGTTTATATGATGTAAGCCAGAACTAGGCCAAGGATTTCACCGTCGTACGGATCTCACTGTACTCTCGATTCAACGATTTTTTAATCTATTCACTAATAAATATATTTATTAGTGGTAGTTATTGTTGTTTTGTATCGATTGAAACGAAGTTCAATGAAAGGTGTTCAATACCTATTCGCAGAAAATTAAACCCAATTCACTTACTGAATATCGTGTTTCATACTTGTGGCTGAGGGTTTACAAAAATGCGCTGTAAACCCGTGAAAGTAAAAGTTAATCGGGTTTGCCGAATTTGTAGTTTGTAGGTCCATTCACCCACACGGTAGATCATTCGGACCCAGTTCGGCGCTGTCCTCGAGCCGGCGACGCGGCGTCGCGACGGACTTGTTGATATTCTCCCCCTGCCCTCCGCGCCCGCCACCCGACCTCCCGCGCCCTTCGCCCTACCGGAGGTTGCGCCGGGATCGATTAATCAGACGCGATTATACTCCAAAACTGGTGCATATTGCACACGAGTCAGCTAACGCAACTATTCGCTGACTCACTGAACTGCAATGCAGGATTTTCCAAGTAAACAAATTTAATTTAAACTATGAACTATAGAACACGAGGTGATTCACATTCTCTGTTTGTTATTCATCATGCATCACCTTGTCCCATTCACATAATGTATTTAAAGCAATATAAATAATGATGAGCGTAAAATGTTCTTCTTTTTCACGTTGAAAAACTTTACAATGCCTCGTTTGTTACTGAAATTTAGAAAAATAAAGACGTTACACCTAACCTTTGACCCATGATTGACGGCTTACCGGTGGAGACGTCAATCAATCACGTCATGTAAATTATGATGACGTCAGCGTACATGTTGACAGCGGCGGCCGTGGCAGTCGCCGGGCGGGTCGTCGGCCGGCGCCGGGCGGGTCCGCCCTCCCAAAACCGTGCCAAGCACTGACGTCACCAAGGATTTGTCATCCCACCACTCTGTGATTTATGTGCTTGCATTTGAATTCAATGTACGAATAACGGCTTGTGTACAGACGGGTCGTCGTTCTACAAATAATTAGAAGTATTTATAGCTGTCTGTTTATAAACTTCGGTCGCGAAGTCATCGAAGATCGGAAGCCGTCTGCGGAGTCAAGAGCACGCGCCGGCGCGGGCGCCAAGTGGTGCCGCCGGTGTCACAACAAACGACAGAACATAATTATTTTTGTAGCAAACTTGGAACAACGCCGGCATATACCCATGAGTTTTGGAAATGTGCCCGCCAGTACACCGGCACGGGCGGAGCTTCTGAACATATTGTATGTACTCTTAGTAGGCCAAGATGGTTTCCTTTGTCCCGTTGGACTGGTACAGGGCATGAAACCTTTAATTATCTTGAGGGCACGTGTGCTGTTAACCCAATAATGCGGTCAATCAATAAATAAACTTCGTCAAGTTTTGTTGTTTCCATTTTGATACTATTTATTAACAAAAAATTGCGATTGCGAAGAAAGGCATTGATCATTGTCAAGAGTGAGAGTGACAATCTCCCTATTAATAAAATCCATGCAATCGTCGGTTGAAGCACATCAATTCGTGTAATGATTGATGATGAATCAGCCAAGCTAAATCGTACGCATACGTATCGCAAGATAGTACCAAGTAATACACGATTAAATTCTTGCGGTGCAAACGGTAAGTAGGTACCGTCGTTGCGGTAACCTGAGTCCTCTTACAACACGAACTGACCCAGCCTGGGTGTCCAAATCGAGGTTAATCTAATCACCTACTAAAAGCCATCGCCCGCATTCCCTTCGGCAATCGTTTATCTATTTCCGATTCATTAGAGCTGCCCTGAAGCCGCACTCCCCAACGTTTTGTCGGGTCTATCCCGCGCGTTCACTCGCATGGTGAACTTTGTATGAGTGACAGAGATATTAAATCCGAAACTAGTGACTACGGCTGTAAGAGCAGAGGGGCTGTATTGTACTTTATAGACAGCATCAAACGCTTCGGGTCAACACTCCGGCCCCATCGGATGAGGAAAATGTTCTACTATCTGTCTTTCGTAAATAACTTGACATGGATTCTTTATTGAACCTTGAACAAGAACGTACTGACGTCACTTCCGGGTAACTATGTGGAGGTGATGAAAGCCCGGTTAACGAATTAGTAATTAAAAGTTGGTTATCCTCTGCGACTATGATTTGGTGTGATACGGGTATATCGTAGTGGTAAACGTAGTCTTTACTAGGAGTTTTCAAATATGATTATCATAAAAACCATAATATTTTATAACCATTGCATAAAAACACCCACAAGAGACTCTTGGTCAAATCTCAACATTTAGATAAATTAACTCTACTACTGCTTTGGAATAATTTGAGCTAGTGCTTAGAACTCAGTCATTAGTATCTTTGTCATTAACTAGGGTAGAAAACATGTTTTCTTACGACACCGCATTATTTATTACACAAGTCGCGCATTGTTTGCGCAGGAAGAGATGTCATTGTAATACATATTTACTTGCACGGACATTTCTGTTGCCAGCTGTTTCAAGTGAACGATTTAAGGGAACCACAGAGTAAACACTTGCTATTTATTAACAATATTACTGAACACAATCTGTTTTTGTTAAGTTTGCCAAATGTAATTTTTATGAATATTAACATACAATACAACGAGGATAATCTTTGTCCGGAAAGTGACATTGAGTGGCAGATAAGTTCTTCCGGTCAAGCGCAAAGGCCGCAATAATAATAAATGTGTCGTTAGCGAGTGGCGAGCTACCCTCCGCGGCCAAGATCACTGAAGCCGCTTTATTAACGGATGAGTGGTGACAGTTGCTTCTATTTCTGTAATGTACCGTACCGTTTTAACTCAATTTCAGTTAAATTTAGACGAAGGTGTTGGTTCATGAGACCGCAATAGATTTTATAGGTTGTTACTTATCAAACCATTTATTATTTAGATTCACTGCTCACTTCTTAGCGTTATAATATCAATTGTAACGATTCACATCAGTTTTATTCAATTTTTGAAATCCTTAGTACACACCATTACTTGTGGGCCTTTTGAAATAAAAATGGGTAGCCTGATGTGCTGTTACTGTGTTTCCATAATACAATATAAACATAAAGCTCTGATTTTGAAATAGAAGCATGAATTTGTTAACAAATAGCAGCGTTTAATGTATTGCAAGACTATAATTGTTCATGTTTTAAATGACCTACTAATTTCCACTTCTGTGTATTCCAGCAAACATCGCTATCGACAAAAGTGGCTCAGCGCATGTCGTTCGGGCTGCTGGGCAGCAAGGCGGCCACGCGCTGCGAGTTCGTGCGCATGAAGGGCCCCTCCGGCAAGGGCCACGCCGAGATGGCGGTCTCGCGGCCCCACGCCGCCGGCCTCGACACGCCCACCTCGGAGCCCGGGCTCGCCGCCACCGACATGTGGGACAGCGACTGGGACGATGACCCCGAGGAGATGTTCATCTACCGCCACCAGGTCAGCGCTAGCGGGGCTTGCTCTACAGCGGGGGGCTGCAGAGATACTCAACACGACCATCTCGTTTATTCAAAATGTGTCTTGGGAGTCCTCAACCATCGACTATCGATTACTGACCTATTAGGCTCAAGCCGTGACATTTGTTCAGAATTAAAGAAGTACTTAGTCTTGGACCTTAGGACCTGGTCCATAAACCATAAGAATGCTGATCTTTTTAACAGAAAAGCTCGATTCTTTGCTAAACAGAGCGTCGCGAATGAATGAATGAATGAAATTTATAAACAATGAAATGGATAAACAAACTTGTTATTATCTCAAAGCTGACAGGCCGTCACCATTAAAATGTATTGCGAAGGAATATGTCAAGGAGCTGTCCTACATTTGATTTTGAGCATGAGTATCAGATTACACTAACGATATACATGATCGATTCCAGCGGCGCCTGAGCGACCCGAGCGCGAACATCACGAACTTCGTGCGCGGCGGGTGGCGCACGCGCGCGCCGCGGGACAAGTGCCGCTCCGAGAACGAGGGGCTGGACGCGCTCGTCGACGGGCTCGCCGAGGTCGAGGCGGGGGACCTGCGGGACGGTCAGTACCTTGTGCAACACGCTGCAGCAGTGAGCAGCGAACGAGGGGCTGGACGCGCTCGTCGACGGGCTCGCCGAGGTCGAGGCGGGGGACCTGCGGGACGGTCAGTACCTTGTGCAACACGCTGCAGCAGTGAGCAGCGAACGAGGGGCTGGACGCGCTCGTCGACGGGCTCGCCGAGGTCGAGGCGGGGGACCTGCGGGACGGTCAGTACCTTGTGCAACACGCTGCAGCAGTGAGCAGCGAACGGCCACCTCACTCTGACACTCGCAGCACGGACTATCGCAGTCTGCGTCGCATGAACACCGTTACGGCGAAAATCATTTGCACATCGCGCGCAATCCCGCTTGCTACTTGCTCCGCGTGTGTTGAAGTGCGTGCAAACGATTTTCGTTAGAAAGTGTTTACGCGGCGCTGACCGCCACCGTACGTACATCACCAGATTGGCTACACTAGCTACCCACTCACCCCGTCGCGTTACAGATCCTCGTTGACTGACAGATATATCAGACTATTGTTTGATATCTTAATCGTCGATTTGGAACAGTCTAACAACATTATTGTCCGGGTAGCTAAGGTAAAATCCCCTAGGCATGTGCGCTTTCACGTCGCCAGTAGTACCTGGGTGGAGGTACCTCCTATCTGATATGTAGCATTTTTCTCAACCTAGACCCAAGCGACTGCCAAGCAGCTTTTTTAATAATAATACTTTATTCAATTATGGAAATCACATACAAAACAATTTTCTAGTTACATTTAGCACATTAATTTTGCAATTAAACTGACATCTGCGTCTGAACTAGACTAAAACGTAGTCTGTATCTCAACAGCGCAGCGCTCAACCCTTGAGGACAAGAAAACTGAATATATAACATAAATGAAGTTGCACCAATAAAATAAATAATTCTTCTTTGACATGAATGAAAGTATTATTAAGCCTAAATAAATATGACCATATTGAAAAACATGTATTAATATTTGATTCTCCAATGTAGTTTAGAGAAATACAATAAAAAAAGTGGTAAATTATGTAACAGTAATATAGTAGATTAGATCCTCCTGTGAGTGGTGTGAAAGATGTATGTGTGTGTGTAGGAAGGTGTGTGAGAGTTTAGTAATAGGAAAAATGTAATAATCTGTGACATCTTCAGTTTTATCGTAATTTAATAACTGCAGCCATTTTTTTACTTTCTTCTTACATTCTAATCTAAAAAATGGGTATATAAGTTCAAACTTATTAATCTTATTATAGAGATATGGTCCGAGAAAACAAAAGAACCTTCTGCTGAAGTCGAGCTTACAGGTAGGAACCGCGCATATCATGTGTTTACGTCTTTTATTATATAATTTGAATTAAAGGGGGTATCAACAAGGCACACTGGAACCAGCCGCCTTTACTTGTATTTCTCTACTTAGCACTGAACTTAGAAATATAATCCTTAAATGGTTGGTCACTCGCACTAAGTATCATATGAATTACTGATAGCTTTACTGCTAAAGTATCGTAGTTACTGACAGCTTAACTGCAGTTTGCGGTTCCTGACGAGTAAGGACTTTATTGGGTATGTAAAGTTTTACACATTAAACAAAAACATAATTAAGTTTGAAAACGTTAATCCATAAACGTGGCGAATGGATTAATGTTTTCATACAGTTAATTTTATATTTTATTTGAAATTTTATTAACATTAATCAACATTTTATGTTTTGCATTTTTTTACGTTAAATTTCGTGTCGTTTATCACTGATTATTTTATGCCTCATTGCTTTTCGCGCTTTTAGATGTTGTCTTGTGAAATATTGAAACTGGTTTCTGATACGTTGATCTAATTGTTTGATACTAAAAAATATACATTGTTGACTTGGATTAACCTTTTATGCTGAAAAAAAAAATTCATGATTCTGTTTTGGATTTTTAGCATTAAGGTTGGCGTTGACCAGTTTAATTGCAGCGCCATTTTTTGTTGTGTACCCAGTGGAAACGAATGTGCGATGATTCGATCAGCGTCACAGAAACCAGCTAGTACGAGTACTAGGTCGTAGAGCGCTCGGAGGAAGCCAGCCGCGGTAGCGTTTGTTTTGCATACACGACCAGACGACACGAAACGTTAACACGTCTGACTCGAGAAATGGCTCTGGACGAGTCTTTTATCCTTAAAAATTTAAAAGAACGACCGAAAAATATCCGCGAACTTCAATTTATGTATTCCGATTCTGATTATTTTCGTGCTTGGACCGGCACAGTAAAAAAAAAATTACATACGTTTTCTATGAACGCACGTACATGTGTATCACTGATGTATCATTGAACAGTTACACTAGTATAAGGTAATATGGGACGGAGACTGACTTAAAGTTGGATACGTGGGAATAAAGCTATCAGTATCAGAGGTCGTAATGAAACTTACGAATCCGTAATACGAGCCCAGCCATTTTTCGAGACCGGGCCCCGCCCTACAGCCGCGTGTGTTGTCCGTAGAGTCGTGCCGCGGCTCGCAGGCTTCCTCCCGGCGCCCGCGCCCCGCGCCCGCCGCGCCCGCGCGCATGCGGGCCCTGTGCGCCCGCGGCGACGACGCGCCCTCGCCCGCCTGCCTGCACGTCGTGTCGCCGCGCCGCGCCCGCCTGCCGCGCCCCGCGCCGCGCCCGCCGCCGCTGCGCCCGCTCGACCTGCCCGCCCCGCCCGTCCCGCCGTCCCGCCACGCGCAGCACTGCGAGCTGGCCACCGACGCCGCCGAACTGGACGGCTCCGAGCCGGAGGTCGCCCCGCGGCCGTGGGCGGGGGAGTCGCGCGGCGGGGAGACCGTGCGGGGCGCGGTGGAGGTGCCGTGGGAGGCCGAGCCCCAGGCGCCGCTCGCGGAGCCCGAGGACGAGCTGGAGGCGGAGGCGGGGGGCGGCGCGGGGGGCTGCGGCGCCAACCGCGGCGCGCGCGCGTACGTAACGCTGCCGCGGCGCCGCGCGGGGCCCGCGGCCGCGCTGTTCGCCAACGCGCGCCTACCGCCGCGCCGCACCACGCCCGACGGCACCGACATATACTACTGGTGCGACCTGCCCCGGAACTCGCGCCGGTGGACAGGTATGTTTAAGTCTCCGATGTAAACTTTTTCAAACATATGTATTTTATCTTTTACAGATATCAGTTTATAGCAAATTGCATCCATCCTCCAAAACCTCTGTATGTTCAGTGTTTCGTGTTCGTATCAGGTGAAAGTAAATCCTGTTCATTTATCTATCTAAAGAGATTTTATTTGTCAATTAATTACAAAATGAGAAATTATGCGTTCGTATCCCTTTTTTCGCTAGTAATCGAATGAAGTTCGCGCGTACCGCCCGCGCAGCTCGTCTCCCGGCGCCTTACTTTTGTGTATAACTTCACACCACTTTTCTTTGAGACATTGGACACCTATCGTCGCTAGATGGCGCCAACTTACAGGAAGATTAATGGTGTTAAGATGACTTCCAAATAAGGACTAGTCTCCAGACAAGCAGAAGACTACAAAGACTACAGAGGTAAAAATCACCTTCGTATGCATAAGTTAATTTAGGACCATTTACAATCATATTTTGACCCTCAAACTAGCATTAGCAGCTATAATTCCAATTCTAAATAGCGATCGAACGACCCGTCCCAAATGGGAAATGCTTATCCCAGAAAACAGCCGGGTCATCGAATGACGAAGTGTTGCTTGTTGCAGAGCTGGACGACGGCGCGTACAACCCGCTGTGGGCGATGCGCGGCTTCACGCAGACCTTCCACCTGTGGAAGGAAGGCAAGCGCGCCAGCTCCGCGCCGCTCAACGCCTTCCTCACCTACGTCACGCTGCCCTGGTACACCATCGCCAAAGGTAACCATGCCAGCTCCGCGCCGCTCAACGCCTTCCTCACCTACGTCACGCTGCCCTGGTACACCATCGCCAAAGGTAACCATGCCAGCTCCGCGCCGCTCAACGCCTTCCTCACCTACGTCACGCTGCCCTGGTACACCATCGCCAAAGGTAACCATGCCAGCTCCGCGCCGCTCAACGCCTTCCTCACCTACGTCACGCTGCCCTGGTACACCATCGCCAAAGGTAACCATGCCAGCTCCGCGCCGCTCAACGCCTTCCTCACCTACGTCACGCTGCCCTGGTACACCATCGCCAAAGGTAACCATGCCAGCTCCGCGCCGCTCAACGCCTTCCTCACCTACGTCACGCTGCCCTGGTACACCATCGCCAAAGGTAACCATGCCAGCTCCGCGCCGCTCAACGCCTTCCTCACCTACGTCACGCTGCCCTGGTACACCATCGCCAAAGGTAACCATGCCAGCTCCGCGCCGCTCAACGCCTTCCTCACCTACGTCACGCTGCCCTGGTACACCATCGCCAAAGGTAACCATGCCAGCTCCGCGCCGCTCAACGCCTTCCTCACCTACGTCACGCTGCCCTGGTACACCATCGCCAAAGGTAACCATGCCAGCTCCGCGCCGCTCAACGCCTTCCTCACCTACGTCACGCTGCCCTGGTACACCATCGCCAAAGGTAACCATGCCAGCTCCGCGCCGCTCAACGCCTTCCTCACCTACGTCACGCTGCCCTGGTACACCATCGCCAAAGGTAACCATGCCAGCTCCGCGCCGCTCAACGCCTTCCTCACCTACGTCACGCTGCCCTGGTACACCATCGCCAAAGGTAACCATGCCAGCTCCGCGCCGCTCAACGCCTTCCTCACCTACGTCACGCTGCCCTGGTACACCATCGCCAAAGGTAACCATGCCAGCTCCGCGCCGCTCAACGCCTTCCTCACCTACGTCACGCTGCCCTGGTACACCATCGCCAAAGGTAACCATGCCAGCTCCGCGCCGCTCAACGCCTTCCTCACCTACGTCACGCTGCCCTGGTACACCATCGCCAAAGGTAACCATGCCAGCTCCGCGCCGCTCAACGCCTTCCTCACCTACGTCACGCTGCTTAACTTATGGTCTATTATATATATTAAAATAATAATATTTTATCCATGGTCGAGGTGAACCAGAGTGGGCATGCTCCGGTAAATGGCCGACTACAAAAAAATTAAGAAATTGCTTTTTGTACATATGATGTATCAAATTTTATTTAGTTACTTTAAGAGACCCCACGGGACTAAAGTAAACAATATAATGACATGCTCTTAATTCACTATTCTTACAAAGTTTTAACTTTTTGTGTCGCAGATATCCTGGACCACCGCGAGGAGCCCATCCTGACGTTCTAACGCGCGACCGACTCCTGCGCAGCCTTCACGCCCGCAACAACCCGTCATCGAACAACACACACATTTTAATTACAATTAAAAACAACTTATTCTTGTTCATTCGTTCAGATGATTGTCTTAAGATGGCGCTAGTGGTATTGCATCGCACACTGAATATAAATGATAATTTACTCTACAATGACATAAAAAATACGATTAACCGAGTGATTCAAAATACGTATAATGAAATAGATAACTAAGTACCTGTTATTGGAAATATAATAGATTTTAGGAAGCCATGTGAAAATCAAGTAGTGAGAGTCCCAATGCCTTACATCTGAGCAGAAGTACGTTATTTACTCAGAACGTACTAAATTGACTTAAGTTCAGAACAAAAAAAACAAAATAAATTGTTGTAACTCCTACGATTTCAAACGGACGAAATATTTTTGAAAGCTTTTAATAATGAATTTAAATCGCCACAATCATCTTTTTTCACGTGTTTATGAAAACTATAACAACTCGTTTATGGTAGTTATGTTCTCTGAGTGAAATATATTGTGCCGAAAACACACGTCTAATTTGCTATGTAGTATTTAAGTTAGTTTTTTTACATTCCACGATTGATTGAAATATATAGGGCCTATTGTTTCTTATGTATAATTTTCAGAAAAATACATTTTTAACTAGAATACATAACATATTTTCTATATGAAATAGTAGCAGTGATGGAAACTATTAAAACGAAAAGCGGTACTGTATCATTAGTTAGGTGAACAAATTATCGTGTGATATGTATGTATGTGGATTGTAACTGTCGCTAATTATAATGTTGTACTACTTTATTAATTTAACATATCTAGTCATTATACTTTTAAGTGATCGTATTTATTTTAATATGAACCAGCTGTAATCTCATCGTTTTGAAAACTATAAGATCATTCCAATTTTATCAAACTAGCAGAATCGACTATTTCTAACTTTTAAGTATGCATAACCAATGATGATGCTATTTATCAATTTCGATGTGCTTTTTACCTGGTAAACCCACCTCTAAACGATACTCTGTGTTTGAATATTGTAATAATGAGAACATAATAGAAAGATGTCGGCAAATATTCTGCCGCCACCGCACCAGCGCCGACTGCGCCAGAATAATGCGCACAGTATTGTAAGTGGGTATTATTTGACTCATATTTATTATTTAAGGAAAAATTATGACATCATTATTTTTAATTTGTGTATGTTAAGTCACTCTTTTGGGTTTTTGTGATTGCAAAAATATGGAGTTCCTAATTAAAGGTTTTGACGATAAAACAATAGTTCCAAGTCCGACAGACTGCAGTCTCGTAGCTGAGAACCAGACGGAATGTGTAATGCATAGGACAATCTACTTTCTACAATATTTTGCAAGCTGTTTTTCCTTTACCATAATCATGTTTTTTAGACATTAACTATTAAAGGTGTGTAACTATGTACTGTAAACTTGAGTTCACTTCAACACTTACTGCCAGAAAAGCGAGTTATTTTTGTAAAGACTTTTCAAGAAGCAAGTGCAAAAGTTGTTCGGTTCGATGTGCGGTTGCAGTAAAATTACTTTGAAAAGTCACTTTATTAAAATTATTTCACAAAAATTTAAATACATTTAATATCGTACTTGATGATTATGATAGTAAACTCGTACTTAAAACAATATAAAGTAATTTTATTCCGACCGTTAAAGCTGATCTAGTCGAGATGTAAATGTGTATGATGTAATATTTTTATGATTTGACTAAATATAAATTATTGCAAGCAAAATTTTGTTTTTTTGATAAATGTATAACTCCCTGGGAGTTAAGGTCGAAATCGAGGATGTACTAGCTTATAAATAAAAGCCCAAAGTAGCACACAACGAGTTAATTTCGTCACGAAAAATTCAGTTAAAGCAGTAAAGGATAGTTACATACGACAGCGAACCTCGGTCTTATAAGGTAGCCAGTGTTAGCATACTGTACCGCGAATCAACCGGGCACAGCGCCATCTATTGGTACAATAGTGAACTATCCTAACTTACAATCTAGCAGCTTATCACAAGTGCGTTATACAATAAATATTATTAAAAGCAAACCTTTTGAGAAGTACCTACCCCATAGTTATAAGGACAGAGGAAAGCTCGTCAACTTAAGCATCTTATGCGCTTGTAATAAGGGCAATTCAGCCTGGCTACCAATTTTAGTTTCTATTAATACCGTAAAACGTTTACGTGATGAAAGAGAGTTGAATTTGATACGTTATGCTTATTCAATTAAAGTTTTACCTCTTCATAGACCAATAAAAAACTGCGCATTATTTGGTTTGTAGAAACGTTATATGTACTTATATACAAACCTCTAAATCTGAATACCTTGTTGTGAAAATTGCGTCCCAAATGTAAGTCTTTACCTGAAACAAAAAAATAAATTTTAGTTTTGAGTTTTTAGGGTTCCGTAGTCCGACAAGGAACCCTTATAAGATCGTTCAGTCCGTCCTAGTCTGTCACAGCAGAATATCTTCTACGTTTATGGACTGATTTGCATCTAACTTACATACATATAGATCTGATTTTTCGTATACATGTAAGGGGGGGGGGGGGTAATTTATTTTTTTGTGTGGGGTTTCGTTGAAAGGTTTTCATACAACACTTTTTATCAGCTTTACCATTTGCGAGTTATAGCCCGCCAAAGTCGTTTACACGGTGTGTCCCCCCCCCCCTGTAATTTCTCTTGGACCTATAAACTTCAAATCTCTCACGTAAAGAAACAGGCACGGAAACTCTTATTTAAAATTGTTTCGGGTATCGGTGATAAATACTTTTGAAATTATAAATAATATAAAAATATATACTTTTTGCCATTAGAACATGACTGAATAAAGCTTAAAATTCAATTTCTTTTAACCTGATATTGAAAAAAAATGTTTTGTAGCGATATTCCGACTACGGACGTGGAACTACACGCACTTGGCCGGTTTTTTTGGAGTTAAGAATATCTTCATTCCGCCCATGCATCCCCAGAAACATTTTAATATGACATAGTAATTACATTGGTTCTTCTGGTGGGAAGTCAAACGGCACTGTTGGGTGTACGCAGTAAATTGGCAAAGCTATATGTGCAAGTCGTTAAATGTTGTGCTCGTTACGAACGCACGAAGCTCTTCATGCCTATGACGCTCGCTGTTGTACCTCGCGGATTGCCATGTTCGTACATAAAATTGTTGAAAAACATTAATTTTATATTAATTCATAATTATATGATTGTTTCAAAAATTAAGTTTGTCAATTGTTCAATACAGAAATAGTTAAAAACCAATGACGCATGACATTATAAGAAGGTTGTAGTGTGACTTCTGGTTTAACACTCTGGCTGACGGCTATTGGTGAACCTATCATTATCTTGAATGATGTCAAGCGTCAAAACCAACTCTGGCCTCATTGCTACCCCCAATTTTTGTGGTTGAACCTTCCGCCATTTCTGTCATAAAGTCGTTGCGTTTAAGATGCTCATTCGCTAGTGTTGACGTGTTCTCAAGTGGTGAGTCCTGGCTAAGTAATTAGTAGGAAGTGGGTAATCAGCGGCTCGCGGCGGGCGGCGCAGGCGCAGGCGGCGCGTGGGCGCCGTGAGCGCGCATTCCCGGAGCGCCACGCGACACAGCGGGACAAAGCAGGTGAGCTCGTCTTGCCATTATTTTGAAAATATTTCATTGATTTTATATTTGTTTCTTCGGTTTACGCGAACAGTAGACATTGAAATAAGACACTTTTACGGATTATTTCGCGATTTATTTATATTTTGTTTTAACCTGACGTTTCAGCGTCCGTGGTCAGGTAGGTGTTAGTTGTCATTACATAGTTTGAAAAAATTGTAAACTACCATCACTCAAAAATATTGGGTTACGTTCCTATCCAAAATGTAAATAAATCGCGAAATAATCCGTAAAAGTGTCTTATTTCAATATTTCATTGTTTTTTTTATATTTCAGTGAGACTGTGGGTACTTATTTCTTATTTAAAGGTAAGGTGTGATTTAATACGAGTTCTTTTTTATTGGGCCAATAAATGTATCCAAAGCTTTAAGTTTCTATATTATCTTTTTCTTGAGTAATCATTGTTGGGTCATGTAAGTAGGTAGAAAATTTGACCGTATTTTCAAGAACATTTTGAAATTATAGCTCGATAGAAATATTAAATATCCGAGTACCTAGATTAAGTTAGCATTTGTCTAAAAAGAAACGTAAACGAAAAAGTTACAAGGTGTTGTTAAAATAAAGTAAATGTGGCAAGTAGGATGGAAATTGATCAGACAAGAAAATGTTCGTTTCACAAAAGTTTTATTGATGTTGTAAAGGTTAGTCACCTACCTTATTAATCAAATTTGGTACAACCTTTCAGTGTTAGGCACATTTAAATTCGTTCACTCAATAAACGCCATTTTGAATTGTTGGCGTTAAGTTCTAATCTAATCGCGTCTAAATGTACAAAGCCAACTCCTAATAATAAACTACCCAAATCCCCGTCACCACGTTTGTTCTTAGAGTGATGATCTGCGAGTCATTCCGGAGATTACCTGCCCGTCACGCATGAAGCCTGACGATAAATTCCGGGTTTCGGAATCGCGCTTGATGGATGGCCAGCCTGGCTGACAGACTCGCGGCAAATTCGCTTATTATTCCATTATGTCGAGTTATGGGAATATAAGGACGTACGTTGAAGTACTGATTTTGATGCCCAGCAATTTGTTTGGGATGCAGCTTTTGACATTTATGAAAGTACGCATAGCATAGCTATGCTTTTGTTATGTCGTTACTTGTTAAACCTGGTCGTGCTTAGTAATTTTCAGCATAGCTCCTTTATTCTGAAGCTACATTTTAGTGTTTTAAATCAGTTGCATGTATTGATATTGTGCCTGTTACCTACAGTAAGTAAAGTGATAAGTTGCATTAGCACTACGGTTTATTTACTCGTGTAAGTTATTTACACACTACACTTTCCAGGTCAGTTGGTCCGTCGACCTAGATCGCGGAATTGCTCCCATAGCCATAGCCATTATCAGGTGCGATGTGTCTGCGAGGCGCGGCGGTGAGAGCCGTTCGCACCTCGCCCCCATTGGAGCAGCCTTGACCCCTCAACCATAGATTACAAATGGCTGCCCAGACGGGGATCGGTGACGTCAGCATACTTAGGGCAGCTTTCTTGTCTGCTGTTTATAGGCTACGGGCACGGTTTTATCGGACCTATAAAAGTATAATTTGGGGATAGGTTGCGTAGCAACAGGAATGTTGTACATGATACCGACATTCACAAACCCTTGTCATGAAAATAGTGCCCTGACTTTTCATACGTGTGGTCCTATTTAAATTATTTATGTTTTATTACTATAACATTACATTTTAAACGCTAAAATCCTCAATATCCTAGCAACGTGGATTTCGTTTTTAAATCCAATATTTGTGTCCACATGTAAGTTGTAACAACACCTTCACAATCAACTTCAACCCACGGAAAACAACCCTTCCCGCCCGCTTGTTGTTCTACCCGCCAGATTCTGTCACAATTGACCCTTCAAGAGATATTGACGCGGTGATTCTAATGAGTTCATCAGTTTTATTTTGCAATGTTTGAGCGCGTGTAATTAGTCCGGCACGCCATCGGGCGGCGACTCTTGACCCTTTATCTGCGCGGGCGCGATACCGCACTGTTCCTCTGGCCTCCTACGCTTGCACACTCCTGGTGAGTCTATATTTTTCGGGAATATTCTGCATATTCTTTGATGAGTAATATAAAATAGAAATCATCATTCGTGATGTTTTCCAATTAATAGTGATGTAAAAATACTTATTAACTGTTTAAGTTTGTTATAGATTTTATCTTTGTTCTCAAAAATCGTGTTAAATCAGCTCTGTTGATTATTTCACATTTACCCAGTAGCCTAGAACTTCCTATGAATATTTCAGATGCGATAATATTAAAGACAAGCCAGGTTTAACACAGTTTACATAAACATGGATCATTGGATTTTTTCCCTAGAAGCGCGAATAGCTACCCCACAATATGTTCGTGTGGTGTTTGTTGGCGCTGTTGGCGCTGGGCGGCGCACGTTCCTGCCCGCTGGCGCCGGGAGGCAGCGCGGGCCCCAAGGGCCACGGAGACAACTTCTACCGCCTGCTCATCAACGGCGACGTCGAGAGATATGTACCCGATCAGAGATACGTGGGTAAGTCGAAAACTTTCTTATTTGGTTGTCAATCGAGTTCTTTTGCTTAATTAGAGGTTACTTTCATCCCGAATCTGGAACTTTAGTTGCAGCGTGTCTGCTTAAATGAATCGAGGTCCCACAGTCAACATTGTAAAAATATTGGTTATCGGCACAATGTAATCGCGTCTGACCGGAAAAAGATTTGTAAACAAAGTTCTTTTGTGGTCGTTAATATGAAACAACGTGTTTGATAATTTCTATTTTATATAAATTACACATTTAACTATAGTGCTCAAAATTTGATTTGAGAAATGTATCTATCTACCCTTGCGATTAACTTTAGTGCCCTTTTAGTTTAGTTAGAGCTTACAGCTACAATGTTGGTTCGTGAAAGTCAGCCAAAATCGAAAGCAGCCGCAAAATTACAAAAGGATCTCTAGTGTAGCGTGTTTGTTTCTATCCCAAAACGTACAATAAATTGCAGTGACGCTGGTCGGGTCCCGCACCCACGATGTGGTACAGCAGTTCACGCGCTTCAAGATCACCCTCGAACCGCTGGACCCGGCCGCCCCCCGCGCGCCGAGCAGGCAGGGCCAGTTCCAGCTGTTCGCGGACACGCTCACGCGCTTCGACGAGGAGTGCGTCAACTCCGTGATGGAGGCCGACGACCTGCCCAAGACCGAGGTGCAGGTCATGTGGAAGGCGCCCCCGGCGGGGTCTGGATGCGTGCTCTTGAAGTGAGTATTATGAGAAACTACATGCCTGTCGACTGCTTTCTTTCCTACGATGAAGCTGAAGAAACGTGTGGTGCTTCTTCCTAGACAAGATTTTAATTAAACTCGTCATTACCTTCTTATAATCACGAAAAGACAACACTCAAAAAAATCTTTTCGGCTCCGGTCATCGGGGAGGAATCGAACCCCCGACCTTTGGAAGTCCGGTCCAATGCTCTGACCACTGAGCTACCGAGAACCTTAATGGAGTCGTTGAATTTTGTAAGTGCTTTTTAACGCTTTGAGCCAGCGTATGTTTCATCAATGATTGTGGGAGACACCCTCAAATCATACAATAGTTATTTGTTATACAAGAGTGCAACGTTGCTTTTTAACCGCGTGTTCAATTTTGATGACCGAGCAAGCGAAGCGTCCTGAGCGTTAGCGAGGGAATCAAAAGAGCACGAGGTGAAAAAATCTTTGCACTCGAGTGCAACACGTAACTTTTCATTCCACCTAAGCGAGGAAATGACTAGATGCAAATAAAACCGTTGACAATCACAAGATAGCTACTTTTATTTCAGTTTAGGTATTAACTACTACATTATGACAGGTAAGTATTACAGAATAATCTTTAAATTATAACAAAATAATACTTAGGTATAATTAATAAAAATTTAAAGTAACGTTGCTACAGTTATTTAAATTGAGTGTAATATTTTTTGTTGGGTACTGTAATATTGGTGTTAGTCACTTGTGTACTGTTTTTCGAGTGCTTGCTTTCTTGTTCTCGGATAATTCTATAAAATATGCCAGCAAAACGTTTTCTGAGAAAGTTTTGGCTCCTTTTGCTAGTCGCCACGTGTTGAACATAACGTACTGTTTTAAATACTTCTCGCGTGATTGTTGAGGGAGAAAGATCATTTGCGCATTATTAACAGTTTCAGTCAATTCTGTGGGCGTAAAACAAACTTCCTCGTCGCTAGAATCACTCATTTAAATTTTTTCACTTGTTATCAAGTTTCTTGTTTTTAATATAAGATTTAACAATGACGTGAAAAAATGCCGCGTAAAGAACCGTCAACAAAGCAAATTGAAAAAAGAACACCAAGAAGGTTCCGAGTTTGAGTTTTTAACAAATTAAAAAAATGTTGTATGTTATATTCGACACCATAGAGGTAGCAATAAATAGGTTTAATGATTTTTTTAATTCACAAACTTGGTGCACACGATGTTCTAAATTCAAATTTACTTTAACCTCTAGTGAATAAAAACGGCTTTTCCACTCAGATATTGAAGAGCAAAATAACTCTTTCCGAGATGGTGGGATGAAAATGATTTTATTATTCGTTAGGGCGATGGTTTACGAGAACGAGAGCCGCTGGTTCGCGGAGGACGGGCAGCTGACCAAGCGCGTGTGCGAGGACGTAGCCGCCAGCGCGCCCGACTGCTGCGCCTGCGACGACGCCAAGTACAAGGTACCTATTAGGATAGGTACGTCAGAGGATAAAACGAGAGCCGCTGGTTCGCGGAGGACGAGCAGCTGACCAAGCTCGTGTGCGAGGACGTCGCCGCAGTCATTATTTTCCTGTTTAAGTTCAACTACTGGTTACCAAGAGCATCTTATTTCAAGAGGAAACGACGTATCAGTCATTTTAACTGACCACTCCACATCAGCTATATTAGGTAATTGAATCGAGCGATGTTATGAGAAGCAAAATTATTATTAAATTTGACCCGACAGACGTTGTCCTGCCCGTTGCTTTTTTTTAAATTTTAGATCTTTTAAACTTTTAAACCTTCCCTGGACTTCCACGAATATCTCAAGACCAAAATTATTGAAATCGGTTCAGCCGTTGTCGAGTTTTAGCGAGACTAACGAACAGCAATTCATTTTTATATATAAGAAGATTCAAATATTTCATATTTAACCTTTACTAGCTGCGTTTTTATAAGTCACCTTGTTGTGTTCATGAGTGTGGAATTGTTAGTCAACATCTAACTCGATCTAACTTCGTAGCTTTGTGTTTTTAGTAGGTGATGTGGAGTTTGTAAATGACTCAAACTTTATTCCTTCATCCAGATGGTGTTCGAGGGGCTTTGGTCGCCAGCGACGCACCCGAAGAACTTCCCGACGCAGGCGCTGTGGCTGACGCACTTCTCCGACATTATCGGCGCCACGCACCCGCGGAACTTCTCCTTCTGGGGAGAGGGGCAGATTGCCACTGACGGGTTCAGGTACTCACGCACAGGAATAGAGACGAAAGGGGAAGTAAAAGAAAGAATTCATAAAAGTATGTAATACGTTGTTGGTATACCTAATTAAAATGATTTGGCAGTTTAGAAATGCTGAATCGTTTTTCATGCTGAACGTTCATACAGCATTCGATCGGCCATATTTAGCAGATGAATGTTAAGTGTTGAAAAAACATCTAAACATTCCATTTTCAACATTTTTGATAACGTGGTGAAAATTAGATTCATTGCATATCAAAAGTCTTCTTTCTTTTTTGCCAATGTCGCTATTCCGATTGTATATTAAAGTAATTTTAAATATTAAAACAGGTCGTTGGCCGAGTGGGGCTCCATAGGGCTCCAGGAGCGCGAGCTGCGGCAGCAGGGCAAGCTGCTGCGCTCCATCATCAAGGCGCAGGGGCTGTGGTACCCGAAGGTTAACTCCAACACCTCCGCCGCCTTCACCGTCGATCGCCGCCGCCATCTCGTCTCGCTCGCCTCCATGTTTGGTAAGAGAATACATTTTTGAAAGTCGTGAACAATATACTTGAACTTTTTATTTACTACCTGATTTAATGGTTCGAAAAGCTAGAATGTGCTGAATAAATAATGACAATGATGACAGCATCACATACATTGCTCATCAATCAGAAACAACAAACGTATCATAAACGTCCAAACGTGTGACAACGTAGAAAATTAATTTCTCTACATTTTCGCCGTCCGGGAATTGAACCCAGGACTTCAGGGATGGCGGCAAACCGAAAATCGTTGCGGAAGCTACTACACCTCCAAGGACACTTGAGACCCAAGAAGTTGTATTTTTGTTAAAGTTTTAAAGCTTAAGATGATTATAATAAACGAGTAGTAGTGGTGAAAAACTGTAGCGAGATAAGTTGTTTCTAAAAGTATCTAGGATAATGTACCTACTCTTATCTAGGCCCGTCTCCTGATTGGGTGGTGGGCGTGTCGGGTCTGGACCTCTGCCAGAAGGACTGCTCCTGGGTTGAGTCGAAGGTCATCGACCTGTTCCCGTATGACGCCGGCACCGATAATGGAATCTCTTACATGGTAAGTGACTAAACTGCAGTAATAAATTCGTGTGGTAATATGCTTGGGATAGGCTCTGCTTTAGGAAATCCTGCCGTGAGCTAGTATCAAATTAGTGTTTGTGGTTGTTTACATATGACGTGCGGGTGGAGGCGCGAAATATTAAACATATATAGTGAAATTCAAATGTTCACATCGAAATGCACTTGCGATCTAAGTAGCGAGTTCTCGCCCGCACGTTCAGGTCTAAACAAACGCTTAGCTATACTTGCTTGATTTCAACTACAATATGATATTACGAGTAAACTAAAAAGTGTCTCTTCTCTCAGTCCCCGAACGCGGAAACAGTCCCCCGCGAGCGCATGTACCGCATCACACCCATGTACCCGGAGGACCCGCGCGCGCCCTTCTACAACCCCGGTGCGGCGGAAGTGCCGCCCATGGCGCGTCTCTACCTCACCAGGGAGAAGACAATACCGAGGTCCTGTGATGAGGAGGCGCTGCTGTCGCAGGTTGTGGAGGAAGCGGACAACGCGCAGTCGGCAGACAGGCGTGAGTGTATCTTTGGCAGCCGCTACTACCTTCACATTTTTCATTTGATTAGACAGCATCACGTACGATTAATCGACGATCGTTGGACGATATATCTCTCTCTCTCTTTCTCGGCCACATGCAACCGTATAAAGGCCGTGGGTTTGATCGGAATGGTAGTCGCTACCATTCACAAATCTATTACCAGTGCCACGTTTCTTCCACCACTTGAAATGACCACTCATTTTACGCAAATTATGGAGTTGGCCACTTTGGCTATGTATTTCAAGCGTTTCGTGTGCACAATCTATTAATTATCGATGTCGAATTTCTTCATCGACTTTGTTATGGAACTTTGTGCAGGGGCGCCTGCACAAAGTTATGTTGTTACGGGCCTAGGTAACTACGATTGATATCTTGACTTCACCCCCAGCGGAGTGCGCGGTAACCGAGTGGGGCCCGTGGTCTGCGTGCTCGGTGTCGTGCGGCAAGGGGCTGCGCATGCGCCGGCGCGAGTACCGGCTGCCGGCGAAGGCGCAGATGTTCGCGTGTGAGCGCCAGCTTGTCGGCAAGGAGATGTGCGTCGCCGCAGTGCCTGAGTGCGAGTGAGTGTCTCTTTTTCCCTGGTTTGTCCAAAAACAAACTTTGTTACAACTTTGGACAACCATTTCAGGAGCAAATCGCGAAGCAGGTGTTGTTGGTGTTCAACATGCCTTTGTTATGGTTAAGCGTGGTATTGTTTTAGTCCAGGTCCATGTTTCTCATCAGCCTATATACGTCCCACTGCTGGGCACAGGCCTGACCGCAATTAAGAGGTGGTCCAAGCCATATTCCACCATGCGGGCTTAGTGCGGATTGGTGAAGGGGTGTCTGTAAGGTAAGTGACCAACCTTACTGTCAGATGTTATTAAGCCGCCCGAGGGCCTCTGACCAGGCTTAACGACTAATATCTGTCGATATTAACCGGGACCAACAGCTTAACGTTGTACCCACCCCCCCTACTAAACAACCTATTTATTTAACTTTTATCCGCACTACCTGCCTACACTATGGATATGAACTACTAGGAACCTACTTGATACTACCTCTGGTCTAATTACTATTGAATGTTATGTTATTGGCTCGATAACTTGATATGGCTGTGATCGATTCTAGAGAGGACCCTAGTTTCCGTAGTGACCCTAAGTTCTTTTATTAGCATGGAGTTGAAGCTAAACCCTAACCTAACCTCATATGCTTCCGCTGACTCAACTTAAGTATAATAAATGGATAACTTTTGCCGACCTAAAGTTTTGCTCAGTAATGATTAGCTTTAATCTTATTAATAAAACAATACTAAATTAGTCAGAATAAAATGCTAATTAGGATATATAAGATTCTTATTAGATTCACATAATATGATTATTTTTAGAGTTTGTGCCCCAACCACGCACAACTTGTGGACTTCCACTTCCATGACATATGAGTCCTCCAGAACAGTTTCAGGGCATTTATCATTACCAACTAGTTCATATAGAACCTTTCTAACTTAAAACTAGCTTTATTGTGGACTTGAAACCCTATCTATGGCTACAAGAAAAGTCACACGAAAAACTTGTAGCAAGCTTCCCCTGTTCCAGGAAGCGAGCAAGCCCTTAGTTTCACAACTTAGTAAACAAACTTCTTAGTTAACTTTAAGTTATATTTCTCAACAACCAACCTGTTCAAATAAATATCAATAATTCAATAAAGTTGAAAGAATTCACAAGATATTTTGTTACTCTAATTTAAGAATATTTAAGTACTTACTGTGAATTGAACCATTAAACTCTGCTCTCTGAGCAAAACTTTCCCTATTCAATTACCTGAAATTCTTCCTAAACCCAAACCAAATATTTCCTAACCAACTAGATCACTACCTACCTAAGAACCTTTCCTAATTTTCTATTAGCCGTAGTGAAATCCACCTATGATTTAACCACAATTATATAAAGGAACCATATACCTAGTCCAATATATAAAACCCTGCCTACCCGAATTTGAACTCAACTAAGGTGTGTACCTGGACCTGTCTGGACTCCTAATACTGGTGTGTTATCCCCAAACAACCCCCATTATGTGTCGACTTTCGGTGTGCAATGAAAGTCTACCTACTCTCAACTGTAACAAGTGCTGGATGCAAACCAGACTTTGACTAATACCCTAGTGCACCCTAAGGCGGGAGAGATAACTATGTAGCCGTGGCTGGGCAGTTATCCTCCTACGGAAGGAAATATGGTGGTGTGAATATATAATTGTATACATAAAGGGACTAGTGTGGCCATAACCCTTCGTACTGATCTAGGAAGCTGGGTAACCCCAAACGATTGGATCCAGCGTCCAATTCCATCCGCACGTACGATTTGAGCTATGGAAAGCGTACCACCTAGCTGAGGTTAACGAGACCTGAGAAGGTTGACTCGCCGCTGGTACCTCAGAATGATTCCAGCTTCCTACCTATCACACCCTATTACGAGGAGTTAGGATTTCAATGCCACGGGGCTTGAGCACCAACTCCATAATATAAGATCGTGACCTGTTACTGAGCACTTCAACTACTGAATCACTTAACTCTTTAGGTAACCACTCCCTTTTTTGTTTTGTCGGAGTTTTACCAAGAACACTAGGCATACTTTGTTTGTTGTGAGCCCAAATTGAACCACCTTAGGCTTGGAAGATGCACAACACACCAAGTATGATTTTCACTACGTTTTAACCAAAACCCAGTTTTACGGCCTGCTGTATCTTTCGCAATCCTGTAAAACTAAGCTTCCATCAGTCAAGATCTTATATATTTTCGCGGAATAACTCACTAAAACTCTACCAATTTAAAATACTGATGTCCTTCACAAAAACCATATTTCTATGATAATCTGATCCAGATTTTCAGTACTTTCACAAACAGAAATTCAGAGCCTACCTCTTTATACTCGCGTATTCGTAACTGAATGCCCCACCCATTCCGCTGTAGGCCCTATATATACCCTTTGCTAATAATAATTAAGTTCGTCTAGTACAGGCGTTGTTGGGATTTTCCCTCAACATAGTAGACCTCCTTGAACTCATCAGTGTTGTCATCCCAACACTTCCACTGTCTACCATTTCTACCATTACAGTTTCCGGTTTATCCTAGCCAAGTTTGGTAAATAGGTTCCAAGCGTGAACTAATCTATTATTAATATGGAATGTGCTAGAAAATTACTTCATTAATCGTATACAACGCTCAACTCTACCATCCCACAGCTGAAATAACAGATCAGATGCCTGGCTGCGATACCCAACTACTGGAATATCCATACAGTTTTGTACAATTCAAATCCACCAACTGGTTTAGCTTGAATATGTGCCTTTATTTTATACATAAAACTCTAGCTTCACATGTTCAAATACTCCTCCGAAACGATTCAACTAAACTTCGCGTGCACATCTGACTGATCCGAGATTCGACCAACGTCTAAATTTGTCATCGGGATCTCCACGGAACAAGAACCACACGCAGGTGAAGTCGCAGTAACCGCTAGTTTTATAATAACTACTTAAGGTTGACAAGAGCAAACCCTATTTATTTGTTTTAGTTTCAAATGTTGTAAAACCTTTGTCCACTATGCATGACTTTTCGTTATTAGAACAAAATAACGCTGAAACCTTTTGTTTACAAAGAATTTTAGATTATTTCTAGATTTAAAATAATAGCATTCCGAGTTCAATATTTTCTCTTTAATCAATTATCTTACAGAATTAGCATTGGAAACATTAACTTTAGTGTTTATTCTAAATTATATTTCAACTCAATGTAATTACTAAACCGAAATTGATCGATTCAGGTATTTTGACCTTATGCTTTTAATCTTTAACAAAACTACTAATAGTAGAAACAATTTCTCGCTTGGCATCTCCATTTTCCTCGCAAGATTTCAAAGACATCTAGCGTGGAGTAGCAGTACTTTTAAAACAGGTCATACGTTTTGCGTTGTCTATCTTACTCTTTCCTATAGCTACTCAACTGCGTGCAAAAGAGACATCCATAGTCATTCGTAAAGATTGCTTATTTTTTTAGCGCCTTGCGAATATAGATGGCTCTCGTCTGTCACTTCCTTCGTACTGTGACCTGGCCTAGTATAAGGACATTTTTTTAATATTCATTCTCAAACCCCAAGAACATTGGAAATTGAATAAGATTAACATTCAGTTATAAAATGCAATAAATCAATTTAACGTCCACCCAAATAACGCCAATATTGCTCGATAATCAATTAGTTTCACGTAAATATGTTTTAGCACTATGTCAAGTCAAAAATACTATTACTTCTTCCTTACATACGTATTTTCTCTTAGATGTAATCTTAAATGTATTTCAGTATTTTACAGGGAATAATCTCGCAACTACCGAGCCAAAATGAGTTTCTAATTAATGTAAGAATCTTAAAATATTTCGATACGACATCTACAGAACATACTTCGAACTTCAACCTTCGATCCTCCCAAATCAAGTCACACACATCGGCAGTTCCTCACTGCTAACACTAGATGTCGCTATTCACACTATTTTCATAAATTATTTATTTAATTCAGAACTTTATTTAAAATATTAAGAGTCCGATCTGTTACAGCCGCCCCTCAGAAATTTCGTCGGTGCTAAGGTTCCCTAACCAGAGAAATTTATGCCCAAAAGATTATGAATAAAGCAACTATGTATTAATTTGTTGATAAATAATAATCCGTTTAATAAGTAATGTTTGGTATGAGATTATGTAACTATGTACCTAGTGTAAAGTATATTTAAACCAAGACAAGAATGTCCGTCTGCAAAGGACGTTCCCCAGGTTTACTGTATCACCATTATGAGAAATCATATTCTCCTACCAGGACATTGAAACCGACTACAAGGAGCCCGGCTTCCACCCCGAACCGATCCTAGTGACCCAGTGTGTTCGTTCCTTCAATCCAAACTTATCTTATGTTTGCTGAGGACGACCCCACACCACCCTGTGCCGATCAAAACCTCCCTGACGGCCTGAACCGTGAGAAGCTAACTCCCCATACTAGGTCTACCTCACCCAGATTTTATCCGATACAGATTTTCATTAGTGTCTTGGAGCTTGTAAGTGTGGGGAATATTTTTGCCACTGGCTGCGTGTACGTAAAACTCACATGACTTCCGGACCATGTCTACAGACTTATCCTAGCACCAAGATCCTATTTCATGAGAATTTTTGATAAGTGTTGTGAGTACGGAATTACTAGTCATCAACAAACCGTCATGAAGGAGACGCAATTGAGTTGCCCCCAGCCCTACATACTGATTTTACTTTTGTCTTTTTTTTTCAAATATGCATATTTCATACTCTCATTCTTTCATCTACTTACTTCTAATACTTTTCAAACAGCAAAATGTTCTACATCCATTGTTTCAGTAATAAATCATTTCCTTTCTTTCTTTCTTTCAGTAACTTAACTTCCATGGACTTCCTTTCTGCCTAAGCAACTCAATCACTTACTACCTTGATGACTGCCACCATAAGGTTGCAACAATTTACAATTGCGATATGAGAACCCTTTACCATCTACTCAACAACAAATAAATCACCTTAAAATGAAATTTGATTAAGTTACACTCTCACATCTCTAGGGCACAATTATTAAAATTTTCTAGTTAAAAGTAACTGAGGTCCTAACTAGTCCTAACATACCCTACTACTATCATACCCTAATTCTTATTGTGAGAGGGACTTTAATATTTAACTAACTTGAATTTTATTTATAACTTATTGAATGTTCGAATTTCAAAGTAAGATATTCCTCAGTAAAATATAATTGTTAAAGTTTAACCAAGTTGGCTTTTCCATAGAGCTCAAATATTTAACTAGTGTGTGTATATTATCAGTATCGAAGTGCAAAGTTAAGTTGATCCATAGATGGACTCGCACACTATTCTTAGTCAACACGTGAACTAGTGTCCATATTAATTTAATTAAGATGTAGAAAGTAGATATAAATCCACTCATCTAATCCCTTCGTTACTGATATGTGAATTACGACATGTGTCAAACGTACGTCCACTAAAATTGTTAGTGACGTTAAGAGGGTGATCATCACCAACGCTCAGTTAAGCTAATCGCCTCTCTGGCCCGACGAAAACCAACTACGGTTAAGCGGCCAACCAATCACGTGATTTATACATCCAACTATAGGACTGCTAGTTTATCGAACCGTCAAACTCGTGCCAGCTAACTCGGGCCTCAAGGTAATAGCTAACTTGGTTATAATCACCATCTTTAAGTAAGTTCAGAATTAACAGTACTTAATCAACTAAATATTGCACAACTCAATATTGAATTAATAAATTAACATTTATTATAAAAATCATTCAACTATGTTCTGCACTCAAGAAGTTTATTGTATAATCTGTATCATTTGTTACAGATATCATAACTAGATTTGTTTAACTACTGTAACAATAATAGTTAGACATTCGTCTGTATCAAACATGCCGTCGTACCTGCTGTAGTGTGTACCTAATGTTTAGTGTATAATGGCCACAGAATCGCGCCTTCGTTAATCCGACCCACGAAAGCCTTGGCTTGATGCTGCCTATTAAGGGTAATGTTATAGGGTTAGAGCACGCTTTTCCAAGGAAACCCGGGTTGTGAATCCAAGTCGCCCTAATAGCTATCTGTAGACCTTCCCATCCATTTTCTCTTGAAAATGAAATCCAACATTCAGTACCACCAAGGAATTTCTACAAAAATCCTCTCAAGCTGTCGTAACAACATTAAGGTTAATAGACAGAATTTTCCCATCTTAAGGCGGATCTCGTCAACTATGTCACGACCTGTGGCATATGTAAAGTGTGCTTAGTCCGGCTCTTTGTCGAGAAAGACTAACCTTACAGGTAGGCTCTGCCTTGCGAATAATCTAACCTAACACCACCGCATTGCCTGTAAGGTAGTCTTTGTAAAGTGCTTTATATTTGAGCTCTAACTATTTTTTTTTCTCTAGATAGATTCGCTAGGTTATCAAGGCCTCTTATACTCATACTTCACCACAGACAGTTACCTACTTAATTTCTTTACATTCTTCACTTCCATTACTACAACCTTCAATCCAGATATTACCCAATTTTTCAATTCCCCTCATTCATGTTTTTTCGCGCCCCTAAAACAACCCAGCTGAATCTCGAACTTGGTTCTTTTGTTAAAATTATATACCAAGGAACACCTCTGTTAATTTATTCTAGTATGGTTATGTTTATTTATTATTATGATTACCTACTTTTTTTTATAAAAGACCCAACTTTTCATTTCCTCTCATTCAAGTTTTTTTTGTTTTTTTTTTCTTTTTTTTTTCGCGCCCCTAAAACACCTTATTTTGTATTGTTTTCTGACAACGTTTAATATTTCTAGTAGTAATTAATCTATCTTTGACAACTAGACATTTATATGAGAAGTTTAAACTATTGTTCTATTATAGCCATACCTATTATGTTACATGCTTCTACCTAATGTGTCATGATTTAATTCCAAATTCATTCATAACCTCATTCATTCATTTACATTGCAGTATTTAGGATAGGCAGTTAAACAAATTTAATCTAATTTCAACTTTGACTTCCCCATCGACCTAAGTTATTTTATGTTTCCGAATAAACAACATGTGTTTATTTATTTATGTATATATAAGATATTTAAATGTTTGATCAAGTTAGTTATACGTAACTTACAATAGGTACAAATTTCACAACTTTATATTCGCAACACAAGTTCACTAAAAGCACTTTGCTTCGACACTAAATCACATTGCCACTTTTAAATTTTTATTTATTTCAATAATTATAAAATGCTAGTTTATATCATTTTCTATAATATTATTTATAAATGAACGCGTACTTAGTTTCGCAAAATTGAACAAACGGATTTCGTGCTTAAAATTCCCGTACATACCGCTCTCAAATAAACGCGTAACTCCATCTACGAAACACTATGGAAACCATTAAGTCAACCTACTTTCGCTATAAAGACCTTTTATCCCGTACAGCGAATACGCCCCTAATAACTAAACAAGGCACCAACCGCCAACATAAATATAAACATCCACACTCATACACAACATACCCCTAGTCTAATACTCAACTTAAAATTAATGTGGCTGTATGTTCGTATAACCTTAGCTAGTCACGCCTTATTTATGAAACCGTCTTGTCAAACTACTGTCACTGTCATGTCAGCTGTAGAAAATATTTTGCGGTTTTTCGTAATTTAAACTTAGAAAAGAATTTAACGCTGATAAAACAAAACAGCAATGGTTTTAGGTAAATATGAATTTGTGTTTACGGACTGTAATAAGCATCAAAATTAAATAGTTTGTGTAATTTAATTTGTCGATGTTATCATTTCAGAACAACATTTTTTTACAAGACTTGTGAACCAATATTATGAACCAAGTAGCATTTCTCTAACCTGATTCCATTACGCCTATACCTAATTAATGAATATGCCTACTGAATTTCTTCAACCTAAGTAAGGAAACCTGCCTATACTATTATTGAACTTAGCTATTGATACTAATAAAATCCTAAAATATATTTTGTAATTTAATTTGATTCATAATATGACTTGTTACTTTGTCTAACATTACCTATTATACAACCTACCAACCAGAAACAAACAAATTAATAAAATTAGCTAACCCTGCCTAGAAGTCTGTATCTTTACAGTAAGTTCCTAATTTAGTTATTGTTTATTTCAGATGATTACCTATGTAGTTCAAGAAAAGTACTAAAATGTAAAACAGAAGTAGATATGAGTTGACCCGAACTAGGTTAACTGGTTTGCTTGCAGGTAAATTACAGTGAAGACGGGGTCTTTATTTATTCTAAAATAAATTATGTTACTAACTAACCATGCATGTCTAATTCTCTCCCTATATTAACTTAGCCTTACACCCTATGTATTCTCAGTTTCCTGTTTACATCAACATCAGCCTACCTACCTACCTACATAAGCCTACATCAACTCCACCTAATATCCAATTTCACGTGCAACAAATTGTACAAGTCTAAACTTGTACATATGAAACCAAAACATAACATTCATAGCCGCACCTACACTGTATAAAATCCTGGTCATGGCTTATTCAAATTGTACCCACCCCCCCTACTAAACAACCTATTTATTTAACTTTTATCCGCACTACCTGCCTACACTATGGATATGAACTACTAGGAACCTACTTGATACTACCTCTGGTCTAATTACTATTGAATGTTATGTTATTGGCTCGATAACTTGATATGGCTGTGATCGATTCTAGAGAGGACCCTAGTTTCCGTAGTGACCCTAAGTTCTTTTATTAGCATGGAGTTGAAGCTAAACCCTAACCTAACCTCATATGCTTCCGCTGACTCAACTTAAGTATAATAAATGGATAACTTTTGCCGACCTAAAGTTTTGCTCAGTAATGATTAGCTTTAATCTTATTAATAAAACAATACTAAATTAGTCAGAATAAAATGCTAATTAGGATATATAAGATTCTTATTAGATTCACATAATATGATTATTTTTAGAGTTTGTGCCCCAACCACGCACAACTTGTGGACTTCCACTTCCATGACATATGAGTCCTCCAGAACAGTTTCAGGGCATTTATCATTACCAACTAGTTCATATAGAACCTTTCTAACTTAAAACTAGCTTTATTGTGGACTTGAAACCCTATCTATGGCTACAAGAAAAGTCACACGAAAAACTTGTAGCAAGCTTCCCCTGTTCCAGGAAGCGAGCAAGCCCTTAGTTTCACAACTTAGTAAACAAACTTCTTAGTTAACTTTAAGTTATATTTCTCAACAACCAACCTGTTCAAATAAATATCAATAATTCAATAAAGTTGAAAGAATTCACAAGATATTTTGTTACTCTAATTTAAGAATATTTAAGTACTTACTGTGAATTGAACCATTAAACTCTGCTCTCTGAGCAAAACTTTCCCTATTCAATTACCTGAAATTCTTCCTAAACCCAAACCAAATATTTCCTAACCAACTAGATCACTACCTACCTAAGAACCTTTCCTAATTTTCTATTAGCCGTAGTGAAATCCACCTATGATTTAACCACAATTATATAAAGGAACCATATACCTAGTCCAATATATAAAACCCTGCCTACCCGAATTTGAACTCAACTAAGGTGTGTACCTGGACCTGTCTGGACTCCTAATACTGGTGTGTTATCCCCAAACAACCCCCATTATGTGTCGACTTTCGGTGTGCAATGAAAGTCTACCTACTCTCAACTGTAACAAGTGCTGGATGCAAACCAGACTTTGACTAATACCCTAGTGCACCCTAAGGCGGGAGAGATAACTATGTAGCCGTGGCTGGGCAGTTATCCTCCTACGGAAGGAAATATGGTGGTGTGAATATATAATTGTATACATAAAGGGACTAGTGTGGCCATAACCCTTCGTACTGATCTAGGAAGCTGGGTAACCCCAAACGATTGGATCCAGCGTCCAATTCCATCCGCACGTACGATTTGAGCTATGGAAAGCGTACCACCTAGCTGAGGTTAACGAGACCTGAGAAGGTTGACTCGCCGCTGGTACCTCAGAATGATTCCAGCTTCCTACCTATCACACCCTATTACGAGGAGTTAGGATTTCAATGCCACGGGGCTTGAGCACCAACTCCATAATATAAGATCGTGACCTGTTACTGAGCACTTCAACTACTGAATCACTTAACTCTTTAGGTAACCACTCCCTTTTTTGTTTTGTCGGAGTTTTACCAAGAACACTAGGCATACTTTGTTTGTTGTGAGCCCAAATTGAACCACCTTAGGCTTGGAAGATGCACAACACACCAAGTATGATTTTCACTACGTTTTAACCAAAACCCAGTTTTACGGCCTGCTGTATCTTTCGCAATCCTGTAAAACTAAGCTTCCATCAGTCAAGATCTTATATATTTTCGCGGAATAACTCACTAAAACTCTACCAATTTAAAATACTGATGTCCTTCACAAAAACCATATTTCTATGATAATCTGATCCAGATTTTCAGTACTTTCACAAACAGAAATTCAGAGCCTACCTCTTTATACTCGCGTATTCGTAACTGAATGCCCCACCCATTCCGCTGTAGGCCCTATATATACCCTTTGCTAATAATAATTAAGTTCGTCTAGTACAGGCGTTGTTGGGATTTTCCCTCAACATAGTAGACCTCCTTGAACTCATCAGTGTTGTCATCCCAACACTTCCACTGTCTACCATTTCTACCATTACAGTTTCCGGTTTATCCTAGCCAAGTTTGGTAAATAGGTTCCAAGCGTGAACTAATCTATTATTAATATGGAATGTGCTAGAAAATTACTTCATTAATCGTATACAACGCTCAACTCTACCATCCCACAGCTGAAATAACAGATCAGATGCCTGGCTGCGATACCCAACTACTGGAATATCCATACAGTTTTGTACAATTCAAATCCACCAACTGGTTTAGCTTGAATATGTGCCTTTATTTTATACATAAAACTCTAGCTTCACATGTTCAAATACTCCTCCGAAACGATTCAACTAAACTTCGCGTGCACATCTGACTGATCCGAGATTCGACCAACGTCTAAATTTGTCATCGGGATCTCCACGGAACAAGAACCACACGCAGGTGAAGTCGCAGTAACCGCTAGTTTTATAATAACTACTTAAGGTTGACAAGAGCAAACCCTATTTATTTGTTTTAGTTTCAAATGTTGTAAAACCTTTGTCCACTATGCATGACTTTTCGTTATTAGAACAAAATAACGCTGAAACCTTTTGTTTACAAAGAATTTTAGATTATTTCTAGATTTAAAATAATAGCATTCCGAGTTCAATATTTTCTCTTTAATCAATTATCTTACAGAATTAGCATTGGAAACATTAACTTTAGTGTTTATTCTAAATTATATTTCAACTCAATGTAATTACTAAACCGAAATTGATCGATTCAGGTATTTTGACCTTATGCTTTTAATCTTTAACAAAACTACTAATAGTAGAAACAATTTCTCGCTTGGCATCTCCATTTTCCTCGCAAGATTTCAAAGACATCTAGCGTGGAGTAGCAGTACTTTTAAAACAGGTCATACGTTTTGCGTTGTCTATCTTACTCTTTCCTATAGCTACTCAACTGCGTGCAAAAGAGACATCCATAGTCATTCGTAAAGATTGCTTATTTTTTTAGCGCCTTGCGAATATAGATGGCTCTCGTCTGTCACTTCCTTCGTACTGTGACCTGGCCTAGTATAAGGACATTTTTTTAATATTCATTCTCAAACCCCAAGAACATTGGAAATTGAATAAGATTAACATTCAGTTATAAAATGCAATAAATCAATTTAACGTCCACCCAAATAACGCCAATATTGCTCGATAATCAATTAGTTTCACGTAAATATGTTTTAGCACTATGTCAAGTCAAAAATACTATTACTTCTTCCTTACATACGTATTTTCTCTTAGATGTAATCTTAAATGTATTTCAGTATTTTACAGGGAATAATCTCGCAACTACCGAGCCAAAATGAGTTTCTAATTAATGTAAGAATCTTAAAATATTTCGATACGACATCTACAGAACATACTTCGAACTTCAACCTTCGATCCTCCCAAATCAAGTCACACACATCGGCAGTTCCTCACTGCTAACACTAGATGTCGCTATTCACACTATTTTCATAAATTATTTATTTAATTCAGAACTTTATTTAAAATATTAAGAGTCCGATCTGTTACAACGTGCCTTCCGAAGCACGGAGATGCTTGTAAATAGACGTCACTTAAATGGTCAGAATGGTCACCCATCCCAAACATGACCGCGCCGTAGGTTGCTTAACTTTGGGTATCACTACCAAAGCGCTGCAACCACTGCGCCACAAGCAAAGGTCCATGTTTACTTAACCACAAATGTAAGTACTTATAAGTTTCGATGCCAAATGACCAAGGTGTAGTTTTATTTTTTATCTAGTTTCGGAAGACCAAAGCTAACAATATTGCGTTAGTCATCGGATGAACCGATTAGGCTAAAACTTGGTGGAGAGGTAGCTTACAACCAGGAAACGGACAAAGGATACTTTTTACACCGTTCGACCGCGATTTTGAAAACAAAGGGATTCCACGCAGACGAAGTCGCGGGGGGCCAATAGTAAAATAATAAAAAGAAAAACAGAAAACACTTTTTTTATTACCAGGGGAGACAAAGCACCAGTAGACGAGGAGGACTTATCCCTGGGCGCAGTAGAAGACATTTCGGGTGTGTGCCGCACCTCCGAGTGGGGCCCGTGGTCCGAGTGCTCCGTGACGTGCGGCATAGGAATGTCAACTCGTCGCCGCCACTTCCTCGACCGCATGGGGCCCAAGAAGTGTCCTCTCGTGCCCATCGGTACGTTTTAAACACTTTTAAATAGCCATTTCTCAGAAAATGGATATTATGGTAATGTACTTAGGTAGATAAGCTTTTGAAAACGTTTGTAAACTTTTTTTCCTTAGCATCGACACGACTGTTTCTTACTTCTTCTTTTCTAATTATCTTTTGCAAAAGGCGGTTGTAATCACTTGTCTGGAGCTGCTAGAGGCATTCGACCAATCGTGACAACAAGCGACCTGTCGCTCGTTGCGGATGCAATTTTCATGTGTCTTCTCTTTCAGAGGAGAACCGCAAATGCATGGAGCCGCAATGCCTCGAGAAGGAGCAGGACATCTCGGACCCGTCGTGCCCCACGACGGAGTGGGCGGCGTGGTCGCCATGCTCGGCGTCGTGCGGCCGCGGCGTCGCCTTCCGCACGCGGCTGCTGCTGGTGCCGCCCACCGAGGCGCCCCGCTGCTCCGCCACTGTCGAGCTGCTGCAGCAGCGCGCGTGCCAAGAGCGCCCCGACTGCACGCTCGACATGCCCACCGCCAAGCGTGAGTAATTCAAGATATTTTCCAATCGATTGCATGATATTTCACGGACAAATACTATACATATTTGTATTTTTGAACAAATTAAGGATCAAAATGACAGAAGACTTGGCGGTGAGCTACGCACACGAAACGATTACCATGCCTAAGACTGTTCTGCCATCAGTTACCGACTAAGCAGGACCAAAAAGATGGTGCCTCAGCAAGACTTTTTTCACTGAAAATGCTTGAGGAGTTGTTCTGTTTCTTAAGATTATATTTTATTTTGACGAATTTCTTAATTACATATTAGTAAAGGCTGTAGTGTTTGCTTCATTGTCTAGAAACTAGGTGGCATAATTAAGGCTATTGTTCAGCCGCTGCCATGTCATAGCTTATTACTCACATTGACGAAGGACGTCCTGAGCGTTGTTTATAGGTCAGTTCCATTAATGCATCGGAGCTACCTATTAATTAATCGCATCACAACTTCGGACCTCAGAAAAACCTTTTTTTTATAAACGCTGGTCATCCTCGGTTTTAGCGTAGCGCGTCGATGGTAAAGCGACTTATGGCTTCAGTCCATGAATTGTCCCTATCATTGGCGGCCACATTTGGTCCTCTGGAGAGCAGAAGTCAGGACACTCACTTCGGTGATTGTTAACATGTAAATAAGAAACTTACTAAACATAAAATTAATAAGTTTTGCTTTCGAAATCCATTGACTACGTCGTGCTAAACACTTGACATTCGCGAGTCACGACAACCGCTCAACAATGTTTATTTCATTTAGCATAGCTAAACGATTTTCAGCGAAATGTGACTGCAATCGGTTAAACAGCGCTATTTAAAATGTTGATAAATCTTTTGTAATGGTTACATTAACTAAAGATAAAGTTCGTTAAACTGTTGAAAACAAAGGTCGTATTTATTCAGTCGCTTTTAAACATGTATTAGTTTTAAGCATTTGGTTTTGTTTTTAAAAACATTATTTAAAATGGTAATCTTACTGAGCACAATAATTTAATTTAAGTTATCTGCTCATTGCTGCTATTATCATTGAAAGACTAATGAATGCAGTAATTGCAACATTTTCAGTCATTATTATTAATTACGTTCAAGGCAACGCGAACGCCGACAACAAAACAGAAAGACCGAGATACCTTAATAGAACGCGCATGCAAACAATCATTGTACTATGTTTCACTTGATCAAATAGGAAATCAAGATAGGAGACCCCATTTTCCGATCGTTCAATAAATGTAAATGACATTTTAATAACTTCGCCATCAATCCGATAGTCAGATGATGGCTACTGCGTCAGAGTTTCGCTAACGTAGACAGATCGTAACAGCGATAGACTTGTTAGTACACAAAATACAAACAAAGAAGTTACGAGGGCCACACTAAAAGGTTACAAAATAGACCACTAAAAAATATATATATATATATAAAAGAAAAGATTCTTAAAATTTAAAAAAAAAACTCTTTACCAATGTTATTGAATATTTCAGTGCTGTGCGGCGTATGATAAAGACTGACAAAAGTGTGACCGATCCACAGATTCGGACAAGCCTAGGCATTGTTATGAGTCGAGTACACGAAATCCAAAATTTGACAAAATTTGACTTAGGCCCAATAACTCTGCCGTGCTGTATTGGGCAGGGAAATTATTAAAAAAATTAACGCAGGTGATTCAAATGCTGTGTTTGACATACTCATGTGTGACGAAAGCTAGATATACTGGTATGATTTGGAAACCAAAAGACAGTCTGCTCTGTGGGTTTTTCCTTCCGAGGAGTTGCCAACTAAGTGAAGAGATGTCATAGTGTTAAAAAAAAGATGGTGGCCTAGTTCTTTGAAAGTTCAAGTCATAACGCGACAATTGTCATAGAGGATCATAAAATGGTTAACGCAGAGTGGTACACTAACAGGTGTTTGCCACTTGTCTTGGAAAAAGTTCGAGAGAAACGACATCGAAACCGGCTCTTCCTTCATCACGACAATGTTTTGTCACAAGCTGACAGGCCAACCGAATATTTAGCGGCCTCAGACGTGGAGTTATTGAGTCGTCTGCCCTATAGCCCCGACCTCACACCCTGATATTTTTATTTATTCCCGAAAATAGAAGAAAAACGTTTTATGGACGCCGAGGAAGTAGTGGCTGCGTTTCATAAGGTTGTCAAAAACACCCCGAAGGCCGAGTGGGCAAAGTTATCTCAATGGATCCATCGAATGCATCGATGTTTCAGTGTGAATGAATGTTTTTTTTTAAAGTTATAATGAAACTATTTACTTTCTAGTTTTTTATTTTCTAAGATATTTTTGAGTTAAGCATTTAAGCATTTTTATCTGCTAACAGAAGCCTTTTCTTCTCGAATTAATATAGAGCAAAAAATATAGGCCAGCAAGACAGTTTTATACAAAAAAAAAATAATGAGATAAACGCGAAATTCCCAGACGCCCTAGACGCACTAGTGTCATTCCTGAGATGCTGCGACACATGCTGAGTGGCCTACCTTTTCAGTATATTGTGTATGTGCTTTTGAATATGTGTTTTTCTATTTTGTAAAGTACCTATGTGATACTGAATAAACATGTTTTCTTTTTTTACTAGTATAACATAAGTTTAATCTATAATTCGTGTTTAGGTATCTGCATGCAAGAGCCGGAGCAGGGTCCGTGCCGCGGCCTGTACCAGCGCTGGGCCTTCGTGGCCGCCAAGGGCATGTGCGTGCCGTTCCACTACGGCGGCTGCCGCGGCAACCAGAACAACTTCATCTCGCAGCAGGACTGCCTCGACACCTGCAGCCTCATCCTAGGTAAGTTTATTCGGGTTCACTTAGTTACATGAATTACAGAATGCTAATAGAAATGCATCGTTCAAACAAATAGTTGTCATCGATGAATTGTAATTCGACGAAATGTATTTCGAAATGGAGTAGTGAAGCGAGTTTATTCATATTATACCATCCAGAAATTTTTTGCCTACAATCTCACCTGATGCTTATCATCAGGCGATGTGGCCGAGGATAGATTTAGTCTAGTAACAGCCTTTTCACTCTTTTCTTTTCCATTTTCTGATTATTCCTTTGCTAACAAGGATCGCAGTCATTTTTACAACAGTGTGTGCACACATTTGTTCGTGTGTCGTAAAACAAATATTTTTATGTCCTACATTTTTTTTTTATTGTTATAAAATTCACAGCTCTTATTACAAAAATTAAGCTTATCTTTCATGCTAAATTTACAGCCAATAACGAATTTACATTATATAAAAAGAACAAATAAAGATCTAAGTTGACAAGGGTTGACATAGTTTTATAATGTGTATGTGTAACTTGCTAACAATGGTCTAAAATTCACATTGAACTAATTTAACATTAATTTTAGATGTATGTATATATTTATTATTATTGAGTTACAAGTCTTGACGCGGATACAACTGTTTACAAACTTTTACTTTAAATTTAAAAATAAACAGAAAACTACAAATTATTCTTTCTCACACTGAGAGAGTGGCTCTAGTACGCTTATAACCCCTTTTTTGAACGCTGCCTTCGTTAGGTGAAACACGTCTACCGAGGAGAAGAGTTTATTATACGTTCTAAGAGTTCGGGCTACTACAGAGTTACGTGCGTAGTTGGTCCGTGAAAGTGGTGTATGAAATAAGGATGAGGGTGTGTGTCTAGTGCGGGTGGCTGGAGCAAAAAACTTCAAGGATGAAGAATGAAGAATTGATAACCTCACGGAGTCAATATCACTGTTACAGATATCAAATAAGAAAGACATATCAATTAGCGTCCGTCTATGCTCAAGGGTAGACATTCCATGAAATCTGCATGCATCATCATAATTTTTGAAAGATCTGAATGAGCGGTAGGTAATTTAAATGTTTGACAAATAATGCTTGAATTTTTTCTAGATTTTGTTTATATGTAATATATTGTAATACATATCTGTTAACAAGTAAGTGTTGATGCGTACTCGTATTTCTGAGCGTGCCGCGGTGTGACACGGTTATTATTTCAACACTAGCCATGTCAGCTATCATTATGAGGCATTCTGATCAGAAATGTATAAGGTTGACTTTCAACATTGGAAAATTCACTTTCCGCTGCGACCGAGTTACAAATGCTAAAAAATATAGGGTTGTCGTCATGCCATTGTTAAAAAAAAAACCTTTAAAAAAACACTTCAATTTTCAGCATTAACAACTCATTGCTACCAAAAAAAAAAACTATAAGTAATGTCGTAAATATTTTTTATCGTCATTTTAAATCGATAAACGCAGGATTTTACGCTTACGTAACACTGTGTAATTTGTGCTTAAGCAATAAAAAGGTTAATTATAAATGGTAACGCATCTAAGTATAAATTGTGGTATTGTTGCCACTTGTCTTACTCATGTAAAAGTAGTTGACATCCCTAGAACAATGCATAATAATGTCATTTTATCTTGTGCGTCGCGGCGCGGCGTCTCGGCAACGCCTGAAGGGCGCACACGCACCGTAATAATTCCACTTAATGCTTGTATTGTGTTGTGACTATCGAATGCTTATGTCATAAACTCATTACACCGGTAACAGTAATACTAAAAACGGAACTTAAATTAGACTAATCTAAGAAACAAGCATAACTGTGGCTTTTATTTACCGAAGATAAATTCTTCAGTTGAAAAACTCCATGTTTCTATTGGTATAACATCTAACATCTAACAAATTTTAGTTATGATAACATATGATTCCGGTTCACTAAGGATAACGCAGCTACCTGTTGCTGCCTGAGTGCTGGCGCAACCGGGATATACAAATATATGTATATAGTTACCGATAGTAAATTATAATAATTGCAAAGTGTTAGTAACATTATTATCAAGTATGACTAGATTTTAATAAAGAGTTCATGGCTTATTTCAGCGTCAACGATTTCTGTAATGTAAATACTTTGATAGAATAGAAAATTAATAGAGTTGATGCAATTCTTTGCAGCATTTGGGTCTGTTATAAGAATAATTGTAATGTTAGGTACGACGAACCGTCCTGTTTGTATTAGACATGGGCTGGCTCTATCAAGCACTTTACATTGGATTCATTTTGTTTACCAGTCACATAATCGGAAATTCTACATCAAAGGAATATATTTTTACACATAATCAATACTTGACTGAACGCAGAATGAAACACGGAAGAATGGAATGTACGAAAACAATGTAGAGTGGATGATGGATTGCAGTTTGTTTGGCTATGCGCCCCGCCCGCCCCGCGCCCCGCACCCGCACGCTGATGTTAAATAACTGATAATAATAACAAGGGCAGTAAAACAAAGTTTTATTTGCTTTCAACCAAATTACAAGCCAACAAATTCTAGTAATTATTATGTAAATGGGACAATCCCACTTAAACATTTGCTTTTTTGAGGGCCGTAATAAAGGCACAAAAATATGACTTCAGGCTTACATAGGTGCTCTAAAATTTGTTTATGCTCTTCTAGTATACCTGCAGGCTTTAAACAAAATGCAGCCATCATACAGTACTCTACTATTATTTAGGAACATCAAAAGGTAATTAGATTGCTATCCATCCACAGCAACAGGTTAAACTATTAAAATAATATCGTTACCCCGGCTCCAGCTTCCACGTTGGCACGGCGCCAACACCTGGCCGGTGACCCCCAGGTGCCTGCCGCCCAATCAAACTATGTACTATAAAATAAAGTTCCGCTAAGCCAATTTTAACCACGGTGGCTAATCTCAACAGAAATCAGCCAACTACGCGGGAGATATTATACTGCACAAGTGTGAGCGCAATACACAGGTGCACTAACTGTTCCTTCACACTCAAAATTCGGTGAGACGGAAATCCGACATGACCGGAGAGAAATCAGGCGCAGGACCAGCGGCTTAACGTGCTTTCCGAGGCAAGGGGGTGCAACACCGCCATCTTCCCGACTTCGATCTAGTGACGAATTTTCTGCCTCATATCCGAGAGGTCATGGGTTCCAATCGAGGCAATTTTTGGAAACCATTCCATGGATGGTACACGTGGAAACGAAACGAACATTACACTAACATTTTAGGAAGATAAAACAAATTGTAATATCTTTATCCTACAAATGTCATTTTTAAGTTTGTGCTACGTACGTACGAGTATTCCATTATGATACGTGACTGACATTTTATTGTTTGTCATAATCATGCTAGTGCCTTAAACAAGTGCAATATTTTTAAAACTTACTATCGCACAGTGTAACCACGTAAAATATAGGATCTATAAGGAGCGACACAGCTCTAAATAAAAATAACGGTGATTGAAAGAATGATGAATTCCTCACGCCGGTCGTAAAGCTAGCGTTTACGACGCTTTTAACAGCGTGTTCAATATCACCACACCCGTGAGTGATACTACACCAGTGATGGCAGGCGATCCTACGACCTGCGCGTGATTAACATCCTTTTTGTCGACTCGATAGTTACACACAGAGACAGTTTTTAACAACGTAGGCATTTTCGATAAGTCTGTAAAACATTCACATTTATTTTTTTTGATCCAATAAATAAAATTGATTAGGCCACTTTTTATTTTAATGTGTAGAAACATGATACCTAAATCAGTGTACATACTTGTTGCGTGTTTATAACTTCCAAAGCTCTAATAGCATTTTGCAATATTTTGAAGTTTTTTACAATACCAATACCAATCAAATTTAAAATCTGTCTCATTAGTAAGCAAGTCGCGTGCGACACGATGCTCTCAATACGACAAGACCTGCATTATGGATGGAAACCAATGCTCAAGTACTGCTCCTATAGTGGAGCAGTATATGTGAACACGTATATGGTCACCGGCATGTTTCACCTCCTTACACGGACGCACTTCATCAAAACAAGGTGACAATAAATAGAACTTGATTTATCTATAATATTAAAATGTAATGTCTTAAATCAATAAACGCCTTTCTTTATTTCTTTCAAATGAAACGCAAAATGTTGGTAAGCGCATAACTCAAGAAGGCTTGGCCAATTCTTTTTTTTAATGATATTTCTTAAAGTAAGGGGATGGTTCTTACGAAGAAAAAGTTGGAAAAAAATAACCACGGGCAAGTCAATGTCTACAGGGTAGGTAATGGCTCGTACTGCCAACATTCACCCTTGCCCCTGTACCTTAAGAGTGATATTTCGAATAAGATACCACTGTTGCTTTGGATACTACTCGTAGTGATGCTGCATGCTCACATGCTCCGATTCACAACATTTGCGTCATCTTCAAAATAATGCTTATGTTGATGATTTAATCCTGCGTTTGATGTACGTTGACATAGGATCATTCGTACGTGCTTCGGACTAAGTCCGCGCTGATCCCGAGTGATTCACATTTAGGCCTCTAACACACTGACGCGTTCGCATGCGCATCCAAAACAACGAAAAAACTGTCAGTTGTATGGCAGCGTTTCGCATATACTTTGTCAATTTTTTATATTAGCGAGATAAAATGGTCGCATCCTTTTTTGGTACTGTTTCGCAAATAATTGCGAAATGACCGCTACACAGACACAGCCTGACAGTTTTTTCCTTGTTTCGGATTTTCGCATGCGAACGCGTCGGTGTGCTAAAGGCCTTAGTGTTAGTCGGTGGAGGATTTTATGAAACTGTCATCGAATGATGTCACAAGCAATATTGATAATTTTTATTATTCAAGTGATCTGATGTAACGTACGTATGTTTTGCATATAAATAAATGAGAATAAAATTATACCGCGCCACAACACTTGTTAGTTTTTTCCTTTTATTAATGATAGCGGCCGCCCGCGACTTCGTCCGCGTGGATGTTAGTTTTTTGCGACCGGGCTTCATACAAATTCGCAACCCCTATTTTATCCCTTTGGGGGCAGAATTTATCATATGTAATATTATTTCTATCCTTCTTTACCTTCCAAGTAATGTTGAGTCAAATAAAAAAAAGTCCCATTAAAATCGGTTTAGTAGATTCTGAGATTCAATTTCCTGCCTGCCCCCTAAGTTCATCGGCGTGATTATTTATATCCCAGTTTACTCTCCAGGTGATACTGAGTCAAATAAAAAAAGTCCCGTCAAAATCGGTCCAGTAGATTCTGAGATTAGCCCGGACAAACAGACAGACAGACAGACAGACAAAAATTTTAAAAATTGTTGTTTTGGCTTCTGTTACGGTAATTAAGACCCCCTGTAACAATTTTTCATAAAAATCTTCAATGTACAGAAATCGATCTTTTACAGTCTTATTATATGTATAGATTGTATTGCCTGAGTGCTAATGCGCCAGTACGATGCAATGTGCCTTTTGCGGGGCGCACAGAAATAAATGACTTTGATTGCCAACGTAGGTAAGAGCATAAATACTATGTTTTGCCTCTTTTAAAATGTGTATAAATAATGTATGAGCGGCGAGCTCGGTTGCGAACTCTCGCGAATCTATTTTAGTTTTAAATACTTGTGTCCGATCTGCTGAACTCTTTTATTTATTATCGCTGAGATTTATTGCTATAGAAAGCTTGAGTTCTAATAACAATAAACTGGATTTACGACGTAGAATATGGGAATAAACAAAACACTAGTTTAGAACAGGGGCATTTGCCTTGAAGTACAGAAGTTATTGTTTCGTAGTACAGATTTTTTCTAGGTTGAAAATGAGCATCCTATATTAATTTAGCAAGTACTTAACCTGTGTAAAGAGAACATCCATTAACTCCTCAATTTGTACAGGTGGTGGTGGACCGACTGTCCCCCTGAACCCAGCTAGCGGGCAGTTCGCAGCGGGTGTGAGCTCCAACTACCCCGGCCTTAGCGTCAGTTCGATTGTGCCCGTGTCCAACAGCATCAGTGGTAAGATTACACCTAGAAACCTTATTTTTTACACAGAAATATGATTTTACAACTTTGCCGACTTATCATTACTCTTCAAAACTGTCACTAATAGAATAATTAGGAGTTATCTTTGATGTAGAGATTCTGGTGGCGGGTTTTAGTGCGTGCGAAAGAAATAAATAATTTTTAAGTAAGTAATCTGATGACGTTTCTCTATTTTTAGCATCAACAATGAAAATTTCTTTACAACGTGAAATTAAAACCAAATTCGGATCGACGAGTTCGGTCACGGTAGCTCAATTGGTAAAGCAATCACCCGGCTTGCTAGAGGTGCGGGTTCGAGTCCCGCCTGTGGCAGTCCGTTTTCTTTAAGTGTGTTTTAATTACACATTGGAATCTGATGATTTATATAGCGTCGAACATGTAGGATACTGTCTGTCCCACAGATATATATTTACATAGATAACGCAAGTATCACGATTTGTATTGAAACCAAGCGTGCCGACTTTTTAACACCTACTGTGACGTCACAGGCGAAATTTAGTGACGGGCAATCCAAACCGATTGAAATTTTTGAGCTACTGCAGTTAATTATCACGCAACGAGGCATTTTTTAAATTTTTGCGGCCCATCCAGCTGCAACGGAGCGAGCGGACTGAACTTAGCGGCGACCAACCTTGACGTTTGGTCGGGGTTTTGGTCGGGGTTCGGACACGCGAAGTGCATGCATTTGCGTTATCTATCTATCTATACATATAATAAGACTGTAAAAGATCGATTTCTGTACATTGAAGATTTTTATGAAAAATTGTTACAGGGGGTCTTAATTACCGTAATAGAAGCCAAAACAACAATTTTTAAAAATTTTGTCTGTCTGTCTGTCTGTCTGTTTGTCCGGGCTAATCTCAGAATCTACTGGACCGATTTTGACGGGACTTTTTTTATTTGACTCCGTATCACCTGGAGAGTAAACTGGGAAATAAATAATCACGCCGATGAACTTAGGGGGCAGGCAGGAAATTGAATCTCAGAATCTACTAAACCGATTTTAATGGGACTTTTTTTTATTTGACTCAACATTACTTGGAAGGTAAAGAAGGATAGAAATAATATTACATATTGATAAATTCTGCCCCCAAAGGGATAAAATAGGGGTTGCGAATTTGTATGAAGCCCGGTCGCAAAAAACTAACATCCACGCGGACGAAGTCGCGGGCGGCCGCTAGTGTAAATATATATCTGTGGTCTGTCCATTCCAAAAGTGTATCTTGTTGCCGTCAGGTCCCACTCTTGCGCAGCCTAACGACTGTCAAGTGAGCGAGTGGAGCGAGTGGAGCGCCTGCAGCGTGTCCTGCGGCGTGGGCTACCAGGAGCGCACCAGAACTGTACTGGTAAGTGCTCGTCAACATTCTTGTCCATAGAGTTCGCTTTCAAAAGTCGTGTGGCGACCTCTACCGTTCGCCATCACAATCGCATGCCTATCGGTGGCAAGCACGACAGCGAGCGCTGAGACGGCTCCATAGGCTAGATGGCGCTGTTAGCCTAGTACCGGCCTAGTACCGCACATGAACTGCGGCATATAAGATTTAGATTCTGAATAGTATAGATTGACAAATCAAGATGATGTTTATCGGACCTTGGTCCCCGACCATAACACCCCGTCGGTAGGAAGCGCTTCCCTTTAGCTTACTAACTCTAACTGTTGCGTCAAGGGTGTAATAAGAAAAACCGCATTCCAGACCCCAAGTTATAATGTGACCATGTGTTCGGGAGAAAACTTAATAACCTAGATTTTGAGCCGTTTGAACTGACGTGCCCCAATCACACTGTCGCGAAGTTTTAACCGCATCCTTCGCATTTGGAGAAGTGAAAAGTGATTTTCAAACACAGATTTTACGATAGGTAACTACTGAAACTTTTGTTATGAAGTTCCTTAAAAAATAATAAAGTATTCAATTCTCACGCTATGAAGGCCAGAAACACGATTGCAAAAAGATTCCTCCATAGAAAACAAATCCAAAGTTGTGTCCAAAAACTAAATTTTTCAGGCCTGATTTCTTCAATAAATCAGAAAGAGTAAAAACTTTTGGTATGATAATAAAACTAACTAATTACTTATTTTATATTAGTTGTAGATTTTTTTTAAATTAGGTGATTTTTCGTTGATAAAAAACAAAATATAAAAATCGTGTGCATATTGCCCAATATAACTTGAGCCGCCGGGTCGAGTCACTCGGTGTCATTTGTTTCACATAAAAAAGAAGTCTACATTTTAAAATATCACGCTTTGAACAAATGGTATACTCCGACCAAATAGTCTTGAGTTATTTCTGCGTACATGCGTTAATCTTAAACGAAATTAAAAACTTATGCTGGGTTCGCTTCAGGTGCTCCAGATCCTCGTTTTAGTTTTCTTTGTAGATAGTTCAACTTTACAACTTTTCCTATGGCGTTTTTCATAAGTGTTACAGTGTTACAGTCATAAGTGTTAGCTGGACTGCTAAGCTTCCACGTCAGGTATGCAGACCCTCAAAATTAAATATAGCCTTTAATTAGGTTTAGCAAGACCAAAAATCTATATAAATTAAAAGTTCTATTCAAGTCCGTCCAGTGGTTTTTGTGTGCAAAGCAAAAAGAAATAGCAGTAAAAATTTAAAAAAAAATGTATTCTGTTTATTCATTTTAAGTCCCTGGATGTATTTTTTTAAATGTTGGGCTAGTTCACTAAAAATATATGCGAGTGATATTCTCTTCAGCCAAATAAAAAAATATTTTGGCGTTATTAAGTCTGGTATGACCCAAATAACGCGCCGAACTCGTTTATTTGTCATATAAATTTAGCCATAATTCAGCACACGTATTGACCCTATCGTCTCATGTGTGGTACACCTGTTAATAGTCTCAAAAACTGTACAAAAATTTACTTTCAAGACCATTTTAAGGAAAAAATTTTATTCCTAATAATATAAAACCGGACACGATACATTCGATCCAATTAATTACTTTTGAATTGAAACTAGCTACTACATAGAACCGATCGCACACATTGACAACTTTGTAAAAACTAGAAATCTAAACTGTCAGCGAAACGGTGCCCGGTCTTAAGACTCCGACCAAGGCACGTACCTAATACTTGTTCTTTTATACGACCATGAAGTGCTTGAAGCCTAGGCTTATAACAAACGTGCTATACAAATATTCCAGTAATTTCTTGAAGTTTCGGATCGTTCGTTAACATTCCAGCGCGGGCAATTCGGCCACGAACTCCGTCAATCAAACCTATCGATTTAACGTCGTTACTCGCACGTTGTACCTGGACGCTTTGCTTTCTTCGGATTCCTCATCGTACGAGCAAGGTCACGACCGAAACGTGAATCAATGTTTAGCGAACTAACATACATTTACGCAGATCTAACGAATTAAACAAAGAAACAACGAAAATAGAAGGTGGAGTTTGTTGTGTATTTAGGAGCTCCAAAATCAAAGAACAAGTGGTGGTAATTCCTTCGCGGTTAATTCTTTGTCGGTGTTTTATATTACGTCATGATGTTTTGGATTTTGTTAGATATGTATCCGTAATTGCTGTTTTTAGCTGAAACATTGTGAATCTACTGGTGAGGTGTAAATAAACCATAGTATTCCACATTGAGTAATCTACAGACACCCGCGTAGGCGCCTCGAGTGTTTGAGCTGGCCACTTGTGCACACAGTCGTTTCTAGAGAAATGTCGATTGTTGAGACAAACACTCAGAGGCGAAATGACAGTTTTATTAAACTAAAATCTGGTATAATAAAGCTTAGGTAGCGCTATTACAACCAAAATAATATATCCCATCCAAAAATTCTATCTGTTAGCCAATGTAGAACTTGATAGGAAGGTAAGTTTGTCTAAATATGAAATCTTATCTTAATAGTTGTATGATTTTCTGCTTACTTTGATACGAGAAGCCACTTTTGCGATGCCATGACATTTACCTATTTACAAAACCATTCAGAAATAACAATAATGCCCATGATTGTGGAATATAAATAGGCGCTGACAATCGCCCACCCACTGACATATACAGAAATAAACGTTAATAGTGTTTTATTTACACGCACGCATTGAGGATTATATTTATTATCGAATTAGAACTACTTGTCGACAAAATTTATATATAAGTTCTGCCTGGTAAACGGTCCATTTTCAAGCTTATATTAAACCAAATTTATTACACACTTATGAAATACCCGAAGACGACTGTTTAAGGTTACTTCTATAAATGTTCTATCATGTTCATAATTTATGTTAATCATCTGAAAGACATCGCGACGCGATCATCAAAAAAAAACAAGCTTTATTTATTCGCCCTGCATAGCAGCAATCGTTATTTAGGAACAGATAAACTTTGGAGCTAGCTTTCCTCTTGGTTGCAAGATCGCAATTATGTCCGCGTGGCGCTTGTTTTTCCTCGCCTGCTGCGGTACGTCCAACTTGCGGTCGGTCCAGGGAAGCCTAATTCAAATTCTTTATTTGCCTTAAATAGGGTACATAAATGTTGTTTTGATACAGTGAATGTAGCTTAAATACCTATTTAGCCATAAAACACAGCATGCAAATTTTTCATATTAGGTAAATAGGTGCACAATGTTAATAATAATATAATTATAGATCTCATTAAGAAGATACGTCAAATACTTTGACGTGCTTTATTTCAGTCTGTTAAAATGTTTTGTACATCGTAAAAGGTGGTCTTCCTCGAACCCAAATCTACAGGCAATCTCATTAATTATTTTCTAAAGGAGAATAAAGATTTTAAAATTTACTTCGGTAAGGTTAAGGAGTGTTTATTTATGTTAATAAATCATTCCCAAATTAATTGTAACTAACTTTAAAGCCACAAGCATTTATCATCATAAAGTACTTCTACAAACCCTGCGTCGAACACAAACAAACACTTATTTCCTAAAAATAGCGATTTGCATAACTTCAACACAAGACAAAAAAATAGGCTTGCCGTTCCACATTTTAGGCTTCATAAGGTTGGTCACTCATTTATGGGTAGATGTGTATCATTTTTTAATAAATTACCTGAAAATTTAATTTCATTGCCTATAGATAAATTTAAAACAGTTGTTAAAGATGTATTAATGTCGAAAGGATATTATAAAATTGATGATTATATAAATGACAAAGATATATGGAAATGTTTAAATGCAAACAATTACAATTATTGTAAATCAATTTTGAAAAGAGGCAATGACAATAGTGACTGAGTTTCTTGCGCCGCTTCTTCTCAGCACTGGCCCAAATTGTCCCGAAGCGGTGGTAGGGTTAATTTATATGTTGGGACGTGTAAAAGTGCTAGTTCTTAGCCTACTTACAGAAATAAATGAATTTTATTGAATTTTATTTTATTTTATTGTCGCGGTTTGTAAACTGTGAGGTACAAAATCCCTAAACAAGACAGTTTTAAACAACAACACAATCCGGACGTCTGGCGCCTATTCATTCCTTGAATGTTCCAGACAAACTTGACAGAACCTTATTAGTCACACAATATGGCGGATTATTATCCTTATTCTAAGCTGGTTCACATATTATTTTAAATAGCGTGTACTTGTATACAGTTCAACATGCAATTCGCTTTAAAAATATCTTCGTGTTTTTGTTGTCATTTCGTGAGGTCTTGTTATCGTCCCGTCATATTGTAATAAATCAAACAGTTAGCAGTGTTTATTATTTTATTATCAAGGTATTGAAACACACCCTAAAAATCTATTATCTATTTATAAGAATAGTAGCACACAATGCGTGGTACACATCATTTTGGCGCCCAACGTGGGGCACGCATTATTCATTTTTCATTTCAGAACTATCAATCAAACAGCGTAAACACCATGTTTTGGTCCAATTCATATATATATTTATCAAATCAGGCCAGTGCTTCAGTAAGATCTATTTATTAATTGAAAGTAAATTTAACTTGTCGCAATTCGACCGCGATCACGGATAGTACTATATTTTTTGGGTGGAGCCGCAGTTTGGCGCAAAGGCGAGCCGTATTGTTTGTTCGGCGGAGTTCATTTCAATCGGGCTATTTATTGCCGCAAGTATAGGCGATCGAGCTTACCGAATATCACGCAAAATTCTGCCACGTACCTGGAAAAAGTAAACTACATCAGTGAAAACAGAACAGAACATATTGTCGGAAAGAACTATTAAACAATGCAAACTAACTTTTGCGGAACACATCTACTGAGCGTTCTAAATTTTAACCTTAGAATAATAATACCTTATTATTATTATTAGAATAATAATACCTTATTATTATTATTAGAATAATAATACCTTATTATTCTATAGTCTCAACCTCGGATTATGTGCGAACATTATATTCTACTCGTTAGGCCATAAATGACGTGTAAATAGCATAAATCACTTAATATACAGACTCCATGTGTCAATTTCCAAATGCCACAGGAGCCAGGGCAAACAGTGTCAAGTTCACTTCATTAGGGACCAAGGTCTCGGACAAATGGACATTACTTGATATAGAATGCCGGGCACTTAGCGAGCCGGTAGGTACTGGGTATCGTTCGTCGATCTCGTCAGCCTATATACGTCCCACTGCTGGGCACAGGCCTCACCACAACTATGAGGTGGTCCGAGCCATACTCCACCACGCGGGCTCAGTGCGGATTGGTGGAGGGGTGTTTGTAAGGTAAGTGACCAACCTTACTGTCAGATTTTATTAAGCCGCCATAGGGCCTCCGACCAGGCTTAACGACTAATATCTATCGATATTAACCGGGACCAACAGCTTAACGTGCCTTCCGAAGCACGGAGATGCTTGTAAATAGACGTCACTTAAATGGTCAGAATGGTCACCCATCCCAAACATGACCGCGCCTTAGGTTGCTTAACTTTAGGTATCACTACCCAAGCGCTGCAACCACTGCGCCACAAGCATCGTTCGTCGATGATTAAGCTTGATTAATGTGCTGTATTAATGCAATATGTGACAAGCAAGCTGCCTGTCATATTTGTAGCGCAGGTTGCCTTAGATGCACACATGCACAGTTAACAAATAAATATTTTATGATTTGAATTATTAAGACTATTAAAATCTTTTAATACTTTTAAACTAAATCCTTTTAACATATACCTACATATATCTCAAGTTTACTGCAAATTGATGGATCAGTTTGTATTAAGTACGGATTGCTGTGATAGCGTTTCACACGTTCACAATAACATATTTAAAAAGATATTATAACGTTCAACGAATTTGATATCCTGCTAAAAGTAATTAAAGAAAAATGTAGGTACATGGTTGAAGCCTCTAAGATAAACATCATTAGAAAAAAAAAACTTTTGTTAGTTGGTAGGTACGAAATTAAAACTTTCTTGTCGGTGTGCTGTGTGTAATATGAACATTATTGTTACAGAGACAGCCGGGCCCCGGCGGGGCGCCGTGCCCACCGCGCCTGTCGCGCCGCCGCCGCTGCTCGCGCCGCTGCTGAGCGTGCGCACGCGCATCGCCAGCCGACCCGAAGTAACAAACGGTGGCTACTACACATTGCAAGGATTCACATCGCTAGATACTCTTTTACATGGACCAATCGTAGTATCAACTCAACCTTAAAAGATTGAAAACAAAATGCATTTAATTAACAGAATTGACAGAGATCGTATTCATATACGATTGCATCAAAAAGTCTTTTTTCAATGAATAGTAAACAAGTGTAGGCATCAATGAACCCAAAAATTGTTTATCGCGCGTAGTTACCAAAGAATTTTCCTTACCCGTATGGGTAAATGTTTTAATTAGCATGTAATTTTAGTAAAACACAAAGCGTGTTTAGTATAAAAATAACATACAAAAAGCAACTTTAGGTAAACGGAAAAACACATGTTTTTTCAAACCGTAAGTCCACATTACGAACTGTTTTCAGTCTCAACTTTGTGTGAAATGTTCCAATAGTTTTATCACACTAGTTATATTAAAACATATAATTAAGTCGTTGTCGTTATCTGATTAATTGCATATTATGGATCTGGCAATTATTTCCCCAAGCTATATATTCTCGCTGCCATAAACTAAAGTAAAATAGGTGACGTGCCGCGGCCAGTTTGGCCAGGCTGGGATCGATCGCTATGCCGCTATTAGTTTGTGCCTCCATTAGCCGATTCAGATTTTGATATTTTAATAGCATTTAAAACATGATTTGATAAAGTTTTATTTACCTTATTATAAGCTGCATGCAACGATAGGATGGAGGCAGGAACTGTTTATACCCTTACTTACTTAAGAAATAATTAACGAATCTAACGAAGCATTTCCTAGCATTTAAATTCCTATATTTTGATACCAAATAAATATTTTTCACATAAATATGTCTAAACATTTTTCGTTTTACTTGCTTAGAATGTCCTCTTATCGAATCCATTTCCTTGCATTGATTTTATGTTATCGATAAAATATATCGATGAAATTTTGATAATAGTGTCCATTGTTTATTTTCGCAATCGTTTGATAATCAATATTATATTGATAAGACACACGTTGAGCGGCGCTATGTGCCTTATCAGTGAACAGCTGACTGCGCGCGGCGCGCCCCGCGGAGCGTAACATCTCAAACAATCGTTACAACATTTTGATAAGGTTTAGTTATAAAATTATAACAGAAGATTACGTAAGTGAAAAGGTGTACGTTTAAACGTGCTTTCTGTCCCCGTTTAGTTTTGACCGGCACCGTTTGCGGTCCGAATTTCTTTAAACGCTCCAAGGCTTTAGCTAGCCATGATTCATCACTGTTGCGGTTAGATACCTTTGTAAGTATTCGGATGTTGTCATCCGAACAAAACACCTTTTTAGCTGTTTAACAATCGGTTAAGATGAATCCGCTGATTTAAGTTACTTCATTTTTAGCATTTACAATGCTAATTTCTTTATAATGTGAAATTAAAACACACTTAAAGAAAAAAAGACTGCCACAGGCGGGACGTGAACCCGCACCTCTCGCAAGCCAGGCGGTTGCTCTCCCAATTGAGCTACTCATCGGTCCGAAATAATAATAAATAAGCTGATTCATCTTAACCCATTGTTAGAAGAGTTTTAGAAATCAGAAGTCTGAATCGGACGGCGCTGGTTGCTGTTAATAACAAGGTCAAGACTCATTCAATAGGATCAAAAATGTTGTAAGTACGTTCATTTCGAATATATATGGCACAAAAATATGACAAAACAATTAATTTCCTAGCAAAACCACCCTTTGAAAATTTCAGCAAAACGACAACACAATTAATGTTCGATTGCAATACTGAATTAATGACCATCACATACGGAAGCATATTCCCCTTAAGTACTTCCCACGACTAATAAGAAACGGCGATGCCGCGATGGAACGAGGTAACAGACCTCGTATTTTGGGCTTACATGGATCGCTTGTTGGTGAAGAATACAGTCTAACCGAAATCTCAAGTTGAGAGAGCAAAAGTGTTAATATCGGAAAACCCAATTAATTCCAAGAAAATGGAAGGGTGGGTAGACCTTAATTAAATGTAAGTATTATTCATTATCACTCCACGTGAAAACACCTCACGGCAGCAAAGGCCATGAGCCAAGGCTGTGACTCTACAATAGGTTCAGGTTCACGTGTTATTGTGCAGCATTGACAGTGGATGTCATGGTGTACGATACAGGTGTGATGGCAGGTGACGGGTCCCACGGCGCTGGCTACGCAGTTACAAGGCCGGCACGCGGCACTCGCACCGGCAGCGCTCGCTGGGAACCGAGGGATGTGAACGAAGGTCAGTGCTAACCAAGAAAATGTAACCCAGGCGTAATACCTTTTTACCCGACTACGGCGAAGCAAAAGGAGGGTTATGATTTTGACCTGTATGTATGTATGTATGTATGTGGGTATGGATGTTCATCTGTTCCCTCGTAACTTCTAAACTACTTATCAGAATTCGACAAATGACATATCATTAGAAGCGTCTTAATTGTCCGCTGGTTATAGGCTATATGGGATTTCACAAAATCTAATGTGGCGCCCTCTGGCGGACAAAACATACGAAGTAAAAAAATAAAGTTAAGATAAATATGCCGTGTTTGGTATCATTTGAAAGCGCTTTACTTGTACATTTTGAATATATATATATTACTAGCATTTGCTTGTGACTTTACCTGTATTCATGGGCTGATTGTATATAATTCACATCTTTTTTACCCGACTATATATGTGGCTCTTAGCAGAGTAAGATCCATAGATGGATTATGGATTAGTTCACTGGAATCTAGCAAATTACTAAAGAATCCACATGACCAAAGATCGTTCGAGGAGTTGGAAAGATTGAGAAATCAATGAACCCAAGATTAACCTATTTAGAACTCCAAAATATGTTAAATAAAAATAAAGTTTAAAAACTAACACCCGACTACTTAAAAACACGCTCTAAAAAGTACGAAACAAGAAAACATGCCATAAGAATAATAAATTAAAAAAAGTGGTATACGACCACGGCTTTATCCTTAAAACATTTCTCTATCAATATTATAAATTGAAAATATATTAAAATATAATAATATGTGTAAGTTAGTTTATTTAATAACGGTAAATATTTAATAGTTTGTACATACTAAGTAATTTCATTGGAGAGTGTTTTCTTGTTTCGTACTTTTTAGAGCGTGTTTTTAAGTAGTCGGGTGTTAGTTTTTAAACTTTATTTTGTTGTAACACGTGTTGCTAACTGTTGTTTAGTTTTCGCAGAATTTAAATTTTCTTGTGTCTTAACTATACGAACAACGTTGTCGTCAACCGACGATTTTTTATTTATTTTTTTATTTATTTATTTGCGATAGGTTTGCTCTTGACCCAAGACTAAGCCCAACGAGGCAAAGACTGAGTCTACGATGGAGCGAGCTCACCTAGAAGATGCCTGTTCACTCTAGCTTTGAAGATTCCTAGGTTGGAATTGTAGAGAATCGAAGATTCGTTATACCTATTGGATACGCAGTGTCCTACGCGAGCCGGTCCTGCCGGCCTACCGAAATCGTTAGTCGCTATTTTTTTCTCTATTGCAAAAATCTTATTTATTTTTTGGTTTTATAAATTTTTTAGTACTTTAATAAAATTCTAACTTATGCGGACTATAATAACTCGAGTTAAATTAAAACTGACAACCGATACACGGGTCCACCCGTGTATTAATGTTTGAAGACTAACCGATTTCTTTTCATTTCTGTAGTGGGTATTGAAATGGAAATTATACCCTATGCAATAGGAACTCGGATAATTGAGTTACATTGTTGGCACTTAACAATAAACACTAAACAGGCATAAAAACTAATTCAAAGCCAAATGATTTGTGTGACGAGGTCATACAGAATTCTAGTTTTTAAATGCACCATTAACAAAAGACCATTAAATTAGTACCTATAGAGTCTTTCAACATCTCTATCAATGCATATGAATGAAAAAGATGAAACAAGTTTGCAAAACAGTAGGAAACTACTTAGTACCTCGGTAGACATTTTCAATTGTGTTCTAAGAGTGACAAAAAGTACTTAATTAACTGAACAATGAAGTGTTGTTATCGACTTTTTGTTCAGTTTTTCCGAGATTTCCAATAGTCCGTGGATAGTGGTGGCTAATGACGGCCACACAAAAAGTACAAGCCGTCAGGTCAACTGTTGAGGAGCGTTACTGGCTGGTAACGCTTCGCGGCAAGGTCAGCTGACAATGAACCTATGATAACAGCCGCGTGTCAAAGGAAATTTGAATATTAATTACTGAAGTTGTCATTTTGTCATATTTCAGGGACTGTTATTATTCACAAAATTGTAAGGTACCTTAGAAACGGTAATGAAAAGGCTGAACGTCATAACCTTTTAAATTTTCCTCAGAACTAAACGAATACCGCAGAGTCGCTCTTAATTTATCAAGTTTATCAATATTCCGATTGGTCTCAGACCTGTAAATTATTATCACCTTATTATACCAGTAGCACCGACACGACCCTTTCTTTATGTTCCCCTATCAATTGATGATACTAGCGTCACAGGTGACATCACCGCGCTGGGTCACGGGACCACCTGGCAACCACCGCGCGTGTAGGGCAGGGGATTACGCAAATTGTTACAAGTTACAACCCTCTCTATTGGACCAATTACTCGTACGGTGTCAAGGACACGGTACCAAGAAAAACTGGTTTCCGTATTTCGATTATATTTACATTTTATGTCGATCTTATGAATGTATATTGTGTTCGATAGGTAATAATGTAGTAGTTTGTATTATTTGGTTACAGTCAAAGGAGCCGAATTTGTTGTTAACTTCATTAAGTTTCGGGATAACTTTCTATGACTAAAAGTACGTGTAACAATGACCTACTCAGCTTGTCTAAGCTTATTTCAGATTTGTTTTAATGCCAAGAAACCAAAGTCAATGTTGAGAAAATGAACACAAACCAATCTCCTGATTCATTTGAATAGCAAAGTTACATGTCGACAATTTAATACTAGTATGGCTGTTCCAGGCCCCCCACCGCTCTCTCTGCTAAGATATACTTCAACCGACGCATTGTGCTCTGCAACTTTTAATTAAATAAAATAATATTTCAGTGAATCTTGCATTTTATTCATCAGGTTATGGGCCCAGCGCCTCCTGTTGAATATAGGTTTCGCGTAGTTTAAAGTAATTTCAGTAAAATTGTCGAAATAAAAAAATCTTAACCTCAAAAGTAGATTTCCGGGTCGCGTGTGATTTTTATTTTTCAGCAATTTCAGCATAAATAATGGCAACAAACAATGCCATGGTATCTATTGATAAACTCGTTGGCCGAGATAATTGGGCAAGCTGGAGTTTCGCCGTGAAGGCCTATTTACAACACGAGGAGTTATGGGAGTGTATCGAAAATGAAGGTTCGATTGACCAAAAAAAGGACTTAAAAGCCAAGTCGAAACTCATACTATTAGTGGACCCGATCAATTATGTACACATCCAGGATGCTACATCAGCAAAAGAAGTTTGGAATAATCTTTCAAGGGCATTTCAAGATTCCGGTTTGCTACGCAAGGTTGGTTTACTAAAAGACCTGATAAATACTACATTAGACACGAGCACAAGCATTGAAGACTATGTGAATAAAATATTGTCTGCGGCTCATAAATTAAGAAACATATCATTTCAAGTCGATGATGAATGGCTCGGTACCTTGATGTTGGCAGGTCTGCCAGACGAGTACAAGCCGATGATTATGGGGATCGAGAGTTCCGGAGTAAAGATTAGTGCTGATTTAATTAAAACTAAACTTTTACAAGAAGTAAAGCAATCTGACACTACCGCTTTTTACTCAAATTCCAAGAAAATTACCCCCAAAATTAATCAATCAAAATCCAAAGGGCCACGGTGTTTCCATTGTAATAAGTATGGACATATGAGCAAAAATTGTTGGCATAAGAAGAATAAATCAGAAAATAAAACTAGTGGTGAAGAAAATAAAAATGGATTTATTGCAGCTTTTTCAGCAATGAAGTGTAATGACTTTACACACTGGTATGTAGATTCTGGCGCCTCAGCACACATGACCATGCACAGAGAATGGCTAGAAGATGAAACTGATCCACCTGTTCATAGTGTAAGGATTGCTGACAACAAGATGTTAAATGTGGAAAAGTGTGGTAATGTCACAATACATATTCCTTCCCAGGACGGCAGCAACAAAGCCATTCAGGTAAAAAATGTACTTTATATTCCTGAACTTTCAACTAATTTATTATCAGTGAGTAAAATCATAAAAGGTGGGTGTAAAGTTGAATTCAATAAAAATGGCTGTGTGATAAGTAATCAAAAGGGGCAAAATATAGCCAGTGCAAGTCTCATTAATAACACATATAGATTGAATGCCAGCAATAAAACAATATCTGCTATGTCAGCTACAGCAGAGACCAATACCTACTTATGGCATCAAAGAATGGGTCATTTAAACTTTAATGATGTTAATAAAATACCAAACTGTGCTACTGGTGTGAAATTGTCACCGCAGAAAGAAAGCTGTATATGTATTTCATGTATAGAAGGCAAACAGACGAGGCAACCCTTTCCAAGCAATGGCTCCCGGGCAAAGGAGTTGTTAGAGTTGGTCCACACCGACGTTTGTGGTCCTATGCAAGTTACTTCGTTAGGTGGTGCCAGGTACTTTGCAACTTTTACTGATGATTTTTCACGTAAAGTATTTGTGTATTTTATGAAAAGTAAAGCTGAGGTGTTGGAGAAGTTCATTGAATTTAAAAATCGTGTAGAAAATGAACTCGATAAAAGGATAAAGACCATAAGAAGTGATAATGGTAAAGAATATATAAACAGAAACTTTGATTTATATCTAAAAAAACATGGTATTTTGCATCAAACTTCGAACCCGTACACGCCTGAACAAAACGGGTTGAGCGAACGCATGAACCGTACACTAATTGAGCGTGCTAAGTGTATGATACTAAATTCTGATTTACAGAAAGAGTACTGGGCTGAAGCTGTATCAACAGCAGCTTATATCATCAACCGCTCACCAACACGTGCTCTTGCTGACATCACCCCTGAGGAAATATGGACTGGCAAGCAGCCAGATTTAAGTCATATGCGGGTGTTTGGGTGTAGTGCCATGGTACACATTCCCAAAGAGAAAAGACAGAAATTAGATGCAAAATCAAGTAAGTTAATTTTTGTTGGATACTCAGACTGTACAAAAGGATATAGATTTATTGACCCGAAAAGCAAGAAGGCATTAATGAGTAGAGATGTGGTATTCCTCGAAGAAAGCGTCAAAAGAAATATGATCCGTACTTGTTCATCTGAAAAGGGAACAGAAATAAATGAAAGTGAAAATAATATAAATAAAAAAAATAAAACTCACTTACCGTTATGCAGCATACCGCCAGAAGAACCTAGAAATGGAAATAATGTTGATGTTACATCACCTAGAACTCCAACCAATTATACTTCTGATAATTCAAGCTCCGCTTACACATACAATGATCATGATGATACTTACATACCTGATGAAAGGTTTGATACCCCTGATTTTACAATGACTTTAAGGCCACGTCGTCGTCAGGAAATGTATGAAGAAAATCCTACATCTTACTTGTGTATGAATGCTGAATCTGCATCAAGTTTATTGAACAATGACCCCCAAAGTCTTGATGAAGCTCTGAAAAGCAATAAAGCAAATGAATGGATGGAGGCAATGAAAAATGAATATAAATCATTAATAGAAAATAATACTTGGTCTATGGTTGACTTACCTGTTAATAAGAAAGTTATACCTTGCAAGTGGGTTTACAAGACTAAATTGAATGAGTATGGGGAGGTCGTACGACATAAAGCCCGACTCGTCATAAAAGGTTTTCAACAAAAGAAAGGTATTGACTATAATGATGTATACGCACCTGTTGTTAGATATACATCCATTAGATACTTATTTGGATTAGCTACAAAATATCAACTCAATATTCACCAAATGGATGCTGTCACTGCCTTTCTTCAGGGAGACATCGATGAGGAGATTTACATGTCTCAACCACCCTTCTTCAAGCAAGGAGAAGAAGTCTGTCGCTTGAATAAATCAATTTATGGCCTCAAACAAGCCAGTAGACTATGGAACCAAAAACTGAACAATGTTCTTTTAGAAATTGGTATGTCTCGCTCAAAGATGGATCCATGTATCTATTTCAGGATTTTGAACAAAGATGACATTCTTTTTATCTCAGTTTATGTCGATGACATGCTTTGTTTTTTTAATAATAATAATACAGGAGAAATGATCAAGACCAAACTTCAAGAAAAATTTCATATGAAAGACATGGGAGAAGCAAAGCAGTGTATCGGCTTTCGTATAACAAAGCAAGTAAATGGAATATCTTTGGATCAATCAATATATATACACAAACTATTAACACGATTCGGTATGAATGAATGCAAACCTGTTTGGACTCCATGTGATGCAAATTTACAACTCAAAATGGCAGAAAACCAAGAAGAAATATTAAAGGACATACCATACCAAGAAGCTGTTGGCTGTCTTCTTTATCTGTCCCAGGGAACAAGGCCTGACATAGCTTATATAGTCAACATGCTCAGCCGATTCAATGTTCAGCCAACTGCACAACACTGGTGTGCACTAAAACGAGTTTTAAGATACCTAAAGGCCACAATAAACTATACATTGTCTTTTGCTCCAAGTGAAGACAATATTGTTGGCTTCTGCGATGCTGATTGGGCAAGTCACTCAGAAGATCGAAGATCCTGCACTGGATATATTTTTATATTTCAGGGTGCTGCTATCAGTTGGTGCTGTAAAAGGCAACAGACTATTGCCCTTTCAAGTACTGAGGCAGAGTACATGTCTTTAGCTGCGTCAATTCAAGAAGCTCTCTGGCTTAAGCAACTAGAAGAAGAATTCTGGCCAGAGTTATCAGCCAAATCAATATTAATGAATTGTGATAATCAAAGTGCCATTAGTCTTGCAGGTGCTGAAGGTTATCGAGCTCGAAGTAAACACATTGATGTTCGATACCATTTTATACGTGAGAAAATTTCAACCAATCAAGTCTCTGTGAAGTATGTGAAGTCTGAAGATATGGTGGCTGATGCACTCACCAAAGCTCTACATCGTCCGAAGCATGAAGCGTTCCTCAGCTTAATGGGTTTGTGTCCAGGAGAATATGTTGAGAAAATGAACACAAACCAATCTCCTGATTCATTTGAATAGCAAAGTTACATGTCGACAATTTAATACTAGTATGGCTGTTCCAGGCCCCCCACCGCTCTCTCTGCTAAGATATACTTCAACCGACGCATTGTGCTCTGCAACTTTTAATTAAATAAAATAATATTTCAGTGAATCTTGCATTTTATTCATCAGTCAAGCTATCATTTTTTATAAAAAGTACAGTTCTATGTGTTGTGCCATGTACGAAGTACGTCAGAAAAACGATATAAGATTTTACGATGGAACGTAAAACTGTACAAAGTAGTACAGAATACAGTACAGCACATGAGTTCCATCACTACGGACCTTGGCATCTTATGTAGTAGTAATAGGAGATAATTTGCCAAAAATAGTAGATAAAGTCTTACGTGTTGGCGACTGCTCATAAACGAGCTCATCTCCGCCCTACGCGAGGTCCCGTGACGACGCAGGTGCGAGTGACGTCACCGACCATTTCGTCGGCAAACAAAGACATGACGTTAACACATTTGGTGAGGTCTTCCAAGGCGACGGGAATGAGATTGTGTTCTTACGTTTGCATTTTGTTGTATAATCTTGGAAGACAAATTAGATTAGTATTCGAATAAAAACGATTAGTACAACCTACTGCATTCAAGTTTAATTCGGTATGTCATATTTTTAAATTTCGATAATACGAGTAATTTTCCATAATAAATGAGATACAATTTTAGTCATGAATATAATAAAACGTAAAAGGTATGTAATTACTGTTATTAGATTTTTCCAAATTTTAAACATGGGCATTGATGCTTAATGGTTTGGATACTTACAGTTTTTTTAATCTAAAATAACAATGATTACTGAAATGATAAAACATCAGTTTTATAAATTATGATTATTAAAGGAAATGTATCAGTACGAAATAATTATGGTCACCACCAAATAATGGCAGACAATGATTATTTTACGGATCAACGTTCCGGAAAATTACCCCAACATATAAAACTGAAATTGGTATTTTTAGGGTTCCGTACCTCAAAAGAAAAAACGGAACCCTTATAAGATCACTTTGTTGTCCGTCCGCCCGTCCGTCCGTCCGTCTGTCAAGACCGTTTTTCTCAGGAACGCGTGGAGGTATCAAACTGAAATTTCTATATGTTACTTAGGTCTACTGTCCCTGGAAGCTGTAGAAAAATCAACCTTCTAAGCCAACGCAATCAAAAGATACAGCCATTTAGGCCGCAAATTTTCGAACCTCGCACGGGAATCAAAACCTACAGGGTACTTCCCGTAAACTTAGAATCCTGAAATTTAGTACGAAGTCACGTCTTATAGTACAGATATAAGAAAAATTACGAAAACCGTAAATTTTCAGTTTCATCATATAAAAAAAATATTTTTTGAAAAATATTTTTGACAATTTTGAAAATTTCAGAGTTACTACTCCTTATCTACAGGTTTGTACGGAACCCTCGGTGCTCGAGTCCAACTCGCACTTGACCGGTTTTATACATCATAACCTTGCCAGAGTTGAATAAATGGAATAGTGAAAAGAAAACAAGATTGTAAATAGGTATATAACCAGTGATCGGAATAGGGTGAGTATATTTACCTACAGTTTGACGAACAGAGACGGAAATCGGAGACTTCCTTACGACTAAAATTTTTTTACCGGTAAATTTACCGGAACTTTGATATGCAACTTTTTAATAGCTAAATGCTTCAATAAATCTTAATTAATGTTAGATAAAAATAAAATAACGCATATTATAAAAAAAAAATTATTAAAAAAAAAATTGTTTGAACATTTCAATATAACATATAACATGAATATAATATATTAATGACTTTTTTATCCTAAAACATAATTATTTTAAAGTATAAATAAATATAAAGTTTAAATATTACACCTTTTTACAGTTTTTGTAATTGGGTTTGCAGCTACGTTTGTAGCTGCACAATTACCAACACCGTGGATTTATACAAAATGTAAACGCGATTACTATAAACGTAAAAATAATAATTAATTATTTATTATTTTTACGTTAATTCTTTATTAAAAACATAATTTACTTTATTTAAATGAATTTTCTGACCCTAAACTAGACAGCAACTTGTATCTTAGAGATCAGTGACTTCTCCCATTCGTATGTACAAAAACAATAAAAAAGTATTTCGATTTTCACAAAAAGTTAATTTTAATATTCAAAACTAAACAAAAATATTTGAATGGGTGACATTCGTTATAGCTTTCTAAGTACAAACAAACAATAAAATACAGACATTTAGGAACAAATAAGTTTGAAGTGTTTACTATTATTTTTTTGGCTAATTAATACAATCAATACCAATTGAAAGCAAAAATTTCGGTCGAAGTGAGCGTTTGTGGCAAATATAGTAGCATATATTTGGATTCGAGAAGGTCAGCAGTTTTTCCGGAGCGACACTTCGGTGCAGACACTCGCTTCGAAATTACAAATAATCTTGAAATTAAAATGAAACTAAGTCACATATCTAACAAATGAAAACAAATACATTAGTCTTCAATATTTTCATCATCGGTACTGTGACAAATTTTGTTATCCTGTAAGAAATTGAAGTAGATGATCATTAATTTTTCAATATTTTCAACTTTAAGTCTGTTCCTTTTTATACTTAAAATCCATTTATAAATAGAAAATGACCTCTCAACGTCCACAGACGTGAGTGGTGCAAATTTAAGGAAAAGAGAATCATCTACTTCAATTCCTTTTGTTAATTGTTCACTTATTTCGCTGATCTTATCGTAGTCAGGATTTCTTTCTAGAACTTGTTCCAATTTATTTTCAATGATGTTTTTCGAAGACCACATCAAAACACACCTTACGTTGTCTATAATTTCTAAGCTCTCCGATATAGATAACTTAGATTCTTGAAGTTTTGTGAGTGCCTCTTGTATATTAGTGAAATTTTCATTGATGAAATTCAGATCAGCACGTATATTTTCGTCATTAATAGCTCGTTTTGCTTTCCTTATCGACAAGGCTTCATTGCTATTGAGACTGTTTAATACATGGGATATTTCCTCAAAGTGTTTCGATAAATAACTAGCTGCCTTCAGCCATGTCCCCCACCTTGTTATCACAGGTTGTGGTGGAAGGGCTAGGTTCGGGTACATTCTTTTAAATATGTTTACCCTGTTGGGCGATTTTAAAAAAATCTTTTTTATGTTGGCAATCAAGGTGTCAACATTTTCATATTGAGAACGTATTTTTTCGGATACTCTATTGAGAGCGTGGGCCAAACATGTTACATGCAGCATATTGGGAAAGTCATGTTTTAATAAACGTCCGGCTCGGAGCATATATGCCACGCTGTCAGTGCATAGTACTAAAACATTATTTAATCTATCCAAAAATGACTCCCCCCACATTTCACTCAAAGAGTCTGTAACAAACTGGGCTATTGTTTCTCCGTTAACTGTTTCTAGTACTTTACAAGCAATCAGGTACGGCTGAGTTGCAACATTTTTTATAAGAGGCATCACCAATAAATGAACGACATATCTACCCATAAAATCGGTAGTTTCGTCAAGTGAAATCCACACTTTATTGTCTCCAATAGTATTATAAATTGAAGTTAGTCGATCTTTAAAAACTGTGTCCAAGTACTTTTTGCGTAACAGTGATTCTGATGGAACTTTCTTTTTTGTGCAAATACAGCAACAATTGGAGCATAAATATTTATTAAAAAATGTTTGAAACGCTACATTGTCAATTTTAGACCACGGGATGTTACATAATATTAAAAAGTTTATGAAGTCAGTGTAAAACTCTTCTTCAGGCTTTTTTAGCCTCCCTTGGTGCATGGGTCCATTGATGTGTCGATCAATGTTTCCTGATCCTTAACTAAAACTAATAGATCGAAATGAAAAATTCGTGTTGGATATTTCATAGTAAAAGATCGGTAGGACCAAGGCATCAACAAAAGTCGATGCATAATCGAGAAATACATCTTTTGAGAGTTACGCCTTGATTGACAGTCACGCGGACGGAACCACAAGCAAAAATTAGTCAAAATGAACAAAAAAGTTTAAAATAATTGTCAAAATCGTTACCTGAAAAATAATGCATGTGCATTTTTAATTAATTTGAAAAAGGATGTGTAAAATGAACCAAACAAGAATGTTTAAAAATGCGATATAAAGATTTACACATTAAGGTTTCAGCATATTTACCAGTAAATTTTTTTATAGTAATCGCGTTTTATTAAGTATTGAATTACATTTTGTATAAATCCGCTGTGTTGGTAAAAAGGTGTAATATTTAAAACTTTATATTTATTTATACTTTAAAATAATTATGTTTTAGGATAAGAAAGTCATTAATATATTATATTCATGTTATATGTTATATTGAAATGTTCAAACAAATTTTTTTTTAATAATTTTTTTTTATCTAACATTAATTAAGATTTATTGAAGCATTTAGCTATTAAAAACTTTCATATCAAAGTTCCGGTAAATTTACCGGTAAAAAATTTTTAGTCGTAAGGAAGTCTCCGATTTCCGTCTCTGTTCGACAAACTGTAGGTAAATATACTCACCCTATTCCGATCACTGTATATAACACAAGCAAATTGCCCGCGATGTCGAGCAGTTGATCCGCAGATCAAACGAGCAATTATAGTTACATTATATTCAGTTTCTATCGTTAGGGTTGGCACTTGGCAGATTAAATAAAATCGCAAAAATAACCAACAAGAAACTTTACACTAAGCCAGACTTTGCCTAAAACTGTTAAAAGCAGTCGTTTGAATCGAATAGGTTTGCTAACCGACGCCCACGGGAGCAAGTTACTTATCAAATATACCAGTTTTGATAAAAAATATAGCTTTATTTTATTAGATAGTAGTGTCATCCCTGGCAGTAGAAGGTCGCCGTGTAGATCATAGCTGCGCGCGCGGCGGAGCGGAGCGCCGGCGCAGGAGCTGACATTGACGCCGGCGAGCACCCTACCGGAACGATCCATATGTCGATCTTAACTATGAACTATACCTCTACAATGACGAATTCAAAGGAAGAGGTAAAAGGGCATTTTTTATTTTAACGAGTCATATGTTGCTACATACGAATTAAGAACTTTCCTAATCAACTCCTTTAATCATCCTTGTGTTACCTCACGGCACAGCTTCTCCTTATAAATGGACTAACTGTACGATAAGAACTTAAAATGTATTTGAAAAGAGCGTTTCTACCTCTATGATTCTTTATTTTACTAGACAACATCATACGTAAAATGTTAAGCACTAAATAATTTCGACGTCATAAAGCGACAGGTGAGCTTACAACATTAAGCTTATTGCCAGTAGGCAATGGTGTCACGTGAGTAGCAAAATCTTCGGCATATTAGCTCATAAAGCGTATCACGGACCCATTTTAGGTAAGGTACCAAAGTGTCTGTGCGTACGTCACCGTGGCCTGGTTCCGCGCTGACGTCACGAACTGATGTCAGCCGACCTGGACCAGGTTCAAGGTCGCCGCGCAGCCTAATGTTGTAATCGAAGGTTACGACTTTTCCGCGTTTGTGAGAATTGGTAGCGTATCGAATCTTTTTCGTTTCGGTCGATTGTTTGCTTGTGTTGTGTTTCAGTTGCTGAACGTAGTCAGACTCAAACATCAAGAGGCAGGAACATATGTAAGTTATAATACCCTATCCATAAGTTCATAATAATTCGTAACCATGTTATTTTTCTCGTGAAAATGAACTCATCGTTGATGTTCGGACTGTAGTAGTTTTAATTTCAAAGCATTTATAAAATAATATTTCAGGAGGCCGCGTACGTTGTATCCAATAGTTACTAAACTTAAGTATACGTAAAAAATATATTGAATGACTTCCGGGGGAGATAAGAATCTTCCTTTTAATTTGGAGAAACTTTACTTGAATGCCCAGGCAACCGAACAAATTGTTGCGTTGACAATTTTGTGTTCATGTTCATTGTTGGAATTTTTCATATCATTATGTGGTTCATCTTATAATCATTTTCCAGATAACCATTAACGAATTGTATCTCTGTTTATTTACATACTATTGTTACGTGGACTCTTAGTGGTAATTGTGGATTTCCGCAAATTAAGTAATGATGTTTATACAAATGATACTTATGGGATTGATGGGTTTCCTGGCTTGTCGGCCTGTAATCTGATGATCAGTAATTAGACATTAACCGGACCTTGGGAAATGATAGCTGAAAATTACGCACTGCTTACAGGCACGGCTTCTAGTGGAGAAGAAAGCAAAACTTCGATAATTTATTACATTCACAATATGCCTATACACATGTCGACTGCCTCGTTGGTGTAGTGGCAAAATTTCTGCCTTAGAGGTCCTGGGTTCGAATCCCAGGTCGAGCCGAAATTGTTTCTGAGATTTTCTGCCGTGAATTTCTCCAAAACTGCAGCTCGGAGTCGGGGAAGTTGGCGGTGTTACACCCCCGTGCCTCGGAAAGCACGTTAAGCCGTTGATCCTGCGACTGATCTCTCTCCGGTCATGTCGGATTGCCGTCTCACCGAAATTTGAGAGTGATGGAACAGTGAGTGCACCTGTGTATTGCGCTCACACTTGTGCACTATAATATCTCCTGCGCAGTTGGCTGATCTCTGTTGCGATTGGCCGCCGTGGTCGAAATTGGCCAGGAGGACTATTATTAAACACATTTCGCTTACACAAGTTTGTGAAACTTACAGGTGTTGAATTGAACTTATTATTATGTTAGTAAAACATTAAAAAAGCAACGAATGAATAGTTTTAGGCAAAAATATGTTACAGTATAATTTAATAAAGTGTAACGGATCAACATGACATCATAAACGCACTTGCGTCACGTTTTTAAAAGTTCGAGCTAACCAAAACCAATAAATCGCTAACGAACGCCGCGCGCATTCTGTTTATGAATGAAACTTAGTATATAGCATGTATCAAGTCTCTTCAACTTGTAACCATATACTTCTTAGATATATTTGATGTGGTCCATTTGCCCTGAGAGCTTAAGCACTCAGTGTATTTGAATCGTTATGAAGATAATATATCTGGCGGACACAAAAAGTTTCTACTTAGAACAAGCACTAGAATGTAATGGCCAAGGAAAACAGCTTACTGAAGTCGCAGGCGTTAAGTTCGTGCACTCGCCGGCTTCTTTATAAACTAACTTTCAGTTTCTTTGACATACTTTATGCCTGAACAATGCTTTACGGCATAAATTCACTTTTTTCATTATACAGTAGGTAGTCAGCACGTCCCGGTGAACACTGCGGTATTTTATACGCTTGTGATACGGGCGATTTTGCAAAAAAAATGTGTAGACTGACATGCTGGCATCAGTAGGGGAGACCGGGGATGGTTGACTAATTCTTTACTAAATGATACATATTTTTGGTGATTTCATACATACAGACAATAAAACGGCACCAATGGATAGAAGAACTATAAGACTTATAAAAAAATGTATCAGCTAGTTCATTCATTATACAATATAAGGATCATGATTTAAGACATTTTACAAAACAGCAACTCTTAGTCAATTTACCCCGGGTCCGGGGTAGATTGACTATATGCCCGGGGTAAGTAGACTTAAGTATCAATAGGGACAAATTATGAGTAGAGTCAAATAATAAAAACTTTTTTATAATGTTATTTAAGCTTTTATTAAAAAACAATTTAAATCGGGTACAGATATATCTTATAAATCCTTAACAAAGCTATCAACTCTTAGTTTTTATTTAGTTATTCGTTTTATTAATAAAACAGTTTTAAAATTAACTTTTCTTACACTAGAAATTAAATGCACATTTTTATCGCTCAACTGAAACAACAGTATTGCTTATTATCAATTATTAGTATTTAAACTTAATTATAAATGTATTTGTTTTATCATCAAACTTAGTTAAAACTAACCAGTCTCATATTAATCTTCATATTCTTAAAAAAATCAGACAAATTATCAGTCTTCAATATCAGAAGTACAATGTTTGCATTCAAAGAACAATAGATCACCTCTTATACATTTAGAATGAGCCCATAACTTAAAAGTTATCCACTGCTCGCCAGGAAAACTTTCGGCGTAGGATTCAGTGCACTCTAAACATATCGTGCTCTCGTCATCTGAATCCACATTACCGTCATTTTCATCGACGGTATCATCAGCAATTTCATTTACTTTATCCGTTCTTTTTACTGTACCCTTTCCTTTTTCTTTACCCTTTCCTTTTCCTTTGCCCTTTCCTTTTCCTTTGCCCTTTCCTATTCCCAGTCTGATTTTTGTTTCTATTTTTTTTATTTCTTTTAGACTTGAATAGACGTGGTATTAACGTCGAGCTATTATTCTGTTAGGTACTTGCACGGTTGTCATACCTATCTCATTGTTTTATATTGTTTTGAAATTGCATTAATACTTTTTTTCCCAAAAATTATTAGATGACAAGCTCTTTCCACAACATCTTTTGGTGTATTAGCTTGTTCAGTCTTTCTTTTATAGGTTCCTATTGTACTGTAACAAAAAAATATTAAATATTAAATAAAAGGTTAATTTCCAAGCTATTTTAAACTCCAAATTTTATTGGGGTTGGTTGATTTACTATTCAACCAGCCCCGGAAGAAATTAGTCTACCAACCCCAGACGCCATTTTTATTTTCAATGGCATGGCTAACCTAAACACTGTCATCAACTTAGAAAATAATACATAAAATATGATTAATATACCCTTATGAAACACTCTGACTAATAGGCAAACCATTAACATAAATTTTGTAGGTATCGAACGAAAAAATATTTAATGTGAAAATATTACTTAAGTGATACGAAAACAAATCACGTGTCACTGCTCGAAACCGGCGTGCGTCTGCGACGCGGTGCTCCGGACGACTGAGCGGGGGACGGAGAGTGATGCGCGGCCGCGCTAGGATGACGTAATACTCATGTCCTTGACGAGTTTTTGGCGGTTAGTCTACCTACCCCTATAGTCAACCAACCCCGGTCTCCCCTAGTACATACTGCGCTCTGTGAGTTGTGCACTATTGTGCAGCGCGACCGCGACCGTGACCGCGGGAAAGTGACGCATGACGTCACTTCCGCACGAGAGAAGGGAGGATGTTCACACATAGTTTGAAAAGGAAACGTCTTTTACTCAATGCTCTGATTTAGGCATTTAGAAAGCGTAGTCATTGCTTGTTTATAGCCGTCTGTTTGTAGCATTTCTTGATGTATAACTGGCGGAACATAAAAGTTAACTCAATTTAATGCAAACTTTGGCTTTACGAGATGAATCACATACTTAAAAAAGGGTCGCGTTAGAGAAAGTTATGATAGGGTGATAGAAGTTAGTTAGATTTTTTTAAAGTACATAGGTTGCTGTAGTAGAAGTAGGTTATACACAAAGGATGTACTCAGGAAATAGAGATCGGGTCCTACAGAATAAATGCGACGTGAACGAGTTTCATCGCTGATAACCGTTGGAGACATATTAAGGTCTTAATTCGTGATGCTCCACAAAATGATTAATAAATATAAAGTGAATAGTGGTACAATGGTACAAGGAAAGTTGGGTCCCATCCTTACACCAGGCTGTCTTATCACCAAGAGCTGTTAACGATTCAGCGTCAGTAGGGCAAGGCGCAGTAATTGATAGCGCGGGCGCAGGTAATGCTACAAAAGTACAAGTTGTCGTGGCTCCTTGGCCCCGATGTACTCGCTGCATTATTTCTACAATCGTATGATCGATTTCACTTTATTATAAAAGCTATAAACACTTAACACATTACACTCCGACATAATGTAATGGTTGGGATCACATAAAGTATGTTGATGACGATTTAGGTAACCTATGGATTGTTTGTGGTTGGATAAGTACCTAGGTAATGAAGTTGTTTGTAAAATGATTCCCATGCCACACTATCACACACATCTACTGTAATAATGTGATATGTGTAACTATTCAATTATCCCCCGATCTTATAAAAACTAAAACCCATAACCGTCTCTAAAGTGTCTTCTAGAAAATCCTCAAAGCCTTCTTTTTCCAATCCGACTGCTCAAATTGGAACCTAAAAATTAACGTTTACTAAGCAGTAAACGCAATTTTGAATAATGATGCTTAAAAGATCTCATCAATGGTGGGTATTAAGCCCACAACCACCAGTTAAGCTTCTTTGGCCCGACAGCGTCTTCCGGCCCGCGATGGTTTTCGCGCGATTAGCGATCGATAGCCTAATACTAGTGACTCTGGCTTTGTTACAACTTGTTTCTGGTTACTTACAATACACCTAGACCCTATTTTTTACAAAATAGCTGTAGTGAAACAGCTCTAGAACATTTTCGTAACGTATTCGTGTCGTCCAAGCGTCAGGAACTGTCAGTTTCTCCATACAAATTGACATGTTGACGATAGGTAAACGCTACGAATACGTTACGATAGTTGTTCGTGCTCACCGCATAGCTCTCTGAACCTAACTTTCCGGCGTTAGTAGTAATGTAACAGTTACGTACTTAGCTAGGTACCTAAAAGATGAATTGTTAGGGAAAATATGTTTTGAAAAATACCAGAAAGTTCTAATGATTACAATACTTACTGTGTGATAGTGATCTGTGATATAACTATATAATAAGGCCGATGACAATGTCGTCTAAAATACAAAGCCGTGTGCCAGCAAACTACACCACTTAGTCTGCTTTTGGCTTAGGACCCATGAATAAGTACTGTGAATGATGTGGTGGCTTTTTTGTCCTCAACGCTTCACTATGTTTAACTTCTTTGTTCGTCCTGCCGTTTAACTCATAACTTAATGACACTTACCTAGTTTCAATGAAATTCTGAAAAGCGAATGTATAATTTTGGCGTGAATGGACCAATTACGTGAACTAGATAACAGCGACACGATAAGGGCTGTGACGTAACGGCGTCACGCAAACCTGCTAATGAGTTGGGCTAGGCTTTTTAATGTAGATTATGGACTCGAAGGCTACCGGTGCTGGTGCTCTGTTAAATTTTAACTAAAAATAAACCCGCCATTAAGCATGAGAGGAATACATGCTAACACGTAATCTAAAAATTAAAATTTTAGTACTACGTCTACCGGGAAACCAAAGAAAAACGTAGGTCTGTGAAGAAATTCAACGAGCTCAATAAGAATATATAAATAATTAAATGCGGCATTAGGAGAACTTTAGCTAATAACATAAGAGTTAGATAGTTACTTAAGCACCCAGAAAAAACGAATGTATTTCGAGGACTGTTAAAAACAATATTTGTATTGTAACGTGACGTGATAAAGCATTGAAAATCTTACAAGGCGAGAATCTTAAGATAGCTTTTACGGCTTTTTTAGTTTGGATTTGCATCCCAATGAAGAAAGACGTAACTGAACGCTTTACTGCCTTTGCAAGTGCTCATTGTTATTCTATTGCTACTAACAACGACATGATGTCAGATATAACTCCACTACAGGTTCACGAGCTATTAACAAGTGTTTTATGTAAATACAAAGATCTTATTTCGTCGAGACACAGTAGATGTTTTACTGTTATGGTGCCTATTAGGCATCGACGGTAGGCAATAAATGAGATTGTGGGTATTAAAGAAACAGCTTAAAATATAAAACTTAAGTTTCAGAAAACAGGAACACCCATTTTTTTTCATCCGTTACGGAAATTATAGCGGCCATTTCCGAGCTTTTCACGGCGGGGTCACGTGAGTTTCAATCTGTATACGAGTAGGTATGTTTGCACGTGAGACGGAGGGCGCACGTAGTATTCCAATCATTTCGCCAATGCGCTGTCGAGTCGACATTAGGTAACGCCGCCGAGGGCGTTGACCCGCTCACGTGGCCAGCACAGCCTCTAGCACGATGGGGGCAGATACCTTACTTCGCACGTTTCTAACGTGACAGACATGAATAGAGCCTCTTTTTATTAAACCAAACTTCGCTGGCAATCGTATCGTGACGTTTTGGTTTGAAGTTGTGGAAACTACTTAACGAATAAGCATAATAAGAGTAGTTAAGTTTAAGCTATTTTTCATCACTCAACTAAGTAGGTAGGTACTTAATTTTCATAACTATCATTAACCTTGGCAGCGAAGTCATCAGCAGCGAATGGATCACAAGCCTACACAATTTGTTGATGTTGCAAATTATTCTGACATTGAAAAACACTTCTTCATTAGGGAATCGCGTGACCCGGCTTGTGCATCGAGTTAGATAATAGATGCGTATAATAAGCTAATTGGCTGGGCGCAGCTCGGCTGCTTTTTGACGCAGTGGCTTTGTGATTTAGCGAACACTTTATAGTGTTGGACCAGGCGATAGAAAGACAAGTAAAATACTTTTCTTCAGTTGTACAATCATATTTCAGCTTTTACAGTGATCTCTCCGGGTCACATATCCAATAAACCGCTCACAATGATATGTGCATAAGCTAATCCGAATTATCTGAATATCTGATATAGGTAAGTACTATTTTGAATCCTGCTGAACCCAGTCACAATTATTCTAAAATTTACGATCCCAAAACTCCCCAGTCGCGTGAATAACAGCTGTTTTCCGATTGAGTAACGACGGCCGGGAGTGGCGCTGACGCACCTTCCGGCCTTTCGATACTATTTTTCTGCTGTCTTGTTACTAATTAGCCATCTTAGTAAGCGGTTCGATCGTTTTAGGTCGATCTAATTTACTTATCTTCTCTATCTAATTTGTCTTATTAATTTTCTTGGTGTGCACTTAAGAATGTATTGTGTTTAGTCTAAAACATGATCATATAGAGGTGCGAACGTTACTTGCGCATCAAGAAGCGAGATAAAAGTTCAAGTTTCATTTTCAACATCGGTATTTATTTTAAAATTTCTGCATAAGCTTTTTATTTTTAAATACTCTCTGACCTGAGTCCTTATTTTAAAACAAATACCAGATGTTAAAAATTTTAACTTTAACTTTTATCTCGCTTCTTGATGCGCAAGTTGCGTGCGCGCCTCTATATGATATTTCTTTAAACTAAACGTTACAAGTTACTCGAGTGCTCCCTGAATCGAGCAAAGGACTCTACGTTTATATCAATAGGTCTTTCCTACTCATGCTTGCGATGAAGTGAACGACTGCAGCAGACGAAAATAATGACATCTACTTTCAGAAAGAGGTTGACTCTACGACTGTTGTCTTTTACAGAAACTCTTGTTTTTATATTAAGGAACTACCATGTTCATTGGCCTCGGCAGAAAAACTTCAGCTTTGTATTTTAAAAGTACCTAAGTAGATCTTTCGTAACCTAAGTTAAGCAACTTTTCAAGGCTTTCAATTGAGTACAGAAAAATAATTATGTTTTGAAATTACTTGCTGTAAGGTCACCACTTCACCAGTACTAACAGAATCAACGAGTCTACTAACAAATCTTACGAGTAGGTAAAACTAAGATCAGTAAAAGTTCCCATTACATTGAACTTTGCAAATGCTATAATGATGTTGTTAATATTAGATCGTTGGTTCTGCTCGGCGCCGATAGAATACATAGGTGAATTTAATAAGCTTCATGAGTTTTGGCTACGAGCCAATCTTTTGATAAAAGCTGATACCAGATAAATCTTTAAAAGTATACATCCATCAACTTATGTCTGGTCAAAAATGATTTAAAGTCTTTGTGGTAGAAAGACTCTTGACCTAGCACGACCTTTGTCATTGGAAAAGAATAATTCCTATAGGATTGGAAAAGTTTATATAAATTTCGCAATTTAAGATGCGGTTTAAGATCAAATGAAAACATTTGGGTATGTGGTAGGTAAGGTTGGGTGCTTTATATTTTTCAAAGCATTAACTGTTCAGCAAAGTTGGTCGAATGCCTTGACCTATACTTAAAATTGTCACACCACACAATGCATCAACATTATAGTCAGAGCAACTTTTAAAATTGCATTAAGTATTCTTTTTAGGCAAAGTGACTGAAGATTGGAGAACGGATGCTGAAGGCCACTGGATTCGTTGTTTTTGTGTTGTTGTATACTCAAGAACAAGTTTATTATCCGCTTTAACCTTACTTTACTTTAGCCTTACCTTACTACACAAAGTATGTTGGGCACAGGATTACGAATAGTGTCCCTCTACTCTAGCCTATACAATTTTATTTTTAGAAACCGTAAGAAATCTGGTTAGTGCAAGGCACTTTGTTATAATAACAACAAAGTTTTTAACTGGAATTTGAACCGACCTGCGCAGGCGGCGAAATGGTCGTGACTACTTTCTGTGGAACTCAAAGTTCTCCAAATAACACCGCCACTGATCTATTTCTACGCTATAATGTTCGGTGAAGAGTAAATATCTTGAAAACGAGATTAAAGCATCAAAAACGTGTGTTTTACCTTATCCCGATTTCCGCGTATAAACTTGTAAGCTTCTTTACGTTTTTGCGTACAAAAACTATGTCTAGCCAATCTAAATTAAAGCAAAGTAATTAGTAAGCTTCTATTTCAACCCAGTGTTTCATTTGTTAAGAGTTGATTTTTTTTCGTTTTTTACTACTATTACTTGTTTCGACAACTGAGAAAATTACTATTTATTTCAAATGCATTTTTCTATGTAGCTATAAAGTATTTAATACTTAACATTCATAAATAAATAATACTTTTGATTTTTTTGCATGCGGGAATACGCACGAAAATAATATTTCGATCGTCAAATTACATTCTTGCCCCTAGGGCGCTTCGTTAGACCGCCTATTGTGCACGCCGCCTTATCATTACTCAAAGTGCACTTAATGGACTCAAAAGTAATACCTACATTGGCATTTCGACATATAGGTAACTACTATCAAGTAAGAATCATTTTATGTCTAAGTTCAAAACGTTTATTTATTTGCTAAATAGGTCATTGCGTCTTGAAGGCAGAACAGAGATTTCTTGCATTCTTTGTAGAGTAACCACGAGCAATCAATGATGCTAAGCTAATGATTATAAGCAGAGCTACAATTTGGTTACCTATATTTTTTAATCTCATTCCGAAATAGTTACGTGTGATGTCACATACAAATGGTTTCATTAGCAAATATGGTTCATGCTAGCATGGCAGTGACACAGCAGGCGGGCTGGCCGGCTCCACACGACATGTCTCGTATGTCTGGTCGCTGACGGCTGCCGGCTGCCGTGAGCTCAGGATAGCCTGCCCTTGACCTGCGACCACTCTAATTGATTCGTCTTCGTGCCGCCACACCACGATTTTTAAGATTATTCGCCAGGGATCGCTGAATGAATTGAGTGCTGTTTAAAATGGTAAGTTTAAGGATAACGACTTTCCCATGAAAATCCTGATATAAAAACAAAATATAGGTTTATTTTGGAATGCTTTGTTTTCCCGTAATATCAATCTAACCAAATATAATTCAAATCCTTGGTAATTTAGGAGGGAAAGCGACCAGTTTCTCTGGAAAGTAATTTTTCCATGAGAATGCGTTGTTTTTCCAGGGTCAAAAGTAACTCGTGTCCTTCCTTAAGTCTCAAACTGTCTCCTTACCAAATTTCATTTAAATCTGTTCAGTAGTTCAGGCGTAAAAGCGATCGGCCTACTTGAATTTTCCCAAGGGAATGCGTCAATTTCTCGCGGATAAAATAAGCCTATGTCCTTTACGGGTATCAAAATATTTCCATACCAAACTTCATGCCAATTTGTTCAGTAGTTTAGGCGTGATTGAGTAACAGACAGACTGACAGATTCACTTTCGCATTTATAATATTAAGTATGAATTAGTTTCAACACACTAGTAGAATGGAAAAGAAACCAATTTTCTCGAACCATCATTATTTAGCCCATTTAAAATTGATGGCGATTTTAATCAATAAAATAAGCCTTTTTCATGTTCTCGACAAAGACTCAGATCGATTTCATACTTTTGAGTAGATACCTAATTATATTTTCCACAAAAGCTGTTATAATATCTAAATAGCTACTTACATGTCTAGCACCCTCGCGGTTGTATTATGACCATGACGAAGCATCAATTCGTGACAACTCACTCGGAAAGCTCTTTTATAGGCATGGAATCTATAATGAAGCGACATAAGAATTACACGCTCCATAGTTATTAACTGAAAAACTTGCGTGTGATAGAACGAGATAAACTCAATGCGAGGATTTCATATTAAAGCTTTTCTAAGGAGGAGCACGGACGGAAAATTTTGCGTAAGGAACCAATTACCTACGAAACATCCAAAGCTCGTCCAAAGTGTCCCGTGTACTCTGGCTAAAATAACAAATAATAATAAATATTTCACAACAATCACACCAATTCTCTAGTCCCAAAGTAAGCTACGAGGCTTGTGTTATGGGTACTAGACAACGGATAAACATACTTAAATACTTTTTTTTGTAAATAAATACATATTATACATAGAAAACACCCAGACCCAGGCTAAGTTACAAAGTTTGTCTGCTTGAAAGAGGACAGTGCTTTTTAACTGCCTTTTATTTAACCTAAGCCTTTATTTTAATATGAGCTATGAGTATGTGTCTCTCTCAATACCCCTCAAACAGTCTCCCTCAAAACTTTACAAAAAGCAGGAAATACATTGATAAGTTATCAACATGACGACCACTTTGATGTAATGGTCAAGAAGTTGACTATTAACCAAGAGGTTCGATCCCCGTATGAGCAAACATTTGTGTGCATGAACATGTCTGTTTGTACTGGTCTGGGTGTTACATGTATTTATATAAGTTTATTTGTAATACCACTGTTGATTCTGATTTCCGTAACACAAGTGCTTAAGCTACTTACCACGGAGTCATATCAATGTACGTGATGTTGTTGTGTATTTATTTATTTATTTAGTGTATGCCGAGAAATATTTCTTGATTTATAGGTAAACAGGAGATATTACACTTTATTGCTTGCGGTCGATAAGTTTCCGCGCGCGCGCAAGTATGGCCACGGGAATCGCCGTAAATAGTCGCACTACATGCACCTCGGATCAAAACCAATTGCCGTAAGCGAGCGAAGCCGCGTCAACAAACTAGTTGATCTTGACGCGATTCCTCGAACACATTAACGTTTTTGTAAGTACTTGCTCTTGCCGTGAATCGAGTAGAGCAAAGGGTTGTTAAACTTTCGTTAGTCTCCTACATATTTTATCGACAAAAGTGCAATCGTGTCAGGGGCGGAGGCGTTAGTTTGCTCTACATTTATGTCTAAGAACCTTAGCATAGACATTTTTGTTGCACTTCCCAGTGAGTATAATGAACAAGTATTGGATATTCTGTATGTTTCATAATAGTTATATCGATCATTTTTTTTTCTCACTCTTAGTACCTAACTAACTAATTAAATAATATTGTTGTGTATAATTTAATTAGAAAGCCATTCTCGTTTTTAGACCTAAGTATCTTTATCGTTTACTTAATTGTGGTAAACGGTGCTAATAGCAAAGTAACGTATTTTTAAGAATATTATTGTTATGTTAACAAGCATTTGCTATTGTTTGTTTACCCAAATAAACTAAAAAAAAACCTTTAGATTGAAGCTGTTACCTATTTATTATTTTCGTTGTTTAACCTACCCGTTGGTAGGGAACTTCATAGATATTTAATTGCTAAATCAGATTTTTAACCTAATTCCTGCCTAAACTAGATTGTATATCGTTCTGTGGATGTAGATTTTTTGAAGTGGGCAATACACCTAAGCCACCTGCATTGACCTGCAAGCTACCATACAATAGGTAAAAAACTACAACGAAAGATTAAACTAACATAATACTTGACGTGGCGAGTCTGTGACGTGAACGGGAGGAATGTTCATATTCCACGCTTGGTTGCTACCAAATACCGGCATTTCTTGTCTTTTGATACATTATTTTGGACTTTAGTATTATCAAGATAAGAGTTCCATTGAAATCAGCGAATTAACCACTCATGATCGCGCTGAAGCGGCCTTGCGCGGATTCGCACGTTAAATGCGCACGCGCACATTTCTGCGGAGGTTGTTTACTACATTGCCACTTGCATCCACATTGTAGGTAAGAGGGCTTTTTTAGTACTTATCACTTTGTATACTAATTTAACGTCACTGGTCCCCACGACACAGGCTTGCCTAGTGTGTAAAACATATCTAATGAATAAATTAATCTTAAATGATTCTTTCTTTCGTATTTTACAAATTATTTCTAACATATTTTATACTTTCTTGTTTTCGGGTTTAAACGCGATATATTTTAATGAGTATTAGGTACTCAATAAAATACAATAGGTACAAGTAGGTAATTAAAGTTTAAAATCATACTATATATTTTTGCGTTCAATACCTAATCAAAAACGTGGGACCAAAAAATATATTTAAAAATAACAATTTTAATATAGTATCTAAGGTAAAAAAGGCTACTGCAAAACAAGAATATCTTTTTATTTATCTTTGCTAATGAATGGAACAATCTTGAGTTGACACCCACATTATCTAATGCGTTTACTTTGTAGTGTGTAAATAAGTCTATTTGTCGAATGAACAACGGAGAATGGTGGAACGGAATTTAATATTTATTTGAAATATCAGCTTAGCTATCAAGATGGGTATGGCAGACAGTTTACATGCAGACTGGGGTTTTAGGATTTGAACCTTTTGATGTCATCTATTTTTGGAAAATTATATTATTAGGCTTGTTTTATGACTGTTAGAGCCACACCCCACGAAACCTCTACAAAATATAAGTTCTATATCCTTCTTAGTACGAGTAGTATAAAATGTAACCAAAAGATTATTGTCATGGTTCTTATGATTGATTCAGCCGGTGCAGTTGTTTCTGGTTGCACAGGCGCTGCACTGTACAGGGTGCTCTATCTGGGTCACTCACCGAGTAAGTACCCCAGGCGACCGTGGCCCGATTCGGCGGCATTGACTGCACTCGGTAAACAAACATGGGCTATTTGGCAGATGTAGAGTTATTGACTACTCGCAGTTACCCGTGTCCGAGCTCGCTGGCCAGTCGATGGGAGATTTATGGTGGAATGCAGTTTAACCGCGTTTACATAGCGCGCATTGACGCAAGTATTTATCTCGTGCAAGGCGTTATTTGTACCCTCGTAATAGTCCCTACAGACAACTGCACAAACAAAATACCAACCGCCAACTGAGCTTTAAAACGATACCTTCATAAACACCAAAATAGCACACTTAAAACAAACAAAACAAAACTGATTATCCCCAGCTTACATTACAAAAATCTTAGACTAAATCTAATTTCCGTCACGCTCAAAATTTTAAATTTAATTAGCAGTATAAGAAATTAATTGAGAAATAAAAATCGTGACGGAATTTGGCGAAGAAGAAGAAGAGAAACGAAGAATAACAGTAAAGTATACTTGTTCCTGACGCCGGCGCAGCTAAAAGTACATACGACAGCACATCAGGCTAACCATTTCTGATGCAAAACCGCCCTTATCACAAGTTCTTACTTACGACGAGGCAGTTTACCTTCGTGTGCTGTCGTGTGCACCTAAATCATGCGCGCGCGGCGTGAATCTCCTGATGTTATAAATTACTCGGCAGAATTAACGTGAAATGTGTTATTTTGCTAACGAGAGCGATTCCCACAAAATGAGTGTTCGAAGAATCTCAGAGTTTACCTACCTATATTGCAAAAGTACCTATGAAAGACGAATGCACAAGACTTATCAAATGACTGATCATACCTTGATATTAAAACAGTCACAAGACATAAATAAAAAGAGAGGTATTAGAGCTTCATACATCGGAGCTCTGATACTTGCAGCAGCACAATATAGAGTCCTTACTTTTTAATCCGAGGCACGGGTTTGTAACACCGCCAACTTCCCGACTCCGAGCTGTTCAAGCCGTTGGTCCTGCGCCTGATCTCTCTCCGGTCATGTCGGATTGCCGTCTCACCGAACTTTTGAGAGTGAAAGAACAGTGAGTGCACCTGTGTATTGCGCCTCTGTTGAGATTGCTGCCGTGGTTGAAATCGGCCAGGAGGACTATTATTACTTTTTAATCGATCTGTGATACCTAAACACCGCAGTTACAACTAAAGGTTACACCCACTACTAGTTTAGTTGTTTTGAAAACATAATGGTCGGTTTGACTTAGTCACGTTGATAGTCGTGACAAAACTTTCACGAAGTTCAATTAAAACTTTACTAATGATAACCTATATTTTGTGATCCCACTGGTACAAGCACAGTACAAGTGAGTGAAAGAAGGCCAAGGCAATTTTTGGAAGTAACGAACACTTTGAAAGCTCGATGCATCTAGAGTCAGCGTTTAGTTTTCTAAAAGAATATTTACAATTACAATATTCAGCTCATAATACCATACTTTCAAGCCGAGGTATCCCCAGCTAATTAGGTAAAAAAGCAAAGTGTTAACATTTAGACACTCGTTGTTAACAAAAAAGTGTTTTGCTTGAGACGCGTTATATTATCGACATTTCCCGGCCTATTTGTATTAAGCGATATTTTTGAAACTATACACCAGAGAATTCAAAGTTTTGATTTTCAGAAAAAAATCATAATGGCAAATTGTTTTCAAAAAGAAGTTTATTTACAGTTTTCACATCATGTTCTCCATAATTTGACAAAGTCTTTTACTGTTATTCTTATTATTAACGATGATACGTGTCTTTTTTATATTAAAATTTCCTAATTGTTATTTTTTTTGTTCCAGGCTATCTTGACTTAAACGCCCAGAAATATAATTTTTTGTTCCAGGCTTAATGACTTAAACGTCCAGGACTATTCGTTTTCATTCCAGGCTAAAAGACTTTACCGCCTAGGCTTGACAAAAATGCTCAGATCGTCGCCAAACCGAGCTCAAACGACGCAGAAAAAATCGCTGGTTCCGAATATGTATCTATAGGTACAACTCAATATCGCCCAAAGTGTCGCTTAATACAAATAGCCCGAGAACCGTCTTTGAAATAATTAAACAACGAAATTAAACTTAATTTGTTTATTATTCAAGGCACGCTGCTCACAGTACGCGTGTGAATGGGTATCTACACATTACGGACTAGGAAGCGAATTCGACTACGTGAGCTGAGATCAGGTTAATCTTTTACGAGTAAACCTTCCGTATTTTGACGCTACTAACATTACTATTTAATTTTGGAAGAGACTGTTATTTTAACAAAGCTTATTAAAAATGTCGACTGTCGGAATTTTATTACTAGTGCCTATTTTTCTCACACATTCAGCGAGCTTGGCTAGACCTTCATCACGTGTCAACCAATATCCCAATTACCATATTTATAAACTTGACACAAAGACACTATTTAAATCTAAATTCTTCGCGTCTTACATACTTGCTTGACTTGGAAAGTTGGAGTCTTGCGGCACAGTATAACGATTCCATACAGTAGTCCGACGGAGCCGTCTTCTCAGAACAATCGTGCGGTGTCTGCGGGGCGAGGGGCAGGTGGGTGCGTACCCAGCTGCATACAGTACTGAGTACTTTTTGATACGAAACTTGGTTTCTGGGACTATTTGACAAGAAAATCATCACAAACAAAAAATAAAACCGCCATCTTCTTTTTATAAAAATTTTCACTTTGCATAGTGATTATTCAAGTCATAATAGTACAGAAACCAAGTTTAAACAAAGTTTATATTTTTGTCATATTTATTTATATACCCGGGGTACCTTACCGGGGTAATTTGTGACGGGTTGTCAAAAATTGATAATTTGGAAGTATTGGATTATAGGTCATTTCGTAAATACCTACACAGGCGGCGGCATCACTCGACATCAAAGACGTCGGACTACAGTGTGGAATCGTTATGCTGTGCTTGCGGTCGAAGTAAGTACCAACCTATGCGGTTTAAAAGCATCAAGAGATATCTTCCACTACGCAGTATGGCCAGGCGGCACCATCAATACTTCATGCTATGACGCATTTTATTTTATCTTGCTTCTTCTTTTTTCAGCGTGGATAAAGTCCACGCTATTAATAAATTTCATACACGATACGAGTTTTTAGGCGGCTTCGACAGTGACGCTAGAGGTACCAGCCAGTAAAAAATCTTTCCAATACACTTGTGCGATAAATTCACAATCATTTCTTTAGCTTGCACTGATGCCGACTAGAGAAAGCAGTGCGTGCGGCGCGGGCGTAGTTGCGTAAGGCCGAAGGTTGCGCAAGACACGTCGGCTGCAGCGAGCACTGACCGCTACCTGATCGGCTGTCAGAGATGCTGACTGATTGATTTTATAATTGAGGCCAAAATGGAGCCGAAATCCATTAAAACAAAGCGTTACTTTTTACGTTGTCCACAAAATACGGCATAAAACATTGCCTAAGAAAGCCTGCACATGCTAGGAGTTGTAATTAAGTGACTTAAATACTACTAACAAAACTTTTTTAGTTCAATATCTTAGATAGATGAAAGGTAACACCATGCCACGTGTAGCGCTGAGTGAGAGCCAACCAAGAAGGAAAATGCGAAGGGAAATCTTCGCCGACGGCTGATTGACACCGCACTCTAGATTTCTCGGATTAGAGCCTCTAATACTCTTTGCTCAAAGGCATTGTTCGTGTCGGCGGTGTAAATTACAAATTGTTAGTACAGGTTTATCTACTAATGCCTACTAATATAATGAATTCGCAAGTTTTATATCTGTCTGTAACGCTTCTACGTAGAAACTGAACTGATTTTGATATCTACTAACATGAAGGCGTGGGTATTATTCGTCTCGGTCGATATTTCGATTAAATGTTTCTTAGACAGCTTTAAATCAAATTAGGAATGCGATATATTTCCTAGTAGCCATCTATGGCAATGATTCCCAGTTCAAAGAGCAAGTGGTGCGTGGGTGGAAACCTATGAGATGTGAGTCAAGCGGTGATATCACGATTCCGCTCCAATCCGTCGATACGGTCAATTAGCGGCGTTGCTAATTGAACAACGAGGAAAACAAACGATTCTTGATCCTGGCAAGGACATGGTCAGTAGGTATATTTTACTTACCACCAGACTGCTTGATGTTACGACTTGAACTTATGAAAACTAAAGGTTTAGGTATGAAAGTAAAGGTTTTTAGGACTATTGAGAAAGTGTAATTGGCAAAGGAACGACAATAAGCAGGACTGGGTACGCACGTCCACACGTCAAGCTATTCACTGCGGTGTCTGAAGCTTATGTAATAAGGGTGATTTTGCAAAAAAAATCAGAAGCTCGATGTAGAGCCGGGTGTACCTAACTATTTTATAGAAATATGTACATTCACAAGTGGGCAGTAGTCATAATAGCTGGCAGGGTGAATGATGAAAATACTCGTAAATTGGGAATGTCAAAACTTAACCTTTGAAATGAAATGGCATGAACTTCGAATAGGTAGTATATAACCTTGAATTTCTAAATAATTCAATAATTGGCATTTTGCTGCTATTAACCCTTCAACTTAATTCATTGCCTACTCTTATTTGTGCCTAACTTCACCTATTGTTGGTAGTTTTAAACATGTCATGCTTGTAGAAACCGGCATTGATCACAGATTTTGTACGAGAAAAACTTTTCCTAAAATAATTAATATTTAAGGGTAGAGCGAACTACAATAAACCTGTTGTAAAAGTACCAGACAGGCTTTACTTAAGTGGCGTCGAAGTGTTATCATTCTCCTGTAAAGATTTAAACGTAGTTCAAATCAGAGTCTGTTTGCTGCTTGATGCTTTTAAAGGTGCCATATACACGCAGATTGATAAATTATATGAAGTATCAAAACCCTATATTTGTTCTTTTTATCATCGAAATCAAAGAAAATGCATTACTCCAACCACAGCATACATGTTGACGGTATGACGGTGTACCCTAGCTAAAGTTAGAAAAATGTCAGCAATCACCGCGGGGTGGCGGACGCACAACACAACACAACCACGACACGACGGAAAGGTAAAGGGGTCAAGGCGAGCGAGGTGTGCTCATTCCGCGGTGGGGTGCTCTACAAATCTACCCTCCATAACTACTAGGTATTTGCAAAAAAACTTGCAATTATGTATGTCACATTCACGGATAGAAAGTAAGGACGTATATGAATCAATCAAGGCAAATTTACGTAAATGTTACGTCGATAAAACATAATTATGTGATAAAAAGGCTCTTCTTGCCGCCATTTGGTCGTCCAAACCCTTATGGACTAGTCTTGTCTTTTGTACGGAAGGATCGCTACCAGCAATAAGACCGCCTAAATTGTACATCGTTCTTTGTTAATCTTGTCGGTACACAATTTTGTTTACTGAGTGTCAAAAAAAAAGTTAATCTATCGAATATTGCTGCTAGTTAGTTAACTAATGTCATTCTAAAACAAACAAACAGGGATACCGTTAGTAATATTTTGTTTATCATGCCTAACAATCTGGATTTCCAATATTGATGAGAGCCAAGTTAACGCAGCATGGGTAATTCCAATAATACATAATTTGTAACTGGAATACCTACTCATTAACCATACCATATAAATAATTAGATATATAAGTATTTTACAAATAATATTAAGGGCTCAGTATTTGAAACTTTTTTCACATAAAGTTCTCTTTTAATTACGAGTTAATTACGCACAAATACACTTGATAAATAAATTATTTGACATTGAAGGTAGGTAGGTGAATATGTATTGATTGACTTTGCGGGTAGATATAATTTCTCCCATCAAAACAAAGTTACCGCATTGATATGTGTGGGTAAACGAATTTATCATTGACTTGTGAATCGCGTGATCAAACAAAAGTTTCGGCACCGCATGTTTCAATGTCAAAAAGAAAACAATCATCTTTTTTTGCCCAGGTGTATTAAAAATGTAGACACAACTGGTGGGTAGGTAAATAAAAATATGGCGGAGATTACCACACGCAAAATTAACTGATATTTCAAATTGAATTAAACTTGATGCCACAAAAGTGGCAATCTCACGATTTGCACAGATACGGAGGGTACAAGTAAGTAGTCAGACAGGTTTGGAGCATGCAGCTCACCTTTCCCGTTGAGCTGGGTCCGAAGGCGCGTGAGTTCCTTCGACCGGCTCCTTCCCCGGCGCTGCGCCACCCTCCGCGGAGACCGCGCCATGGCCAGACCTCCTTCACTGTCACACACTTGCACCATCGGGTCGCATTGTAATCACTAGCGAATTGTTTACAAGTTCGATCACGGCGTGTTTAGTTCGAAAGGCACTGCGGCACGAGCGGCGAGACGAAGGCACGCGGCGGCACTGGCTCGGCGGCGCGGCGCGGCCCAGCGCACCTGCGTGACGTCACTGATAACGTGATAGCGGTGCACTAACCTATTGTCTCGCGGTGTTTGTTTACCGACACTTATGTAATTTGGTTTGATTTTGAGATTTGTAGTTTAATTGAGAGCAGTTTTTCTAACGACTTTTAAAGGAACTGCCAGTGGACATACGTGAACATTATGACTAAGCGAATTGCAGCAATTTGTGCGGGTAGGAAGATAACTTCTTAAAATAATTTTTGTAGGCAGTCTCTACGGTTCTACTCTTGTCTCTACGGTTTTTAATCACCCCACTTAAAATTGATTTCGTTCCGGAGGTAAAAAATTACATAAAAAGACACACACAATCACACACAAATAATTATAGCATAAATCTTTCATCGTCGCCAAAACTATATGATCTCTATTAGGTCAATTTTAAAAATTGCACTTTCTGTGCCTGATGCATAAAGTTAGTTTTATACTTACGTACCTAGGTAAGGCTTGGCTAGTTTGCCACGCAAGGTCAGAAAATCTTCCACCTTGGAATGACGCCACTTCCTCTGTTTCAAACCCAAGATGCGATGCAAACTGTTTAGCAAGATTCCAGCGAACTAATTGATTTAACGTTAATTAGATCAATCTGAGCTCACGTCACGCACTGGTAAATGCACTACGTTAGCGATCAGTAGGTATTCATTTCATTCCAAGTAAGGTATTGTGTGAAGTAATCTATACTTGCCTTGAATTATCTTTCATTCAGGTTTCAGATTGGGTCAGAGTAAGGTGTCTCCATAGTTGCAAATAAAGAGTTTGGCACGGACCGTAGTAATCGTACTAGGGTAAAGCTATTATTCCATAAAAAACTTTTTTTGCAACTCAATGCTATAGGCAATTAAACCGTCGTAATCCAGTTATAAACGCTGTTTAGCGTCGTAATCCAGTTTTAAACACAAAATTATATCTTTATATTATCTTAATCGGTACAACTTCAAATACACTCTGCTGAACTGGTTGCTTGGTAGATCATATGAAGATACTGAACAACTTCTTCAAGTGTTGAAGGCATAAACTTTATTTTGTACACACACACACACATACACACACGTACTCATACAAGCGTGTTTACTCTATACCTACTTACCTAAACCATTTTCCTTTATTTAAATCTTGATGTTTGTCTTAAATATAAGCCAATCCGGTTCTCACTAGGGATGGGGGCCTGGTGACCCGTAACACAGGTTTTTTACCTACCACGGGCACCAGCGATCCACAGCCATTATATTGTATAATGAATCAGCTTCTATTGTTTATTTATAATTTAATTAAGTTTGCCATTGTATTCTGGTTGTAAAAATACTATATATTTTGGTTTGTGGTAAGAAATAAATGAATTTATTATTATTATTATTAATGCTGAGGCACCTAGTGTACGTGACGTATCATATGCGTGCGTAGAATTTTCCTCTAACATTTTTAATAGAGTAACGGGTCTAAGTGCCTAGAATACACGATGAGAACGGTAGCCGACTTAATTAGTCGGTTGACTTGAGGCCGGATTACAACTCATTATAATTTATTCAACTCCTGAATGGGCAGTCCTCACCGCGCTGACCCGGCCAAATAAAACTTTCATTGATGGATGCAAGGCTATGGCGCGAACTTCATCGTACATTTTAAGGTATGTGGTTTGATAAGTGTAATAATAACATGGCGATTGAATAATCAATATCAAATTCCGAAATTTCTGCTTGCTTGTCTGTTTTGATTGATTATGTCTATAAGACAAGGCCCGTTAAATTTTTACTTTAAGATCATGCTCAATAAGCAATCTACCCACTAAATGCAAATTCTTTTTTATTTATTTAATAATAGTATAATGCAAGGGGTATCGAAATAAAACAACAAGTAAAGAACGAGAACAAATAATATAATTTATATTCTGTTACATTCACATCTCTTACACAAGTACAGGCAGCGACAAGAAACGACGCCGAGGGAGTAACAACCGTTCCGTACACAATGAGGGAAGTTTCAAATCACGTGCAGTAAGGAATTGACAGCTACGTTGGTCCCACTCAGTATGAATTTAATAAGTTAATTCAAGGCTCAGGACCAAGGGAGCATAAAGTTGAAACGAAATATAGGCACTTAATCATGTAAAGATCATTAATTTAATTTAATATAGTTCGCGCAGATTCTACCAACTGCAACCGTACCAATTAAAAACGCGACTGTGAAGTTTCTGTTTCTTGTGATCTTTAAAAAAAAACATCTTATCTAATTATTTCATGAATTTCATAAAAGTAAATGACGTTACGAAACAAGCACTCAAACTCTCTAAAGAGTAAATGTGTTGACCACCTTATAAATAAACTTAAAAATAATTATATGAATATGAACATGTTATAAAAAAGTTACAAATTATCATGCTTAAAATATATTGAGTACAGTCACGCAGAAAAATAAATGATGAATGTGCGTCACATTAAATCAAAATGGCGGCGTCGCGTCTCGCCCCACCCAACATAATCTTAGTCGATTTAACAGTTAACAATAATAAACTGTTACGAGGTATAATGTGATAAATATCAGTTACAAGTCCCTCAAAAAACCACTAGCAGTCGACTTTTGTAAAGACTCTGAAAATTTTAGTTTCACCAATTTATATCACAATAATTTAGTAAATATTAATTCATTTATATGAGTTATGCGCTTACCAACACATTTCGCGATTCATTTTTATAATCTATTATAGATTAGTTGTGTTTTAGATGAAACTATCTAGGTACAGTACATACAAGTAATTAAAAGGCTGATATACAGTATCGGAGAACAAGGCATTTAGTTTTTATTACATTACATATTTGTGCCAATATTTTATGGAGTAATAAAATAATTCAGTGCTCTATACTATCCGAAAGACAGATCTAGGTGCTCGATTGAAAATTCCCTTTATGGTTTTTTTTATTCTAAAATTTTGATAATAACCTCTCCACACCAAATAAGAGACGCCTGCTAATAAACAGACGAAGCAATACGACAAGTGTCACTAAATGCTGCCAACATAGACACACCATCTCGTCTATAAGTGACAATAATACCCCAGCCACCCTGACTGCTCATGCCATGTTTGATAAAGCGAACGTATCACAAAGCAGTGGCACGACTTACTTTTAGCGTCAAAATTAGATAAACAAGACATACTATTAAAGGTATCTGTTCATAATATTATTAAAGGAACTGATAATTTGTATACACATTTCTTAATTGTATGTAATATACACTATTAATGTTAAGGTTTCGCTGTATAAGTCATATACCTGCATTACTATATAAATCGAATTTTGACGCTGACGGTACTTAGCCAAGCCATGATGTCAAAACTAGAATACATTGCCTGGGAATGACAATGCCAGTGATTTCAATGTCATAGCTGCTTAGTATTTGATTGACTACGAATCAAACCAAGCTCATGCTATTCATTTGCCATTCTAATATAAAAATACAGTGTTAAAGTAAAAATAAGGAACTTTTTCATCAGATTGCAAAAACTAAAAATATCTGTATTGTGTATTGAAGAAAACACATTTTTCATTGATTCCCAGTGTACAAGCAACATCATCGTAAAGCTAAGTATATTATGCATAATCATTTCATAAGCGTCACAAAGCCACGTTTACTTAAACAGATCTTGTCAAATACAATACCGACACTACCATTACCAACTTTGACACTACGTTAGGTACATTCATAAATAGCATCAGCACATTCTTGTATTAGTGAACGTTAAAATATTTTACATAATGTAAAACCATCACCAACATTGTTTCTCATTTCTTGTCGTTCCGATAAACATAATATATATTTAAATTAAATTTATAGACATATATTTTAAGTGCTATGTATACATTTATATAAACTTTTTGCATATACTAGACTACAGCGTTATGAAACCTTGATTGAAGTTGTAAATTATGTAAAAAATAGCACTAAATAAAATAATTTGTGTAACAAAAATATGATTGATCTATTTTTATTACAATAGTGTCGCATCGGCGTCCGTCTGAGCTGCGTTCGCAACTTAAAGTGTACTTTAGTTGATTTGTGATCTACTTAACGCGGTGCTTCGCACATAACACTCAAGCATAAATCTAAATAAATAATAATTTATTAACAAACTAACGTAACTAACTAACAATAATAAATAACTTTGTAAACAGTTTATGTTGTCAATACATTCATTCGTTTATTTTAAATACTTTGTCATGTATTCGACGTTCGGTACCAACTTAGCAAACGAAAATTCGAACTTTGGACTGCTCTCATGTATTATAAAACTCGTGTTTAATTTCCCTGTGACCGAGTTCAGCCTGCGTTCACTCGAACACCTCAACTGCGGCCTACCGTCAACTACAGTATACATAAAATCTACATACCGTTTAATGACGACATTCACACAACGTTAAGTACAGTAGACATACACTTTGTGAAATAGATAATCGTTTGCGAACCTGGAGAGTGTAGTAGCGGTACGAACGTCCTGTACGCTAGGTTCATTTTGTAGGCGAGTCGGTGGGCGGGCGGGCGGCGGGCGCGGGCGGGGGCGGGGGCGCGGCGTCAGCTCAGGAGCGCGCGGGCCTCGGCTGGCGCGTGTCGTACGCGCGGATGATGGCGCCCTGCGACACGCTCCCGCCTTCCTCTTGCGAGAACGCGAAACCATCTGCACACCGGCCAAAGTATCATTACGAGTTCGCACACGCAAAAATCAAATCGAAAATGTGACGTGAGATGTAAACGAAAAATGTGAGTGACCAGCGTGTCAACGGCACGCGTCTATAGTGCTGAACTGTGTTATCATTAAAACACGTGATCGATACCTGTGTTCCTTTACTTTGCGAGGGTCGTCTTGGGAAACAGAGAGGGTGTGTGTGAGCGTGCGTCTAACACGCGGCGTGCGGTGGGTAGTGGGTACTCACGCGACATCTCGAGCTCCATGTTGCGCGAGGCGGAGCGGCGGCTGAACACGCTGCGCACGTTGTGCAGCAGGCGCGCCGTCTCCGTGAGGCTGCCACACAGACCGCGGTGACAACACAGCGTCGCGACTCGACACACCAGCTGTGCTAGGGAACCTCGCCGCGATACTACGCGCTAGTGTGTTGTGGCAGAACTAACCCATTTCTCATTTTGAGCACAGCGGCACTACACCTACCAGACACCGGTGTTATTGACGCATCTAAGAGCTTTTGGTCTAAACAAAAAGTTACATTGCATAGTCGATGCCGAAAATTGCGTTCGCTACCGATTATTAAATGTGTCATATACATTTAATAAACAAGAGCGATCGAGAAACGACGTCAACTTTTAACTTTACATAGAGACCCAAAGCTACTTAGATGCGTTAAAACTCGGAAACTTGTCGTTTCCATCTGAAAAAAGAACTGGCTTCCAACGTGATCGGAAGTAACAAGTTGTGCTGCTCCTGTACTTTGCCAAATTATTGACCAATATATGTTTATTATAGTATATTATCAAATGCATAGTTTCCACATCACACCAGCGCGTCTACTGTTCAGTAAACAAGGTTCCCTTGAGTCGGCGGACGCGAAAGACATTCCAAGGACTACCGGTGTCCGAGCGTTAGTGAAGCGTGCGGTGCGAGCAAGCGGCAAGCCATGCGTACGCGTCGGTACTTACACTGGGCGAGGCGCACGAGCGCGTGCCGCGTGTCCGAGTGGCTGGCGGGAACAAACACGGTTAGTATGCAGGCGACCGCCTACCGCCACCGATTCCGGCAGTGTGTACCAAATCTTAGCTTAATACCAATTTTGACCATAACCAATTTTGGTGAGGCGTAAAAAACATTCTTTAATTTCGAAGGTCATTTATGTGCAAATAAAAATATCAGAGTTTGTAAATACACCACCAAAAGACTATAAGCCATTAAAATGGATGTTTATGACAGCCAGTAATTACTGTGACCAAAATAAAACATTATAGGAAATGACCCAAAATTCTAATAAAGGATAAAATGTACTTTTTTAAATGGACAAAATAAACTATACAGGTGGTCACAATTAAAAAATCAAGTAAGAATTCATCTAAAAGGATTGTTTTTAACGCCTCCAAGATGCTAAGTATAATTAAAAAAATACTGCTTACAACTACAGTACACAACTCGCTTTTAAAATTCCAATTCTTTATTAAATAAATAGGAATGATCATTACAAACAACAGCAATAAGGCTCTCTTATATTATTTACAACACTGTACACGATCAAATTGACATGACGTTACATGGAATGCAACAAGTTGATTAAATTTAAATTAATAAATGCGATTGCCACGATGGAAAACACACCGTTTTAATAATAAACTATTCATTTATGTTATTATATATTCTTAGTAGCGATGAATGGGCAAAACTATTAGAAAATATTTGTACGATATGTATGTACCCAGCTACTTAACGTTAAAAACTCAAATGTTTGTGACATTCTCAAACAGCGTATTTCCCTCGTACAATTTGTACAAATAGATGATAACATTACAAGGTGTTGTTGGTGCAACCATCATTCGAAATTGAATACTTCGAAACTTGATTGGAAGAATCCAAAGTTAATCGTGTAATTATCCCCGATGTTGATTGAAGACAACGTTACAAGACAACGAAGAATCGAGACTGATCTCATCTATAAATATTAAGCACGGATAAAAGGTGTCGCATCTCATAGACGATAACTATTGAATAATTGAATCTATACAATTACAACCTAGGAATCTTCAAAGCTAGAGTGAACAGGCAACTTCTAGGTGAGCTCGCTCCATCGTAGACTCAGTCTTTGCCTCGTTGGGCTTAGTCTTGGGTCAAGAGCAAACCTACCCCAAATAAATAAAAAAATACCCAATTTCGATATCATCGTTGACCAAACGACGTCTGGCGGAAATAAATATTGGAAGAATTGAAAAGTATTAATACAGAGGTGGGAACACCGCTGCCGTCGCTGTGAGCGGCTCCGGTGAGACAAATAAATGAAAGTGCACATGACGAAAAGAAGTTGAAAGAGTCAAATAATCATAAAATTACAAAGACATTTGCAGTTCTTGCTTTTCAAACTATATTGTTTTTGTGGAATGAAGTCTCAGGAACTTGAAGTACTTACTAACATAACACCTACCTTGCAGGTAAAAGGCTAACTTTTTTAGTTGTTTTCTCAAGTTATAGTAATGAACTTCAAATGTCTTTCAAAAATGAATGAATTGTAGAAAAATATATTATGTAAAAAATAGAGCAAAATAATTTAGCTTTAGGATTTATACATCACAATTAACAACATACTTGTTTAACAGATACATTTTTATTATTGCTATTTACAATCAATATTTAAGTATTAGGTCCTTACCTATGAAATTGGCGTTTTGTATGGGAGGAACAAAAAGTCGAAATTTTTTTATATAGCATATTTATTTAATCAAAGTATGAGCCATTGTAATCTATGCACTTTTGCCATCTCATAGGTAGTTCATTGATCCCTTTACTAAAAAAACCATTCGAACGGGAATCAATAAAATCTTTGAAGGCGACTTGGACTGCCCCATCTGAGTTGAACTTTTTCCCTTGCAAGAAGTTATCCAAATTTCGAAAAAAATGGTAATCTGTTGGAGCAAGGTCCGGGGAGTACGGTGGATGCCTTAGAGATTCCAATTGAAGTTCTTCTAATTTGCTAGCCGTCTGTTGTGCAGTGTGTGGTCTAGCGTTGTCGTGAAGCAGCAGTGGCGTAGAGCGATTGACCAGCCTTGGTTGTTTAGCAACTAGCTTTTCCATCATGGTTTGCAATTGCTGACAATAGATATCTGCCGTAATCGTCTGGCCAGATTTGAGAAAACTGTAATGAACGACACCGGCGCTAGTCCACCAAACGCTTACAAGTAACTTTTTATTGGTCAATTTTCGCTTGGAGCAGGCTTTGGCTGGCTTGCCAGGGTCCAGCCATTGCGATGAGCGCTTCCGATTATCGTAGAGAATCCACTTTTCATCACAGGTAATGATTCGATTTAAAATCCCTTCGTTATTGTGCCGGTCAAGTAATGTAACGCAGCAGTTGACGCGCGTTTGCCGGTTTGCTTCACTCAATTCGTGAGGAACCCACCTTTCAAGTTTTTTAATCTTCCCAATTTGCTTCAAGTGGATTAAAACAGTTTTATCACTAACGCCAAAGCCTGCAGCTAACTCGGACGTGGTTTGCGATGGATCCGCTTCCACAATAGCCTTCAATTCTTCATTATCAACTTGGGTCTCCGGCCGTCCACGGGGCTTGTTTTGCAGGTCGAAATTTCCAGAACGAAAACGTTGGAACCAAAAACGCACTGTGTTTTCTTTTGCGACACAACCGCCATACACATCATTAACCCTTCGAGCCGTTTCCGCAGCACTGGTGCCACGGTGGAACTCGTACTCGTAAATAACGCGATATTTCAAATTTTCCATTTTGTAAATTGAGCGATGCAAACAGAAAAAAGATAAGTAAAAAAACAAATGAATGACGGTTTACGAAACACAACTACATGTGGAAATAGCTGTATAAATTTGAACTTCGAATTCCTAACCAAATAGGAAAAATTTGTGATCAAAGTGGCCAGTACGACAAAACGCCAATTTCATATGTAAGGACCTAATATTAGGAAGAACACTGTTATTAATATTAACTCCGCATATCAAAAAGAGATTCGTGAAAGTCTAATTTTGATAAGTTATCTCTCAAATTAATAACAAACATGGATTATTACCATGGGCCACGAAAGACCGCTTTTTTTGAGCGCTACCTTTGTCTCAGAAACTATTGGGTCGTAGATTTAAAAAAAATAGTTAGGTAATACCCTTAGTAAGTAACCTTAACCGTTGGTACATCAAATAATGACAAAGAAAAAGCAAAGTACTAATTATGTTTATAAACTGACCTTATGAAGCAAATTGAATATGTAGGTATGTACTTTATAGTCAAGGCAGTTATCACCTTTAACAACGGTTTGCTTTTGATTATATTTGTCCATGGCACCTAATCACATTTGCCTTCGACGTGACTGACCTCTAAACGTTAGCAAATGACAGTACCATCCGTCGATCGACTGTTCAATGTAACTTTGTGTTGTTTGTGTGTCTGAACTAAGTCTTGACAGTCAATTGTCTGTTTTGCCCACGACAGAGAAAGCGCTCAAAAGACCCAAACACTTATTAATGATAGTTATCACGATGTATTTCTAGAGAATTTGTGACATTTCAATTAATTGACAATATTGTGTTTTATTTAAATACCACTCCCCAACTTATTTGCTCAAATTGAGTGTATAGAAAAATATAGTTTAGCGTACATTAGTACTATTACACATACTAGTTTGGCTGCAACCAAACGATACAAAACTACGCGTCTAGCTACCGTCGCACGACGGAATGTCTGAAAACATACACTACAGCGCACTACTGGACCACGCAGAGTACTTATTATTTTAATTAGCAAACATACTAACACTACCAAAATCTCAACGAGGAAGTTTCAGTCTGCTGTAGCGACAACCAATATTAATTCTGACCAATTTAACCCAGTAAAATTTAAAGCACAACAACAAATCCTTAATTTGTATTTTAGTATATCAATAATAAATAATATATCAATGGAATAAATTTCTTGGAATGTTAATATTATAAAATGTGGAATTCTAAAACACTATTAACCTGGTAATCATGGATAAGCATTAAAGGTATGTCAAGGAAGTTTTAAGGGAATTTATAAAGTATTTTATGTGATATAGGTAAATTATTTGTAAACAGGAATTCATGAAAACAAGAAGACTGAATTTAAGTAGCTTTTGCGAATGAGCATGTTTCTTACAAATCATAGCTTACCAAACTTTAAATAGGGTTACCAGATAACCAGTATTAATAAGCTGAATTTTCAATAAAAATGTGAATAACAATCGTTCCGCCAATTTTTATGGAGTATACCGATTCACGCGAAAACTGAGTATTAATGTAGTAAATTATCAACAAATAATATTGTGGTCTGGCAACCCTGAATATCTACTCCCACCACGAGCAAAACTTATCCTTTTACCATTTGATGGCGGCTCCTCCCCGTAACACGTACTGCAAGTACGCCCAACTTGAATAAAAGTTAACTTTGAGTCGATAACAACAAATCATTAATATCTACAAAATATCATAAGAACACACTCGTTGTAACAATTTAAACCCTACAGAAGACGCTATTTCAAACGTGAAATGCACTATCTTATATACACGAATAGTTATGTACTACTATTTGTAATAAGGAAGGGATTTTAGTAAATATTATTGGGGCTGATTTCTATTCAGTCGATTGGCGGTGGTGGGAGGCTGATATATGACCTTTCCTTGTACTTATAGTATAACCAAGTTTAATTGAAGTTAAGTATTTTAGAAAAGTTTGTACAAGTTTTTCAGATATGGCACATCAGTACTAGTAAGACGGCGGTCATATATCAGCATATCCAGCTCCGCTTAATATGTACAAGATGTCAACTACGGTATTCTTTATATCACATTGCAATCAGTCGCTCCGGGACCGTCCCGGCGTCCCGGGTCTGATTCATTTACACTCGTCAGAAATACTGGCCGGAATATAAATCTAGCCGCGTGAGTGTGCACGGTCGGTACGTTTGACGTCAAACTCAATGTAACGTCGGTTTTAGGCCAAATTTCAATTTTAGAATTACAAGCACCGCATTATTCGAAGTTTTTTTATCGGCGACGGTCAACGTCACGTGATATCGAGTGTCAGACTGTCAGACGTAACGAGCGCCTCACGCGATCGTGAACTGTCAAATGACGTGTGCGTCCCGATGGCGGGGTCTTGGGCGGCGCGTCCCGTTGGTGTCGGGCGGGGGCGGGGGCGGGGGCGCGGGCGGGGCGCGGGGCGGGGCGGCGGGCGCGACGCCGCGGCGGCGCCAGCGCAGCCCCACGGGCTCGCCGCGCTTGCTGGCGCGACACAGAACGTCAAGTAGCGAGCCACGGCCGCCCGGCGACGCATAGACTCGTGCTAAGACGCCACTCGGATTGTTTCACGTGAACGTGCGAACGTTGCGTTACATTTATCGAAAACATTCACTAGGAGAGATTACACGAGGAATACTTTAGTGAACGTGAAAAAATCTGTCATGCTGAAATCTTCGTCTGATATTAATCGTTAGGTGCCTTTGAAATTAGGTGCCACAGGGTTGTACGCTTAGTCTTAGTTTATTCACACTCGTTAAAAATCATGCTAGAATTCCAAAAACTGAAATTATGAGACGAACATTTCATCAGTCAGTGCGGGACAGTCATGCGGACATCTTAATACGAGTCTATGGTACGAGTAGGTGCGGGGAGGGGCGATGCGAAGCCAACTCAGGATAAATACGACTACAACTAAACATACGATGCGTGCGCACTACAGTATATAAACGGTGACATATTGTCGAAATTTATCCAGTAGTCCTGTGAAACCACGTCGTTCACCATGTTACTGGAGAAATATCGACCTAACATTGAAAGCATAACGGTGAGTAAAGTATAAAATTATGCGATTTAAAAATCTAAAACCAATACAAATAATAAAGTGTTTTTGAAAATGGTCTACGATATGATATTTTGATAAACTACATGTAATATTCGTATTTATATACTGTATATTGTCGCTATGTACTGTGTTTGCAAATATCATTATGTTTAAATATATAGATTACACTAAGAATTTTGATAAATTTCAATTATATCTATGCCATCTAATATGAAGAATACTATTGTGTACTTATTCAGTCTTTCGTTTCTATAATTGACTTGCAATATTTTTTACAATATTCATCAATAAATAGTTAATAATAGTAAAAACTACGGTCGTCTAAACCAGACTATAAATAAAGTTAAAAATATATATATTTATATATAAATATGTACAGGATCATACAAAATGTATACAAGTAAACTGAAAACTTGAAAAAACACTTTATACAGATCATTCCGACAACAAACGAACAGGCAGGCATCTCACGCACACCACTGCACACATTGTACACACGGTTAGTCTAGTCTATCACCCACACATGTTTAATGGCGATGCAGGCATCTCGGAAGTCATTGGATTTAATCGAAATATATTTTCAGTGACGAATTCAAAAAAACAGTTTGGGCTGAAACCACACATATGATACTCAAGAAAACGTATTAAGACAAATAAATTTACAAATATATTAAGTTATTTACAAACTAAGCTTGGTTTAACGTTATTTAGGTAACAGTTTCTCGTGCTTAGCAAGTCTATTGATAGCTTACAATCGATATAGTAAATAAGGCAATAAAGCATCTACATTATCATGTGTGGTCTCACCCCGCAGGGCTTCGTTCGCGCGTGTCAATGAAACAGGCGTAGAAGCTTCGGCTCATGTGCTCTCGGCCTAACTCGCCAATTATTATTGAAGATATCGAAAGTGATCGATGTTAAAATGTTTAGATCTGACACAAATCACTGACGATATTTTTAGAAAATTGATTCTTGTTATTATTAGTCCCTTCCTACTCTAATTTGATGTTTGTTTTAATCCAAAATTGATCATACTTATATTTTGACTTGTGACTATGAATTCATCAATTTTTTTTGAAATAGCTATGAAAATAATATGATTTAAATAAATAGGTACATATTACGTATCTGTGTGATCTGATCAACTTTGAATTCGATTTACTAAATTATAGTCTATTCTGTTCATTTTTGAGTGTATTCCACCAGGAAGCTGTATGTATACTAAAACGTAATTGAATGCTTTCATTTGGTTATCTTACTAAAAAAACTGCATTAAAGGCTACTTTCAACGCTTTGGTAACTAGTTACGTTTAGTCTTTGAAGGAACTTGTGTCAATGACATGACACCACCAATCGTTGACATACTTTTTATTATCTGTCAAAACGGTCTGTCTCCATAAATTTTGTATGGGAATACATGAACGTGACGTCACGGTCAGAAATCGGAGTCAATTGACCAAATATTTATGTAGATTTGTGTGTTAAAAAATTGGTTTCTACAATTTTTTGGAAATATATAAGTTGTATTAACTTTATAGGGGTTATGTTTTTTAAACGCCATGGTCTTGAAAATATTTAAGATAGGTGTCATCATGCCAATTATCACATATTCGAAATTGAATTATTTGTCATCACATCTAGCCGAAGAAAGCATTAAATGAAATGTATTAAACTCGTTCCCTCATCCCCTATCAACGCCCCCTGGTGGCGGTAAGTGTGTAGGTGCGGCGGGTAGGTACGTGTGTGTATTGAGTGCGTGTACTCACGAGTGGCGCGGGTGCGCGAGCAGCGCGGCGGGGTCGCGCTGGTGGATCTCGGACTCGCGCACCGCTTCTGTCATCGACTTGAACGCAGAGTTGTGTATGCTGCACACACAAGTTCACATATATTTATTATCCATATCCATGTTCCTGACACACACATCGCACATCTAGTTCTATAAAGTCATCATAAATGGCAAAATTAAAACAAAAAGATCTTTGAGCACTCAATAGATTTGTATTAGAGATGGGCCGAGTAGTGTTTTTACCGAGTACCGAGTAATTATTCGGTTTAAAGCTTACCGAGTACCAAGTACTCGGCTGAGTTACTCGGTTTAATTTGAGGTCCTAAAACAAGACCAACATGACCGCAACGCGCTGCCAGCAATACCTACTTACAGTAATTTTGAATTAATAAATCATGAATTCACTAATCAAAATAATATGTATTTGATTTTATGATATCCTTTGACCTACATACAGTTTGTCGATCCGCAGCGGCCTGGCTGTCCTATAATTAACCAATAGGAATTGACAAACGCCAGATTAGGAGCTTGTTCATTGACTTAAGCATGTAATCATTTAGGTACATACTTTAATTCCTCCAGTTGGCCACTAGCAAACCTATTTCATGATGTTTATTAAATTTACATGACCAAGTACTCGGCACTTGAACCAAGTTATACAGCCGAGTACAACATCTCTTATTTGTTTATCATTATCATTAAAAAACCATCTCTTATTTGTATAAAAGAAAAGTTTGTGCATAGTCAAACTCAATATTAGATTTTTTGACATTTATGACTTTAAAGAACTAGATGTAGGTACGACATTTATAGGTGCCTGTATTAAATTCACAGAATGAAAACTTGAAATAAAAAGGTTTTATTAAAGGATTTTAGGAAAGGTACTAGGGATATGGGGAGGTGCAATGATCGTTTGAGATTGACTGAGTATATTTATGTTCAAACACACTGCGTAGGATATCGGTATAACACTATTGGAGCTCAAACGTTCTACCTATTGGTTACAAGAATTTGCTCGGTAGAAATTAGACTGAGACGAGATAATGCTAACAAATGTATAATAGTTTATTACCCACTACTCGGACACGACTTGTTAGGTGTAGTCTCACAAACTTCTTCCATATTAATCTTATGAAGCCGCCACAACTTTTCTAGAAATTATCAAAATACGAAATGAGCGAACAATTAGTTAAAATATTAGTTTCATCTATCTTCTATTCTATCTATTTTCTATCATCTGACTAAATATATTTTGGTTATAAGCAAATAAAATCTACGGGGTTTATTACTGAAGAAGAAACTACAATCAACATTATTTTAAACCAGTTGTTTTTAATTCACTCATTACGTTTGTAATATACGAAACGTTTCATTTTTGTAAAATTTCATTTCAACTTAGAGTCAGTCCTGGCACTGTCCCATGAAATTATTTTAGCCAACCACAGCCATTTACTACATTCATACGATTAACGACCGTATTACGTGGACGTAAGAGCTAACCGCGAGTACCACTTGGCGCCGGCGTCGCGCAGCGCGAGCCAGTCCGTGCGCACGCGCCGCAGCGCGCCACTCACCCGTCGAGCTATTCAATGAAAGCGTTGTTATCAAACTTCTCACATTTCATCAAAGAGACTTTTTTGCTACTTGTACTATAGCAAAGAAATAAATTTAGCATTAACCGACAAGCCATGCTTTAAATATATATATTTCAGAGATATGATTGCTCTTCCAAGACTGAGCTCTTCAAAGCTATCGCGCGTAGATACTCGCACGTAAAAAGACATTTAATCTAAAATGAAGATATGACACAGGATGTCATATTTTGCGACTGTACACATCGTCAAGGTTAACACCGCGGTATATTAAACACCCTTTAATACGGGCGATTTCGGATTAAAAATGGTCAGCCTGATGTGCTGGCTGGTGGCCACCCATTCAAAAAACGTAGTGTAAACGCTGATTCGAAGAAAAAAATGATGATATTTCAGATCCATAATCAATAACAGTTTTGACGTGACAACGTCTTATAAATTGGTTTGCCGGGTGACACTTCAAGAAACTGCGTTACGCTCCGCTCACGTTCCGCGCTCACAATGAGAGCGAGTGAGAGGCACGCGTCCCTTCGACTCGGGCATGGTTAGCCCGCCTAAGAGCGAGTGAGACAGACATAAAAAGTGAAAGGCACGCGTCCCTTCCACTCGAGCACAGTTAGCCCGCCTAAGAGCGAGAGAGACAGAGCGAGAGAGAGAGAGAGAGAGTGAAAGAGATCACACACACCGGTTCATGTTATACGAATGAATATTCACATTAAAATTATTTTACCACTCAAAGTCGTTGTCACGTAAAACTTTCGCCCGTATACCGACTTTACAGGCAACCAATTTTTTTTTGTTGAAACTTATATAGACTACCCAAACAATTACTTTATATTTGAGATTTCAAATCTACTTATTCCACGAGTCCACTTACGTACATCGCGGGCCGTACAGGTAGTCTAGCATTTCCTCCCTAGTCTCGAGCGGCGGGCAGCGGTACCAGTAGTAAAATCGAGTTCGTATTCTTAACCTGCAAGTGTTTTCTGTTACGACTAAAGGTTTTCTCCTAATGTGTAAGATGAAGTATGAAAAGGGAGGGATAGATAGGGAGATAAACGGGATGCTGGATGGGTTTTCTATTAGAATGTCAAATTAGTTGACTTTATAAACAGCTTATAACCAGGGGTTTCCAAACTGTGCGCCAGTGCGCCGTTTGTCGATCCACATAGTTTGCGAGTAAAGAAAGATAGATTAAAACTTGATTGTACAACACAAAACAAAAATTACAGACAAGTTTAACAGAGTTAATTAGTAGATATTTTCTCAGTATCTATATTTTAAAGTGTTTTATTTAGAAAATGCAAGCTTGTGTAGGGTGCCATGACTTAAGACTGAACATGAAACTGCACCGCGAGTTGAAAAAGTTTGGGAACCCCTGGTTTAAACGAAAAGCCCTTAAAGTCAGCCAATGACTTGGGTGTAAATAATTTAGCAAAAAAAATAATTACAGAATTTAACAGTAAAAACAAAGACTAAACAAAGTAAATAAATACTGTTACTTAAAACTAGTTACTTGTAGATGACAAATATAATTCGACAAGTTTGTGTGCAATCTCTCTGTGGGTTACACACACAACATTTGATACGGACGAGGTATCCTTGACGTAAGCGGCGAGGAGAACCGTTTGCGATGTCTGTTGAGATCTGTTGAGATTGGCTGGCGTGGTCGAAATCATAATTAAAATTTGCTATTTCTAAGACAGACTTCTTCGTTGGTGTAGTGGCAAAGTTTCTGCTTTACATCTGAGAGGTCCTGGGTTCGAATTCAAGGTCGAGCCAAAAATAGTTTCTGAGATTTTCTGTCATGAATTTCTCTGCAACAGCTCGGAGTCGGGAAGTTGGCGGTGTATCACCCCCGTGCCTCGGTAAGCACGTTAAGCCGTTGGTCTTGCGACTGATCTCTCTCCGGTCATGTCGGATTGCCGTCTCACCGAAGTTTGAGAGTGATGGAACCGTATACACAGGTGCACTCACTGGAGTGCACCTGTGTATAGCGCGCACACTCGTGCACTATAATATCTCCCGCGAAGTTGGCTGATCTCTGTTGAGATTGGCCGCCGTGGCCGAAATCATTATTATAATTCGCTATATCCAGTACTTCTACAAGGTGGACCGACGATCTGGGGATGCTAAGCCCAGCGGTGGGCGTCGAACGGCTGCTATGACAGTTGGTACTCACACAGTGACGAGCAGGTCGGGTATGAGCGCGGCGACGGGCACCACCACGAGCCCCAGCCAGAACACGAGCGAGCTGAACACCATGCGGTCCATGCCGCGCATCACCGACCCGATCAGGATGTACGGGTAGATGTTGCTGGAATCAAACAGATAAAAATTGTTTAAGATCGAAAAGACAACACTTAAAAAATTCTTTTCGGCTCCGGTCATCGGGAAGAATTCGAACCCCCGACCTTTGGAAGTCCGGTCCAATGCTTTGTTTAAGATTTAAGGTTACTTTTTTTTACAATGTGATAAAATTACTTAAAATAATTTAGCTGATTCACCTTGACCGATTGTTAAACAGCTAAAAAGGCTGTCAATCAAGTAAATGTTTGTTCTAACGCAGAATCGTTGCGTTTTCAATACAAACGGCAAACGTGGCTTATTATGGCACACCCGTTCAGGGCGCTGTGGGTCCAGTTGTCTGCGGTTACGGTACCACTGAGGTGGCTGGCAGCTTTGTAGCTGAATCGCCGAGTGGACAAGCTACCAACGCGTCGCGGGCCAAGAGCGTCGGCTAGCACAGCGAGTGACTCACGACAAATTGGTTCAGGCGTTCTTGAGTTATGCGCTTACATTACATTTTGAGGTTAATTTTTATATTAGAGATAGTAATTACATATAATATACCTGTAGATGAGTATGAAGAGGAACCACATGGCCACGGAGCCCGTGATGGCGACGTGCGTGACCCACGTCCACGAATGCGTCGCCAGCCCCGCCTTCAGGCACACCGTCAGCACCACGTACTGAAAATATACCAAGTTTACTATTCAAATACTGAGCAAAAAATCCAACTAATTTTCTTTACAAACTGAACCAACAACCCTTAACCTTTCTGTCACCTCTTCACAATTTTGATTGAACAAAAACGTTATTTCTAACTCGCGCTTGTCAAACGTCACACCGCGGTGTGGCGGGAAGCCGCTGGGTGCGGGGCGCGGGGCACAAGCTCAACAGTGGTATAAACTACATGAAAAATGTATGCAGATCAATTTGGTTATCTATTGGAACATCCTTAGTACGCTTTATTACTAACTAGTGCCCCCCCCCCCCCCCCGACTTCGCCCGCGTGGAATCTTTTTATTTTCGGAATCGCGGTCGAACGGGATAAAAAGTATCCTATGTATAAACTTTACCCCCGGCAGTGGTGTCAGTGCGTTAAAGCATTTCCTACCGCATCAAAAAAAGGTTGTCAGTATATCCGTGCTTGGATGTCCTTCGCTGAGCTTTTGTTCAAATTGTCTCCAATCAATAGAACATTAGAACTATTTTACCGCTTATTCCTAGCGCTATGTACCCAGCTCACTGCCACTTGAGCTTACCGATGCTAATGGTATGATATCTTACCGTGTACACACAGTTTCCCAGCACAAGATACCCTCCATCCTTCCCCGAAGGCCACAGTACATGGTGTGAGGCCATCAGCATGGGCAGCCAAAACAGCAATACTGAATGCAGCAGCGCATTTAGTGCCCACACCCAGAACACTCGTACGTTGAATAGTAAGCCTTGCTGTGATGGGATGTATAGGATTGGATGCTGGAACATGAATACAGATTCGATTTAAATTAATGAACAAAGATTGACGGTATATTGTACATACAAAAGATTAGTAAATAATGATTATCAGTATATTGATAGAGACTTATAACATCATGTTTCTATACTTGTATCATCGTGTAGCAACTATCCTATCACAAAGAGTCCTAAAAGGCTGTTAACGTTACTGGATAAATTGTTTAAATAATGTATAAATGTTATGAGATAATGTGCTCGTATATATAATAGTGACTGTTGTATTAGTTAGATGATAATATATTATTCTAAATAATTGGGATGATGACACCTATCTTAAAAATTGTCAAGAACATGGTGTTTAAAAAACATAGCCCCTATGAAGTTAATACAACCAATATATTTCAAAAAAGCTGTAGAAACCAATTTTTAAACACACAAAACGCAATAAATATTCGGTCAATTGACTCCGATTTCTGACACATGACCGTGACGTCACAATCATTTATTACCATACGAAATCTATGGAGGCAGACCGTTTTGACAGATAATAAAATGTATGTCAACGATTGTTGGTGTCGTCTAGCCAATTGCATTGTGTACCATGCGGCTAAGTAGGAAGCAGTTTAATATTTAAGATCACATTTATATGTAGTACATACATTCTACTGAAAACCAAAGAATTTGAATTAAACAAAAATCACATTAATTCTACGAATATCAAAACTTAACTTTCAAAACTGGTATAAATTTCATGTAACTTAACTTGACGTGTTTAAAAACCTTTTTTTATTGGGTAAAATAAGTCTCTCAAGTCCGGTATCAGCGATAATTTTACGTAAGTAATATTTTAAAGAACACTGAAACATGACTTACACAGTTTAACTTATGTTTTTCGCTTACCCTCAACATAATGTCAGGTGAACACAGCTTGTCGAAGAGGCCGATGGCGAAGGGCGGCAGCGCCGTGAAGATCACGTTATAGAACCCGATCGTCCATCGCTCGAACAGGATCTGACCCGACCTGGTTACAAAAGTTGATTATAGTTGACGCCGGTATTCAAAGTATTGCTATTTCCGAGGTCCCGAGTTCATTACTCGAAAATTTTTCTATGTTGCCTAAGAATGTGGGAGTATGTTTTGGTTAGTAATACACAAATGTTTTAGCTTTTAATTTTGAGTTGTTTGAACTATGTATAGCTTTTTAGGAAAAAAGTCGGTATACGCGCGAAAGTTTTACGTGACAACGACTCTGAGTGGTAAAATAATTTTAATGTGAATATTCATTCGTATAACATGAACCGGTGTGTATGCCTATCTCTCTCTCGCTCTGTCTCTCTCGCGCGAAACGTGAGCGAAGCAGCGTAACGCAGTTTCTTGAGGTGTCACCCGGCAAACCAATTTATAAGACGTTGTCACGTCAAAAATATTTTTACTTACATAATGGTAATGTGATTAAGGTTTCAATGGATGCATACTAGTCTATACTTCAAGCACATCTATTTATCTATTTATTTATCTTAAGGAATATACAGCTTTATAATAGCACAGTCTTAATAACTCCAGTAACTTAAAGTTGCTAATGTTAGTTTATACAATTTTTGCCAAATCTTAACGAGCTGTCATTTGACATTTGTCAAGTTAGTGTTCTTGCAGATTACGTGTAATTGAATTCTTATAGCCTGTTTTATAACGAATTTAACAGTAGTCATAAAATAAGAGATAAATAATTCTCACCAGGCGGAGTAGATGGCGAACCAGAGCTCGATGACGTAGAGGCAGATGTTCTTGTAGAAGGAGTACAGGATGAGCTTGCTGATGCGCGAGTAGTTCCACGCGCCGTGCACCAGCAGCAGCCGCAGCAGGAACCGGAACTGGGGAATATTGTTTATAATTAATAAAAAAATATCCTATAACGATAGATAACCTGTGTCGGTGGGGGTACGTAAGCAGCGCAGACGTCAGCTGTGAATGTGGAGAACCCCTGCAAACCATGGTCCACCTCCTGAACTGTCCCGCGTGCCCGACCACCTGCTCGCGCGAGGACTTACTAGTCAAAAACCAGAGGGCTACCACGGTAGCCGCTTTCTGGGCAAGTAAGATTTAGCGCGTGTTCTAACCGATACAAAAGAAGAAGATTTATTTATTTTTATTTTTCAATATTTTTTGGATAAAATATTATCGAGCCCTCAAATACTTTACTCACATATCTGATAGTGTAAATATACCGTCGCTAACAGAAAGTAGTTTCCACCTTAAGGATAACAATGGCTTGCACACATTTATGTTAAGCACTACACCTTTACGTTGACGCCGGATATGCCGACGCCGAGGACGCAGTAGTCCCCTTACTGTTACCTGTGCAATACTGTAGTCGGACGCGCAGACGGCCTGCAGCCCCTCGACGCCGGATATGCCGACGCCGAGGACGCAGTAGTCCCCTTACTGTTACCTGTGCAATACTGTAGTCGGACGCGCAGACGGCCTGCAGCCCCTCGACGCCGGATATGCCGACGCCGAGGACGCAGTAGTCCCCTTACTGTTACCTGTGCAATACTGTAGTCGGACGCGCAGACGGCCTGCAGCCCCTCGACGCCGGATATGCCGACGCCGAGGACGCAGTAGTCCCCTTACTGTTACCTGTGCAATACTGTAGTCGGACGCGCAGACGGCCTGCAGCCCCTCGACGCCGGATATGCCGACGCCGAGGACGCAGTAGTCCCCTTACTGTTACCTGTGCAATACTGTAGTCGGACGCGCAGACGGCCTGCAGCCCCTCGACGCCGGATATGCCGACGCCGAGGACGCAGTAGTCCCCTTACTGTTACCTGTGCAATACTGTAGTCGGACGCGCAGACGGCCTGCAGCCCCTCGACGCCGGATATGCCGACGCCGAGGACGCAGTAGTCCCCTTACTGTTACCTGTGCAATACTGTAGTCGGACGCGCAGACGGCCTGCAGCCCCTCGACGCCGGATATGCCGACGCCGAGGACGCAGTAGTCCCCTTACTGTTACCTGTGCAATACTGTAGTCGGACGCGCAGACGGCCTGCAGCCCCTCGACGCCGGATATGCCGACGCCGAGGACGCAGTAGTCCCCTTACTGTTACCTGTGCAATACTGTAGTCGGACGCGCAGACGGCCTGCAGCCCCTCGACGCCGGATATGCCGACGCCGAGGACGCAGTAGTCCCCTTACTGTTACCTGTGCAATACTGTAGTCGGACGCGCAGACGGCCTGCAGCCCCTCGACGCCGGATATGCCGACGCCGAGGACGCAGTAGTCCCCTTACTGTTACCTGTGCAATACTGTAGTCGGACGCGCAGACGGCCTGCAGCCCCTCGACGCCGGATATGCCGACGCCGAGGACGCAGTAGTCCCCTTACTGTTACCTGTGCAATACTGTAGTCGGACGCGCAGACGGCCTGCAGCCCCTCGACGCCGGATATGCCGACGCCGAGGACGCAGTAGTCCCCTTACTGTTACCTGTGCAATACTGTAGTCGGACGCGCAGACGGCCTGCAGCCCCTCGACGCCGGATATGCCGACGCCGAGGACGCAGTAGTCCCCTTACTGTTACCTGTGCAATACTGTAGTCGGACGCGCAGACGGCCTGCAGCCCCTCGACGCCGGATATGCCGACGCCGAGGACGCAGTAGTCCCCTTACTGTTACCTGTGCAATACTGTAGTCGGACGCGCAGACGGCCTGCAGCCCCTCGACGCCGGATATGCCGACGCCGAGGACGCAGTAGTCCCCTTACTGTTACCTGTGCAATACTGTAGTCGGACGCGCAGACGGCCTGCAGCCCCTCGACGCCGGATATGCCGACGCCGACGGACGCGCGCTGGATCATCGCCACGTCGTTGGCGCCGTCGCCGATCGCCAGCGTCACCGCACCCGTCGCCGACGATACCATTTCTACCACCTACAATATAAGGACTATGGTTTAAACAACGATACTAACTTTAGGTTTAGTGGAGGGGTCTCCTACGAAAAACTAAGCAGTAATTATCCCATGTTAAAATATAAACCGGCCCGTTCATGTGAATGACAGCGCAATGAAGGCATACGAAAAATACTGCCTGTTGGGACTTTGCGCAACATCGTTGGCATCTTCATCACATTGGTTCAATGTTGAGCTTCTATCGATAGGTTACGTAAAAATAGCGAACTGTAATTAAAAGGTGCTTTAATTAACCCCTAAATATATAGAAAATATCCTAGATCAAACTATAACGCAACAAAGGTCCGAGTGCTTGTAAAATGAAATGAACTCAGTTTTTTCTACATTGAGGGTTAGTAAATTATTATTAAGGCAGCGATTTACTAAAGAGAAACCTAGTTGATCTTGCGTGTATGCATCGAAAGCTGTATTGTCTGTGAATGATATAATTCTTCCGTTGTTAGAAAATGGAATGAGACATAGTTTATGTACGTGAGGAAAAATAATAGCCCGAGTATACTTCCTTGCGGAACACCATTTTCGATAACTAGTTCCTCACTCATTATATCATCTATCGCAATGCGATGAGTCCTATCTGAGAGGTAATGTTTGATAAGGCTGTGCGGGGTAGTACCTCTGACACAGTGTTCGGACATCGGCATCGATCCGCGCGGCAGCGGGAGGGGAACGCAGGCAGCCGGCCGAGCAACTACGTCATCATGACCTCAGCACGAGCGCCCGAGCCGAACGTTCGCCACTTGCCCATACGCACCCATCGCCACCGCCGGTCGCTTACAATTGTCGCGCGATTAAGAAATTTGTAATACGGCGAGAATACAGCACCTCAGATTACAGTCCGCTTCTCATTTATTCATATAATTTACCGAAGGTACTAACACACAGTATATCATATAATTTATCTAAAAGTATAGGAATCGAAATTGGCTAGACGACACCACCAATCGTTGACATACTTTTTATTATCTGTCAAAACGGTCTGCCTCCATAGATTTTGTATGGGAATAATGAATGTGACGTCACTAGAAATCGGAGTCAATTGACCGAATATTTATTGAGTTTTGTGTGTTTAAAAATTGGTTTAGACAGCTTTTTGGAAATAAACTGGTTATAATTACTTCATAGGGGCTATGTTTTTTAAACGCCATGGTCTTGAAAATATTTAAGATAGCTGTCATCATGCCAATTGTGTCGAAAGCCTTTGCGAGATCAAGGAAATCCCGAATGAGTCAGTTGGTGATCTTTACCGACTGGACTAATTTTAACCAGTCATAGCCAAGAACAATCGTGATTTAATTATCTTTCGATTAAAAAAAACCGCTTTAAAGTCGGTCCATCTGTTTTGGAGCTACGGCGTCACAGACACAAACAGACATAGGGGTAGAACTTATAACAACCGCCTTTCGTTGGGGAGGTTAAAAATAAATGCGGTAGTCACCTCGGCCTTCTGTATTGGCGAGACGCGGCAGCACACGACGACCTTGCAGGAGATGCACAGCTCGAGGAAGTCCTTCTTCAGGTCGCAGCCCATCGCATACTTGAGCGTCTTGCCGTCGATGATCAGCGCCACCTCGTTCTGCTTGCCGAGGTTCTCGCCGAACTCCGCAGACTGCCGGGATATCGTCTCCCGCGTGCCCTGGATAAAAATAAGAGAAGATAAATATTGTATAAAGAGCAAGCCTATTTAGATTAAAAAAAAGAACAGAACCAGATGTTAATAAATGCTTGTCATTATGTTAGTGATTGTACCTAAACTAAGCAAATATTTTGCTTGTATTTTAGGTATCTATTTTTATTATTTTTATTTTATTTTATTTATTAATTTACAGTTGTGTACAGTTGTACACAAAACAGTTTACAGTTGTGGAGATAAAAGTTTCTTAAATAATTATGTAGGTTAGTACTTATATAACTAGCTAAACGTAGCTTATGCACTAGTTATGGAAATCAGAATTACATAAGTATAAAACAAACCGAGGTCTGATTTCCACCAGACTCGTGCCAACATAAAATAGTAGATTTTACAACGAGAGCATAAAGACACTGATTTTTCACGGGTTTTACGCAACACAAACACTTTTAAAAGGTAAAACTTAGTATTTACCTTCCCGACGTTTCGATCTGGTTGCACAGATCATGGTCCCGGGCGAACTGGAGGCTGGCGGCGTCGTCTACTCGGGCGCGTCGAGTTTTCTTCTTCCACCCGCATTTGTTGGATATTAATATCTGCAGTACAGTCAGTCCGACAAACTACACTAACAATGTCCGGGTTTCTTTGAGACGGCCTAAAACGCGGTTTAAATTTTGTAATCACCGGATTCCATGCAGATGACAAGTTGAATCCATCATCACGATTGAAATTTTTGTGCTTTTTTATTTCAATAGCTTCACGTACTAATCTGGTATGATAATGACGATCAGCTGAGAGGATTTTTGGGTCATGAAGTTCCATCCAGTGATTAACGTTGGAATTTAGTAGATGTTCGGCTATTGCGGATTTGCACGTCTGTCGATTCTTTACAGCTGCGATATGTTCTTTTACCCTCTCGGCTATTGAACGTTTCGTTTGCCCTATATAAGAACTACCACAGCTGCAATCGATTTTATATACACCCGGCGTCTGCAAAGGTATCACGTCCTTTGGTGAGCGAATCTCCTTAGTAACTTTTGATAGCGGACTATATACAGTCTTAATGGAGTATTTGTGCAGAACTGTTCCAATCTTGTCCGTTATCCCTTTCACGTACGGAAGAAAAGCTGGTTCCCGGCTCACCATTGGTTGTTTTAATTTCTTCTGTCTCCTCTCCATTTGTCCTCTTTTTGTACTGTAGCCATTCTTTCTTATTACCTCCTTTACATGGTTCAGTTCACCTTTCACATGTTCAGGGTCACATAAGTCGTATGCCCTATCAACCAGGGAAGAAACAACAGCTTGAAGATGACGAGGGTGGTGATGAGAAGAGGCGTGCAGATACCTGTCCGTGTGAGTCGGTTTTCGGTAAACAGAGTGGGCCAAGGTTCCATCTGGTCTCACTGTCACTTGAACGTCCAGGAAAGCCAAGGACCTGTTCTGCTCCATTTCATATGTAAATCTTACCTTAGGATGAACAGAGTTAAGGTGTTGTAGATATTGTTCCACTTCCGCTTGGTTTCCGTTTATGATGCAAAAAAATATCATCAACGTATCTCTTCCAGAACTTCACAATACCAGGACCGCTTGCTACTGCTATGTCTTCAAAATGCTCCATCCAGATGTTAGCAATTACTGGTGCTACCGGACTCCCCATAGCTACGCCATCAATCTGGAGGTAATATTGGCCCTGATACAAGAGATAGTTGCCGTCCAAACAATTTTGTAGAAGAACAATGTATTCACCGGGTTGTTCATTATCAAACAATTTGTCCCTGATTACTTCCAGGCAATCCTTCAACGGCACATTTGTGAATGTGTAACAAAATTAAAACACCTAGAATTTCTCCGAAATAAAAAAGTGCGCCTTGAAACATCATTGACATTTTAAAAAAATTGTCGTGATTTGAACTTGATACCTACGTGTGTGCGTTTGAAACCGCGTATCGGGATAGCATTTTCGGATCGAATTCTACATAGCGCGAGTGTGCGTCTGCTGAAACAACTTATTAAAAATACGTACAGTCAGTTAGATAAGGTACAGAGTGAGCTTTATAATTTACATCTAGAATGCAGTGTGATATGGTCCCGTGAGGATTTCGACAAATGTGATCGGGTTACGTACTTACAAGCTTACCGTACCTATGTTTTGTGTAAAAACAGTCATGATCACAAATTGGAAAAACTACGTACCCGCCAACATCGTGCTGGTCTTTCACAGAATACGGTCGATCCTAACGGTCAAGTACAGTCAGCCACATCAAATACCCACACGGTTATTAATCTGTCAAATACAGCTTTGGACGGGCCTACACAAAGTGTGTTAGCAAAGGGTTTGAATTTTGCTTTAACCCCTAAGAAGATACCGTATGAAAATATAATCTGTGGTGTGGAGGAGACTATAATTCGCAATAAAATTCCACCGACGGATGCTGACGTTCTGAGGCAGGATGTAGCTGTGATTTTGCGAAAGTCTAGGCTGCCAAGGAGTAATGTAACTACAGAAGAGCGCCAAGCACTTAAAGATCTACGGCGGAATAACGATATACTGGTTCTGAAAGCCGACAAAGGCAACGCTACTGTAGTTATGAATACTGAGGATTATGATGGTAAAATTAGGAATCTGCTTGCAGACACAACAGTGTACAAGCCAGTGTCATACAACCCTACTGCCAGAGTAACACGACGCATTCGCGCCCTCATCCAGGAGCACCGAGAATTATTTACGGAAGACGTGTATACTCGCCTACATAAGGCGAAGAACGTACAGCCTCCTAAGTTATATGGTTTGCCTAAAATACATAAAAGTAACGTTCCACTTAGGCCAATTGTGAGTCAAATAGATTCACCAACATACGATTTGGCAAAACATGTTGCTGGAGTGTTGCAGCCATTAGTAGGGAAAACATCGTCATATGTAAAGGACTCGAGGCATTTCATTGAGCTCATCAAGAATATCTCAATGGAACCTGGTGACATAATGGTTAGTTTCGATGTGGAATCTCTATTCACAAATGTGCCGTTGAAGGATTGCCTGGAAGTAATCAGGGACAAATTGTTTGATAATGAACAACCCGGTGAATACATTGTTCTTCTACAAAATTGTTTGGACGGCAACTATCTCTTGTATCAGGGCCAATATTACCTCCAGATTGATGGCGTAGCTATGGGGAGTCCGGTAGCACCAGTAATTGCTAACATCTGGATGGAGCATTTTGAAGACATAGCAGTAGCAAGCGGTCCTGGTATTGTGAAGTTCTGGAAGAGATACGTTGATGATATTTTTTGCATCATAAACGGAAACCAAGCGGAAGTGGAACAATATCTACAACACCTTAACTCTGTTCATCCTAAGGTAAGATTTACATATGAAATGGAGCAGAACAGGTCCTTGGCTTTCCTGGACGTTCAAGTGACAGTGAGACCAGATGGAACCTTGGCCCACTCTGTTTACCGAAAACCGACTCACACGGACAGGTATCTGCACGCCTCTTCTCATCACCACCCTCGTCATCTTCAAGCTGTTGTTTCTTCCCTGGTTGATAGGGCATACGACTTATGTGACCCTGAACATGTGAAAGGTGAACTGAACCATGTAAAGGAGGTAATAAGAAAGAATGGCTACAGTACAAAAAGAGGACAAATGGAGAGGAGACAGAAGAAATTAAAACAACCAATGGTGAGCCGGGAACCAGCTTTTCTTCCGTACGTGAAAGGGATAACGGACAAGATTGGAACAGTTCTGCACAAATACTCCATTAAGACTGTATATAGTCCGCTATCAAAAGTTACTAAGGAGATTCGCTCACCAAAGGACGTGATACCTTTGCAGACGCCGGGTGTATATAAAATCGATTGCAGCTGTGGTAGTTCTTATATAGGGCAAACGAAACGTTCAATAGCCGAGAGGGTAAAAGAACATATCGCAGCTGTAAAGAATCGACAGACGTGCAAATCCGCAATAGCCGAACATCTACTAAATTCCAACGTTAATCACTGGATGGAACTTCATGACCCAAAAATCCTCTCAGCTGATCGTCATTATCATACCAAATTAGTACGTGAAGCTATTGAAATAAAAAAGCACAAAAATTTCAATCGTGATGATGGATTCAACTTGTCATCTGCATGGAATCCGGTGATTACAAAATTTAAACCGCGTTTTAGGCCGTCTCAAAGAAACCCGGACATTGTTAGTGTAGTTTGTCGGACTGACTGTACTGCAGATATAAATATCCAACAAATGCGGGTGGAAGAAGAAAACTCGACGCGCCCGAGTAGACGACGCCGCCAGCCTCCAGTTCGCCCGGGACCATGATCTGTGCAACCAGATCGAAACGTCGGGAAGGTAAATACTAAGTTTTACCTTTTAAAAGTGTTTGTGTTGCGTAAAACCCGTGAAAAATCAGTGTTTATTGTAAAAATGCAACAGGAAAGTTTAAAACAGTACATAGAGAGCATAAAGATTTGTGCACGAGTTGTAAACTCTGCTTTTCACTTCGATTGCGAGAAAACAAAACAATAATTTGAGAAAATTCAATACGAAAAGTTCACGGCTTCTTACCCGCTACTTTACTTTTTTTAATTTTCCTGCATAATTTTCGGGCAAAGAAAAAAAATATACAGCCTATTCTTAAATTATTTTGGAATAATGTTTTTTTTTGTGGTAAACACGTTTTGATATTTAGTTTCTTTTTCGTATTATCTTATTTTAAATCAAAAATGCAAATAGGGAAGGAAATATTATAAATTAGCAAGTTTTATCCATGTACAATTAATTGTTTTTGGCTGTATGGGCTAAATGGTCACTGCCTTAGTGTAGACACATTTAAAAAGCTACTTTTATGCACAAGTGCATAAAATTCAACTTTATGTCGCCTAGATCCTGCATAAAGTAGTACTTTTTCGAGCATGAGAAGTGAAAAATATATTTTCTACACTTTCCCATCCGGGAATCGATCACCGTGAGAACCAGTGCGCATGCCACTACACAGCAACAGTCAAATGACATCAATTGTTTTGAGTAACGCGTGTGTATAAAAGGGTAAATGCTATATAGCTTTCATTAGATTATACAGTGTGTGTGTGTATGTAACGAGCCATACATACATCGAAGTATGTATGTATGACCTATGGCTGTCTCCTGCTTGTCGCCCGTCAGCACCCACAGTACATGTTCTAATGTCTCATACATACATCGAGGCTGTCCTCGTTGAGTATGAGCAGCGGCATGGCGGCGTGTATGAGCCGCGCGGAGTGCGCGATGTTGATGGCTGTCTCCTGCTTGTCGCCCGTCAGCACCCACAGTACATGTTCTAATGTCTCATACATACATCGAGGCTGTCCTCGTTGAGTATGAGCAGCGGCATGGCGGCGTGTATGAGCCGCGCGGAGTGCGCGATGTTGATGGCTGTCTCCTGCTTGTCGCCCGTCAGCACCCACAGTACATGTTCTAATGTCTCATACATACATCGAGGCTGTCCTCGTTGAGTATGAGCAGCGGCATGGCGGCGTGTATGAGCCGCGCGGAGTGCGCGATGTTGATGGCTGTCTCCTGCTTGTCGCCCGTCAGCACCCACAGTACATGTTCTAATGTCTCATACATACATCGAGGCTGTCCTCGTTGAGTATGAGCAGCGGCATGGCGGCGTGTATGAGCCGCGCGGAGTGCGCGATGTTGATGGCTGTCTCCTGCTTGTCGCCCGTCAGCACCCACACGTACATGTTCGCTTTTAGTAGAGCCGCTATCGTCTCGGGCACGCCGTCCTAAAACATTCAAGAGTTCACTAAGCAAAGGTCTCCCATAGATTTTATAGTTGATGGGTTCAAAGCGGTCTGCGTCTAGTTTGATATGACTTGTCATCTGCCTATTAGCAATGTAGACCTTCTAAATGATTAAAAGCCTTATCATTTGAACGGTTTGCGAGCAGCTTCGTTGCGGAGCGGGCGCGTGGCGGATACACAAAGGTTCCGTTCGCGTTTTCGCAGCGAGCTTACTAAGTACATAATGGATTCCGACGAGTTAACACTGTTGTTGCTATTGTTGCTTCGAAAACATAAATTGATACAGGATACTTACGAAATAAAATCACACGAATTCCCATAAGTTTATAAGAGTAGAGTAGAGTAGCAATTGTGTTAACGAGTGTCACACTAATATTATAAATGTGAGGTTTCTTTGTGATGTTTTTCCGTCCATCAAACTGAAGCTACTGATTTTGATGAAATTTGGTATTGATAGCGTACGACCTGACTTGGGTGATAGAATACTTTTTATCCCGATTAAAGGCTCCCTTGGGATAAAACAGAAATCTTGGCAAGACACTTACTTTTTTTTAACACATCAGTCTGCGGGCCGTTTAGTTATTCTATACTTAGCCAACTTTGACTGAAACCTTCTTACCCAGATATTAATAAATAATATTAATAATAACGGCGTTACCTGCAGCTTATCTTCGATGGCGGTGGCGCCCAGCAGCCGTAAATTATTCTCGATGAGTAGCGCCGCCTCTTCTATCTTTTGCTCGCGGTCCTGTATCGCGATGCTGGCTTTGTGGAACGTGTTCGACCAGTCCTGGAAACAAGGTGCTGTTCTTGACAAGTTCACCGTTACAATTTAAATAAATCTACAGGCATAACTTGAAATAAAACTTATGTACAACAATACAAGGAATAGGATAGAGCATGTCACCTTCTCTCTCATTTTTTCAATTATAATTTTATTGTAGAAATTGTGAAATTTTGATTATGATCACACTTTAAACAGATAAGAACACATTTTAAATCGCAGAAAAAAAATTGGTTGTCTGTAAAGTCGGTATACGCGCGAAAGTTTTACGTGACAACGACTCTGAGTGGTAAAATAATTTTAATGTGAATATTCATTCGTATAACATGAACCGGTGTGTATGCCTATTTCTCTCTCTCTGTCTCTCTCGCGCGAAACGTGAGCGGAGCAGCGTAACGCAGTTTCTTGAGGTGTCACCCGGCAAACCAATTTATAAGACGTTGTCACGTCAAAATATATTGCGACCGCCCACTTTTATTGCGAGCTTATCGTATTCCATAAGCGCAAATAATATTACAATTAAGATCTTCAGTGCAACCCTATTTATGAGCAAATAAATATTCATTATTCATTCATTCAAAAATATGGACCTTTAAGGCAAGCGTCCACAGGTCGGTATTGTACGCCTCGCACGCACGCAACGGATTAATTGTTCACTGCGTCCACTGTATCGGCAGCGATCGGAGCCAACGCGAGTATCAGCAATTGGATTGCGACACTTTCCTATATTTGTTCGTAGATCGGCGGAATGCCGATATGTCGTCATCGGTACGCATCGCATGTCGGCATTGCCGATGTGCAATAGGCATGATGACACCTATCTTAAATATTATCAAGACCATGGCATTTAAAAAACATAGCCCTTATGAAGATAATACAACCAATTTTTAAACACACAATATTCGGTCAATTGACTCCGATTTCTGATACACTAGTGACGTCTCGTTTTTGTATTCCCATACGAAATCTATGCAGGCAGAGGACCGTTTTGACAGATAATAAAGAGTATGTATGATTGATGATGTCATCTAGCCAATTTTTAAAGATGGGCATTCCCTATGACGTCATCGGTACGCATCGCATGTCGGCATTGCAGATGTGCGATTTCTACGGTGCGGATCAGTGGACGCTGTTGTATGAGTTTCTATACAAGACAAACTAACATAGACGTCCCCAAAGACACGTTTCAGTGTACTCTAGAGATTCAAGAAAAAGCTCAAAGAAAGAAAGTTAGTGTAACTTGTAAGTTATAATTTTGATAATTTAAATAAAAAAAATGTTCTTTTAAGTTCTTAAAAAAAGGTTGTGTATTTATTTAATTAGCAGTCGGACTAGTATATGACTTTACTGTGGAAGCTCTTATAATCAGAATACGTTTGCCTATTGTAACTGTACCCTAATAAATTAAATAAATAAACATCCCTTGCGTTCGATGCGTACGATACCGACCTGTGGACGCTTGCCTTTATATTTATTTATTAAGTTACAGCAACATAATACAAATCAAGTATTAATCTAAGCTACACTGGTATGAAATATCACGTTCAATTTGCATTCCGATTAGAGCTGAACACAACACAACATTTTCATTTGGCAGATAAATACAAAATAAACGATATACAGAGATCTATAAATTACTTTTACATGCTTTGAGATTCAGAAAAAAGATTTAAAGGTTTGGCGCAACTGATTTCGAGTTACGAAGCTAAAGGGAAGCGCTTCCTACCGACCGGGTGTTATGGTCGGGGACCAAGGTCCGATAGACATTATCTTGATTTGTCTATATATATTATTCTGGATCGAAATCTTATATACCGCGGTTCATGAGCGATACTAGGCCGGTATTATTTGGCCGGTACTAGGCTAACAGCGCCATCTAGCCTTATGGAGCCGTATCAGCTCTCGCTGTTGTGCTTGCCGTAAGGCATGCACTTGTGATGGCGAATGGTAGAGGTCGCCACAAAGGGCAAGTTCTTGAAATTTTTGCATTTTGTGTAGCGACTGACGACCAAGTGGACAACCTATTAAGTCTCACCTGATAAACAGCAGCGGGTATGTCCGCCACGGCGAAGACCAACGTCCTCAAACCCTCAGTGGCGAAGTGCTCGAGGTGCGCGAGCGTCGCCTCCGCGTAGGGCGCGTGGCTGCCGCCCGCGAGGCGCGGGTAGATCACTGAATCCGCGCCTTTGCAGAATAGCTTGATCTCACCTGCAATATGTAAACATAGTTATAGTTACCAATGTCTGGGTGGCCGAGTGGTATAGATGTCGCAGTCATCTAGTTCAATCCGGGATTTAATTGAATGACTCGGCTGTTCATTGAATGACGACATTCAATTGAATGACTAAAGGACAACTCGTCAAGTCGTTGAATGTAACGTTCAACGTCTTGACTGAACGTTGAATGGGATGTAGACGACTTTGTAATGTTTGGTTAGGGTGACCATGAGATCCCAACTTAAAAGTTAACCTTTAAATAAAAATAAATTAATTAGAAAATGTCTCGTTAAATATGATCTGTACGACTTTGTAATATTTAATAAGGGTGGCTCGAACAGCATCGTGAGCGTGCTGGCGGACCGCTGGGACTCCCCGTTGATGCGCCGATGGCTGCAGCTTCATTCCCCAGCTACTAACTATGAAAGCCTGTAGCACAGAAGTCAGTCCCCTACTAAGTGTTATTTTATTATGTTTTATTTTTGTGAATTAAATTGATTTATTGTTTTACTAACATAAGGATAAGAACACCTTGTTACTAACACTTATGGATGCAAATCTAAATTATTATTCTAATCTATTATTTTTATTATCATAAGTTCGCAACTTAAAAGGTTAGATAACAAAAATAAAGACATGACATGACACATCTTATTATGATTTTATATTGTATTTTAAGCCTTAAGATAGGCAATAGTGGCTATTTTTACCAACTAATTCAAGGAATTCAAAGAAAAAAAATCAAAACACTGCTTTTTGTGCGAGCTGTTGGACGCCATATTTGTTTTGGTGACTACTAGCGCCGCAGTGGAAAAAAAATGAACTAAATTTGAATCAGTTGACTGATTTTACATCCGCCCTGTTCAAAGGGCTATGTTTCAATCCGCTAACTAGTTGGAAGTTGAGTGACGCTTGTTCAATCAACGTTCGGCCTTGTCATTTAATTAAATGTTGTCATTCAATGGACGCGCTAGTCATTCAATCAGATAGTAGATTCAACCAGATGACTGCGACATAGACACAGATATTCCCATGGATGCGGGTTCGATTCCCGCCTTAGACAGTTTATTTTTTTCTATTGCAAAAATATAATATAAAGAACTAGAACTTTTGAAATATACAGAATGTACAATAAACCTTAACGAAGCCGAATACCACATATTCTACCAATTGTTACGATCATTTTTTTCCTTTACACCATACCCGGGAAGTTAACGGTTACTGAGGAATTGATGGTTAAAGTTTGAAAAAAAAATTGATGATTTTTACAGAAATGTCTTCTGCTGTTATAACTTAACTTTTTCCATAGAAACATGATACAAATTTTCACTAGTTCTTCCATAAAAAGCCTCTAAATGGCACACTCCGCAATGAACAGCGCACACTCGGACCGAAACGCGTCGCGGCGGTTTATAGTAACACGCCCCGTGGTCACTTTTTCGCGTACGCGCTGTACATTGCGGGATAGAATTAAATTGTTTTTTTTTATGTCAAAAAATAAAAGTTGTTTCCCAGCTAAAATTTCTTTTTCATACGATTGGTTTGATGTACTGAACACATTCGTTAAGGTTTTTTTTACACCCTGTATAAAGATACATAGCAGGTAACTTTTTGTATGCGGCGTTTTGATTTCAATCACATAAAAAGAAGATGATGTTAAATAATAATTAGTTCCACAATAACATTAATTTCCATCTAAAAAAACTCAAACAACATTTAGTAGTAACTTCTACACTTAGCACTGAGATCATTTAGATGATGATTGTTTTACACGTTGCTTGTGTATAGGCTGTCTTTAAGCTAAATTTATTTTATTTTCATTTAGCCTATATCATCCCACTGCTGGGCAAAGGCCTCCCCTAAATCTCTCCACCTGTCCCTGTCCATTGCCAACGTTTCCCAGTCCCTTGTTGTATTGATCAAGTCGTTACACCATCGTTTCTTGGGTCTGCCTCTTCGGCGAAAGCCGTCTGTAGGCACTCAATTGGTGACGACTTGCCCACCTCTCTGGATAAAAGCAAAAAAAGCTTAAATGTAGAATAATAAAAAAACAAATTAGATACCAGTAGGCGTCCTCACGATGACCGACATCCTCTTCCTGGACGAGGTGAAGTCGATCACGTTGAGCACCGCGTACTCCTCCTCGACGCGCGGCGCGCCGGGCGCGGCGCCGGGCACGCGCACGCGCACGCAGGCCGGCGTGCGCGTCTCGAACACGTAGCCGTAGCGCGCCGCGCCCATCACTAGTGCGCGCTCGTCTGCCGAACAAGCGAGGGGGTTGTACAGTTTTGTTTGCGATTTTATTATTTTAATCAACTAGCTTGTACCGAATTCGTCCACATTAGGTATTTTTTTTGGAATGCGTTGTTTTCCCGTAATACCAATTTTACCCAAATATAATTAAAATCTTTGGAAATTTAGGAGTGAAAGCGATCAGATTTCCCGGAAAGTAATTCTTCCCATGGGAATGCGTTGTTTTTCCGCGGTCAAGAGTAATTCATGTCCTTTCTTAAGTCTCAAACTAGATAGTTTGAGCAGTAGTTTAGGTGTAGAAGCAATCGGCCCACTTGAATTTTCTCCTGGGAATGCGTCATTTTCTCGCGGTAAATATTAGGATACCCGAGAAAGGACATAGGCTACTTGCCTATGTCCTTTCTCGGGTATCTAAACATCTCCATACCAAATTTCATGCAAATTGGTTCAGTTGTTTAGGAATGATTGAGTAACAGACAGAGTTACTTTCGCATTTAAAATATTAGTATAGGTAGACTTGGATCCAATAATTCATCAATACGAAGTTTCTGCACTTTCATTTTATAAGCAGACAGAGGGACTGTACGATTACATCGCACATTGCATCATTTTTACTGACTTAATTAGTCGCTTATTATGTTTTTTGCTTACTTTAGCTAGTTCACGTTCAACTGTCATTGTCAATAACCTTTAAGAAGGAACATTGAAGGAAAATCGTGCACAAACGCATCGATTACGTATGTCTCCATATTCCATCTACCTTTGACTGAGAGATAGATATGTGTCACAGAAACATAAAAGTAATCGCAGATAGACACTGAACGTCAGGTAACTGACCTGACGTTTAATTCAAAGCTAGATAGAATATTGGAACCGCACGTTTATCACTCACCCGGCGAGGCAGCGTGGTAGTTGATCTTCCCGTCCACCATCTCCGGTATGACGGTGTGGCATATCGCCAGCATGGTGAGGAACTCCCTGATGACCGGCGCGGTGGGATGGTTCCGCATCATATTCTGATACAGTAGCGTGTCTTCTAAACGCTCATGCTCACCGGGACGGCTGTATATTACCTGTAGAAAACTTATTGATGGTATCAGAGAGCCTTAGCGACACTTTGACTTCGTCCGTAAATAGCGAGTTATGAGGTCCTACCTCAACACGCTCAAATTGATATCTTCAAAAGATTTGGTTCAAAGCAATTTAAAATTTTATATTGTCAACAAATATACACTCGATAAAAGAGGTTAACCACATTGCGATATTTTATTTTTATTTATTTTATTTATTGTTAGAAACCATACAGCGTTACAGATTTGTACATAATACTTAAACAATTATTATTAGTATAGCCAATTATAAGGTTTCCTTAATTATACTGTAAGAACTTATAGCAAGTTGACAAAATATAAATCAGATAAGAACTGCGCCCAAAACTGCATCAGATGATAAAAAATATATAAAGTGGTCCTTTTTGCACAAATGGTGAAAGAAATTCTTAGATCACTCTGAGTCCATACATAACCATCACACCATCCTACCCAATACCTACCTATACCCACTATACGTGCGGGCGTGTGTGTGTGTGTTATAATATAAAACAAGACAAACTTTAGCAGTTAGGTGGTACAACTAACATAAACAAAAGTCTTAACTACGAATCGTCATCATTATTCAATTGAATATGGTTTTAATAATATCAAAAACGCGTGCTTTATAAACTGATTTGGAGCATGCAAATAAATCGATGTCGCTTAACAGCTCGTTAAATGTATGAGGCATTCTTGTTAGTGGAGCATTGCGGGCATAACTAGTAGTGCACAACGGAACACTCAGCAGTGGTGTGTGTTAATAAATTGGCGTCCATTACTATGCTCCTTTGTTCTAGGGTTAACATTCCATTACGGTAGCAGTTTTCCTGGTAGGTAGTGCTTTTCAAGCGACGTCTGTAAATGAGATGGTTGACAAATATATTTTGAATCCGTTCTAATTGAGTCTTGTATGTCATGCAACCGGGATTCCACACAGGGCACGCATATTCTAATATACTCCGAACGTAGGCGCAGTACACAGTGCAAAGGGATTTAGTGTTCCTAAAAGGCTTACATTCGCGAATAATAAAGCCAAGAATTTTAAAATCTCTATCAGTACAGCTATCGATATGTTTGGAAAGAATAAATTTTTGATCCAAGAGAACCCCTAGGTCGCGAACCACGTCAGTCCTTTTAATTATTTTGCCATTAAAGTTGTAAGTGAAAGTTATAGGTTTTGTTTTGCGTGTAAATGTTACGTTTTTACAATTATTTATATTGACGGTTATTTTATTTTCAACATAGTACTGATGTAACGCATCTAAGTCTGACTGGAGTGCACGACAGTCTTCAACATTATTAATTTTAAGAAACACGTTTTTATCGTCCGCATACATAAGATGTTTAGAATACCTAAAACAGTGCACAATATCGTACAGGTACGCATTGTAAAACAGGGGACCTAAATGCGAACCTTGCGGAACCCCGGTTAATACAGTCACGTAATCTGACTTAAAACCTCCCATTACTACAGCCTGTGAACGATTTTCCAAGTAGGATTCGATCCACCTCAACAAATCACCATGTATACCCAAGGCATGAAGTTTCTGCAGCAGGATAACGTGATCCACACGGTCGAAAGCTTTTTCAAAATCCGTGTAGATCACGTCAACCTGACCACCTCCATCCATATTTGTAAGAACATAATAAGAGAAACAGACAAGATTAGTTATGGTTGACCTTTTTCTTAGAAAACCATGTTGGCTATCAGGAAGACCTTTACAGATAACCAGATAAATCGCACTATAAACCATTTTCTCAAATAGTTTACCTATTGTGGAAAGAATTGATATGCCACGATAATTCTCGATTACTGACTTCGATCCCTTTTCATGAATTGGTACTATGTGAGCCTGCTTCCATTGGCTCGGGAAAACTCCTTCTTTTATAGACAATTTGAAAATAGAAGTTATTGGCGCGGCGAGACTTTTAGCACAAGCAGTCATACCGTCACTTCCGGGTCCTTTAGTAATGTCTAGTGAACTTAAGGCTTTTTGAACTGTATCTGCCGAGATGTTTAAAGTCTATACTGCATCACAACTTAAATGAACTTGCTGGGAGCTTCCAGTGAAAATGCTCGTAGAGGGATTACCAAACACACTTTGAAAAAATGAGTTAAACACGTCACATATCTCTTTACCATGGCTGAAACATTTGTCATTATGTGTAAATTTATTTGGGTAATTTGAAGTTCCACGCATAGATTTAAGATAGGACCAGAATACCTTGGGATTGTGACACAGAGAAAGTTCAGTTTTATTAATAAAGGTTTTATAGCATTCATACTGTAAGTACCCTATGTTGTCTCTTTCTAAGTAATTTGAACTTGTCATAATCAAGCAGATTTCCAAATTTTTTCCAGCGTTTGTGTGCACGTGATTTTTCTTTTATAATTTTAATAAGAGCTGGGCTAAACCACACAGGATATTTATTACTTTTTATTGTCTTTAAAGGAACGTGCTTTTCGATAACTTCATTCAAGCAATTATAAAAAATAACAGTGGCGCTTTCAGTTGTTTGATTTTTAAACATCAACTCCCAATTTATTAAGGCTAAAGTATCATTATTTTTTCGGTAGTCCCCTTTTCTATAATTACGTACAGGTAAAGTAGGTTCATTAAGAGATGAGAGAGCATAATCTGTTAGATAAATTTTGAAAACTGGATGTGCACGATCGAGTTTCGTAAGTGGCAAAGTATCTGGATCTATTTGCATCGACAAATTTGAAAACACTAAGTCCAGGGTATTGCTAGACCTATTTCTTAGCAGGTTATATTGATTCAGACCAAGAAGGCTGAATTCATCCAAAAGTTTTTTACCCGTATTTAACTCAGCAGTCCCTTTTTTAATATGAGTGGGACCGTATGTGTCCCACTGAATGCAATAGAGGTTAAAGTCGCCTATAACCAGGTAATTGTCTTTCGGATATCTTTGAAACAGTGACTTAGTAATGTCAATTACGTTATCAATACCTTCGATTATGCAGTCAACATCTGGAGGGATGTATGAGCACAAGACGTGTAGGTTAGTGTCACTCCGAAGAAACTTAGACGCTATAGTGATAATAAGTAATTCTGTGTAAATGGAAGATGAAATATTTACCCTGATATCACTATAAGTAGTCTGAGGTTTGTCAAAAAACGGACTAATCAAAGAATCTAACCAGCGCATTCTCTAGCAAGATTACGCTTTGATTGACAGGGTGTGACTATCACATCCGAAACTATGGACAACGGGGTAGATTCGAGAAGCAAGTGACGGTAAGAGGACGGTAGCCAAGTGAATGAACTAGAGTCTCACCTCGGCTATGGAGCACTTGTGGAACTCCATGACGTTGCAGGTGAGCGTACCGGTCTTGTCGCTGAACACGTACTTGACCATGCCGAGCTCCCCGTATGTACTCGCTAGAGGACGGTAGCCAAGTGAATGAACTAGAGTCTCACCTCGGCTATGGAGCACTTGTGGAACTCCATGACGTTGCAGGTGAGCGTACCGGTCTTGTCGCTGAACACGTACTTGACCATGCCGAGCTCCCCGTATGTACTCGCTAGAGGACGGTAGCCAAGTGAATGAACTAGAGTCTCACCTCGGCTATGGAGCACTTGTGGAACTCCATGACGTTGCAGGTGAGCGTACCGGTCTTGTCGCTGAACACGTACTTGACCATGCCGAGCTCCCCGTATGTACTCGCTAGAGGACGGTAGCCAAGTGAATGAACTAGAGTCTCACCTCGGCTATGGAGCACTTGTGGAACTCCATGACGTTGCAGGTGAGCGTGCCGGTCTTGTCACTGAACACGTACTTGACCATGCCAAGCTCCCCGTATGTACTCGCTAGAGGACGGTAGCCAAGTGAATGAACTAGAGTCTCACCTCGGCTATGGAGCACTTGTGGAACTCCATGACGTTGCAGGTGAGCGTGCCGGTCTTGTCGCTGAACACGTACTTGACCATGCCGAGCTCCCCGTATGTACTCGCTAGAGGACGGTAGCCAAGTGAATGAACTAGAGTCTCACCTCGGCTATGGAGCACTTGTGGAACTCCATGACGTTGCAGGTGAGCGTGCCGGTCTTGTCACTGAACACGTACTTGACCATGCCAAGCTCCCCGTATGTACTCGCTAGAGGACGGTAGCCAAGTGAATGAACTAGAGTCTCACCTCGGCTATGGAGCACTTGTGGAACTCCATGACGTTGCAGGTGAGCGTGCCGGTCTTGTCACTGAACACGTACTTGACCATGCCAAGCTCCCCGTATGTACTCGCTAGAGGACGGTAGCCAAGTGAATGAACTAGAGTCTCACCTCGGCTATGGAGCACTTGTGGAACTCCATGACGTTGCAGGTGAGCGTGCCGGTCTTGTCGCTGAACACGTACTTGACCATGCCGAGCTCCTCGTTGAGGTTGGACGTGCGCGCCATCGCCGGCGTGTCCGTCGCCGCGTGGTACATCTCGCTGTCCATCGCTATGAACTTCGCCTGAGAACAGTTACTAAGTTACTACACATTCTAATATTTGCAAAATAATCGATAGTCATCCTTTCAACGAAATTGACTACGTGGCCAAAAACAAGGTATAAAGGCAGAGGTTCCCAATTTTTTTTTGGTTATGCCGACGTGGACCCCTGAAGAGTGTTACGTGGATCCCTAAATAGCTATCTGGTTTTAAGGTCTGTCGCGTATCCGACTATCCCATTCCCAAGCTAGAAACTTGGGGCAACAACTCAAACTTATTATTTATACTACAAAAATATTTCTTTTACGGACAGAATCCATAACTAAAAAGCTATGCAATTCTGAATTTAGTATGTTAAATGACAGATAAATTATTAGTATTTAATAAAAAATCATAAAGTTGTACTCACTTGGAAAAATCTAACAATTTCAGCCGTAACTTGTAACGATATAGGTATAAGATTGTTGTACAATATTAAAAATGTCAAAAAGTTAAATCCGAAATGTGTATTCTGCGCCTCTGCAACAAATAAAGAAAAATTATGATAATAACATGTGGGACAGCATGCTGTTAAGTTGTGTGTGTAAATCGCTGAGTTGAGTATGTTCTACTTAGGTGTTAAGCTGCGCATTCACTTCAAGAAAAATATAAGCCAGAAGCCATATAAATGTTTTGTTTATCTGTTATTGATAATTTGCAACCTTCCTCTTTCTTTGACTGCCTTGGTAATCACCTTCTACAATGTCGAAATAGCAGACAGTTTCCAATCCAATACTCGAAGAGCAATTTTAAAAATATTTTATAAAATTGCAGTGCCGTAAAGTGCTAGATCGTTAAGATATTAGTTGTTCTCACCATCAGGTTGTGCGAGTTAGTCTATCTATCAAGCTTCAGGGTCCCTTTTCACCATCGGGAAACAAGACACAGTTGAGGCTTACACCCTAATTTGGTTCCGTCAGGTAAAATTGTAACCAAATATCTGGATAGCTTCGAAAAGACATAACACTTAAAAAATTCTTTTCGACACCGGTCATCGGGGAGAAGACTCAATCTCAACCCCGCACTGCAAGACCTCAAGATACTGTTAGCTCATTTTGTGTGGATAGGAACGTAACTAAATATTTTTGAGTGATGGTAGCCTACAATTTTGTTCAAACTATGTAATGACAACTAACACCTTAGTCTACCTGTGACCACGGACGCTGAAAAGGGTCAGCTAGTGTAAGAGCAGGAGTCAGTGTTGTTCTCACCTTCGAGCCCAATGTACCAGTCACTGTGGTTCCGCACCCACAGCTCGTTGAAGCCGGCGCTGAGCAGTGACAGCGCCAGCAGGATCATGAACAGCATCAGGATGTGCGTGTTCGTCTGTCTGTCTATCGACGACCGCTTCAGGGGAGCTGACAGGAGAAAATAACGGGATGAGTTCATCATCATCAAAAGCTGTAAAAAATTTGATGGATTTGGAAAAACCCAGCGCGGATATAGCGCAAATCCAACTAAACTAGATTACGCAAATATTCTGGATCCAGCTGGAATGCTGGATCCAACAATTGCAATACCTTATCGCACTTAGCACATTCACGGACACTGCACGCCTATAGACGTTATAGCAAAAAAACTTTTATTGTGTCTGGCAGATGTCCGTGAACGTGTTAATAAGGACGAAGATCATACTCAGCCTGAGTATATAATATCAATATATATAGTATATAATATATATAGATATCAAATTCTTTCGCAAGTTAAGCAAACATTTACAAAGCCAGCCCAGCCATTCACCTGTGAGCCTGAAGCTGTTTGCTTACCTTTGGTGGAGTTCTTCATGAGTTTCGTCTCGTGGCCGGTGTAGACCACGATTCCGTACACCCATGAGGTATTCCGGAGCATCGCTCCCCGAAGCAGCATCTGATCGAGCCCCAATGGTATCGTCCTGAACAAACCAAGTACTGCACTTTATTTTTTTAAGGAAATTCAACATCTGAATTCCAAGGAAATGGAGGAAAAACACAAAAATATGTTTTTTTTTTTTTTTTTTTTTTAATATGAATAACCAGACATTTGGCCGCGATCTCACCTGATGGTAAGCGGCGATGCGACCGAAGATGGAACATGTCTGGCTATTAACAGCCTATTCACTCTTTTCTTGAAAGCATCCAAATCATAATGTTCCGGAAATATTTTAGGCGGCAGCAAATTCCACTCCCTAGCCGCACGCAAAAGGAACGTAGATGCAAAACGTTTTGTACGTAATGTAGGCATGTCTACGACATAAGGGTGGAGACCTCGACTGCGTCTTGTGTCCCGGTAGTGAAAAGGGGCTGGTGGAATTAATTCGTGCAATTCCTTCGCACACTCCCCGAAATGTAGCCTGTAGAACACTGAAAGACACGCCACTTTACGCCTGTGATCAAGGCTTTGCAGCTTGCGTTCACAGAGTTCAGCATCTCCAATAATTCTAATTGCTCTCTTCTCTATCGATTCTAAAGCAGCCAGCTGATATTTGGCAGATCCATCCCAAAGGTGGCAGCAGTACTCCATGCAACATCGGACCTGAGCTTGATAGAGTTGCAGAAGCTGCACCGGCGTGAAATACCGCCTGACCTTTGAGAGAACTCCAAGCTTTCTAGCTGCAGTTTGGGCTATAGATTCGATGTACTGGCCGAAATTTAAATTGGATGATAGCTGGACCCCTAGAAGCCGCAAGTTATCGGTGACGGGAACAGGTACACCCCGGAAAGTCGGAGCCAGAACAAAATGGCTCCGTTTTGTGGAGAACAAACACGCCTGTGTTTTGGAGGCGTTAAACGTCACTAGATTGGCATCACCCCAATCGGAGATAGCCTGAAGAGTGCCGTTCAAACGCTCTACCATGGACTCTCGGCAATACCGAATCTCCTCACTGCTGGCTCCCGGCCTGGAAAAATATCTATCGACAACTGTGCTATCGTCTGCATACCCAATGATACCGGGCACTAGCAGATCATCGATATGCAACAGGAAAAGAGTTGCCGATAGTACTGACCCCTGAGGAACACCGGCATCAATGGCATGAAGGTCCGACGAGTATCCTTCAAGGACTACTCGTATTGAACGTTCACTCAGGAAGTCTGAAATCCATTTGCAGAGGCCAGCAGGAATACCATAGGAGGGAAGCTTGCTTATAAGGCTTGCGTGCCAAACCCTGTCAAAGGCCTTCGAGATATCGAGGGACACAGCTACAGCCTCACCATGCCTCTCAATGGCCTCACTCCAATAGTGTGTGGCATACACTAGAAGGTCCCCAGTAGACCGGCCCCGGCGAAACCCATACTGTCGGTCACTGAGGAGATCGTTACCTTCAAGGTGTGCCAGGAGTTTGTTGTTTAGTGCTCGTTCCATAATTTTACAGAGTATGGAGGTGACTGAGATGGGACGGTAGTTGGCTGGGTCAGCACGGCTTCCTTTCTTGGGCACTGGTTGCACTTTTGCAAGCTTCCACATTTTCGGTACAATTCCGGTCTCAAGTGAGAGTCGATAAAGGCGTGTTAAGGGTGGAGTCAACTCGGGCGCACATTTACGCAGGACTATTGCGGGAATTTCGTCCGGCCCACTAGCTTTTTGTACATCTAGATTCTGCAGGATTTTGAAAATCTCTTTTTGACGCACGCGCACATCAGACATCATACAGTCAGAATGCGGGGATGAGATAGGTGGAACTTTTCCTGCAGTGTCCAGACGCGAGTTAGCTGCAAATAAGGATGCAAACAAGTTCGCCTTTTCCTCTGCAGCATGGGCCAGTGAACCATCCGGTTTCAGCAAAGGTGGGAGGGATGGGCGCGAAAAATTGGTTTCAACCGCTTTCGCCAAGGACCAAAATGCCTTGCTCCCAGCAGGAAATGAGGCTAGTTTTGATCCGATCCGGCTAATGTGGTTGAATCTTGCCCTGCGTAATGTTTTCTTGCACTCCCTAGCGGCGAGGTTATAAGCTCTCTTCAGTTTTCGAGTTTCCGATGACTTGTGCGCTCGGGCTCGAGCCCAGGCGGTATAGGCCGTCCGTTTATGAGCTTCGGCTCGGTAACAATCGGCGCCAAACCATGGGCGAGCTTTGCTGTTCATCGCAACGTCTGAGAAAGGAATGAAGTATTCCATTCCTTGACGTATAACCGCGGATACAGCTTCAGCACACTGTGACGGATCTCCTGAAGTGAAGCAAACGTGCCGCCAGGGAAAAGATGCAAAAAAGTGACGCATCTCGTCCCAGTCTGCTGACTTGTATCGCCACACCCGTCTTGGACCACAAGGTTTCAGTTCGGGTGGGGAGTATACGGATACAGATTTCACCAAACAGTGGTCGGAAGTACCCAGTGGCGCAGTTACTGACACTGAGTATCTGTCTGGATCAGTTGTCAGCAGAAGGTCAAGGCAGTTAGCGGTATGGGAGTCAACGTCCGGAACCCTTGTAGCACAATTCACCAACTGGGTGAGATCTAGCGTCAGAGCAAGTTTGTGCGCTTCTCTTCCCGCATGGTCGGTTACCTGAAATGGGAAAAGCCACTCCTGATGGTGGGCATTCAGGTCCCCCAGGATAACTAATTGCGCTGAAGGGTAACACTCCCGCGCTTTGTCAGCCGCTTGGCTGAGATGGTCAAATAGACGAGTAGTCTCCAGATCTCCACTATGCGAACGGTAGACACAGGCATAAAGGATTTGTTCGAAACCTGTGTCCGCCATAATCCAAAGTACGGAAAGATTGGATCTCTCAAGATTCCCGAGACGTCTTACACAAATGTCATCACGGGCGTACACACATACTCCAGCACGAGGTAAAAACCTGTGCTCTAGAGTATACCCAGGGTAGCTGAGGTACGCCGTGTCAGTTGGACAATTTATTTGCGTCTCAGTGAGGAACAGCAGCTGCGGTTTTTCGGTCTCAAGGTGGTGGTGGACAGAGACGAGATTGGAGTGCAGACCTCTAATATTGGTGAGGTGCACTTTGAGTGGGAGGACGTGCAGCCGCTGTGAAATCTTCTTCCTTTTAGCTTTAACGTTCATAATGTAGAGTGAATAGGCGAGGAGAATGGTAGTTGGGTGAGGAAGTGCTCTGTTTACCATTAACATAAACTGACCACTGCCGCACGAAGAGGAGCCTGACGCGGAGACTGCGGGGACGCCCGAACCCCCCCAAAATGGCTACCTGGTCCTCCCATCCGGTCGCCAACCGGCAAGGTAGAGCATTTTGGGATTTTTCGTCAGGTGGCGGGGCAGCCTTTCACAGTAGGCTAAACTGCTACTTGGGCCCCCAACTTCCTACGGTCGGCCAGCGGCGGCACCGTGCTTCGGATCCCGCTACCCTCCGATGCCAGGCGCCCAATGCAGCAGCGGCCGGCCAGCTGAGACCGGCTACTTAGGACACATCAACTACCCAGACCCATTCTCCTTATGGCTACTTCAGGCTTCGCAACGGAACACGGCAGAAGCCGTTTGGCGTCGCGTCTCTGCAAGAAGGGTGGTGACCAGCCACGGCCGAAGCCTACCACCGGAAAAGGTGCTGTCCATTTGGCACTACCCAGGGGTCACGTGTAGGGTATCTTGAGTCACAAAGTCATGAAAGGCTTCGCCTACGGACGCGGACAGCTTTGACCCCCTAAAAAGCATGTCACAGCTGAAAAACTGTTAGTATTCGGAAATTGGAAGGTTTGTTAACAACATTTATTACAACGCCACTTAGTAACGATGGTAGCGCTGCCGTAGACTAGACAAGATTGAAACTTGAGAGACAAGAGAAGAAGTGTGGCAACATCACATTTACCAGGATCTTACTCACTTGACATTGTCTCCTTCAGCATGCGATTAAATTCATACAGGTGCATTTTAGGCAGTAACGTAAAAATTCGCGCTTGTCTGCCGGATCTTCAAATTCGTTACTAGGTAGCATCTTACAGACTTTGTGGACATTACTCACTTGGCATTAGTTTATTTCAACATGCCATTGAACTAGTACAGGTGTCCAGCTCTGATCAATGGCATAAAAATCGGCTAGCAGCACTTTTGGTTCGATGGCTTGGTATGATTGACTGCCTCGTTGGTGTAGTAGCAAAGTTTCTGTTTTACATCTGAGAGGTCCTGGGTTCGAATCTCAGGTCGAACCAATATTGTTTTTGAGATTTTTTGTCATGAATTTTTCAAAAACAGCTCGGAGTCGGAAAGTTGGCGGTGTTACTCCCCGTGCCTCGGAAAGCACGTTAAGCCGTTGGTTCTGCGCCTGATCTATCTCCGGTCATGTCGGATTGCCGTCTCACCGAACATTGAGAGTGATGGAACAGTGAGTGCACCTGGCATTGCGCTCACACTTGTGCACTATAATATCTCCTGCGTAGTTGGCTGACCTCTGTTGAGATTGGCCGCCGTGGTCGAAATGGGCCAGGAGGACTTTTATTATTATTATTATGATACCCAATGTCTAGGCAACATGACACATGCTTCGAGGGTCCCACTTACTTGGCGTTAGTTTCTTTCAGCATGCCATTGAACTCGTACAGATGTCTATTAGGCGGCTCGCACTGTAATGTGGCGTGGAAATCGGCCAGCAGCACGGTGGTGTCGAGCCTTGCAGTCTCCGCGCTGGCCTGCCGAATCTTCAGGTTCGTCTCCCCGTCCAGGTTCGATGTCTCGATGAACGATATGCCTTGCGGTTCACTGGGTGGAAAAGGTAGAAAAAAATCATCATATCATATCTAGCCTTTTATGTACAGCTGAGCGAAGGCCTCACTCCGGTCAACAAATAAAATTACAGTTTTAAAATCCTAATACGATGATACGGGATGAGATTAACGATTTAAGATAAGGGCTGTAAAAATATACCTCTCAAAAAGTCAATCGATAATAGTGAGGTTAAGGTCGTAGACTGAATTCAACATGGCGGTCAGCTAAAACTTTAATCTGTACTGGACTCTCTTACCTTGGTACAGTTCTCACCTGGACGACAGCAGCACCAGGTCGGCAGGGAAGATGTGGTTGTTGAGAACCTTGCACACATCTGCAGCTGCTCCCAGCGGACGAGCAGCCAGCTCTTTTACTCTCTACACTTGGCGCAGTTCTCACCTGGACGACAGCAGCACCAGGTCGGCGAGTAAGAACTGGTTGTTGAGCACCTTGCACACACCTGCAGCTGTTTACAGCGGACAAGCAGCCAGCGCCTTCACTCTCTACACTTGACGCAGTTCTCACCTGGACGACAGCAGCACCAGATCGGCGGGGAAGAACTGGTTGTTGAGCACCTTGCACACGTCGCCCACCTGCAGCTGCTCCCAGCGGATGAGCAGCTAGCTGTTTTACTCTCTATACTTGGCGCAGTTTTCACCTGGACGACAGCAGCACCAGGTCGGCAAAGAAGAACTAGTTATTTGGCACTTTTCACACACCTGCAGCTACCTCAACGGAAGAGCAGCCAGCGCATTCACTATCTACACTTGGCGCAGTTTTCACCTGGAAGACAGCAGCACCAGGTCGGCAGGGAAGAGGTGATTGTTGAGCACCTTGCACACACCTGCAGCTGCTCCCAGCGGACAAGCAGCCAGCTCCTTCACTCTCTACACTTAGCGCAGTTCTCACCTGGACGACAGCAGCACCAGATCGGCGGGGAAGAACTGGTTGTTGAGCACCTTGCACACGTCGCCCACCTGCAGCTGCTCCCAGCGGATGAGCAGCCAGCGTCCCTCGCGGAGAACTTCCACTTTCCGTCGGTTCGTCTCATCGTCCGCTCTGTGACGTTTCTGGGGACAACACCATGCTGTTTAGTCTTGTTACAATATACTACAATTAAAACTCTTCGATTTGGTTCGTTAGAAGTTTCGGTAATGCTTAGAACCTTTGTTTGATCCATTACGATGATAGAAAATATAAGCATTTAGACTTGCTAACACAACTTGCAATTATTGCAAGTAATGGTAGGACCTACGAGTTCACAGACATACCTGTTCAGTGTTCACACCCGCGATGCCAGGGATGTTTACAATGTATCAAAATGCAGCTTAGTAACCCATGCATACATACTATATCTTATCTCTTTGGCCTACTAACGTATCAAGTCATAAAAAAACATTAAGTAAGTGCATGCACTGAACCGGTTTTCAAACAATTGGGTTAATTGAAAATTGATATTTTTTTATTGAATACACATAGTAAATACCTACGTCATACATATACGAGAGATCGTTGGAAATAGCTCGGAAACACCGTGACTCGCATTTCGTGTCCCTGATATTTTTAGCGCGTAATCAAAAACTGCATCATACGTTTGTATCAGCTGTTCCCGCTAATAACGACTTTATCCTTGACACAACTAAATTTTGACGAAAGCTCAAGACTACAAAACCGGCTATCGCTGGTTCAAATACTGCTATGGGCAAATGTTCTTCATGGGTGTTTATGAATTATTTAAGTATTAGTATGTGGTATTCTAGTTACTAGCACAACAACAACAAGCTCATGCTAAGTTTGGGGCTAGGTAATTGTTGTGTTCGTTAACAAAAAAAATCAGTCTATCATACTTAATATTTTAGAGCGATGAATAAACAGGATAATTAATGCCGTACCTTATGACTATATACATGTAACAGACCGGAAAAAATTCAAATATTCCCCTCATTTTAACTCTTTTCTCGCTTTACTTATAAGATTAATGCCGCATAATTATAAAACTTAGTAGGCAATTAGAAGAATATTGAATGTATCTCAAACGCAATCAGAGCACATTGCAAATATTTTTTTGCGGTTACAAAAGACACATAACAGGATGCATTTTAACAATGTTTTCATCTGTTGGCTGGGGCCATACTTCCAAAATATATTTCTTTCGAACGCAGTTTGTTTCACTTAAAAGAGTTTGAATTAAACATTCTGTAAAGATAAAAGAAAACGTAAGGTGTGATAAGCACACTGAAACGCAAATATTGATTGCAAAATTATCAGCAGAGCAGAGCTCAGTAAACGGTTCGTTGAGCAAGTAGCTTTATTGTTTTAAGAATTATAGTTCTTTTCCTAGACATTCTCTTTGAAGCGTACGTAATTTCATGACGCATACGCTGCGCTAATCGCGATGTAAACATAAAGCATTTACGGTTAGAACATAATAGTCCAGTAATACTGGCATCAAAGAGCGAGGACACACACTATTTTAATATTTAACTAGACTTTGGTCGCAAACAATGTTCCACGTCAACAATGCATAAAACAAAACAACACTAACCTAAATGACCATTGAAGAAAAAACTAACTTTCCAATTAAAAAGCCCCGAATGAGCCAAGAAAACATTTGGTGAGCTTTAACAGCTGGGCGAATTTTAACCAGCAATAGCTAAGAACTACCATGTTTAAATTCTCATCTCACCCATCAGCCTATATACGTCCCACTGCTGGGCACTGGCCTCCCCTCAACTATGAGGTGGTCCGAGCCATACTCCACCACGCGGGCTCAGTGTGGATTGGTGGGACCATTCTGACCATTTGAGTGACGTCTATTTACAAGCATCTCCGTGCTTCGAAAGGCACGTAAAGCTGTTGGTCCCGGTTAATATCGATAGATATTAGTCGTCAAGCCTGGTCAGAGGCCCTCGGGCGGCTTAATAACATCCGACAGTAAGGTTGGTCACTTACCTTACCATGGTCCATCCGTCCGGGAGCTACGATGCTACAGAGAGACACTCACAAAAACACACCAACACAAACACATACATACATATACACACGCAGACATAGGGGTCAATATTATGACATCCCTCTTTTTCGTCAGAGGCTAAAAAGATTGAGGTAAGGTTGATAAGGGGTTAAGTGGAACTAAATGGTTCGATGCGCCTTCATCATAATGACGATATAGAAAAATACTCATATACACTCGTTTTAGTGATTAATAGTTATTTGCTGGAATTTACAATAACATACCAGAAACGTTAGAAAAATTAATGTCATGCCACGTGCCGTCGACATATTTTATCGATTGGGGATATTGCGCACTCGGGTTTCCCCACGGAAACCAATAGTGATAATCTGTTTAGTTGCAATGCAACTGGACATATGTATTTTAAATCCGATTCAAGACTTCGTTTCCGTGTAGCGACGGTATGTTGCCTTCCTTAAACAATTTTACCTTTAGAAATCTTCAAAGCTTTAATATATCCGTTGAGTGGTCTTACTCCCAAAATCATAAAATCTTTTTTGACCCACAAAGCACTTCAAACCTTTGAAAGCCCAACGTTACACCGACAGCTTTCTGACTACAAGCTGCTGCTGAGATGCTGCAGACCTCCTTGGGAGCTCTTGATCGTAGACCAGGAGACTCACTACTATACCAACAGGCAGTCAACCACACTTGCAATTTCACTCACAAAGATCTCGACTATCTATCCTTGATGGCGCTGACGCTGAGGATGAGGATAAGAGGCGTGAGCGTGGTCCAGCGGCCCGAGGGCTACACGTCGGAGATCTGCAATAGCAGCGCGGTCGGCAGTTCCAACTTATAGCTAGCAGCAACACTTACAAAGTCCTCGACGATCTCCTTGATGGCGCTGACGCTAAGGATGAGGATGAGCGGGGTGAGCGTGGTCCAGCGGCCCGTGGACAACACGTCGGGGATCTGCTGTAGCATCACAGTCAGCAGGAAGCAGCAGTTCCAACTTACAGCTAGCAGCAGCACTTACAAAGTCCTCGACGATCTCCTTGATGGCGCTGACGCTAAGGATGAGGATGAGCGGCGTAAGCGTGGTCCAGCGGCCCGTGGGCTACACGTCGGTTATCTGCTGTAGCAGCGCGGTCATCAAGAAGCAGCAGTTCCAACTTACAGCTAGCAGCAGCACTTACAAAGTCCTCAACGATCTCCTTGATGGCGCTGACGCTGAGGATGAGGATGAGCGGCGTGAGCGTGGTCCAGCGGCCCGTGGGCGACACGTCGGGGATCTGCTGCAGCAGCGCGATCAGCAGGAAGAAGCAGTTCGAGTAGCGGCGGAACTGCTCGAACAGGAACAGCGGGATGAACGAAGGTATACTGAAAAGAGAACAAAGTATTAATGAAATTGTAAGGAAAAGTATACAGTTGCAATAATATGGGCCTTGCAGTACCTAAAATTAACAAAACCAATGATGGAACAACTATGTTAAGTTACTATCGTCTAACTAGCTAGACAGATGAGGCCATCTGGCCATCATTAAAATTTTCCCAGTAAATCACAGTCAACTTATGCGATTCAAGCCACGTGTCACAGCTGAAAGATGTTTAGACTAAAAAAAATTACAGACAAAACATCCATTGTTAATTATCATAGCAGCAAGTGTTTTCTCCAAAGTTTAAACAAAACAACACACTCAAAGAAAAAACGGACTGTCACAGATGTCACACCGCCTGTGTGGCAGTCTGTTTGCTTTTTAAAATAAGCATAGTAAAGTAGAATTCCGATTATCCGAATCAATAAGAACCAGTGGTAATTCGGATAATCGATTTCGTAGTCAAATCAAACAATATTTGTTTAAATGTTATATTATGTAATGAGTCGGGCATAATATGTACCTACGTACCACAGTCGTTCGTCGTTTAGACAAAACGATATAAAAAACAATTATATACTCGTATGTGGTTCAAATATGTTGTTGTCTGTCTAGTTGCGCGGTATAAAATTTCAAGCAGCAGTGACGCGAGTCCGGATAATCGGATGTTCGGATAATCGGTATTCGGATAATCCGGATTCTATTGTACTATAGCAATGAAACAGCGACACGGCAGTAGGTCATAGACAAGATTAACTCCTACGATGAGTGTTTACAAACAAACTGGGGCGGTTCCCTTGGAGACAGGTCGCTTTTGCCCTGGCGACGCGCCAGGTGACTTTGTAGTTTCGCAATATCTGGACAAAGCAAATGCTAACGATCATAAATAAGAATCATACCGTGTTAATACCGATCGTTTAAAAGAATTTAATAAATTTCTTCCAAAGCATTTCAGAGTGCCGTGTGAAAGGTTATTTGCCACAATTCTTGATTGATAGCTGGACCTCAAGAGAGATAAGAAGTCTTATAATTTGCTTGGGGTTAAAAAATCCCCCGGCCCTCTGGGTGCAATCAAAGGTATTTTGCTGACAAGCATTTGCAACTCAAAGGAGTTTTTTTTTTGCTTTTGACCCACCATTGAGTACTATTTAATATTAATCTGCCACTAACTGGCTTCCATAACATAGTACGACGACTAGACTCACTGGACTCTAACTTGGCTCTGACTTTGTAAACATTTTTACATGACCAGAGTCATTTATAAATGTTTACAAAACAAACTTCGTTAACACCGGATCGGGCAGGTGCCGGTGCGAATTGAGCGCTGACGGCAGGCATGGCAGGCTGCCAGCGAAAACTCCTCGTTCATCACCCCAGTGAACGTACTTCTCAACGTTTCGTTCGTATATTCAGTTCTAACCTGCGCGTTCACTTGCACGGTCACGCTAGTAAGAGTCACAGAGATTTTTAAGTGTTATATCTTTTCGAAATAGAAAATAGCGTTGTGAACGCAAAAAATACTCAACAAATAAAAGTCACAGGGATGCTTACATCTGAAACTACGGTCAATAGGGCATACAATAGGGTACAAAGAATATTATTTTATACTCAATAGGGTAGTTGACACCACCAATCGTTGACGTACTTTTTATCAACTTTCAAAACGTTTTTCTCCATAGAGTTTGTATGGGAATAACACACTTTGACGTCATCGCGTGCAATACCGACTGAGTGACTCTTTATCGATTGAATTTCAATCTAAAATCAAATTTTATGAACTGCAGAAAAATATTAATGAAGGGAGGGAAGATTTTATAGAGAATCAGTTTTTGAATATTTCTTTCATACAATGGAAACAATCCTATTGCTTAGAGAGTAGGGGGGTAGGAATGCGATTGGCGTAAACCATGATACGAAAGTCGAGCTGTCGTATGTTATGACCATGGCCGATGCTATCAGCGCGAAGAATTATAGCACATTGTTATGTCTTCTTATGAGTTATTATTTGTGCCATTGAATGGATGGGGCCGTTGTGACTTGTAGTTCAAGATAGTTGAAGAACAAACCGTAACATTTGCATGACAGTTCAATAAATGGCTATTAGTCATCGTTACTAGTAAACTAGTCTAATTTGTTAACTCCTATTTGTTCCTTGAAAACCGGTGAATTTTGAAAACATATTTCAGATTGAAACTCATGTTTCTTCTTCTAGGTGTGTGTGTTGCTTGGATAACGGAGCGCATGCGACTAGCGATCCTCCGTTGACCCGCTAATAGCGGCCAGAGGGATATCGCGGAGGTTTTAGTGGGTACTAGCGGTCGCCCGCAACTTTGTCTGTGTATATTTCCCGATCCCGTGGGAATTTCGGGAAATCTTTTCTTAGCGGATGCCTACATTATAGTAACTACCTGCATGCCGAATTTCAGCCTGATCCGTCAGGTGGTTTAGGCTGTGCGTTCATAGATCACTATGTCAGTCAGTCTTTGAGTTTTTAAGCAGCAGTCCTACACACCTACTATCGTCCCCAGGGTAGTAGGAATCCCCCCTGTGGGATCTCCACCTTGTCGTGGTGGGGGGGCTCAGTAACCTTGGCTTTGCCACCCACGGTGAAGCTAAGCGGGATCCAGGGAGGGGACGCTCCACGTGGGCTTGGGGAGGCCTGCGCAGGATGCGTCCAAGGGTGCGGGTGTGGGAGGCAGTTTTGTCTGTCTCTCGCATTTGGGTGCGGTCGCGGAAGGAGAGACGTCTCGGTGTTTCGTTGCCGTGCGGCCTATCTCCCGCGACCAAACGGGGGCGCACCGTTGGATGGCGCTGCGGTGGGGCCGCAGAGGAAGAGGAGATGCGGTGTGTCGTTGCCGTCCTCCCTATCCTCTGCGGCCGGGAGGTGGCGGAGCTCAACACCTTGCTCCGCCGCCAAGGAGTTTGTGGCCCTCGGGCTACCCGCCGGGGTGCCGTGGTGAATGCTCACGCGACCCCATGGCACCCCCACAATGGCGGAGTGGTGGAATGCACTGTGGTTTTAGTGGGTATTACGGCCTTGCACACCAGCCGTTGAGTCCCACATACCCCCCTGCAGATGTGTGGGGGGCATGCGTAAAAGCATTTCCACAGCGAGAAAAAAAAGGGTAGTAGGAATGCGTTACACATTTTCACCCCATACCTTACTAATTTTTCAGTTAAAAATCACGAGGCAGGAGAACAGCTGGTACTTCAATTACTAGACCTATTTTGACCAGCTATAGCTAAGAACCACCGCGATTAAATAATCTTTCTAATAAGAAAAGACGCACTAGTATTGGTCCAACCGTTCGGGCGCTATAATGCCACACACGCGAAGGAAACGAAAAGGAACCAAACTTATTACACCCTTCTTTCTCGTTGGGGGTTATGATAATAATAATTATTATTATTATTTATTCATAACCTCAGGATTACACATTTTTCTTGGGTGTGGACAGTGTTAATAAACATACGAAATAACGTGTGTGTGTGTGTGTGTGTGTGTGTATGGTGTGTGCTTTTGTGAGTTTCCGAAAGCGTGCGTGTGTGCGTGTATGTATAAGAGAGAGAGAGAGGGAGAAGCGAAAAATAGGTCCTATGTCGGATATTATGCGTAAAGGAGATTTTCAGTTTCTAAATACGCCATCTTCAGCAAAAAAGATGTGGTTATGAAAAGATATAAGTTGTGTTACCTATATTTGGCGGTAGATATGCGGTTGGAGGCGAACTTCTGCGGCTGCGGGTGGTTGACGAAGATGAGCCGGTTCTGCTGGTCACCGGGCGCGCCGTCCGTCACGCCCGACGTCGTCGCCTCGTCCTCGTCTGCCAACAAGGGAACATGCACTTTAGTATGAACAATATACACCACGCACTAACAACACAAACCTCACAGATACACCACGTACCTACTCAGAACACACCACACATCTTAGTTTTAAGAATGTTGAAAAGACAACACTTAAAAAATTCTTTTCGGCTCCGGTCATCGGGGAGGAATCGAACCCCCGACCTTTGGAAGTCCGGTCCAATGCTCTGACCACTGAGCTACCGAGAACCTTAATGGACTCGTTGAATTTTGTAAGTGCTTTTAAATCTTCGGTAATTTAGGAGTGAAAGCGTAAGATTCCCCGGAAAGTAATTATTCCCATAGGAATGCGTTGTTTTCCCGCGGTCAAAAGTAACTCATGTCCTTTCTTAAGTCTTAAACTATCTCCTTACCAAGTTTCATTTAAATCTGTTCAGTATTTTAGGCGTAAAACGATCGGCCTACTTGAATTTTTCCATGGGAATGCGTCATTTTGCCGCGGTAAAAAGTAGCCTATGTCCTTTCTCGGGTATCAAAATATCTCCATACCAAATTTCATGCAAATCGGTTCAGTAGTTTAGGCGTGATTGAGAAACCGACAGACAGACAGAGTTTCTTTCGCATTTATAATATTAGTATGGAAGTATGGATTTTAAGGTGTCTGTAACTTCTCTGGCTAAGGAATCATGCACTTTAGTAGAGCGAAATACGATTGTGATTCATTTTCATTCAAAGACGTCTGTACCTTCAGAGGACGAAGCCTGCATTTTACTTGGAAAGAAACAAGATTAACAAGATTTTTATACATTTTTAATTTATGACGTCTGTAACTTATGGGACTTATACACTCATGAATCGCGACCTCTTGGTTAATAGTCAACTTCTTGACCATTACATCTAGTGTTGCCCAAATTCAGTCTTGGTCTTGTTCTTGCGTTTTTGCAAGACCAAGACCAAGAACAAGACCGCGTATTTTTAGCAAGACCAAGACCAAGACTGACCGTGCAAGACTTGAGCAAGAACAAGACATAGCCTGCAAGACTCTTGCGTCTTGCAGCTAGGACTTAGCGCTATTTCACTGAGTAATTAGGTGTAACAGTTCGGTGTATAGGTAGGTACGCTTAGGAATTCTATGAGACGCAAAAAACTGTATCAAAGAATATGAAAAACTGGACCTATGCGCATTACGACTAATACCATAAACATAGCGAATAAAAAAATATCTATTAAAATCAAACTGAGTGCATGCATAGTTATGTTTTAACCATCGGCACTTTGATAATGCGGCATCAAAGGTTTTGTACTTACTTCTCAAAGAAATTTGCCGCTTTTCGGAAGTACATGGTTATGATACACACGCCGGCGGCTTCTTTTGAAATCTAAAACAATCGTTGCCGCCACGCCGAAATCATAACATTTGACACTATTTGATTGCCGCCATAGGGCGTAGGTATACTCATGCAAAATAATTTCGAATTTTCGAATATTCAAATAAATGATAAATCGTAAAACTCTTTTATTAAATTTCTTATAAGTTGAGGGTTCAATCTCTTTCTAGACAGATAAGTATTGTTCTTTAAAATACAGTCAAGTTATTGTAATTAATTTGTTTTTTTACATGTTTTAGCAAATGTAAGCTTATAAACCATAAATGTTTATTAAGAAACAGTTACTTCCATGGAAAACGACATATAGGTCAGTTGATTTTTCGAATTTCTTATCAAATCTTCAGTTATTTATTAATCTGCTTGATCTTTACTATGGCTATGTTAATTCAAGCTCACAATGTTCCAATTCTAATACGTTTTTCTAAGATTTAAAGTAAACTTTAATAAATAGTAATAGACTAATAGGTAATTGCAAGACTTGCAAGACTCTTGCTGCAAGACCAAGACCAAGACCAAGACTGGGAGCGCAAGACCAAGACCAAGACCAAGACCAGGTGTATTGGCGCAAGACCAAGACCAAGACTGGCTAAGTCTCGTCTTGTTCTTGCATTTGGGCAACACTAATTACATCAAAGTGGTTGTCGTTAAATGAAACAAAGAAACTACGAAGTAGGCTTACATAATTTATGCAATTTTATAGTATCGCAAATCTTGTTTTTATTTCCATACTAATAGGTACTTTCAATGAGTACGGAAAAAAATTAAAGACAATCTATCTAACTAAAGAAAGTGGTGTTAGTTACACTATTTATAACTCAAGAACGGTTGAACCGATTTGGCTGAAAATTGGTGGAGAGGTAGCTTAGAACCAGGAAACGGAGAATGGATACTTTTATATCCCGTTCGACTGCGATTGTGAAAGCAAAGGGATTCCACGCGGACAAAGTCGCGCGGGGCCACTAGTATATCATAAAACTTGGATAAAACTGGGACGGGAAACAAATTAAGCAAGTTATACACCGATATCGGAAACACTTCGGTGATCGGCGGCTCACCTCGAGGGAACACAAAAATAACTTTTCCTTTCCCACTCGTGAAGCGTAAGTAACTGCACAACGTTTGATAGAATGTCTGTCTTTGTGTATGTTTTCTTTTCGGCTCCATTTTTGTACTTAAGTCTATCAAGAGCGAGCTGATGAGAACTGACTGAGCCAGAACCCCGAATATTCGAAATGTTCATTGAATTTTTAAGGATTACACAAGCATTATTTATTTTCATCAATCAGTAGAAGTACCCTATAATTTAGATCGTTGGTTGAGCATAATAAAACAACATGTTACCGAATTCAAATGATATAGCACTAGCTTAAGTAAAGTGAAAAAATGTTGCGAGTACGATGAATATTTGAAACCTTTTTAATGGGCTGCTATTTCGGTCCCCATGCTACGTCGTGATACCGTTAATAATAGAATAGACATTCCACTAAAAAGACAAACTCATTAGAATTCTATAACACTGTGAAAGCAATCTACCAGTTGTAAACAATTTGAATTAGATTAAATCAGCTGATAGGTTACATGGCGTTATCAGTGTCAACGGACTCGGTGCGACATGCAACCTGCGACCTTGGGGGGTGCAAGCACCACTAATGGAACTTGGTGATATTTATGCAAATTCATTGCTCGGGTAAGGCAAAAGTCCGTGCTATTGCAATGCTATTGCCACCAGTGTAGTAAGATACACAAAAGGATCTTGACCTCCACATAATATTATGCGAAGAACATAATACTGGCGTTGGGAGGAAAATATAATTAAATTAACTGCAACTGTGTGGACATGTCGAGTCGAAAATGCTATTATAAGAAGGGTAAGTGTGTCAAAATACTATAGAGGGATAAGGAGGCAGGATAAGTCTAGACTTATTTTTACAATTTTAAGACGTCTGTAACTTGTGTGGCTAAAGAATCATGCACTTTAGTAGAGCGAAATTACATTGTGATTCATTATCATTTTAAAGACGTCTGTATCTTCTTTGGGCGATGCCTGCATTTTACTTGGAAGAAACAAAATTTTGATACATTTTTAACTTATGACGTCTGTAACTACCTGAACCTTATTCTTCAGATTATTGACAATAATCCTACACAGTTTATGTTTCATTCCATACAACGAAAACGGAAAATATTTTTTCCGGCCCAACCATCAGTTTTAGAAAAAAATTGTATACGACAATTGTTCATCACAATGTTGTGTCCGATCGATAGGTATTTAATTTAGACGGATATTGCACAAAAACCCTACGGATAACGGATATTGCATGACGGATTATGACGAGCAATGAAGGATTGCCTGATTAGATAGAAGCAATAAAGATTATTTTGTTTGGTTACTCCATTATCACAAAAGCACCAATTGATTGCTATTAAATGATAACTGATAAGATTAGTATTAGATAAGTAGTACTTAAATAACCTATTACAATTGGCTTCATAAAAGTGATTATTCATTTTGCCCTAATTCTCACCAATGTGTTGGTGGGGCTGTTTTGCTAGAACTGCACAGTCATGCATATACAAGTTTTATAAAACGAAAAATTATTATTAAATAATATTAGAAAAATTGCTTTCTTTCTGTATGACCTCGAGGTTGACTGGCAGAAAATGCTTTTAGCATTAAGTCCACCCTTTGTACATATCTTTTCGTGAAATAAAGTTTTAAAATAAATAAAAAATAAAAAGGGACAACTTACGATGTAAATTACCGTTTTATATCCAAAACTCATTATAACTAAATTATAACTTAACTTAAACTGAGATGTAAACATCAAGGTGACGGGCACCCTGATGTTTACATCACAGTACCGACACAAAAGGATGACCGAATATCATCGACTTATTCGTCGAATGACGCGACAAATCGATCACCGCTATTTGAATTTGAAGTAAACACAACATTTTAGACACGGCCTCCATCTCGCCACGAAAGGTCACGCTCGTTACGTATTCAGAATCACACCATGAAGGCCAAAGGACAAATCAATGAGGCGTAATTACAGAGAAAGAAGTTCTCTACAACGCGCAAGCAAATGTTAGCAGATACCTAATACATATCAGAAGTAGAAATTATGATTATCTTTTAGATGATTTGCCAACTATGGTCATCGAGCAACATTAAACCACAACAGATTCTAGGTTTACCTAAAATACTGAAAAAAATCACAATACTAAACATTAGTCTATCTTTTATCACTCAGTAATCGGCCTATAACGGCAAGACAATGGGAAAGCACGCTGCCATCTCCATCACCATCTGTATAATGCCACCTGTGTCTACGAGTATCAAATAAATGATTTGACTTAGAATAAAAAATGTAAACAAACATGGCGCCTTAATTTTTAATTTTAAGTGCAAACTATTTCAAAACACATGGTTATTGTTTTGATATTGTAAAGCAGTTTTTGCTGATAGTGACTATGGATTTCATAATCGTAAGTCCCGTGAATTTTCAATTGCTCGTTTACATTTGTGACTTGGTGTCAAAAAAACTATACAAGGCTTTAAAACTATTCGTGGTTTAGTTGTGTCAGCAAATTACAAGTGAAATCTTTTGAGTTCAAACCAAAGGCAGGAAAGGATTGATAAGAAGTAGACTAAAAAGGTAAAGACACAGGAACCAGCAGTCCACTGTCCAACTCATGTTAGTCGGTCTGTGAGATTCAGTCAGATAATTCATTAGCTATATGAGGATCAATTTGAACTACGTATCAAATATCTTTTGACGAGCAATTCTTGTATATGTATATATTATCGTTGACGCGGTTTCCAAAATCAGGATTTCGGAAACGGCGACAACGATTTTCATGCCAAAAAAAACCCTAAATTGTAACTTTCATGAAGTTAAAATTTAGGGTTTTGTTGACTCCAGGAATCGATTTATCAAGGTCCCAGGTTCGAGAAAAGCTAAGATATAGACATTTTAAAAACCGCCTTTTAAGAAACTAATAATACCAGCGCCATCTTTAACGCCATGACCGATGAGGGCCTCACTGGGTAAAAAAGTAAAAAAAAAAACAAAAAAAGAGAACTGTATTCATGTTTTATCAGTATGCAACATACTAAATATTATTTTCAATATACACGTTCTACCAAAAACAAAAAACCGAGCGAAGTTCGGTCAACCAGGTAACTATCCTACCTAATCGGAAAACAATTAAGTATAATGGGATCGTCAACACAGTTCTTTATTTCCTTCCGAAATCAGCGCTTATGTGCTAATTGAATGTCGTTGTGAGGCATGGACGGTAAACGACATTTTATAGGCTATTTACTCAGGTTTGTGGGCCATTACCAGCCGGGCACGGCCGTTATCAGAAACAAATATTTGTTTAGGGACCCGTGAGTACACAGGTTAGTTCAGGTTACACGCGCCACATCGCGGCGGTATATTATTATGGTAGAAAAACGTTACCGCTACAAAACAGCCGTAATACACTTTGAAATTATTTCTAACAATTGCTTATGTATTGATTATTTATTATATTTAAAACTTTATTGCACAAGAAATGTACTTATAATGCTAAAAGCATTTTCTGCCACTCAACCTCAAGGTCATGCAGAAAGAAGGCAATGGGTGCAGTATAAATAAAATGCGAAAGGTAAATTGTGGTTATTAATATTAATAAGATGTATTAGGTTATCACAATTAGAGAATTGGTTATTGCATGATTTAAAAGATTTTAAGCATTTAAAGTTGACCGTCCATCCTGAAGTCCTTTTTTTTAGTATAGGCCTAACCAATCTGACACATATGTCGTCAGTTAGATTTATTCAAAAACTCTTTAAAAGAAGAGTTAAACTTGACAAACATTAAAAAGCTATTCATGCTTTATTTCAATCAAACAAAACACATCATCACATCAAGTCATTTATATTTCCCAGACTAACTTACTAAAAAGAAAATTACGACTGATTGTTTTTCAACTCTAAAAACAATCAGAGTCGTAATTTTCCTTTTGCCTATTTTCCTGCATATTTTATTAATCTCACATTAAAATGAGTCACCAAATAATCTCACACGAGAATGTTTTTCGTATTTATTTATCGTCGGAGCATTTATAGGTATAATAAAAAAAATGCACGAGTTTTCGTCGCAGATAAGGATCTAGCTAGACTGAAGCCAAGGCCGAGTGCCATCCGGCTTGGCCTCCAGCTCATTAGGGGCTTTATTTCATGGCTGACGATATGGTGGTAATAGTTTTACGCTAGAAAATAAGCTATCTTTTGAAATCGACCAGAAGAGTGCACAATGCCATGCCAGTAGATTAAGTATTTGGCTTGAAGGATAGTGAGCAGTTGGATTAAAAAAAAATGTATACAGGAGTGAATTAGGTACATTATTTACTTACTTAATGCTAAACTGCCAAACTGCTATACAGTTTGTCGGCAGACGTTCTCGTGCTCATTTTTTTTTATTAAATGTTACATTATTTCTAACATAGACAGGTATACTAACTAATAGTTAACTATCCTATAATTCTGCAGTAAAAAAGTTAAAAGATTTTCATTCGTGGTATTGAAGCTGGTTTTTGAAGAAATATTTGAAATGGCAATTCTGCTTGAAAAATATCGTCCATGAACTGGGAAATAGCGCTATAACTTTTTCCGAATCCTAATGAAATATTCAGTTAGCAAGCCATTTGATTTGCGATAATCATCTTTCTGAAATCGAAAGTCAATTAACGGTTCCCGAGGTACATAGTTGAACGTCGACGATTCGATAAGGAAATTGCTCGTTCGTTCATTAAATTGAATATAGCAAGGTTGCGACGATCGTACGAAGCGAACCGCTCGCGAGCGCTGACGCATACATAAATACACCGGTTCGTTATACTTCTTCCTCGTTAATAACTAATGAACTTAATTGGGTAATGCTTGTGTTCACGCACCTGGCAAACAATACAAAGCCTAATGAATGGCATATCGATTTAAAAGTTTTTTGCTGTAATTTGAAATGGTGACACTGTTGATGGTGATGATGACTTTGATACAAAACGGGATTCTATACTAGTGTCAACCTACTTTATTATAAACGCGAAAGTTTGTAAGTATGGGTGTATAGAATGTATGGATGCAAGGATTTCCACGCGGACGATGTCATTAGTATTTTTTTTTTAAATTTAGTGCAACCCTGAGTATCCTCGCTTTATTTTCGTATACGAACGCAAGCCCTCGGTAAGTAGTATACCAAGAAAGTTTTTTGAAAAGTAATACTGTACGTAGTTTCCTAAATTAGAAAGCTAGACTTTTACGGTAAAACTAGAAGGTGGTTAGCAAATTCGCGACTTAATTAACGAGCCTGACGTTCGCCGACGTGAAACGTCTACAGGCGCCGTATAACTTCAGCACGGACAACAATTTGCATAAAATCATGAGCAAAATAAAATTCTCTGACGCGCTTTTAATTGAAGACTAAAATATGTACCGAAGTTGTAAAATACAAGGCCCGAAAATGGTCAGCGATCTTTTTGAAGCCCAACAAAACTATACTACAAAAGAACTAGACAGTGATTATCCCTTGTTTAAATATGAGCCGGCCAATTTAAAACAAACAAAAGTGCAAATGACATAACACTAAAGGAGACATACATTTCAACTTATAGATTGGATGGAAGTCGAGGTTGAAAATTATATACCTAAACAAGGAATAAATAAATACTGTCTATTTTTTGTAGTTGAGCGTAGTAACTATTTAGTAATCTGTGGTATGGCATACGTTTTGGATTTGGGTAGAAATGATAAGACCGACGAAAACCGCTCGTTCAAGAGCTCTATAAATTACCCCAAAAAAAAACTAGCACAGCATGGAGTTTCAGGAGTAGTGCATCAAGTATCCCGATGAGTGTGTCCAGCAAGCCGGTCTGCAACCACAAAGGTGGACGAAAATAGTCTTGTTTTTGTCTGATTATCTGGTCTGCTTTAAATACTGTATACATACTGTATTCACGTTTGTTTTGAAAACTTAACTAAAAATTGAAACTGGCCGATATACGCGTAATACTCGTTATATAGATATGTACAAAGAGTGTACTTTATGCTTAAAGCATTTTTTTGCCATTTGACGTGAAATACAACGTGGCATATCTCTAAACAGAAAAAAAACGAGAAGGAAGCTTATGAGCCACGTTATTTCCAACATACAATGAATGACGGAAGAAGCACTGTGTGCTGTCACAGTGCTGTATGTCACAGCAGCACCGGTGAGTGAGTAACAACAGGATAATGCACGCAATTCCTTTTGCGTTATTCTACTGCCCACGAATGGTAGCCCTGGTCAGGGCCGAGACTCATACGCGCCGCGCTTCGAGCCGTGACGGCCAATGTCAATGGCTACTATTGACTACTAGTGGCCCCCCGCGACTTCGTCCGCGTGGAATCCCTTCGTTTTCACAATCGCGGTCAAACGGGATAAAAAGTATCCTATGTCCGTTTCCTGATTCTAAGCTACCTCTCCACCAATTTTCAGCCAAATCGGTTCATCCGTTCTTGAGTTATAAATAGTGTAACTAACACCACTTTCTTTTATATGTATAGATATCAAATTGAACCGACAATAAGAAAGTGCCAGAAATAATTTTGAGACCAAAATAGCCAATTCTACGAATATCATAAACGCGAAAGTTATGTAAAAAGTACTCTCTTTATGTTTGTTTTTAATGAAAATACTTATATTTGTTACTCTTTCACGCCGAAATTTGGAACATATCGTAGATAGATTTTAACCTGGAATAACACATCTAGGGTACTTTTTATCTCTGAAAAGATATAACACTTAAAAAAATATTTTTGGCTCCGGTCATCAGGGAGGGAGGGACTGGAACCGAAAAATATTTTTTTAAGAGTTAGCTATATCTTTTCGAATCATTAAAAAATACTTCATAAATACTTTTTATCTCTTAAAACTCCCAGTTTCCTGTGGGATATCTCAAAAACGAGTTCCATACGGTTGAAACCGCACGGCACAGCTAGTAGGTAATACGGCGGCCTTTCGCATTCAGAGACTTATGAATCTAAAAAGTAGAGCAAAGGACACCAACCAGTCTGACTACATAATATATCACTCAGAACCTCGTGGGAAAAAATCTTGAAATACAAAAAATGTCAGCCAAAAGACCGGCGGGCGGGTAGCGCCGCAATGGAAATACGGAGAGTAGTTTTTCATAACAAGGCAACATTTATAATGTACTTGTTATTTATTTCAGCTTTTTTGCACAACAAAACTTTGTACAAAAGGTGGACTTCACGCCATAGGGTATTCTCTACCAGTCATACCTTTGGGCTAAGGAGAAATGAACTTTTTAACTGCATCTCTGCATTAAAATACACAAACACACATAGGCACTAACACTCATAGACACAAACACACTCAGACATAAACACACACACACCCCACCACACTCACTCCATACCCACATAACTCACATCGCACCCTCACCACAAACACCTCACCTGCATTACTCACACCGCACCTTCATCACACACACCTCACTCACATTCACACACACCCCACCCACATTTCACTCACATCAAACCATTACTTTAATTTATTATATGATAATTTAACCTTAAAATAAGTCCTCATTATTATTATTTTTTTTCTCTTATTATGGCTCCTATTTGTTGTCTTAGTCTTATTTTGCAAACTGAAAGGGAATGAGCGAGTTATTCCCAACACAAGTGTCTATGACAACTTAATGGGAAAACTCGACAATGTAATTGTAAAAAGACTTTGTTCAATAAATGAATTTTTATTTATTTATTATTTTATTATCTCTCTCTGTGTTCTTTACCTGCCTTATTCATTTCTAACTAAACAAAATGCAACAGACATAATGATTGCAAAGAAACATTTATGTAAGACTCACAAGTTAAAAAAATTACAACATCCAGTGCAAGTTTGGGTCCACAATGCAACCAAGTAATAATCAGTAAAACTACATACTACCCTTACACTGGTCACAATCAACAAAGGTCCGATTTTACCCTAAACAAAATTGATATTGATAAAGATTAAGTACTACATTATACTCAGATTTTTCTAGTTGATGATAGATTTTTACTTTTCCTTTTCCATATTAATTATTGATTAATAATTCCATTTGATAATGCGAGTATATATATAAACACAAATACCTAGATATTGTGAGTAAAAATATTTTTGCTTATAATCATAAAAAGTTCCAAGTGGGGATCACAAATAGCAGTTATGATTTTTTTATAACATAATAATTCTAATTAAGTAAATCACACTAATATTTAAATATGAAAGTTTATTTGTGTGGATATTTGAATATTTGTCCGTCAATCAAGCTGAAACTACTGAACGGTATTTGATAAAATCAATCACTCTAAAACTACTGAATGGTATTTAATATCATTATGAACTTTTGTATATGATACAGGCTTGTATACAAGCTGACTTAGGTAATAGTATAGGATTTTTATCCCAATTAAATGCTCACTTGGGATAAACACATTTTCGCAGGCGAAATCCAGGGCAGGCCAAGAGTATTCCAATAAAGCAAGGTGAGAAAATATTAGCTGCATGTTACCTTTCTTTAGGAAATGGTAGTAAAGGGGCTGAAGCTGAATAAATTATGAGCTGATAACGATCAGCCCTCAACGAGGCCAAGCGCTGGCCTTGACAGTACTTCAGATTGAGCTAGCACCATGGAATATTGATATTGTATAGTAATAGTGATTATAAATATAAATTCATGTTAACCAAATGTTAGATAATTAAATGTAAATAGCTGATAGGACTAATGTAGGTAGTTTATCATTAATTGGCAGTCATTCCATGTTAAATGTGAGATAGGTCAATCACAGATTAAAATATGTGTTTCATAATATAAATGAACATTAATAAATATCATCTGATTCAATCAGAAAGCCCAACTAGTCACTGCTCTCAGCACATTAGACAAACACAAGAAATATTTTGGAAAAAAATAAAAATGTTATGACTTGTTCATAATAATTATTGAATCACTATTCATTATGCATCCTATACTTTTATAGCACTTAGCTCAGGAATTAGTAATCTCATTATGAATGGTCAAATGCCTAGAGGTCCAACATTTGGTAGAGTTTACATAAATTGTCTGAGGAGTTATTAGAGAGTATGGACTGCGGTGCTAAGAGATATCAAAAGATTTGTGGGATACTCACGCTGGTTCATTTTGAGCACCATGGCCCGATAGAACCTTGAAAACGGCGCCATCACGTTGTGATTGTGAAATAAACGGGAAAAATACTCCGCACAAGCCATCGCTACCTACTTCACGGATTTTAGCTTAGTCCACAACACACAAGTCTAGACCTAATTGCTCTGTTAAGAACCTACTAAAACACAAAATTTGACACACATTATCACCGCACAAGTATCGCGAATTTACTCGCGGAAAATCATAAGTAAACACGCAGTGTCTTCAAACGAAACACTCCACATTTTATCATTTTTTGTTCACATCGGATTTTTTAAACGTTCTGCTACCGCGTTGGCATCAAATTCAGGCTATTTATTTTTATTTCTGAAAGTCTTTCGAGGCTTTTTACATGTTGACATCACAAACAAGAAACAACCGCTACGCGAGCCTAGCGATCGATTCTTTCTTTCTCCGCCCACACAGCTCGGCTAGTGATGCTTGGTTGTAAAAACCAGCTGTCAAAAATCGAAGACTCGATATCGATATAAATTAATAAATAAATCAACAACATCACATACATTGATCTGACTCCGTGGTAAGTAACTTAAGCACTTGTGTTTCAGATATCAGAATTAGCAGTGGTATTACAAATAAACTTGAATTAAATAGATATTACAGCCAGACCAGTACAAACAGACATGTTCATGCACACAAATGTTTGTACAGTGCGGGGATATAAGAAGTTAAATTGGCAAAACGGTCAAGTTAATTTATTAACATACCTGAATATACCAATAGCAAGAAGATAGTGAGGTGGCTTATAAAAAACTGATTGTTTGATTGTCACCATTTTTTTATGATCTTTCCCCTCTTTCAGTCAACCGCTTGACGGCATACATGACAGACAAGGATTTAACGGATATTATAGTAGGCGATTCGCGAAAGGATTTTCATTTCATGTGAGGTTTTCATTGCAAGAAAATAATTGAACTTTTTTTGATTAGCAGAGTTGCTGTTTAGCAGAAAGCAAAAAAAAATTAAGGTCCCATAGGTTAATTCAAAAATTATGTTAATAGGTACATTAACCTACGACGATATTAATAAGAGGCTTCTTGGTAGTGCGAATGCTATTTATGTTATATATAAGGCGGTTTAAAATTATTAGTATTGAAATAAATAGATTTAATTCAAAAGAATCATTACTAAGTTATTATAAAAGCAGTGAACATTTTATATTTTTTTTACGAAGTCGATAAAAATCCAGTTTGATTCCTGACAGCCCTAGCAAACTTCACTAGCGCAGCGCTTTGGCGGTTATGAGAACTATTTTGACGTTTAAAAATGACACATTAAAGTTGCCAGTTTTGTTACGGTTTCTCAAAAAAAAGGAAAATATTTTTTTACTGGTACTAAGTATTTTAAAAAATACAATTGTATCGAAAAAACTTTAAAATAATTTCAAAAGAACTAGCAAATGGAAGACAGACATACTAAAATTTACAAACATCATCAGATATCATTATCTGCAAGTCGAACTGTGCACATGACATGATGCACTTGGCAATCCACTGTTCGTCCAACATCTGAGTCGGAGGTTAAGCTTTACTTAAGCGCAAAAATAAGGCCCGGAACATCGCTGGTCTAGTAGAAAAGCTTAAGGAGTTTTAAAGATCCTACTAGCAGTATAGCGACTAACTTACTAGGGCATTAAGTATTAATCTGCTTTTCTTTAATTATGAAGTACACCACACTCTAGGTACAGACATAAGTATTAAAAGCTATTAAACAAGTATTATAAAAGTGAAAAAGGCCCAAGTGAAATCGGCTTCATGGTCCTACCATTTTTTTAAGATAGAAGGCGTTGTCATGTGCCATGGAGTAAAATATTTTATAATTATAATAACTACTAATCAGATATTTTAAACTTTAAAGAAAGTATTGCCCCAAGCGCTGCCATTGGGTATGGTGCCCAAAAGGTTGGCTGCGTTTTCAGGAAGGCTGATCCCTTGTTTGACCGAGGTAGCTGCCAGCCTGTATCTAACAAACAACTTTTAGTCATTTGTTCTTACAAAAAGTTATAGTTAAACAAATTGTTATCGATAAGGAACATTTGTTAATAAACAATGTTCGTTAAATATTTTAACGAGCTTGCGAATTTCAGCCTTTAATACCTTTAGTTAGTTAGGTATTAGGCGAACAAATACTTGGGGTGTTGAAATGTTCAAGAATTAGCAGTGTTGACGTAGCAGTCGGCGGAGCCTACAGACAGTTTACAGTTACCTAAATGTCACAGAAAGTAGTTAAGTATACCTACTTAGAAGGAACTAATCGACAAAGTACCTACCTACCTACTTCGTAAGTTTCCACTAACAGCAAGTGCTAAAACTTAATTGCATTGTTAGTTTGTAATTAGAAACCAAACACCCGCTAGCAATTCGTATGTTAATAAGCTAATTTAATCAGGGTTCCAACTCTTTCGACTGAAAGTCCTACCCTTTTTTTTAAAGCGGTATCTCTTATTGACTTTCGATCTCCTGTGATTTAAAAATATTTAAATAAAAAGCAAAGCCTATCATTTCTACGGTAATCATATCATTCAATACCTGCTTATTTCCTATAACTATGTATGAGATGAAATTCTAATGGTAGTAGAAACTACGAAAGAAATTAATGACTGCATTCGATGTAGAGGAGCAGTGCAGAGTGCGTCAAACTAAGTAGGTAAGTTCTCTCGATTGACACACGCAATCAACTAGGTAGAGCAAAATTTTAACTGGTTAGTCATTCATTATATCGGATGAACATCAATCCAAAGGCTGCTTCACATGAATACAAATACACGCCGAAGACTCTCCGTGGGCAGGCCTCCTACAATATGGTCCGATAATTTGGTGCGCGGTCGCGGGAAGCCGCTGTTTTTATTATTATTATTTGGGATAGATTTGCTCTTCACCCAAAACTAAGCCCAACGAGGCAAAGACTGAGAAGGACAACTGAGAAGCTCACTTAGAAGGTGCCAGTTCACTCTAGCTTTGAAAATTCCTAGGTTGTAATTGCAGGGAAATACTGACGCAGGTAGTTCCACTCTTTTGCAGTGCGCATCAGGAATGTAGATGAGAAGCGCTTGGTTCGTATCAGTGGAACATCGACATGGGGATGGCACCCCGCGGTACATCAGGTATACAAGGGGGCCTGCCGGCGGAATAAGCTGGTGATGGATGCGGGAAGCGCAGGAGCGATCGCGGCGAAGATCCTTGCGGGAGGCCTATGCTCAGCCGTGGGCGTCGAACGGCTGATATGATGATGATCATGATGTCTTAAATTCAGCACATACATCAATATTAAAGGGCGAGTGTAACACATGGAGGTGATGGCCGCTCTATACATATGTATACTTTGTGTAGTGCTGGTCTTGGAATAAGAATCTCCGTTTTGTGTGTGTTGTGCTGTGACTGGAAACATTAAGCGCTGTATTAGATTAGCACAAAAAAAAGCTCAGTTATACCTAAAGGTAGCATTCGTATTATTGCGACAGGTATACCTCGTGTGTTCATAAGTTTTGAGACAAACTTTGTGCTGTCGAAGAAAAGTTCAACTGACAAAATAATAAAGTGTATGCAAAAAGTAGCAAGGACGTCCCAGCTTCAGCACGGAATGTCTTGCGTACTCATCATCCGGCTAGTGTGATGGTATGGTGGGAAGTTTCGTATGAAGGTGTCACTCCGCTCCATTTCTGTCAACAAGGCGTCAAGGTGAAAGCCAAGAACTATCAAACTGACATCTTAGAGCCTGTTGTGAAACCCTTGTCCCTTACTTTATTTCACAACACGGATTGGGTTTTCCAACAGGACTCAGCGCCATCCCATAAGGCAAAAACCACCCAAACGTGGTTGAGGGAAAATGTGCCGGCCTTCATCGCGGCGAACGAATGGCCCTCTTCCAGCCCCGACCTCAACCCGCTGGATTATGCTTTATGGGCTGAGCTAGAGCTCAGGGCCTGCCGAAAGTCCCACCCAAACTTGGAGTCACTGAAGCGAGCTCTTGTCCGAGAAGCAAAGCGAATCCCGCTGGAAGAGATTCGTGCCGTCATTGATGACTGGCCAAATCGTCTAAGGGCCTGTATTAAAAACAAGGGTGGTCATTTTGAATAATAATAATATTTTTTTTTTATTATTATCTACTAATTGTTTACTGAAAATTTTAGAAATATATGTTATTATAAAAAAGTTATGCAACTTTTATTTCGTCTCAAAACTTATGCACACACGAGGTATAGCAATAATATATATTTAAAGAAATGTGGTAATGACTAACCTAATAATAAATTAAGCAAATATAATCACTTCTTTTAATGTACTTTAAAAAATGCTAATAAATAAATACAATAAATATAATCAAATTCTAAAAACTATGTAAATAAGTTAAGTTTTATAACAATATACAAGTATTCAAATCTAGAAACGAACGTTCATTTATAAAAACATACTAAAATCATAATGACACTAAATCTAAGTCACTTTTTGTAATACCGCAAACGTAGTCTTTATCCGAGACCGCATACTAGTTAATCGTGCATGCCTTCTACACCAGGCGCCATGCGACATTTATTTTATGTTTACCCCCACTTTTATTGTTTTGTGCGCTTCGATGTAACATTTGTTTACTAAAGATATTATTAAATTCTCATTGTAAGTAAATGCTTGTAATTCTTTGTGAGAATTAAGATCCTAAACCGTAAATCGCGCGACGTTACGGGAAGCCAGGAACCGAATGGAACTGCCACATTAACTTGGTGTGATTTAGTACACAACCCGTGTGCGCTTAAGCTACATTCTGCGCACCGATGTACCTGATTGACTCCCATTCACACCCTATCACTGGGATTGCGCTCTGATCACACCATTGTTAGTTTTATTAATTTTTCAGTCTCGTGTGCGGTACCTGTACCTGTGTAGGTACTTACGCTGGTACAAAGAATATTTATTCTCAAAAAAAGAGAAGAAGCACCACTAGGAAAAAGCAATACCCCTACGTCAACTGTCAATTTTAGTTTCTGCGAAGTACGGACAGACTGCGCTACTGTATCAACTACTGTGCTGTACTGCGCTACTGTGCAATGTAATCATTTGGCGGGAAATTTAAAATCTACCGTTCTGTGTGTGGCGGGAAATTTAAAAGTTAGAATCTGGGCTGCGGCGTGGTTCTTTCTTATTCAAAGTTTTTTTCATTCATTCATTCATTTTATTTCGAGCAAGTTTAGATGCAATAAATTACGAAGTTTTAAGGAAACGTTAATTTATTAACTTATGATTGAAGCCAAACTGCACAAACTTGCTCGATACAAAACGAATGAACATTTGCCCGACTGCTTAATAAAACGAATAATAGTTCATAGACTTTATCTGTATTTCTAAGTTTTTACCCTCTAACATTCCATTTAACCTGAAACAAATTGTGCTTACATGCTTAGAGTTTCAGTCTAGCTCTGTATTCTGCTTTACTTTTAGTTATTCACTGACTTTCACTTGTTTTGTGAGCCATGAGTAAATAAAAAAAATATAAAAAAAACAATGATTCAGAATTTCTTAATATTTTATTATTTTGCCAGCCTTTTTTGGCGGATTCCTAACCTAGCATGAGCCTCCATACACAGACCTAATAATGATACGTAGTCACGTAATAATGCGAACTTACTAACCTCCGGTACATATGAGACATTGTAAATGAAGTAAATAACACACACACACAAACACAACACAAACACAGATTAAGTACTTAAAACTATTGGAGTCCATTCTCATAAAGTGTCTCAGTAAAACTGGCACAAAAGTAGTCACTCACAAGTTCACAACACAACACCGTATGGTAAGTACATGAGCTATCAAGGTTTATACGCCCTATGTCAGATACGCAAAATGCCAGATACACGTATTGTCAAATCAGCAGATTTAATCGCAAAATGTCAGATTCGCAAGTAGCCAGAAACTCATTATGACATACACGCAAAATGTCATATACGCTGAAAGTCAAACACTTAAATTGACAAATACGCATAATGCCATAATTACGTCGATAATTTGTACAAGAACGACAGATATAGAGAAAGTCAATAAAACCCATTTTCAATATCCGTCAGATTTATCATCCGATGAAATATAAAAAAAGATACAGTTATAGTAGAAACAAATGAACATAATTGAAAACAATTATTAATTTTAAAAAAAATCAGGGAAAAATATAGGTAATATTGTCATTTAAATTATCCAGTGAAATATAAAACCATCATGTGAAGCAGAAACACATGATAATTTAAATCAATTATAAATTTTAATAAAACAAAATCAGCGATAAATAATAGGTAATAGTGTTGTAGCTACAATACAGAGTGATCAATATTTATAACATAACAGCAAATATTCGCTTTTAACATCCAGTAAGTATAATAAATAGCGATAAAACATTTTTGGTTAAATGACATTTCAAGTTCAAGAAATTTCAAGTTTTTATAAGTATTTTTTGAACATTCTATCAAATCCGATATCGGTATTTCTACAGTTTTTTCTTCTTAATAAAAACAATGTTTATTTTTTATTTTAAAATCAACTCTTTTCGACTCTTTCAAAATTGCATGTATTTAAAAACCCACACAAAATCGAATATAAGTAGGAAACATAAAAGGATTTACGAAGATAGATGGAATTATTTATTAGAATAAAATAAAATTATCCATTTGAAAAAATAGGATTTATTAAAATATTTAGGATTCATTAAAATATGTCAGTTAGCTTTGTCAAGCAAACTCATCTAATTAGTACCTACAACAACAATAAACAATATCAAATACTTAGTGTATATAAATTAACGTTAACTTCATGTGACTGTCATTTTGCGTTTGTGGCTTTTCGCGTTTCTGGCTTTTTGCGTTTCTGTCTTTTCGCGTAATTCTGGCGTTTTGCGTTTATGACTTTTTGCGTATCTGTCAATCTGCATATCTGACTTTAAGCGTTATTGACATTCTGCGAAATCTGACGATACGCGTATCTGGCATTTTGCGTATCTGACATAGGGCGTATAAATCCCTTGTATCACCCAATGAAGCAATACGGAGGAGACGCAGGTCTTCAACTCGACGTACTGCTGCTGCTTGAGGATTGCAAGATGAAATTAGTGACATGAACATGGTTCATGTTCTGCCTAATTTAACATAACCATTGACATTATTTGTTTTATTTATTTTATCTTATTTTCTGACATTATTTTCTGACATTCACACATATATAATGATTAATGAATTAATTTAATGTTTTGTGAAATAATTATTTTTATGATTGTGTTTATGAAATGTATCTTTATGACATTAAGATCCAAGAGATTGAAATAAATGATTTGAATTTGAATTACGAGTAACGCTGGCTCTTGCTGAACCAATTGTGTATTTTCGGTTATTAGCGCGGACACAGTTATTACTGCTGCCCCGCGTCGGGCGCCAAATAGCCGACCGCGAAACGCGCACGAGATCGTTTAATTATGTCCGATATGTGCGCTAATTAGTGGCGATGGTCCACACACTCAGTTACCATTCGATTCGGAAACGGCCATTTTGTTTAATACTCTGCGGGGCACTGAGCACGTGAATCGGTTAATTAACAGCATGTCATTTTAATTTGAAAGAAAGCAAAAATGTTTATTTTGCTTTTTAACTACACTAATCTGACTGTGCTATTCAGTTAATATTTACTTTTAATTTTGAGCTGGTTAATACAGGTACCTACTTATTTAAATAAAACGATATTCGTAGGCGTCATTCAATAGGAACAAAAATTCATGATACCCTGCTCGAAGTCTTTGAATGCAACAATTGCAGGTGTCGCGCCTAAAAATAAATACACTTCCAATGTGCCTTTTGCAGCCGTGCGCCTTCAAAATTTGTTGTGGTAATGGCCTTATATTAATGATTACCTACCTACAAACTGCAGAATGTTACGGCACCCCGGTTGTGGTAACTACTTTACTGTTTGTTCTGCTTACTCTAACCCAGGGTCCACATACTGACGCCAACGTTGGCCGAAATACCTATTGCTAAAAAGTGGTGTTATATGTCTCAACGTTGATTGGTGCTTTATTAATGCTTTTTTTCTAATGGCGTCTAGCGTTAGTTTTCTGACCAACTTCGCTAAACGTGTGGAGCCAGCTTAAGGGTAACGTCATTCATCATTGCTGAAATAGATTGGACTACGAGTATTATTTATGAATAATTTAGAATAGATTAGTATTTTAAGTGCAACCTGTATCTAGATAAAGATTCGATGGCGCTGACATGCCAATCTGGTAAAAGCCTCTAAAAAAAATATAATATAAAAATATGATTGGACTAACTTTACATACCCCAGCCGGCAAGTGTATAGATATACTTAAAATTTGAGAGAGCTGCATGTACTGTACAAAAGCTGAGAGTGTCCCAGTTTTGGCAATTAAGTTTACAAGGAAGGAAGCTAGCCGTACGAAACGTGTGTGAGCGTGTGCATAATGCAAGTGGGAGCACTCCATTCTAAAAGGGAACTCGGACACGGCTCTATTGCTGGTGAATCTCTAAGTATGTATGTCTGTGTAATAAGTTGAACAGAGTATTTGAAGTTAAAGTTAAAAGCCCCCGAGAATAAACCTCGACATGGACCAGGAAAACAGGTGGTGCTCTTCATTGGCTGAACGAATTTTCACCGACCATAACTAAGAAACCCCTATAAGAAAAATAAAAAAAACGTACCTACTAAAATCCGTCCATCCGTTTGCGAACTATGATGCCACATTTCGACACACACAATGAGAATACGGGTAAAACTTATAACACATTTCTTTTCCGTTACTCGTCGGTGGTTAAAAACTTCAAAACCGATACAAACGATATTCTCAATTTTCAGTTCCCGTTTTATGCAGTTGGAATTTGAAACGGCACGTGAGGCTAGTGAAATGGAAAAAAATGTATAATACTGGAATCGGCTTTAATGCCCGCGGACTAACGGCGGCGCTAACGAGACGACCGTTTGACTAGATACAGTCAGACTCAAAAAATAATGGCCAATTCTCCTACAGCATTTCATAAGCCACTCAACTTTTGGAAGCAGAACGTATTACTGCGTACCTATTACTTATTTCAAGTTATTTCTGTCTAATTTGTTATCACATCTTTTTTTTTTCTATACGAGATGTAAAAAATTAGCTTATTTTTTCTTTATTAATATTGATAACGTAGCTGCTGCTTTTAATGATTGGTTGGATGGAAATTAAGTTCAAGGCTAGCTACTTACTTACTCCCGATGTAAATTACGTTCCCGGCCTAGTTAATTACTAATTAATTAAAAAGCTTATTAAAATTATAAAACGATATTAAGGGCGCTTTCAATTAATACGTTTCGTGTCGTACCGCTGCAGTACCGTAGCGGTACGTTTGCCGTACGGTGGGGTGAGCATGAACATTGTCGTAACGTATTCGTGTCGTCTAAACGTCAAAAACTGACAGTTTCCCCATACCAATTAACAAGTTAACGATAGGTAAACGATACGAATACGTTACGAAAGTTGTTCGTGCTCACCCCACGGCGCACGCACCGTTATTTGTTTTTATACAAAACGCAACGTGTGGCAGCAGTGCGGTTGCCGCCGAGACCTCTCGTTACTACGTAACCACAAAATATGGAAGATTTGACGTCTGCCTCTTAGTTAAAAGAAAAGAGCCGTCCGTTGTAGGAGGCCGAGGCAAGCATATAGAAGCGGCTGAAGGATGCTTACGTGCTAAAGCATCCAATTTCTCCCGAGAGAATGGAACGACGACATCATCACTGAAAAGAAGATTGGATACACTCCTGGGATCTCCATCTCTTATCTTTGATTCTATGATTTTTACTGTTCGGTTAGACTTTGGTAGACTTGATAAAGGAATAATATAATCATGGATTGACTTAAGAGTTCGGCATCTTTAAGTTTTTGTGTTAGGGAGACTCAAACTGGAAGAGATTGAATGAGGTTGTGAAACATTAAGTAAGACAATGTCAGTAAGTCCGACCAGAATTTTCATCAACAATACGTGCTATGCAGCTACAAAGTAAGGATGAAACCTGGTGTCGGGCGCTACGAGGGCTTCTGTTTATGACGGGCAAACAATTTTTGAGTTTTCCTAGCAGTATTTTCCCTAAAAAAATAGCTTCAAAATATTACAAACTAGTCAGATATTTGTATACAAAAAACCCACCTGGAAAAAATTACCGTTTAATATGCTCTAAAAAGAGACCGCTCGTTTTGTCAATCGACTACGCAATGTAAGGGGTTAAAATGCATAATAATAGTCCTCCTGGCCGATTTCGACCACGGCTGAGAGATCAGCCAACTACGCAGGAGGTATTATAGTGCACAAGTGTGAGCGCAAAACACAGGTGCACTCACTGTTCCATCACTCTTAAAGTTCCGTGAGACGGCAATGCGACATGAGAGCTCAGGCGCAGGACCAACGGCTTAACGTGCTTTCCGAGGCACGGGGTGTAACACCGCCAACTTCCCGACTCCGAGCTGTTTTTGAGTAATTCATGACAGAATGTCTCAGAAACAATTTTGGCTCGACCTGGGATTCGAACCCAGGATCTCTCGGATACAAGGCAGAAACTTTGCCACTACACCAACGAGGCATTCGAAAATTGCATAGTCGATTGACAAAACGAACCTTGGACTGATGTTCGTGTTTGCTGGCCACATGGAACTCTGAATGAGCATTGACCATTGACAAAGAACTTCGCACAGATTAGCATTCGGCATTCAGCGAACAGCTGATGGCAGGCGATCGATGCAGGGCTTCGCAAGGCCAAGACATATGCCCATTATCCTATTAGCGGGGCATGACATGTGATCGCTTTATTCGGAAGTTTTTTTGAAATAATTTGTAATGTAGGTATCTTTCAAACGACGATTTGTGTTATTGATATGTTGAGGGTATTCGTGTATTAAATTTTAACGTTCAGTTGGAATAAATGCCACTACTGTTCACACGTCTCTGCGTTTACATTTTACAAACACTACATAATTACGAACTAGAAACGAAAAGGGAACAATTTATTGTAATAATCAAGGTTGGCACCTACTTTATAGCGGTCATAAGGATGACGTGTACTTTCACGTGGTATAAAATAAGTGCTTAGCCAAATAAAAACCGATCTACTTACACCTTTCGAAACATTGTGACTGGATTGGTGACCTGACTTTCTATTGAAAACTAGACGTAACAAAAGGCTTGGTGAGCCGAAAATTTGTAACTGTTATTCACTATGAAACGAGACCCAACGAAAGTAAAAATTAGTTACCCAATCAAACAAAGGAATGTCGCAGATAACACAATGCGCCGGTCCAGAGGCGTCCAGATAAACAGAGATATATCAATAATAATAGTAATAGTCCTCCTGGCCGATTTCGACCACGGCGGCCAATCTCAACAGAGATTAGCCAACTACGCAGGAGATATTATAGTGCAAGTGTGAGCGCAATACACAGGTGCACTCACTGTTCCATCACTATCAAAGTTCGGTGAGACGGTAATCCGGCATGACCGGAGAGAGATCAGCCGCTGGACCAACGGCTTAACGTGCTTTCCGAGGCACGGGGGTGTAACACCGCCAACTTCCAGAGTCCGAGCTGATTTGGAGAAATTCATGACAGAAAATCTCAGAAACAAATTTGACTCGACCTGGGATTCGAACTCAGGACCTCTCGGATGTAAGGCAGAAACATTGCCACTACACCAACGAGGCAGTGGTGAAATTTATTCTTCAGATAAATCTAGCTAGTATTGTATTGGTGATAGCCCAGTACACAATGGACAGTAGCCAGGATTCATTTATTGATTGGATTTGATTCAGTAGGCACAGCACAATCGGGGTAATACAACAATAGGTAACATACTCGTAGTAATACCGATGTGTTGTCTGTTTATCAAGCATGGAGCAATATGGCGCTACATTGAAGCTTCTTGTCATGTTATGTGCACGTTAGTACCTACCCATAATGGGTTTGTTTACTGAAATAGATGAATCTTGCTTGACGCACTCTGAGGGTCACTCTTTGTTTTGTGTACACAAATCAATGTATTTAAGTATTTCTATCCGTTACCCTAGTCACCATAGCACAAGCTAACGCTTAGTTTGGGACTAGGTGATTGGTGTGTTCGTTGAAAGAATTTATTATTATTTATTTATTTCATAGTATTAATATAACTTATGTTGCGTCCACAGTTAGTGTTAGTGATTAAAGTATTGAAGCTTTATTCATCCTAATCACTTTCAGGATTTCTGGTGTGAACCGAGTGGATGCTGATGATTAGGCATCACTACATAGTACAAGGCAAATTCGCTTCCTGCGTTTGTTCCTATGTATGTAAGTATGCTTAGATATACAAGGTGTAACAAAAACCCCGTTATAACTGAAGGGTGTTGTTGTTCCCGTAAACCTGAACAACTTTCGCTAAGAAACCTAGGTCGAAATCTCAAAAAATCTTTTGGCTCTCCCATAGTAAATCGATCAGCTGATTGGCAATTTTGTATGGGAGGTCCGATATTTTTTTTGAGATTTTGACCAAGGTATCATTGGGAATGTTGTGCAGTTTTCCGGGCACAACAACACCCTTCAGTAATAACGGGGTTTTTTGTTACACCTTGTATAATAATAATAAATAAATTTTTCACAACACACCAATTCTCTAGTCCCAAATTAAGCTACGAGGCTTGTGTTATGGGTACTAGACAACGGATTAACATACTTAAATACATTTTTTTTGTAAATAAATACATAAGATACATAGAAAACACCCAGACCAGTACAAACACACATGTTCATGCACACTTATGCTTGTACTGTGCGGGGATCGAACCCGCGACCCTTGGTTTTGGAAGTCCCACATGTGGACCACTACACCAAGCGGTCGTCTATATAAAACTACTTACTCAGCACTTTTAACTTTTAACCACAGACAAAACCACTGACGGGAAGCTAGTTTTTGAATATACCTTAACTAGGACGACGCGACGCGACTTTCGTCCGCGTGGACTTCAGTTTTTTACAGCCGAGTTTCATACAAACTTTCATCCCCAAGTGGCGCCATCTATCGTTAAGCTATGAGTTGATTTTTCAATTATTACATGGAATTGAGATGTTTTGTCGCGGAAAAAGTAACTTATGTCTCTTTTCAGCCTCTTACCTAACTCCATACAAAAAATAATATGGTACTGCTCCGTTGCGTCGTGAAAGAAGGATAAACAAACAAACAAATAAACTGACTTTCCCATTCATAATGTTAGAAGGGATTAAATAAACCTGAGCTCTACTTAAATATCAATCAAGTTAGAAAACAGAACTTCAGTCCAAACTGCAGACTGCAGGCGGTCGAAAGATCAAATATTGAAACTTTTTAACGAACACATGGTGCATGCACATTGCACGTTGTATAAGTAAAGTAATTTGAATTTTATTTTTAAATTAAATTTAAATTAGATCCAAACTGCTGACAACTCTGCTACTAAAAACTGCTGTTACTTACGAGTCTCATCTGCTGTGTGATGTAATGTGACAATCGCGTGTAATTTGGGGCTGGCGCGCCTAAGCCTAATGTGTTTTCTTGTCTAATGGCGTGACGTTTATTTATTTACTAAAGTAGCTACAACAGGGTCGGAAACTCTATGGTAATGTGGCGTACTCGTAGTCGGGAAAGTTGTTACGCATTTGAATAATTAAAATAAACAGAATGCTAGGCACAGAGTCATCAGGTTGTGTTGTAATTTAAGTTCGAATGTAACTTTCAATATGATTTTATGTTAAACTAGCTTTTACTCGCGACTTCGTCCGCGTAAGGTAGTTCTTTTGGAATGCGTTGATTTCCCGTAATACCAATTTTATCCAAATATAATTCAAATCTTTGGTAATTTAGGAGTGAAAGCGATCAGATTTCCTGGAAAGTAATTTTTGCCATCAGAATGCGGGGTTTAAAAGTAACTCATGTCCTCTCACTATGAGGAACTCATCTCCTTACCAAATTTAATTTAAATCTGTTTAGTAGTTTAGGCGTAAAAGCGATCGGCGCACTTGAATTTTCCCATGGGAATGCGTCATTTTTCCACGGGAAAAGTAGCCTATGTCCTTTCTCGGGTATTGAAATATATCCATACCAAATTTTATGCAAATTGGTTGATTAGTTTAGGTGTGATTGTGAAACAGACAGACAGATACAGTTTCTTTCTCATTTATAATATTATATATTATTAAGATTTTTGTTGATAGTAAATAGTAAGTAAATGGTTTGATTTTATCGTGTTGAAATGCTAGCTTATCAATAGACACGACACAACATGTCTTTGGAGAAAATGATAACCATTTTCTACTTTCCCGCGAGAAATTGTGGTAAATTATCTGTGTTATCAAAGATCAATAGAGTTTGTGAACACCGAACCGCCTTTTGTATTAAAAATCGTACCTACTGTTTTATAACTCGATACGCTAAAAATAACGTGTTTAAATGAATTCCGTAAACAAGTTTTATTTTTCCGTAACACATACAAGCTATTAGCGGCTATTTAGTATCATGATTGGGCTCGAACAGCAATGAAACGGTTTACGTCCGGGTCGTAAACGGGCCCACCTGATAGCCGGACGCAATACCACAGAGTAAATACAGAGGCAATGCGCGAACTGTGTCCGATCGTGTCTGTTAGCGGACGTTATCTCCGGATTTATCCGATCCTACAGTTGATATGATGCGGAATTGTATGCGACGCATATTTGTTTTGCCAGGCGCGCTGCTGCTTATGTAATCGATGTTTTTTTACGCGAAATGTATCCAAGTACTACCAAGTACTATAGTAGTAAGTAACCGGCGAACCGAGCGACAAAAAAGACAAGTGGGACGCGACGCGACAATATAAAATGTGTGAAGATAAACCATGTAGACTTTCTAATATTCACTTTTATTTCGATAATAACTTAAGTTAACTTTAACAATCAGCAAAAACACTTTATTTTTAAAACAATTTGCTCGTTCGAAAGCTAGGACAAGAATCAATATTGACTTCAAACAGTTCCTTCTCCTTCAAGTCAGATCAAAGTATGTGATGTTGTTTTATATTACTATTATGAAATATTGAAAATACATAATTGACCAACTGAACGGGCTAGCTGTCAAAACAACATGTCCATAATAGGATGAGTAACGAGATACATGCAAATCCGCCAAATTAGCGGATACCGCATTCAACTAATCGGATTCAGTAATGTGCTTACACTAAAGTGATTGACCATAATTAATCATGGTCTTTAGTGGGTACACGTATTTCAGAGAAATGCATAATAATATGAGAAAACTTATTATTTAAGTAGTTAGTTTATGAAACCTGAACAAGATGCTATTTTTTAAAATTAACATCGCAATATATTGAGGTCTGTAGGTTGAGGGTTCTTAATCACTGGTAAAGTATTCTACTTACTGACTCTTACTCTTTGTCTGTGTAATTAAATGTAGATCAGAAGAGAAATCATTTCATTAGCCACGTTTTGAAGTTATCGCCACCATCGGTAGAGGCTATAGGTTTGAGAACCAGCTAAACCATTTAAACAAAGAAACAAACTCACCAAGCCGCCTGAAGTTGGCCACCACAGCCCTCAAAATCCTCAGCATATCACAAATCACAGCACAGTCAAGTAGTAATCTATCACATGAGCCACGTAGAACATGAGGCAAGTGCCGATATACATAAACACCAGGATCTGAACCAACATCGTGGGCCCGGCGCTGCGCCACTACTGAGCGTCGGGGGGCGAAGCCCTGCAGGGGCCGACAAGGTGAATGTTAAGTACACCCACTTACACAATCGTCGTTGCGTGAAGTGGTCTGCTAAGCTGATCAGTTCGTAGCTTTTTGACTGGTTTTCAATGTTGAGGGATTTGAAATACAAGCGAAAAAAATGCGGTGGTTAATTTCTTACGTTGCGATGCCTTTAGAGGATGACAGTATTGCCATGATGATGAATTTACTTTAATTAATAGTTTTGAATGTGTCGGTACCAACCACTAACGCACTAAGTGATAGTTAAGCCTTACCACGCGCACACGGCATAGATTTAGAAAACTGATCAAATTAGCTATCTCAAAAAGTTAAGCAGCAATTTAGTTTAATTATGGTTGGATATAGAGGTAGTTACGAAAAATTTGGACGTTTGGTAACGTGTGAGGTGTGGAGTGACGACTGAAGTGGCGCTAGGTCAACCGGCTTGACTTGGCTTAGAAATACTAATGGGATTATTTTTTAGTTTTTTTTTTCAGCACTTTGCATTGACGTATGAATGTAAGCAGGTATGACGTACTAAATTGGTTTTAATAGTAATCTGTTTTATAAAAGAATAGGAACCTTCTATTTGCTACCCAGTTCTATAGTACAATCGATATTAATCCCAGAGTTTAGTCTCGGACTATTCGAATAAACTATACGTCCCTTCCGCATCGTCTCGTCCCGACACCAGGTTTCTCTTAACTTTTCAACTTTGGTTTCCTGCCCGTCCCAAGCTCAGAACATGGAAGTTCCGGTTCTACCTCACCTAAAACCGCACACGATTCCACCATGAAAAACAGAAAGTTTTTTTAAAAGTACTTCCTGACTAGTTCGAACACCGAAACAACTGAGCCTGTTTGAGGTTCTTAATCCAACCTTGCAGTTTGTATTTAAAAGCCCATTGAATCCTGACTTTAAGGAGTTGCAACAGTCAAAAGTATTTAACAAGTAGTACTCACGACCGTTCGCTCCCAGCACGACGGTCGCCGTTCGCCGTCGTCGGGCAGCTCCAAGCCTCCACACAGACATACACACACTCAAGGCGCTACAGGTAGTACTCACGGCCATTCGCTCCAAGCACGGTGGTGGCCGGCACCGGCAGCCGGTCGCCGTCGCCCGCGCCGCGCTCCGGCAGCTCCACGGCTCCGCCCGGCCAGGCCATCGCGCGCGCATCACTGGCACATCACACACGCAGACACGCACACACGCGGCGACACTTGAACACTATGTTACGAACACGTGATAGCACCAGTGTTGATATTTGGTTTATGTTCTTTCGTTCAGGTACCGGATGAGGTGTTTTAGTATTAATTATTTTTTGAAGAAAACTATTTCTGCTATATGTTGCTGTTTTTTTTAACTGTTGTAGTCTTGAATATGTTTATATCATACCAAAAAATACAATTATCGATGTTCACTGAGAGTATACCTCATCATTATCGATTTATTACCTAATAATACAGTTGCAGTGGAAGGCGTGAAGTGTCTTTATACATTGTCTGATAATCAATTTAATTTTAAATATGGATCGAACAAATGCTAAAAGTCGCTTAGACGTTGTTTACTTGGGAATAGGCTTAAAAAACTTATCCTTAGGCTTATGGTTTTATTTATGGCTAGCTCTAGTAGGCAGTGTTAATAAATGTTTTACTTAGCTCAGAAACTAGTTATCAAGTTTTCAGTTAGCTTAGCAATTCAACATTGTTCATATTGCTAAGCTTAAAGTTTAAATCCAAAGATATCTCTCGACGTCTGCGATGAACTTCTAGATTTTCCTGCTCAGTATGTACCTACTACAGATTTTAGATTCAAGCGACTCGTTGCTCCCGAAGTTTTAAGAAAAACATGGGTACATAAGGAGAAGATTGGTGAAACATAAAATTATTTCACTCAACAGTTTTCTTTTCACTTTGTTTTGAAACTTAGGAACTTCACAAAAATGTCTCAAAACGATTTCCGCGCCTATTTTCACTCTTATAAATACAATAATACACAAGCTAACACATGTATAGCTCCAATTAGACTGGAGTGTTTCTTCAGGAAGATACCTGTGATACGGCCGCCTATAAACCGCGCAGATAAGATAAAGTGCCCGCATATCAATGCGTAAAGGCACGCCGCATAGAAAAATCGTTTTTTGTAGAAAACGGCACAATCTTAGATTGTAAAGATTGTTTACCACGTCACCAATATTATGACACCTTGTAGATGATATATGTAATAAGTAAGGAGGAACACTGACTGTAGTAGACTTTTAACTAGTATGTTCGCAGGTACTTTCTAAATCACTTGAAATTATATAAACACAAAATATGTGAAGCACCATAGCTATTCAGCGATAACTTATTCATAAGCCACTAAGCGCCTGCAAAAAGATTACTAGCAATTAATGAAAACGGAATTGTTTAGAAAGAATTGTTACCCTACCCTATGGCCATAAGAATTTATAATAATTTACTAACATTGATAACAGATCTACCTTTAAATCAATTTAAGAAAAAAATGTACCAAATGGCTTGTAGCTAAATGTTTTTATTCAATTAATGAATTTGTTAGTTTGTAATTTATTCGACATTATTTTTAAACTACTGAATTTATTATTATTTTAATTAATTTGAGATTGAAATTTAATTGAATTTTATATATAAATTGTAATTTACCGAAAACTTATATAATTGTAAACCACATATATTTGCATGTCTGACAAGACAAAACATGCTGAGCTTATACCTATTTGTGATGTCATTATTGGTACCATGTTTTGTGCAAATAAATATTTCATTCATTCATTCATTTATTAAATCACACTAAAACTTACTTAGCTTTGAATCACCTCTATTCTGCACGAGATAAAAATCTAGATTAGCGCCCATTGCAATGGACTGGAGCTTTTTCGAGATCGCAAGCTCAGCGAGCTTACTACAGCCTGCATTAACTTGACTAAAGTTTGCCTTACAACTTCTGCTCGAAGACTTGAATATAATGTTAGCTTTGTTGGATTTACAAGAAACTTTCCCAAGAACAAAATGAATTAAAATTTAATGTAGGTACCTACTCGTAGGTTAGGGTGAATCGACTATAAAATTTTAACGCAATATTCAAGAAGATAATCATCTAGTAAAAAGTACTTTAAAATGGCCTCTGAGCTATTTGCAAATGTTAAGACAAACCTATGTTAAGTTGAAAATTCCTCGTAAACTAAAAGATGGGTAGTATTTAAACAAGCCACTGTAAATGAAGATTTTAAGTGACAGGAAAAATGAATTTAGCGTACTGAATTACTAAATGAGCGACTAGAAATTGAAAAAACATCGACTAACAAATCTTAATTTGAGTGCCTCAAAATACAAAATGAGCAGCTACTTAATATTTGAGCGACATTATATTAGTTTGAGTGACGGCATTGCGTCCTACATTTTTTTTAATATTTGACAAATGTTTTACTTGAACTGAGCGGCATTTTATCTTAAGAGGAGTATTTTTAATACAAAAGCTACTTTAAAAAATACTATATTGAGCAGTATATTAGGAGCTTACATTTTAAATATAAAAATCATATGAAATAACTAATGAACACATACTATCAGTAAAAAAAAACTTTAAATTAAGGGCACGTAAATAAAATAAATAAAAAAACACTTCAGTCAAGAGAAATAAAATTCTTAATCTTCTTAAAAATATTAATTAACATTGATACAAAAATCAGATCCAAAATTATCATGTCCATTGATAAATAAGTGCTGGTTTACACTTGGCGGGACGACCTCGTTTTCTTTTTTGCCCAATGGGTATCATTTTGGCTTCTAAGAGCGGTATTGTTAATTTGAGTCTAATAGCTAGACCCAAAATGTGTTTACATATGTATCTATATGTCCTTTCGATTCGCGCGCATTCAGAGAAGTCCGTACTTTTCATTAAAAACGCATGTTCATAAAATATTTATAAATACCTCAAACAAAAAAACAGTAACCAAAAATCAGTAATACAGTCACCTCGAAAAGTATGCTCAAAGTGTTATTTTTAGTAGTTCGTTAAGTAAGACCACAATTGGAACAATCGTCCCTAATTTGGTATTAAAGTTGCCCTTTCTGTATTTCGAGTCGCTCACTTAGTATTTCAATCGCTCAGTTGGTATTTTAGTTCCTCAAATTAATTTAGCATTACCCGCTTTTTGCAAGCTCATTTTTGATTTTAATATAAGTAAGTCAATAATCGTCGTAAGTTTAGTTATTTTGTCGCTGACTTAAAATCATGCCGCTCAAGTCTTTAATACAGTTTGTCATCGTCAGTCGCCAAGTACTTTTTATACCACTCGTAGTCGCTACGGCGTAGCACAACCCGACCCCGAGCTACGACATACTAGCCGTAGACAAATTCGTAGCACCTTGTAGTAATACCTAAACTAGTCTAAAAAATGGAACTAGCGTTCGTAGTCAAAATCCAAATAGTTGCTACGAGAATTGTATGGGAGCGTGAAAATTGATGTAAATAATTATAGATTCATTTTTTTTCATAATCGTACCAAAATCCTTTACCACATAGTGGGCAGAAACTCTTAAATCGTACCTATGTCAATCATTATATCTATCAAAATATTAAATTCAAAGCTTTCCCTCAACATTCAACCTTTTTCATTTGACAGCCCAACAAATCAGGGATTACGAAACCCGTTTAGTATTTGTCCAAATCAGATGACCTTTGGCCAAACGGTTATTACTAGCACACATAGCGGGCGCGGCACCGCACCCTGACGCACCCCCGTGACACAGCCGTGTCCGTGATAGCCGCGCCGATAGCAACGATCACTCAATCGTGCGTGTTGATTTATTTTCCGGGCTGTTTGCATATTGGTCAAGCTGGGATAAATGTGTGTTGTCCAGTATTTAGGTGTCTGACGCTCTGATTTATTGAAAACAATCCATTTTAGTCCGAATATTCATTGACTGATGCCCAATCTATCTTATTTAAATATTGGATAATCTGTTTGAATGTTAATGTGTATGAAAATCATATTCATATTCATAATATTTATTGCAAAGTCACACGTTACAATAAGGTGTTACAGTCTCATGAGTAAACTAGTACAGTGACGCCCGGCTAGGGCACAGCAACTTAAGTTAAATTGAATAACAAAATTAGATTAAATAAAATTATTAAACATATCATTAAATTTAAATAAAATCGCCACTTGACCGTATCAAAATTCGCAAGAAATTTAAATTCGATCTAATATTAACAAGAAAAGAGGCTGAACCGGTTAAAATTAGTGCATATGTTTTATTTTAAAAGACAGTTAGCTTAAGATTGTAATTAAGATGAAAGTCGGCAATAATACAATGACGAGTTCAAATTAAGATTAAATTCATTAAAACAATGACGAGAATGTGCTTAACTAATTCAAGTGGTTTCTGTACATTGAAAGAAACTCGTAGACTGAATAGATGTTAACAGAGCGAGCACAGAATACAAAGTTTAAGCTTTCAGCAAATGTTATGTATCTTACTTACATATTAAAGAAAATGCTTTCATTGTTTAATCAATTGTTATAAGGTCATATAGATTGTTAAACCCAAGTTTTAAACTGTAGTTTTGTTGTTATGCTCTAAATTTGAGAATTATTGTAAAGTCTATTTATAAACACTAAGTAAATTTACATTTTGGAATTTACACAAACCATCCACGAACAATTGGAGATTTACGAGACGTACCATTATGAAATCCAAAGTAAGTCATTAGAACACCATCACTTTAAACTACTTCACAATATCAAAACAACAACTACGTGTTTTAAAATAGTTTTGCACGTAAAACGTAAATGTGAACCGCTATTTTAGTTAAATTTTTATACTTAGTGATAAAAAATAATCTTTAAGTACATAATACTATTGAAAATGGAAGAGCAATTGTTATCTTTCATTTCATCATTTAAATGTCCGACCTTATTGATACATAATTTAAATTGCCCGACGGGAAGAGAAATCACAGTATTTTGTAGCATTTGTTCGTTTAATCGTGTATATTATTGGCGTATACAGTTGTATGAGCGAGGTCACTCACACATACCTTCCTGTACGTATATCGGGTGCATATATCGAATCCAGTACGAGTATAACGGATCCAGCGTACTGGATCGAATCAGTACTGTGATGGGCTGTGTGCATTATCTCCATAAGCGACGGATCCGTTAAAACTGACGTTTTAAGACAAGCTTATAAATGCATGTTATTAAGTCAACGAAGGGATTAAATTATGGACTGTCGGTCCATAGGGGGCGTTATGTTTAAGGGGCTACCAGGCAATGGCGGCTGTTTTCAACTTCTAAAGGTTTACCTTAATTATAAGTAAAACAGTTGAAAATCATGTATGTTGTAAATTGGTTTTAGTATTTTTATATGGCCAAGGTTGATTGCTTAAAACTTTCTAATTAAAGAGAAATAAAAATTCTCCTGAACCTCTTTTCTCCCACAAAAATCGTATAGGCTTCCTATTTTTACTACCTATGATAATGAAATATTACTTGTAAGTTAAGAATAATGTACACAATAATAAGATCAAACGGTTTTTAATTGTAAGCAGTATTTTATCAGAAAAGCTGAAAATCTGATTTCTGGAATGAGCGCCACGAGCGGGTCCGTGCGCGGGCGACGGGAGGCAGACGGCTCGAGGCCTTCGTACGGGGAACCTGTGTCGCGCTGCTCAAGCTCGCCGCCAAGCTATTCAACACAAAAAAATATTTTTGTGTTGAATAGCTCATTTATCGGGGAAGGCTATAATAACATCACGGTACGACCTATGGGAACGGAGAAAAATCAAAACGCGTTGACGCAGTCTCGGGGGACCGCTAGTTTGTTATAAAGAAAGAGAATTATCTTGTTTATAATATTATTTCTTGTTAGGAGTAATTTTAAAATTTTACTGTGTGTAGCGTACAATAAAGTTTATCTTATTTTTTGCACTAAGTAAAACTTTGTATTAACTGTTGTGATGATACTTGAGCATTTGTCTTGTATAACTTCGTTCTTAGAGTTGTTTGTTTGTAGTTTAATTATTTGAATTTGTGCATACCTAGGATACTTTCATTGGGAACTTGGATAGTTAACAGTAAAATTTAGTGAAAAGCGCATCATTTTCCAATAAAGCCACAATTTTTTTTAAAATAAAAAACATATATTTTTTTATTTATTTACACATTTACCTCACCTAACTAAATAATTGCTGGGAGTCCATAAAAATCTCTTGGGTGACAATACAGCCAAGACAGCATTTTTACATATCACCATCAAAATGTACACGAGCTCTTGATTAGATTGTCATAGATTGAAAATTATAATTTTAACTCAGGAAACTGATTGTTTTTTTCTATAATGTCGATAAATAATTGCTCTAAAAAAATGTCCAGCTACGTTTGTCAGATATATACGATACATTTTCAAAGTAGGAAAAACTTTTTTTGAATATTTACTATTTTGTGTCTTTAATAAAAAGTTCTTTAGTTTGGTGCGTAGAACACACTTTTTATTTTTTTTTCGTTCGTGAAATTCCCCCCTGCATCCCCCTGGTACCTATCTGTGTTTAAATTAAAAACTTCATTCAGCAGAGTAACAATCATACCCGTGAAAACTAAGAAAGGTTCTAAAACTCAGAACCCACTCCGTGTGTCCTAATAATGCAATCTCGAGCCGGTAGATGGCGTAATTTTGACCGATTCGACGTAAATACACGACGTAATAATTGGAAGGGGCGGTGGGGTGTCAGGAACTCTAAACGCTCAAGGTCATTGAGAAAGGATAGCCCCTTAAGCCTCATAGTTAAGATAGTTACTATAAGATTAGTTCGTAATTGTTTTACAAGATGGCGCTGTGCCGTGTTACATCTTGTGTTTAGTTTTATTTAAGTTGCTGAGCGAAGTTAATTAAATTACAATTTGGATACATCATCTTGATAAATAGAAGACAGCGTTTTGTTGGAATCAAGTATTTTCAGTTCCATTGCAAATGCACAGAGCTCATGTTACGAATTTTTAAACACGAGTAACCATTATTGAAATACATATATGAATTTTAAATTAATTTTAATTAAGTATGTATGTAAATTGAATGGTTTAGTACAAGAAAGAGACACCGATTTTATGTTTTTATAAGGTGCAGTCAAATCCGAAGTTTTTGAGTACCTTTGAGTGCTTGTTTTACAGCTCATGAGGTTGCTAGTTAATATCCAAAAATAACATCACCAAACTTTGTCCGATGGGATGATAAAACTATTTGAAAAAGACATTATGCATTATCATACATTTTTATTTACCCTTGAATATCAGGATAGCAACAGTTTCCCTTCATAAATGAATATGGATTCGCTTCGTTTCCTCAATCCCTTTTGATTTAATCCGTGCTCCGTCGGCGCGAGAGCCGAAGGGATTGAACGGTATTCAAGTTCAAATCTAGTAATACGAGTAATCTATTAGTTAAGAATAATCTAGTAGTTATAGTTCAACGGATTTTTGGTAACAGAGCCTTTGATTTTATTAAAAAGAAATGCTAACTACCTTAAATTTTAACAGAGACACCTACTCCTATATATCTTTGTATATCTCGCACTTATGTAAACCTTGAGAAGATACATTTTATACCGGTAGTAGAGCCGGCTCTTAAAGTAACCTGCTGAAAATGTATTTTCTTTAGTTAACGAAAACAAAACTTGTAACTTTTAAGTTTACCAGCAAATAAGGTTGTAAATATTAAAAACACTTGAAAGAAAAAGTTTAATCAACGGTCTAAGTTTAACAAAACTTTCTCTTTATAGAAAAATAGCTTGGACATGCTCTGCCGTCAAGTAAATCAGGTACGTCCGTGGACCGTGGCTGATGGGCGGCGCGCCCTGGACAGTTTTGGGCGATTACATAAGTGGGTGCCTGGCCGTTACTAATGGCACCTGGACAGGCAAACAGATATAGAAAGAGGACAAGACGATATACACACTAGGAGTATGGGCCGAGCTTTTCTGCCCTTGCCTACCGTGCAAACATAGGCCTAGCATAATGCTTTATCATTATTTAAAAAAAATGTCTTTTTATGATGGGCACACTTTAAGGAAGATACTAATGCAATGATTGATATTGTTAAATTCATAAATCAAATAGAAGTAGTATACTTAGTAATAGTCCTCCTGGCCGATTTCGACCACGGCGGCCAATCCCAATAGAGATTAGCCAACTACGCAGGAGATATTATAGAGCACAAATGTGAGCGCAATACACAAGATACACCGAAATACACCGGAGAGAGATCAGGAGCAGGACCAACGGCTTAACGTGCTTTCCGACGCACGGGGATGTAACACCGCCAACTTCCTGACTCCGAGCTGTTTTTGAGAAATTCATGACAGAAAATCTCAGAAACAATTTTGGCTCGACCTAGGATTCGAACCCAGGACCTCCATACTACACCGACGAGGCAGTTTACTTGTACCTGTTGTCTAATAGCTGATTGCAAACTTCTAAACAACTACTTAGTTTAAAACAGGCTTGCCACACCGCCTTGACATTAAAGTAAAACGATCTAGTGAAGTTCCTCAAAGTTCTCAGATTTGTATCAAACTCGAGGTGTTGGAGAAGTCTTTCAACCTTACATGTTTCCAACTATCCTATGCACTAATTTTGTTCTTATGAAACTGAAAATGAACGACCGAAGTCAGTACGCGAGCGTTATTACTGACGCGCATCGATCGATCGTAAAATATTAATTAGGATAAAACGAATTCATGGGTTTTATTAATCGTTTCAATACAATGGATTATTTAGGTATTACAAGAGCTGCAGGGAGTAGTACCGAAGGAGTAGCACTACTACTCACCGGCCTATATACGTCCCACTGCTGGGCACAGGCCTCACCACAACTATGAGGTGGTCGGAGCCATACTCCACCACGCGGGCTCAGTGCAGATTGATGGAGGTGTTTGTAAGGTAAGTGACCAACCTTACTGTCAGATGTTATTAAGCCACCCGAGGGCCTCTGACCAGGCTTAACGACTAATCTTGATATTAACCGGGACCAATAGCTTAACGTACCTTCCGAAGCACGGAGATGCTTGTAAATAGACGTCACTTGTATGGTTAGAATGGTCACCCATCCCAAACATGACCGCGCCTTAGGTTGCTTAACTTTAGGTATCACTACCAAAGCGCTGCAACCACTGCGCCACAAGCACCACTACTGCTGCTATCAAAACTATGAAGTAAAGTGACGTCCCTGAGCAAGTCGTCGGATTCAATGTCCATGACATCATCTGAAAACTTACGGCACATTCAAAACCAGCCATGATATAATGATTATAAAATTAAGTCTACTATTTCTTGCCGCCTAGGTATTAATAGGTAATACCGTAGAGAGCCGTCCGACACCACTGCAGGCGACGTTTAAGTTGAGAAAATATTTCCGGACGCGGCAGATGCGATATAACGAATTAACGAAGATCAACTATCAAGCAATGCAAACTGACGGACGTACGTCGAAGACATCGGACAGAAAGAATATATTCTGGGGCTATGCCAACAGTCGCGTCCATCAGCCGCATCTGTCAATATGATCTCAACTTAAGTGTTCTCACTGTAACAAGCCGATATTCTGGAGGCTGGCCAATTGGCGCCACTCTCTAAAACAAGGTTTAGTCGCGCCGTTCACTTAGTTTTCGAATATTTCAAGCCTTGGATCTTTTAGGCAAATTTCGATGATCCCAGCTGTGAGAGGTTTTCTTTGGAATCTGTAAGATTACCGAATATCATAATCAAACTTAGCGAATAACCGAAGAGATCTCTCTTAGCAAGAAAAAGTGTGGATATCTTTTTGTATATGTTCAATGAAGTTGTGTCGCTTATTTTTATTAATATTGACATTTTATTTAATGGTATTTGTATGTGGACATAAATTATGAATAATATTGACATTTGATTTAATAGTACCTACCTATTGTTTTTGCATATGTACATTAATTTTGAATGCTGAACTAGATTACTATATATTTATATTTGAATGCTTTTTTATATTGCTGGATATTTAAGAACTGTAACTGTATGCGTAATTTTTAAAGATCTGACATGTACCATATTCAAGAGATAAATAAACGATTCTATTCTATTCTATCGTTTACTTTCGATACTGCCTTCAGGGTATACAAACGGTCGAATTGTGTACTTCCATTGAAATCAATCGGCCGGAAATAATTTGTCATACATAATTCATTCTTTTCCTTTTGTGAAATGGAAACAGCATTAACGCTTTGTTAGTTCGATACATTTCCATTGAGCAGTGGATGATTTTCTAGAAAGGAAATGCATTTCCGAAACTTCAAAATTAAAACAGGAGTTTCAGAATGTGAATCCCGAACATATATGAAGTTAAATATTTCTCTCGGGTGATTTGAGGGTGTCTCCCACAATCATTGATGAAACATACGCTGGCTCAAAGCGTTAAAATGCACTTACAAAATTCAACGACTCCATTAAGGTTTTCGGTAGCTCAGTGGTCAGAGCATTGGACCGGACTTCCGAAGGTCGGGGGTTCGATTCCTCCCCGATGACCGGAGCCCTAAAGAATTTTTTAAATGTTGTCTTTTCGAAATTAAAAAATAGCGTTGTAAACGCCAAAAATACTTAACACATATATGAAGTTATTTATGCGAAAGGCGTTCCGTGTTAAAATTTTATTGGAATATACAAGGTGTTACAAAAAACTCCGTGTTATCTGAAGGGTGTTGTTGTGCCCGGAAAACTGCACTACATTCTCAAAGATACCTAAGACAAAATCTCAAAAAAAAATCGGACCTCTTATAAAAAATTACCAATCAACTGATCGATTTACTATGGGAGAGCCAAAATTTTTTTTGTTATTTCGACCTAGGTTTCTTTGCGAAAGTTGTTCAGGTTTTCGGGCACAACAACACCCTTCAGTTATTACAGTTTTTTTAGCACCTTGTATACCTACTCTTACTGTTTTTGACGGGCCAACCTGAACTAAACTCGGGAGTTCGTCCTGAACTAAAATTACTAGCTAAAGATTATCTACCGTCTAGTTTACGAGTGGCTAGAATTCTAGACAAAGTCAGAGCAAATGTTTCGGGCACTTGTACGGGAAATGGGCCAGCGAGTGCAGTGCGGTCGGCGTGCAAACAGGGCTGCGACTAACTTATATGCTAGTTAAACATAATTTTTTTTTGCGATCGTTTAATCGTTCAAATTAATATGACCTAGCCTAGACTACAAAATGTAAATCTAATGTAATGTAAGTAGTAGATATCGCCTTAAAATACTTCTAAATCTTATCTTATCTTCTATTTAATTCAAATCTTTATAAAAGGTTCTGAGGTTCAAAAATTTCGAATTGTTCGTTTGGTATGTAATATCTTAATTGCTTATTACTCACTGGATGCAAACACAAATGCCAGAGTTCCGCTAAGTTAATTTTGAGCCTTAATTACTCAAACTCAAACGTTTATTTGCTAATTATAGGTAATCAATAATCATTGACTACAACAGAGTTCTACTTAGTTTTTCTGATTTTCGAAAGACTAAATCATCATTGACATGGTTAGAGGGTTATAAAAACAAAGTTGTGACAGCCCTGCCCCTGGGATGGCGCATTGGGACGTTTCCGCTAATTAGGCTCACTGTAAGTAGGTAATTGCACAATAACACACACACACACGCACACACACTGAATATTGATCATGTCATCGTCATGGCCATGCCATGTCACGCCTAGTGATTTGGCCCACAACAATATTAACAAATACATTCGATAACAGTTTTTATTTTGAATCGGTTTATTGATGTAATCGGAATACATTGCACAGGGGCATTTGTTCTAAGTTTACTAGCCCTCTCGGCTGACTTAGCAATATTTTGAGTGCATGAAGTCAAACCTGAGAGTTATTGTATCGTAAAACGAAATGGATATAGTCATAAACTCCCACTCACTTACTTAGTGTCCTGGCTTGGATGCAAGACGAAAGGAATATTTTGGAGTGAACATTAATAGGCATTTTGCTGATTCATGAATTATTTTTTTATTTTTTTTATTTGGGATAGGTTTGCTCTTGACCCAAGACTAAGCCCAACTAGGCAAAGACTGAGTCTACGAAGGAGCGAGCTCACCTAGAAGATGCCTGTTCACTCTAGCTTTGAAGATTCCTAGGTTGAAATTGCAGGGAAATACTGACGTAGGCTTAAGACTTAAAGGCTTTCACACTTGACAGACTTTTCTGCTGAGGCATTTAGCTTTCATCTAGATGAAACCTATTTAGGTAGAAGAAGGTATATATAGGTATATTCGGAATACAGCCAAAGTGTTCGGCTGTAAGTGGCACATAAGTAGGAGCCCACGAGGCGAGCTTTCGCAAAGCTCTAACGCCGCTTTACAAACTCCTGATACCGAATATTCAAACCTGTATTTATATTATTTTTTCGAGCTGGTTGGATCAGATATTGTTCCAGAGTTAATAGTTAGTAGTATCTTTGTACCTACTTATTATTTCTCAATAAAACAAACAGGTCAGGGTTAGAATGCACTCCTAAGCACGTGGGTCCCTCACACGTGCCGAAAGCTCGAAAGTTCCAGTGAAGCCTGAATTGTTTATGTACGACTGTCCATCGATACAAACACACATTAAAGTAGGAACTAAAACTTGAAGTCTTGGTTAGAGTACAACCTTTTACAGCACTGCAGTGTTTGGTTTGTAAAGTCTCTGATAGGGTGTAAAATAGATACTATTGCAATTACAAATACAATTGTAAATGTTTAGATGAAATAAAAAGAAAACTGAGCGGCTCACTGACTGGTTTAATAAATTATACAATACTAAGAAACAGTGAAAGTAAGTTTGTAATTTCAAGTCTTTTATTAAAAAAGTTGAATGGTCGACCCAATTTCATATCTTAAAATTAAGTAATAATTCAACTTTCTAGTTTCTTAAATTAATTTAAGCAATCAGATAGTGCTGAAGCAAAATATTCTTTATCTAGCACCATTCGAGGCTGCAGTCTATCAAGAGATTGAATGTGAGCCTTCAGCCTCTGAATTAAGGTCGGAGTTTATAGATAAAGAAACGGATTAGTGTGTCACTTCGTTTTATGCTCGGTGACACTTGAAGCTTTTGTTGCAAGTCGGTGCTAATCTATTCTCAAATAGAATGGAAATCAGAAGAGCTTACCTAGGTATACTACGTAAATGCCTAAACCTAGCTAGCACCTACAGGATAAATTGAGAATGTATTGGGTATTCGATAGGTAATATGAAAGTAATCGAAAGGTGTCGTAGCCAGCCTCACTAGAAGAACACTGTAAATGGAAATCGGCTCTACGGGAACTCATTCCGAAGAAGCTTTATATAAAAATATATTTACATAAGCAAAGTAGGGCTGGTATCAACGCTTACTTACAAGGAATTATTGCTGAAACTTCAGTAGCGAAATACCGCTGTCAAAATGTAATTGTGAGAATCGCCTTTACATATTTTTTTCAAGTTAATGTATTTATACTAGCAATATCTTGAAGCCGAGAAAAAAAATCTGCCGTTTGGTAACAACCCGTCAATATGTAAAATCTAGACGGTGATCTTGCTTTTGTATGTAATAGTTTTACTTGTCGTGATGCTTTAATGAACACTTTATTTTGTGCAAAGGTTGAAACATATAACCATGGCTGAAATAGTCTTAAGCACTGAAATAGATACGAAAAGTTTTGCGGATCCGTATCCAAATTGAAGAGATCTAAAGACGGGTAGGAAAGACATTTGCGCATAACTCTGGCATTTTATTACAATCCCGGAAAACACGGAAGTCTCAAACCATTCCGGGAACATGTTAATAATAAATAACCCTTCCAACCTTTGGTTACAGTAAAACGAAAGAGGAGATTAATATGTAAATACTTTTTTTTCTTTTCCCACTAGCTTGTACTAATTTTATGCATAAATTAATAAATATCTAGTTGGACGAATGAGGTAAGTATTTTGGTTACAAATAGGCATAATATGACAGACTTAATACCATGCTCAAGATTGGGTGTGAGATACTGCTGATTAACTCACTGAGCGACAAGGTAAAGTTTTGTACCAACATACGACTTTTCTTCAATAGAAACTTCGCTTGCATATCTACAGATTCGCCAAACACCTGAACTTTATTTGCCAACTCGTCCGCAAGCCGCCGGCTGCGGCCAGCCTACTCGAGGCAATAAAACTCTCTTTAGAGCTTTTGAGAGAAACGGCCGCTATTAGTGCAGGAAAGCACGGTTAGTACGTTAAGGTGACAAAAAATTGTATGTCTTTTGTTTGTCCGACCTTGTATGATATATTTGGCACCATAGAGGTAGCAATAAATAGGTTTAATGATTTTTTTAATTCACAAACTTAGTGCACACGATGTTCTAAATTCAAATTTACTTTCACCTCTAGTAAATAAAAACGGCTTTTCCACTCAGATATTGAGGAGCAAAAATACTCTTTCCGAGATGGTGGGATGAAAAGATTTTTAACCTCGTGTTCTTTTGATTCCCTCGCTAACGCTCAGGATTCTAATTTTGAATCACTCGCTGCGCTCGTGATTCAATTTTAGAATCCTTCGCTTGCTCGGTCATCAAATTTGAACACGCGGTTAAAAAGCAACTTTGCACTCTTGTATAACAAATAACTATTTCATCCCACCATCTCGGAAAGAGTCATTTTGCTCTTCAATATCTGAGTGGAAAAGCCGTTTTTATTCACTAGAGGTTAAAGTAAATTTGAATTTAGAACATCGTGTGCACCAAGTTTGTGAATTAAAAAAATCATTAAACCTATTTATTGCTACCTCTATGGTGCCGAATATATCATACATTTTTTTAATTTGTTAAAAACTCAAACTCGGAACCTTCTTGGTGTTCTTTTTTCAATTTGCTTTGTTGGCGGTTCTTTATGCGGCATTTTTTCACGTCATTGTTAAACCTTATATTAAAAACAAGAAACTTGAAAACAAGTGAAAACACTAAAATGAGTGATTCTAGCGACGAGGAAGTTTGTTTGACGCCAACAGAATTGACTGAAACTGTTAATAATGCGCAAAGGATCTTTCTCCCTCAACAATCACGCGAGAAGTATTTAAAACAGTATGTTATGTTCAACACGTGGCGACTAGCAAAAGGAGCCAAAACTTTCTCAGAAAACGTTTTGCTGACATATTTTATAGAATTATCCGATAAAAAGAAAGCAAGCACTCGAAAAACAGTACACAAGTGACTAACACCAATATTACAGTACCCAACAAAAATATTACACTCAATTTAAATAACTGTAGCAACGTTACTTTAAATTTTTATTAATTATACCTAAGTATTATATTGTTATAATTTAAAGATTATTCTGTAATACTTACCTGTCATAATGTAGTAGTTAATACCTAAACCGAAATAAAAGTAGCTATCTTGTGATTGTCAACGGTTTTATTTGCATTTAGTCATTTCCTCGCTGAGGTGGAATGAAAAGTTACGTGTTGCACTCGAGTGCAAAGATTTTTTCACCTCGTGCTCTTTTGATTCCCTCGCTAACGCTCAGGATTCTAATTTTGAATCACTCGCTGCGCTCGTGATTCAATTTTAGAATCCTTCGCTTGCTCGGTCATCAAAATTGAACACGCGGTTAAAAAGCAACTTTGCACTCTTGTATAACAAATAACTATTATACATTTTGTAATAAGGAATTGTTTTGTAGGTAAATATTTATTGGATATCCATAACACTACTTCCAAGAGTTTTCTTCAAGCTTTAGTTACTGTTAACTTCTGAATATTGCCCAAATACAAACTGAGCTACTTAGAGTGGAAATGCGAGCACTTACACTTAACTCAGTGTTTTTTCACTTTGATGTTAAACATCCTTTCAACTTGGTTGTTGTTGTACTTATTAGGGTAATGTTCATCTCAACTACTTACTTGATGGTTTTTTTAAGTACGTACATTGTTTGAATAATTTACTTGGAACTAAAGCTTCTAAAGTACGCAGTAACTGGGTAATGGGTGAGCTAGCAAAGGAATTTATTTAATAAACAAAAAACTGAACGGACAATATAAGCTGTTGATAAAAAAAAGGAAAATGGCAAATGAGTTTGCTCTTATAAATTGTACTTTTAGATTATACGACGTTAGATATACTAAATCTTAGCAAGTTCAGCAATGACATTTTCATGAAGCCATGTGTTCATGATGGCCTGAAATAAAGACTTGGGATACCTACCAACAACTACAATCAGGAACGTATGCACTTCCCTTGTTAAATATATTTTTCTGTAACATTTTCACAATTAAACCACATGCTTTATAAAATTTTAGGCCAATTAGGCATACACGTATGGTCCATATCTCATGCACTAGTGCACTACGAGTGCAGTTGCAAAGCAAAAAAATATGCCATATGCATATATGCATGATTAAGTAAATAGGAATTTACGATTAATAAAATATAATTACTTAAATTATACATCTTAATGCCGCACTTGTTGTTATAATCGTAAAAAGAAGAAAGCAATGTCTTTATTATGGTGGATCACTGAATTTTTAATGATGACGATTGACGATCCAACGGGTCACGACAGTTTTACCTTCAAACTCATACATAGTTCGAAATAAACAACATGGTACCTACTTACATTTAATGTAAACAAGTTCAGAGCTTTTTCAAGAAGATAAAAATACCTTCCACCAACTTTTTAAATCCTGTTTCAACTTACAGTAAGAAGTACACACGACGTGCTAATGAAATGGTTGAAATTTTAAAAACACCTTATATATTTTTGATCGACGGTCGAAAGTTTTTAAAACTGATTTGTTTTCGTTTTTTTTTATTGTTGTATCACTAAGACTATGATTGGATTGTTGATATGTATGAAGCACTTGTTTTGGTGGTATATTTGGTGTGTATTTATGTGTGTTTGTAAGTTTTGTGTCGTGGTGGCGTGGTAGCGCGCGGGCGGTGAGTCCGCGCCCCGGCCGTGCACTGCCGCGCGGGAGAAGCTACCTTTGTCCGGACTTTTACGTTCACTGGGTCAAAGTTATGGACTGGTTGTTTCATGAGCACTGAAAAGTTCTAAATAATTAAAAGCGAGCCGTACATTTTAAGTTTCTTAACGTTTTTCAAACAGATACTTGTGCGTGTTCAATTACTCACATTATGTTTTTCTTCGCACAACAATCTTCAAAGTTTTGTAGGGTAAGAAAGATGAAAAGGGATGTTACGTGCCAAAACTTGAGTTTTTCCTGGTTGCCTATACCGTTCCACTAATTAATCTTAAAACCGAACATACCTGGCATATGAGCCCGGGGCTTCAATTTAATATACAAACTCGTATTACATAAATAAAGTTCACTTACGTTGGAATACAGAATTTCCGGGATAACAGCCGCCTGTCACGTCACACAAAAAGGAAAATGTAAGATAAGCCGAGATATTACATTGCGTTCAATTTGTTCCATGGTTATATTAAATATATTAAAGCGCCCGGTTTTGTGCATCTCTTACTTGGCAGTGCCAGTTTTTTCAGACATCAGATCTAAGCCAATATTGTGGTCAGCATATGTGGCCAGAATTTTCGATAGATGTGTAGTAGATATGAATTATTCATGGTTATGATGTGGAACAGCGCAAATTGTGCAGCGTTTAAGCTTCCAATAGTTAAGGAATACTTTACCACTTCTATCGGGTAAAGCCGAGATAGATATTAGTGGTAAAGATGACCCGATTTTCATTACATTAGTTTCGTAGAAAATTTCGATCACTTTTTTTCATATGTATCTATCAAAAGAATCTCTAACTTTATCTTAATTGACTCAGTTGTATGTCTCACTGCCCAGCTTGCAATGCCGAAAATGAATTCAATGATTTTGTAGGATAGATGCCTATTTTTCATCAATCCCAAACGCAATTTATATGGGTCGGCCATCTATCCCCTCTATGGGATAGATGTCACTAAATTTAGAGGTTTGCAAAAGTCCTTAATAATTTGAATATATCAAAGACAACGTATTTTACTTGACATAAATTTGTAGACAACATTCCCAAGAATAAATTTGTTTCATAAATAAAATGTTTCGATGTTTATTATTGAAGTTATGCGATTTCGAAAAGTGGGGCATCTATCCCGGTTTCACCCTACACAACATTTTTAGTCAAATTACGTTAGAGTAATTGGCTTGTTGGTGGTATTTATTTACTAATGTGTAGTAAGACTAAGTTAAGAGTTCAAATCGATAGTTACCAACGGCATTCGTATTCTTTTTGTACTCTTTCATGTTGCAACAGTTGGTTAAATAATGAATAGTATCGATTGTGGTAGGTAGGTACCTAGCGATGGCTTTAGAGTAACTTTTTCAAAGTTTGTTGTTCAGCAACAACTTATTGAATGACTTTTATATACACAGCTAAAAAGTTTGTAAACTGTATCATTTCACGTAGGTATAGTCATGGTTGGTACACCTTACATTCATACTTAGTGATTTTAAAGCTGCGTATGATAGGTATATTGAAAACACATATTTCATAAACGTAAAACAATAAAAATAAGCTCACGTATATTGTTTCAATCTGATTTTGATCTTACATTTACGGACGGACACATTAAAAATATTGTAAACAATTAGAAACTGAGACGACGCGACGCGCCGGAACAAACTCAGCTGACATTATAAAACCTTTACTATTAATTTACTTAGGCACATCAGTGCAGCAATTTGTTTATAATTATTTTGATGTGATAACTGTGCCACATCTGGCCGCTCAAACGCTCACCTTGGTTTAATTTAGATCTTCATGAAAATGTTTGAAAATCGCTCGTAAACCGGACCTTACGTCATTATCGACTGCTTTATCAAAATAAACTGAGTCTGTTTGAAACATCATCCTCCCGGGTAGTTAAATCGTGATAAAATTAACAGCAATTTAGATAGTTTCGAGGACGGATTCGCGAAGCCACGATTTCTTCTACTTTCTCTACGAAATATAATGAGAATGTTATTCGATGATAATGTCTGATTTCAATAACATAATGTTACAGTTAAGATTTCAGAATATACAGAGAAGATCGATTAAGTAACTCAGAAGTGAAGAATTAAAGTTCAGACCTCAAGTATTTACACAACAAGTAATGTAGTGGTTGCTACCAATATCCATTTCCTATGCAACAGCAAAATGTGAATACGCCAATAAATACTGACGTATGTAAATTGGCCTTTCGAATATTCGGCGTCGAACCCGGACCTCCGGCGAATGACAGCGAATCGATACGCCGCCATGCGTCGCTTTAATAAATAATCAAACCTGCAAACTTCCACGTAGTAGTTATGGTATACGAATGATAGTAAACTAAGGTCGGTAGCAAGTCAGTGAGAGAGTGGAGAGAGTCATAGTTTTCATCATCAACCTATATACGTCTCACTGCTGGGCACAGGCCTCACCTTAACTATGAGGTGGTGCGAGCATACTCCACCTCGCGGGCTCAGTGCGGATTGGTGGAGGGGTGTGTGTAAGGTAAGTGACCAACCTTACTGTCAGATGTTATTAAGCCTCCCGACTCCCGAGGGCCACCGACCAGGCTTAACGACTAAGACCAACAGCTTTACGTGCCTTCCGAAGCACGGAGATGCTTGTAAATGGACGTCACATTTGTGGTCAGAATGGTCACCCATCCCAAACATGACCGAGCCGTAGGTTGCTTAACTTTTGGTATCACTACCAAAGCGCTGAAACCACCACAGTCATAGTTGTACTTAGTCAAATTAAGAGTTCGTTACACAACCTAGTTGAACGACGAAAACGTGCAATGAAATAGTAGATATAGTTAACTATATTGTACCTGCAACAGCTTGATATTTTTTTTTATTAGCATTTCAATGCTCTTGGAGTAAAAGTACCTGTTAAAGACCTACTAAGTAACGAGTTCAGAACACAAACTCAAAGGTATTGAGAGTTCTCTAGAGGAGTACCTACCTATTAACTTTAGTGGTGCTTACCCAATACCTAGTAAGAGTTGAAAAATTGTTAATTAACTAATTTCAGAACAGATATGTCTTCAACGTTCATCAGACGTCTATATTTGGACTGGGATTGCATTCCAACACTGGGTTTTTAACTCCTTCCATTCGAAACAATTCGCTTACGAATTCAGTATAATTGATGGAATCAGGCGTTACTTTGCGCATTTTGCTTTAAATTTCCACTAAACGACGCCAGCGCAGGAACCAAAATACATCTAACTGTAATCACCTGAAAAAGCTAGAGCTGGAAGTCGCAGGACTCACAATACCTACAATTCACAACGTGACACAGAAGATGCACCTGGAATCACAACACTGACACCAACAAAACACTCCACGCGTTTCACCACTACACTGGCGCTGGCGTCGTTAAGTAGAAATTTAAAGCAAAATAATCCTCTTTCTCAGCTTTACGAATTCAGTCCCACAGCGAGCAGTATCGTGGGTAGGTAACATGGTAACTTTCACAGTTATACATAATTTAGAATTAAGTCCCCAGATGAATAATTTAGGTGGTGTTTATTTATAATCTGCGGAAGTCGAATTCTGAGTTTTGAACTCTAATTTAACTTAATTACACAAATAAATTGAGTAATAATTTTTGTAAAACTTTTATTCGTAAAAAATTTCGGGTTTTAATTTCATGGATTTATTTTACATAGATAACGATAATAATGAGTCCGTATTTGAAATTCTATTCGCACAAAACAAAGTAAATTTGTAAAAGGAAAGACCGAACGCTTTGAAATCAGACATTTTACGCCAGTAGGTAGGTAGCCTTTGTCAAGTAAGAAATTATACAGGGAATGTAGAGTCCGAATAGTGACTCAATTTATTCATATTTCAATAGCTCGAGTTTACTTAACTTATGTAATGCCTTTGCTAGGCTTTGTAGTACTTTCAAGTAATAAGTACCATTGTTCAGTCAGCATCGAAACATTGTTAAGAGCATACGTGTTAAATCGTCTACGTCTATACATCTGTAAGAGTTGCCTAATTTTGAACCTTAGTTATATTGATATTGATGCAACATTGCTGCGAGTGATTAACTGTGCAGTTATTACAAATTGGTGCGTGTCTTTGTGTTGCGAACGTTGTGAAGCGAAGTAGTGGACTGTCTAACCGTCCTTGTTCATCTCAAGAGAATCACTATGTCTGTCGCGCGAAGTCCACCTGCCGCGTTTGGCTCGCAACCGGATTTACGCCACCAGTATCGTGACATGGCAGATGACTTTGTTAATACCCGAAAACGTAAACAACCCGATGATGGCGTAGATATGCTGATTGATAAAAATTTTAAAATACTTGAGTCAAAGTGGGATGACTGGAGCAGTAAAATGTACAAGATGATAACCGATTCAATTGCCACAACGGTCAAAACATCTATCACAGATGAACTTACGAAAATCTCGAACACTATGGCGGACATGAATGTGTCGTTACAGAAACTAAGTTCAGAAAATACGCTGATCCGTGAATCTTTATCAGATTTACAGACGCGAGTTACCGTGTTGGAGGAATCTGCTTCTTTTTCATCGGAACAAATGAATGAACTGAAAGGTCGTGTGGTGGATTTAGAAAAACAAGTTTCGGATACCTGCCAAGTACCTAGTCAAGTATCTGCACTTCAAAACAAATTGGACACAATGGAGCAGCAGGCTCGTGAATGTAATATCGAAATCGCGAACCTACCCGAGCGACGGAATGAAAACCTTTTGACACTTGTGGAACAGCTGGGAACTGTTATAAAGGTACCAATACCGGCCGCCCTGGTGATAGCTGTGCACAGGGTCCCTCACGCCTTTCAAAATAGCCCCCGACCCAAAAACGTCATCGTAAAATTGGCTAGTCGAATCCTGCGAGATAACATTGTGGCTGCTTCACGATTGATGAAGGGTCGATTAACCTCTGATTTGCTGTCAATACAAGGAACAGTGCAAAAAAATTATGTTAATGAACATTTAACATTGCAGAATAAGCAATTGTTTCGGTCAGTTAGGGAGGAGGCGAAAACAAACAACTACAAACACGTTTGGGTCAAACATGGCGTTATTCTTGTGCGTAAAACTGACACTTCACCTATACAAGCCATTCGTAATAAGCAAGAGATTTCAAAGATTAAATAGTTTTATGGGGTATAGATATGTATTACAAATCATATTTTTCTGTTACCTACATATATGTGATGACATTTGTTATTACTATTTCCTGCATTCTAAAGTAATCTTAGTTTGTTTTTCTGTATGGTCGACATTCATTTATTTTCATAGCAATAATTCATTAAATAGGTCATATTATGATGCTTCGATTAAAACTATATGTAATAATAATCTAATGCAAACTTACACGTATAAACAATATAACTTGACACATTCAATTAAAACGGTAAATTATACCAATGTGCGTTTTCAATTGTATTTACTTTGTAAGTATAATTTCAGGTTACAAATACATTTTTCACTAGTTATATTTTTACCCGTACTATTTATTGTGTCTGAATATCGTAAAAATGGGTTCTAACATGATTTCCATTTATTATCAGAACTGTGGAGGTTTAAAAACCAAGCTTAATACTCTTTTTATGAATATCTTGTCACATAATTATCATGTCATTATATTAACAGAAACATGGCTTAATGACAGCATATTTGACAATGAAATAGTGGATCAACGTTATCAGCTGTTCCGCTGCGATAGGGATCTAGCGGCGACCGGCCGGGACGACGGCGGCGGCGTTATGGTGGCGGTTATCCGCGGTCTAGGCGCGCGCGCCGTGCGCCTCGCCTCGAACATGCCCCGGCCCCCCGCCTATGGAACTGAGGAGACCACGCCACTGATCCCATCAATAATAGACACCGTATCCATTGAACTTAAATTAGGTAATGAGTGGCACTTTATAAATGCAGTATATATTCCACCTAGCCAACCCAGTTACGTCTATGAGTCATTTTTAAATTATTTACAAAATTTATTACAACTACAACTAAACATAAATAACTATCATTTATTTGGGGACTATAATTTACCGACTATTGACTGGGTTTATAATACAACTAGACATTTTTTAGAGCCAATGACAAATAACTCGCACGTACCTAATACATATTTGATAAATTTCATATCACTTGTAGGCGGATTCCAACTCAATAACTTGTATAACGATAAATCTAGAATATTGGATCTGTATATTACAAATTCTCTCGATAATGCCTTAGCAGCTTCTCCAGCGTATTTATTGCCTCCAGTTCCTCATCATCCCCCGTTCTGCGTAGCTATTCCGTGTCAAGCTAGAATAACGGGCATAATAGGAAAGCCATACCAACAGTACTGTTTCAAGAAAGCTGATTACACTCAAATTAATGATGAGTTATCAAAAATTGACTGGGACGTATTATTTTTGGACAAGACAATAAATGTAGTGCTTGCGGATTTCTATGAAACATTATATGATCTTATTAAAAAATATGTCCCCAGAAAAACTATTAAATCCTCACATTACCCAGTATGGTTCTCTCCGGCATTAATACATATACATAAAAACAAAAATCGTGCATGGATCAAATGGAAAAAATCCAATAGCCAATTAGATAGGTTGAATTTTTCTATATACAGAAATCGATTCAAAATCGAATGTGATAAATGCTACTCTAACTATATTAGATTAGTAGAAAATAGCATCAAAGACAACATTAAGTATTTTTGGACATACATTTCAAATCGAAAAAATTGCTCAGATATTCCAACACAATTACACTTTAAAAACAAAACAGCAAATACTCCGGCTGACATATGTAATTTATTTTCATGCTTCTTCCAATCTGTTTTTGAAAGTTCGTCAGTCCCAGTAGATTTTAGCTTTGATAAAATTGATTTTAATCGTAGTTATTCGAGTCACAATGAATCAAATATCCATGATATATTAATTTCTGAATCTAGTATTCTTACCGAACTTCAGTCTTTAGATATTACCAAGGGACCGGGAACTGATAATATTCCTGCTATATTTTTAAAACAAATTGCTAAAACCATAAGTAAACCGCTTTATTATATTTACAACAAATTTCTTGAGGTTGGTGAATTCCCTGACATATGGAAATTGGCTAGAATAGTTCCAGTATTGAAGAACGGTTCAAAACAGGATGTGGAAAATTATAGGCCGATTTCTATTCTACCTACAATGTCTAAAATTTTTGAAAAACTAGTGCGCAATGAAATATATCCTATACTTCACAATAATATTATTCAACAGCAACATGGATTCATTCAAAAAAGATCAACTACCACTAACTTGCTAGCTTATACCTCTCAACTTTTCAATGCAATGGATGAAAACAAACAAATAGACTGTATATACACTGACTTCAGGAAGGCCTTTGATCGTGTAGATCACAAAATATTGCTGGAGAAGATTGCTTTTAATGGTATAAGAGGAAATTTATGGCGATGGTTTAAATCCTACATTAGTAACCGAACGCAGAAGGTAGTAATTCGTGGCTTTGAATCTGATGCAGTTTTAGTCACATCCGGCGTTCCCCAAGGATCTATCCTTGGACCACTCCTTTTCATATTATTCATTAACGATATACATACCTGTTTCTCTTTTTGTCACTTTTCGCTTTATGCTGATGATTTGAAAATTTTTCATACTATATCTGATCACAATGACCATTTACGCTTTCAAAACGACTTAGACTCCTTTAGTAAATATTGTGACCTTAACAAATTAAGCCTTAGTATTAACAAATGCAAATCAATTACCTTTACTAAGAAAAAGCTCGTTAGCATTTTTCCATACAAACTAGGTAATTTTGTTTTGGAAAAAGTTAATTGTATAAGGGACCTAGGGATATTGCTCGACTCAAAGCTACATTTAGACAATCATATAGAACATATTATTAATAAAGCTTTTAAAATATTTGGTTTCGTAATCCGTGCTTGTGAACATTTTAAATCTCCAAAAACTTTTATACACTTATATAAGTCTCTCATAAGATGTCAATTAGAATATGCCGTACCAGTCTGGAATCCTTATTATCAAAAATATAGTGATGCAATTGAAAACGTACAAATGAAATTCTTGCGATGTGTTAACTACAAATGCTTTCACAGCTACTCAACATATGACCTATTATTACAAAAATATAAATTATTACAACTCAAAGATAGACGAATATTACTAGATATGATTGTACTCTATGATTTATGTCATAATAAATACGATAGTAACGAACTAACAAACAGTCTGCGGTTTTCAGTTCCGAGAAATGCTTCTTTTCGTTCCTGTCGTAAAGTTAAAACATTTGCACTTGCGAAATGTCGTACCAATGCCGGCCTACGCTCGCCATTTAATAGGTTATTCAAAATATTTAATACTAAATTTAATGACTTAGATATACACAACTTAAAACTAAGCAAATTCAAGAGTGAGATTGTTTCAATTCTGAACTCATTAACTTAACTTCTCTTATGCATTCTTAATACCATTTACACATTTTGTATTGTTTGCTCTTAACATCGTTAATTTTATAATATTAATATGTGGACAATGTTGTTGGTCCTACAATAAAATTACATTCTGTTACTTACCGTATTAATAATAAAACATTGTAAGACTGTTTTTTGTCCTAAATAAATAGAAAAAAAAAAAAAAAAAAATTGTTAGAAATGTTATTTTATTGACTTATGGGAAAAATACAGTTTTAACATTACATAATAAAAAGGTCATTAAAATAACACATAAGCCAATTAAGTTTCCTCAGGTTAAATAATACATAGAGTGAACCAATTATTTTTTTTTGAAAACATTAAGATATGTGAAACTATAAAATTATAAAAAGATGACATAATGCAAAAAAAAATCTTATTATTTGGGCAAGTTATGCGTTTAAACTTATCAAAAGTTGACGCAAACAAAGATGCACTTAGTCCTATAAAGTGGCACATGAAAAAAACATTAATGACGGGTACTTAAACGGGGACACCTAATAAAAATGTTAGCTAAAAGATAAGGAGAGTCTACAAGATTATGCAGCAATTTGTAAAGAAAAAACTGGTCCCTTTTAATACGCCGACTATGTAATGGAGAAACAATTTTAAGGTGGGTGCAAGATATAGGGTTTTACATTTAAAATTGAGATGTTTAATTAACTTCAGTCGAATAGGTAAATTTAATTTTATCAATGTATTTCTCATAATGCAGATTCCACACTACAGACGCATATCCTAAAATTGAACGTACAACGTACAACCATTAAACAAAAGTATAAGGGTGGAGCAACATCTAAAATTGGTTGGGATTTCAATGCTACGGTTTTTCAGTTATAAAACGAGGTGGATCAGGCCCTGTGCAGGGTAGGCAAAAAAGCTCTCATTACTGCGCACTGAATATTCAATGTGTGCGTGCAATATAGCTACCGTTTTACATTTCAATTTCGCAGGATCAAAACACCTAAAGTATAATTAAACTTTATAATATTAGTATAGTAAAAACCTTATACTGGCTAGGTAATAAGTTTGCTTGATTTCTCCATTGATTCTACCATTTCGTTTAAGATTCGTATAGGAAACGATTAACCCGACGTATGAGTATTTTGTAATGGAAAACAAAATATTCGTACGTCGGGACACGCATTTAAAAAATCAAAACGTTATCATTTTGGATTTTTCGCTCTATTAGAAATGACAACTTATTTTGAAACGAAATCTACATACAGCCTGAGCATTGTGGCGATTACTTCTTCCGCTCATAAATCACCGCCGTAAAGTCGCATTTCATCTGGATTGATCGGAATACAACTAATGCTACAAAGGAAAATGTATTTTCAATATACTGCTCTCATAAGCCAAAAAGCGTCATCTCAAAAAAACGAGTTTCGAGAAAATTTATGTTTTAGGTTTTTGAGTTCGCGTCAACTAAGGAAAGTATTTTAAAAATTACTTGAACAAAATGTTAGACAGCCTAACCAACAGTTTTTATTAATGTTATTGAAAAATTAAAAAGTCTGTTTTTTTACCTTATTTTTGAGATACCGCTATTAGGCTTCATAATACTTTTTTATTATTATGAGTAACCGCTTTTTGTTTAAGTGTGTTCATAGGAGTTTCCATACAAATGTTTGTTATTTACAATTATACTTAAAAATCTTACTTAACGAAATAAAACGGGAAAAAAATGCAATAAGAAAGAACTTTTATGTACTTCAGACAAACATACTAAAAAGTTAAAACATTTGAAAATACGTATCGATGTCAGAAATCACTCTGAAGTAGGCAGCTCCCTCCAGAAAGACAGTCTAATGCCTGGTATTATATTTTGAAGGGTTTTTAAGATATTGTTCTTCATCAATTGGGAAATTCCGTTAAGTGTGGTTTTCTTCTTTAGATTTGTTGTAATTTTTTCGATTCCTTGAATTTGTTCTTAAAATCTTTATTTTTTTGAGCTAGTATCATCATGAACCTTGTGTTTCTTTGTGACATTGCAATAAGTAAGATTCATTAACAAATATAATAATTTTAATTTGTCGGTGTGATTAACACTAATCCCAAATCTGGGGGCACGGAAGCGCACGGGCACTACCTACCTTTTCTCGAAGCGCTTCGTCGTTTTTTTGAACCCTCATAACTTGGGTTTGGATTATGCTAGATCAACAAAATTTTCGGGATATATTGTCAATAGCGGACTTATTGAACATATTAAGTTTTAATTACATTAGCTTTTATACTTCAGATTTTATTTATATCTAAAAAACGCTGATTTCGTCACTGACTCACTGATGATCATCAAAATTATTAAGGTATTTCCTAATGTCCTAGAAAGCTGAAATTTTGTATGTAAGCTAGTATTAGCACACAAACAACAAAAAAAATATAAAACTTGTAACTTTCATCCCCCAACCCCTTAAACTAGGGGATGGGAGTTTGTATGAGACCTGTAATTTTAAATTAAATTTTGATAACGCTAGAGGTCTAATCTAATAATCTAAAACTTGGTGCCCCCAGATATATATATGTATAGGTACTCCTTGTTAAGAAAAAAAAAGAAGAAAAAAAAATATTATAATCAATTTACAAAAAGAAATGAAATCCACACGTTTTTGGTGGGATTAAAACTCTCTAGTACCAATAATTTAGGAGTCCTTTCTAGGACGGACATACTGACTGAGTCAGACAGACAGACAAACATGTCGAAACTTTAAGTTATTGAATTATGTAGTAGGTATGTACGAAAAGATTGTCAAAGTGTCACATTATCTAATAGCATAAAATTAAAATATTACTAAAAATCGATTGTATTTGCATGCATAATTGTATGCAACCATAGACGACAAAATGTTTCTAATTCTACTTTTATTCATTTGGCAAATAAAGCTTTGGTTGAACTATTTAGAAGAACCTATCAGCTGAATATTGTCAACTGCAAATAACATTAATTAGGCGATAATGTTTCTAAAGACAACAGTTATTTCAATGAAAATAGAATGGTTAAAATAACCATAAGTATGTATGAAATTGACTTTAAGTTCTGATTTATCGCTAAATAAGAAACAATAACTTCAAATACTTTGTGGTAGCTTACCTGAGCACCTAATATCACACTTATCACACCAAATACTTGCTATTTACACCAATTTCTAATTATTAATGATTATATCACCCGCACGACCTGTTTACTTCGAGCAAAATAAACAAGATCTGACAAGTAATAATAAAAAATAAAAATTGAGTAATATATTGAGATAATACTTCAAAAAAATAAAGGATGCAGCACTTAATAATAATTACAATAAAAATAAAACATGGAAACACTAACTTTGGTAAACCTTCAATTGACAGATAGTTTGCACTTGACTTCACCCTTAACGCTTAAGTAATAGCGTTTAATTTTGTGAAACAAACTGTACGACTGCAGCGGTATATCACATCTGTGCGAACTATATTTTCGCCTAATTTTACTAAGCGCTAGAGCAGTATCTCAACATATACCGCTAATCTTCTTAAAATTTTGCTAGTACAAATTATAAGATCTTTCTAAGTGATTCCACTGTAAGTAAATATACGGCCATTATGATTAAAAATAATGATATACCTCTCAGCCGCTTAGTATTATCGTAAAAATTTGAGATATGCAACATTTTGTTAGTGGATTTACGGTGGTTTCAAGATGAGATAGAGCTATTTAGTTTCATGTAACAGGTAGAGATTTTTTTAAGCTATCAGATGCACAAAAAATCAGATATAGGCCGATTTTTGACATACCCTTTTTTGGCTTATAAGGGCAGTATAATACCGTTCTGCATTCATCTTTCAACTGTTACCGGAAGTATGGAAACAAAGTTGACGCGTGGTGGTTTAAGAGTTTAACTATTTAATTAATATCATTTACCTACTTACTTGGATATAGATATTTAAGCATGTAGGAGTGAGGGGCTTTCAAGAACGACCAAGTTTTGCAAACTTGCAATGTAAGAGGCGGGATGAGTTTTAACAAACGTCATATGAACATTACTTACTTATTCGTAGTAAATGTTGTTGTAAAAAAAATTGTTAGCTGAATAATTCAAAACATTACTACATTAACGCTAGTAATAATCTTCTTCAAGAGCGTTTCGTATTAAGTGATTTGTAATTCCCAATATTTTTTGTCCTAAATTAAATAATGACTTAAAATTCCAATCCACGTCCTAAAATTTACAGTCTTTGATGAGATTTAAAGTTCAAAAGCCAAGCCTCGCTTCGTTTCGTAGCTGTGATGTTAACAACCGATTGTTAACAGTAAACAATAACCACGGGCCTTACACCCAATGGACAAGATAATTTCGTTACGTCTGAAAATTGTCCTGTAAGTATATAAAAACGGTGAAGTGCGTTATCCACTTTCGCATTATAATTTCGTGCTTTACGTCATAAAATAACAATCTTTAGACAAGTTTAAATTGTAACGCTCTACAATTAATAATTTGACGACCACTTTGGTGTAATGGTCAAGAAGTTGACTATTAACCAAGAGGTCGCGGGTTCGATCCACGCACTGTACAAACATTTGTGTGCATAAACATGTCTGTTTGTACTGATCTGGGTGTTATATGTATTTATTGGAGTTTATTCGTAATACCACTGTTGATTTTTATATCTGTAACACAAGTGCTTAAGCTACTTACCACGGAGTCAGATCAAATTATGTGATGTTGTTGTTTATGTTATAAAAAATATTAACTTTTGAATCTCGTTCAGAATTCTCTCAGATTTAAACTTTAAAAAGCTTTCAACAGTATGGGATCAACTACATAATACGAGTATACTTACAAAGATATCAAAGTGGTATAGTTAAAGCAATGTCTGAAAACTAAAAAGTATGTAAAGTTCTATGGTATTTTAAAATAGGACACATACAGTAGCTGCCGGCGCCTTATTGCATTTTCATCACGTAAAGTAATACCTTAAAATGTACCATGCTTGCGGAGTCACCATACAAAAAAAAGTTTAAATTAAAAACCACTTTTTAAAACCTTTTTTGTTCCATTTCACATTATGCCGAAAGATGGCGTTGTGAGTACACTAGATTTGCGTGAGCTGAGAGTCCATGTTAAGAAATACTGGATTTCCAATGTGATGACCAACGAATGTAACCTTAAACACCTTATTATGGGATGTTGGAAGTTATTCGTGTTGTGTAAATACCCGAAGCGGCAATCGATATCGACGCCCATTAGCGCGACGCGGATATAACTTGCTTGTTAAACGACACTGGCTTCTGTGCGTCTATATTCGGTTGAATAACTTTTGGGGAAAGGAATATAATGTTTTGAGATATAAATATGCTACATTAGATCCCACCAAAAACAAACATGACATCATGTTTATTGTTGTCGAGTGTTTATGACTTAAGAGTACCTTGAGAAAAAGGTATCAAATCAAATAACATAATAATAATAATATAATAATATTTATTTAATGCACAAGTACATTAAAACACAAAATACAATTGAAATAATTAAACCTTGAGCAGTTTGCATTGTGCAATTTGAAGATTGCAACATGTAGAGCCAATCCCTAACTCTCCTTACCCTATATGTATTTCAGTCTAAGTGTGTGATTCCGCCGTTTTGCTTCACACACAAAATTAAAAGACTACTGAACTAACTTGATTGAACTAAAAAAAATATTACAATATTTTAACATAAAACCGCTGAAGCCTGAAACATAATTAATTAACAGCAGCAATTTTCCGTTGAGTTCATATTATCTATCTAAACATTTGAAAGGTCATTAAGGTTATCCATAATTACACCCTACCCTAGTGACACGCGAAAAGTAGGCTGGTAGGGTAATCTTTTTAATGTAATCACTAAAACAACAATTTGGAAACTTCCAATTACGAGTGATAATAATTTTAATTAGCAGTCGTTATGTACACACGCATAGGTACTTAGCCGCAATAGTACCTACATTAAATTAATTGAAGAGCTTTGCTAAATGATTAATTATTCGCCGCAGGACTAGTAAATGGAATACGTTATTTTCATGATTAATGAACATAGGAAAAGCTTTCGCCGTGTCAATTGGCATAATTGAATTAACATTAATTTAGGTAGAATGAAACTTAGTTGACAGAGCGAGTACGGTATTCTACGCGCTGTTAAGGTTTTTTCATATATATAATTTCATATAATACTAAATAAAACAAATAAAAAACAATATTTATTTAATAAAGCACACAGTTACGATTTAAGATATTTATCTTTATTGATCTGACCTGTATTCTATCTATACTTCACAGATTAGTGTATAACTTTCTTGAAGATCTGTACATTTTACAAGAATGATTTCATTTGCGACCAAAATCTAGACACTTTTCTACCTACATAATGTATCTATCTATCTACATATACATACGAAAGTGTACAATCAAGCTCGGTAGCGAACTGGTAGCTGGAAGGGAAGGGCCATCCTTCCGGTGCCTCACCCTTTGCTAACCTACTAAAATCATAAGTCAACAGATACGGGAAAATAACCTTCAGTGTTATTGTATGTATTTAAAACGTAGAGCAGTTAAACTTTAGCTAGGTAAAAACTAATATAGTCTTGTGATATTTTTTTTATCGTAGGAGTAGAATATGTACTATACTTATTTAATGCCCTTCTTTTTACTAAGTAACTTTATTAATTTTCACTAGAAGGTGACAATAAATCATGGTTTGTTAAAACAATATAAGCTTTGAATACTAGTTTTATGTGTATTGTTACTACACATAATATACGTTAAAGGTCAACAATTCTAGTCAGCAAACAAATCAGAGCTAACCTAAAGCTTTAGTGATTAATAGTGGCAACGAGAACAATAGATTGGGACTTCAAACCATTAGCACTATGTAACATATTTAGTTAGGTACTAGTAGTATGAAATTTATTACGTACTGTATTATAAATTGCTCATGTTTCTTGTAGGTTCGAGTATTTATAGATCTGCAGAAACACTGTTTAACACGAAAACAAACTATGACGTTCAAATTGAACGGAGATGAGCATGCTATGCTAGATAAATTTACTGTGAGTGGTGTAAACAGCTGGCCGCAAGAATAAAACCTTTTATTAAAAACTTTTACCAAAGTTTTTTCTTACTAAATATAAACTAGACTAAACATGAATCGTAGCTAAGGATTTGATCATCTACGAATGACTACGACTGAGAACAACCCGAATTGCGTAGCGACTACGAAACTGCTACTTCGTAGCACCGGCCGCATAATTGTTTTATTAATAGTCGTAGTGAGACTTACTAATGTTTATGTATGTGGCGGAGCCACTTGACGCTAAATTATTTTTGGACTATGTGTAAATACTTTAACACTTAACGACCGTAAAAGAAGATTGTTGTAACAGCTGTCATTACACATTTTTCATCTGTCTCGACCAACCGTTTTTCTTGGTCGCGATTTTCCATAATTAGTGTACAATAATTTACCCGATTGCCATTCATATCATCTTTTCGCACCTTCTCTTTTGTAAATAAGCACACACTGTAGATAAACTGTACAGTTCGTTTGTACATAACCTGACGCAGTTTTTCTATACTGACACCCAGCAACGTGTTTATAAGTATTATACTTTTGTGGCGCTGTGAATATGATAAGAGCCAAGGTCCCCAAGGCCTGGCCGGACCTAACACAAGACAGCGGGAGGCTAGCACCACGGGCCCTACTACGTACAAGTACCTATATTCTGTCAAACAGGCGTTTTCCAACCTAAGTGAGATTACAGCCTATCAATAAGCTAATTAATTACTTAAGCAGAAACGATGGCGCATGAGATATTAAAGCGCAAGAGTGTGTGTGCAATAGTTATACCTGCCTACACTTTGTAAATTTATCTGTGCGTATAGTGCCGACTCTAGTCGTATGCCCCTTTACTTGTATGCTCCGGTCCTGCCATGACTAGACTAGAGATCAGCCACGCCGCCAAATATTTGAAAGAAAGAAAACATTTTTATTCAGTATCTCATATTTTACCAAATAGAAAAACACATTCAAAATCACCTACACAAGATACTGAAAAGGTGGGCGGCACAGCATGTGTCGTAGCATCTAAGGAATGCCACGACGCTGGTCTTCCGTGGACTCCGAGCTACCTCTGTAAGACATATCAGCTCGACTGGGAATATGCGACGCGGCTAGACCAACGAGGATGTAAAAAGTCCTTTGAGTTATCAAAGACAAAGCAAGCAAAGAGTTGAAGTTCCCTTTAAACATGATTTTTGTCTAGTAAAACAAATTATTAAACAATCATTAAGTCAAAGGTGACCCTGGGCCCGTGTTTGAATAAACACATATCCATCTATATATCGTATAGTTGTTAGTAGAACCCATCATATACCGCAATAGGCAAGTGTCTGTCCACCACTGGTAGTCAAACAATGCGTGACTTATTTCATTAACACCGCTTTCAGGAGCGCGCCCAGTCGCGTGACGCATGCCTGAACTCCTGAAGTGATGGCCACCATTGTGCTGAAGCATTCACGCGGGTTAATGATTTGCGATTGTCTTTTTACAGAAAGCTGTTTCGGAGTCATTATGATTTATAGTATCAAGGCAAGGTTTTGCGTGCTTTCATTTAGGTACATTTTAGGCCATGAATACTGAGTGATCAAGTATTTATTCGTGTTCAAAAACTGGTTAAGTGCGAGTGGGATTTTTATTGAGTTCCTGTTCGTAAACATTCTGTGTGAACCTTTAACACTTAGTAGGCAGATAGTTCAATAAGTACATTACAAATATTGCGCTTTCATCTTATCGAGGAAGCTTTTAGTGGGTCTTAGTAACTTTACTTACTAAGCTTTCAGCCCATTAGCAACTTTTATATGTCATATCTAATCGGATCTTCATAAATCTGTAACTACTTAAAACTTGAACTGCAAGTCGTTTAGGATTAGAATTTTGTTTTGGAAACTTTAAAGTACTTCGGTTGAAGCTTTGCTTTATGCTCATGCATGAAATATGAATCCGAGGCGCGCCGCGTGGCTAATAGGATTCGCCCATCACGCGGGCGCGACCGCTTACTGAAGGAAGTAACAACATTATTGAACATGGAAACTTACGGAATGAGACAACAGACTGGCAGTAGTGGCACGGCAGGTATTAACCTAGAGAACAGTATGTTTCCCGCAATAACAGGGAAATAATTGACAAAAAGAAGACTAAAGTCTTAACGGCTTGCAAAGGTCAGATCGCCTCGTTTTTTTTTTTAAATCTAGCGCAGAATAACGGGATCAAGGTAAGTATATCTCGCTTACTGGTGATAAAATACGGGCTTAGGGGGTGACTCGGGCACTCAAAATCTTACCCGTGGTCGAGTTTACCACTTTTAGATTTTGATGTAGGGAACTCGACCGAAGATTTAATGTTTGTTGCCGAGTTTACTTCTTAAATTATTTGTAATAGTCAATTCGGCCGTCAACTTGAAAACGACGACTTAGCTGTGAAATAAGTAAAATAAATCAAAGTTAACATACATGTACCTAACTTGTTTAATCATAAAAATATACAATAATTCAAACTATTTCTGTTAACATTCTCTGGAAACAATAAAAATAATATACATTGTAAAAATAACGACGAATTGGATGTGAAATAAATCAAATTAAACATACCAATAACTTGTATAATCAAATATACTATAATAAACAGATGCCTCGTTGGTATAGTGGCAAAGTTTCTGCCTTACATCCGAGAGGTCCTGAGTTCGAATCCCAGGTCGAGCCAGAACTGTTTCTGATATTTTCTGTCATGAATTTCTTAAAAAGAGCTCGAAGTCGGGAAATTGGCGGTGTTACACCCCCGTGCCTCGGAAATCACATTAAGCCGTTGGTCCTGCGCCTCATCTCTCTCCGGTCATATCGGATTGCCGTCTCACCGAACTTTGATAGTGGAGGAACAGAGAGTGCACCTGTGCATTGCGCTCACACTTGTGCACTATAATAAGGGTAGTATTGAAACGTACTGAAGGAAGTAACAACATTATTGAACATGGAAACTTACGGAATGAGACAACAGACTGGCAGTAGTGGCACGGCAGGTATTAACCTAGAGAACAGTATGTTTCCCGCAATAACAGGGAAATAATTGACAAAAAGAAGACTAAAGTCTTAACGGCTTGCAAAGGTCAGATCGCCTCGTTTTTTTTTTTAAATCTAGCGCAGAATAACGGGATCAATAAAATAATAAAATCATAAAATCAATAAAATCAATTTATTTTTGTAATTAGGCTAACAAATTAGCACTTTTACACGTCCCAACATATAAATTGACCCTACCACCGCTTCGGGACAGTTTGGGCCAGTGCTGAGAAGAAGCGGCGCAAGAAACTCAGTCACTATTGTCATTGCCTCTTTTCAAAATTGATTTACAATAATTGTAATTGTTTTCATTTAAACATTTCCATATATCTTTGTCATTTATATAATCATCAATTTTATAATATCCTTTCGACATTAATACATCTTTTACAACTGTTTTAAATTTATCTAAAGGCAATGAAATTAAATTTTCAGGTAATTTATTAAAAAATATTACACATCTACCCATAAATGAGTGACCAACTTTATGAAGCCTAAAATGTGGAACGGCAAGCCTATTTTTTTGTCTTGTGTTGAAGTTATGCAAATCGCTATTTTTAGGAAATAAGTGTAAGTTTTTTCGAACGTAAATTAGGTTTTCGTAAATGTATTGCGAGTAAACTGTAAGTATTTTAACTTCTTTAAACAATTCTCTAAGTGTTTCATTTGATTTAAGTTTATAAATAGCCCGCACGGCTCGTTTCTGCAATACGAAAATTGTCTCTATATCTGCAGCTGAGCCCCATAGTAAGATGCCGTATGACATGATACTGTGAAAATAACTAAAATAAACTAGTCTTGCCGTTTCAACATCAGTCAGAAACCTTATCTTTCTTACAGCGTATGCAGCGGAGCTTAGTCTCTTTGATAAGGTCATGATATGAGGACCCCACTGGAGCTTATCATCCAAAGTAATTCCCAAAAAAGTTGCAGTATTTGAAGTAACTAGTTGTTCATCCTTAACAACAACCCTTGTTGGAACTTGTCGGACATTGGGCATTGTAAACTTAATGCATTTAGTTTTGGTCGCGTTAAGCAATAAATTGTTAACGGTGAACCAATGAAGTACTCGCGAGAGAGTACCATTTACATCGTCAAACAATTCTTTACCCCTTGGAGTTTTAAAAAGTAGTGAAGTATCATCAGCAAATAACACTATCTCACAAGCACCGTCGACAAAGTATGGAAGGTCATTAATATATATTAGAAACAGTAACGGTCCCAATATCGAACCCTGGGGCACACCCATAGTGAGAGGTGCTCCAGGAGACTCTGCTCCATTGATAGAAACCTTTTGTGTTCTCTCAGTGAGATATGAATTAAATAAGTTACATGCATTAGTTGATACACCATAATGGCGTAGTTTTCTCAACAGGGTCTCATGGTCAACACAATCAAACGCTTTAGAGAGGTCACAAAAGATTCCCACAGCATCATTCTTACTATCATAGGCATCAAATATATGTTTCAACAGAGCGACTCCAGCATCAGCAGTACTGCGACCCTTTGTAAAACCAAATTGTTTATTATGCAATAAATTGTTTGATGTGAAGTGAAATAGTAGCTGATTGAATATAATCTTTTCAAAAATTTTACTTAGAACCGGTAAGATTGATATCGGTCGAAAATTTGAGGGGTTATTTTTGTCACCAGATTTAAATAACGGTACTATTTTACTAAATTTCATTAAATTTGGGAATTTTCCTTCATCAATACATTTGTTAAAAATGATCGCTAAAAGAGGTGCTATGATTTCAATAATAGTTTTAATTATACATACGGATATTCCCCAAAGATCCTCGGTTTTTTTCATATTTATTTCATTGAATGCGTTCATAATTACATCGGTGCTTACGTATCTAAAGTATAGTGGTGAATCACACTCATCAATATTGGATTTGAGAATGGATTCAGACAGTTCTGCAGAAGAGTTAAGTTCTTTAGTAGTAGATGGTGCTATATTAGCAAAGTACTTTTCAAAAATATTAGCTACTTCTGCATCAGATTTAACTAGTTTACCTCCATCTTTTAATGAATATGAACGATCTTTTGTTTTATCTTTACCGGTTTCTTTGTTAATGATATTCCAGGTAGCTTTGGCTTTATTTTTTGAACCTGAAACTATCCTACGAAGATGATTCGTCTTTGCTTGGGCACAAACTTTTTTAAAGATTTTTGAATATTTTTTAACATATTCTATAATATGTGGGTCCTGAGAATGTTCTCTAATACTATACAGATCATATAACTTGTTCCTGCTTTTATAAATACCTGGTGTAGCCCATTCATTAAACTTACTTGTAAACCGATTAGACTTAACCTTTTTTTTTGTGAAAATTGATGCAAATTCGCTTTTAATTAAGTTAAAAAGATCTTCATATAAGTTGTCTACGTTACTACTACTGTTTGGTATTAATGTTTTCACACCATCAAAAATCCTATCCTTAAATCTATTTATCCTGTTTGCAGTGACTGGTCTATAAACTATATCTACTACGCTCAAGGCCGGACCAGACGGAAATGTGACCTTTTGTCCTCTATGGTCGGAGCTTAGACATTGTAAAATAGATTTATTTGTTATTTTGACATCACAAAAAATATTATCTATGCAAGTAGCCGTTGTTGGAGTCACTCTGGTAGGTTCTTCAAAAACATTATTTAGGTTATACGATTCAAAGAGATTAAGAAATCTCATAGAAATTTGTGTTTTTTTTAATATGTCTATATTAAAATCACCGCATACTACTAAATTCTTTTTTGATTTTGATGCTTTTGATAAGACTTTATCCATAGTGTCTTCAAAAAGTTGGTAATTAGCGTCTGGCGGGCTATATACGCTTATGACAATATATTGATCTAGTTCAACACATGCAAGTTCAATAGTTCGCTCAATGGAGAGAGATACAATATCTTTTCGTTCTTTACAGTTAAATTGATTTTTCAATAGAATAAGTGACCCACCTCTAGTTGTAGTCTCCCTTGTGAACGAACTACCGACCTTATAATTGTCAATACTTAACATTAATTCATAGTCCCTATACCAGTGCTCAGTCACACACATTACATGGGCGTTTAAATCTTGCAAAACTAATGATAATTCTAATTCTTTGCCAGCTAGGCCTTGTATGTTTTGATGTACAACAATAAAACTAGACCCAGCCTTTGTCTTCCCCCTTAGTTTAAAGTGTCAGAGGTTGTCAAGTTAATAATATCTAAATTAGTACTATTACTAATATGTTGACAACCATGTGATATGGTTGAGTTTAAAATACAATTAATATTATAAGCTAACAAAGTAGCTATTCGTTTTTTAAATTTAATAGGCAAGTGTAAAGAGCTGCCAGTCAAATGAAATGAATTATTAATGAATTTATTTGTGTCAAAAAACACAAATTTGTCACTGTGACGCTGAGATAAATTAAATAACAAGGTATTCAGCATATGAATACTGTTATTTTGTGTTACCGTATAATATTTTGAAAATGGTAGGGAACAGAGGATAATTTTTTTGACATTTAAATTTGTCAAAATGGTCCAATTCTTTATAATATTTTTCTTACTAACGTTTTGACTGTTCCCTAACATTAATACAATAATCGAGTTTGAGTTGAAAGAGCTGTTTCGTATACTATTTACAATTTGATCCAGTGATGTGTCTGGCATACAGTTATTAATAATTTTACAGCTCAATGACCTATTCAATAAGGAACCATAACCAATTCCTAGCTTATCTGAATATACATGAACATTAGCACATTCGTGATTAGGCTTTTGAGAGACAACATCATAAGTTTTTGAGCAGTTTAAATTTAAACTTTGTTCTAATGGACATAACTGCAAGCTTAAATCACTTGAGTCCAGTACAGTTTTCAAATTAATGTTTGGCAGGGATTTATAAATTTGGTTGGTGGAGTTTATGTTCAAAAGTTTATTTGCAGCTAGGATATGCTCAGAGATTTGTTCCTGAGAAGAGTTATATTTATACGTCATTGACTGCAATGACTCCTGCAACCGAGAGATGTCTACCTGCAACTGCCCTACTGCCTGATCATACTGCAACCTACTTTCAAGTAACTTATTTTGATAAATTTCAAGGCTATCTAACAAATCAATTTTTTCTTTTCTCAATTGTAAATTTTTAGTATAAACTTTCTGCTGCTTTATAACTTTTTTTGTTTTATTTATGAATCTATTAATTTTTATGTATTTCTTTAATCTATTTCTACCTGTCATTTTTGTTTGCCTACTGCAATGTTTACATTGGCTGTTAATATTTGTGTATGAATTGGGAACTGCTACCTGGTTGTTAGGGGTCCCAATGAGCTCCTCGTATAAGTTCATGGTCTGTGAGTAAACATGATCTTGTTTCTCTTCTTCCATATGCAGTATGGTTTTGTTGGCGTCACGCAGCTCACTTTCCAACTCATTGTTCCGGATCAGTGTCTGCTCGAAGACGCTGCTGCACTGGTCAAAGGTGCTGATGGTATGTAGAAGCTCCTCTCTGTGTTCAGTGACCTCGTGGAGACGGGCATGCAGTTCTACCAATTCATTCTTTAATTGCGCGTTAATTTCGAATGTTTTTTTAATTTCTAATTCACATTCATCGCGTTCCCTAAGGAGCTGGTCACAGAAGTCCTTAGATTCTTTTAATTCTTCCAGCGCATTTTTCAGTTTAAGGGCAGTTTCCTGGGCAGTCATCCTTCTGGTCATGGTTCCAGTTTGGGAGGTCATGTTTGATTGTAAGGTTGGAAATCTCGCCTGAAATTTTTATTAAAAAGAGTGTACAACAGTTGCTTTGGTAATATTCTAAGCAATGGGACGCAGAGGATACTTCCGTACCTATTTTTTATATTTTGTAAAATATTAAATTAAATGTTAGTGTTTACTGTTTAATAGGAAGAAAAATTGGTTTCAGAATTTCTTATTTAAACCTATATGTACTTTGTTATTTTAACCTAAAGGATTATTTGATTTCATTTGAATCGAGAGTAAACAATAAACATTAAGGACTACTCAACATAATTTATTAGAATAACAACACAGGACCGAGCAAAAAAAATCTACAGTCACCGCTCTGTCTACCGCTGCAAATGTAGGTGTAAGTAGATTCTTAAATTGTGAACAAAGACAGAAGGCGAGTGAATAAGTAGAAGAGGTGACTGCTTAGTGTTTGCGTGTTTTTTTTGTCTGCGGCGTTAAGTTGTTATCTTCAACTTTACTTCCACATATACGTCAAGTAAAGAGAGGCACAACAGGACCGAAATGTTGTGAATATTGACGTAGCTCACATTGGTGAGCGTTGTGCAGAGTAGAAGTGTCAGTGTTTTGTATTCCACAGCGATAAACTAACGGCAAAACAGTTATTCACACGGACCCTTGTTGACTTGTCACTTTTTACTATCAAAATAACCTCAAAAAGTATCTTGAGATATTTGTTCTTGCACTGATTTTTGATTAAATTTGTATAAGTAATTAGTCTTAACTAGCGTTGAAGTAAGTCAAAAACAATACTTCCCTGGTTTCAGTTTCCGTTGTCCACACTTTTCAAATCACAACGTAACGGTTAGGTAAAAATTTTTCAATTGAATTTTATGATTCAAATCACTTTGGGTTTGTGTTGTCTTCAATCTTGCATGCTATACACGGATTCTATAATATTAATTAAGCTCTTAATTACAGTTTAGACGCGAAATTTTCGTGAAATATAAGCAAAATAAGATAAGATCAGCTGCTTTGCATGACAGCTTTTTTTTTTTCCTCGGTAAGGTAAGGTAAGTATATCTCGCTTACTGGTGATAAAATACGGGCTTAGGGGGTGACTCGGGCACTCAAAATCTTACCCGTGGTCGAGTTTACCACTTTTAGATTTTGATGTAGGGAACTCGACCGAAGATTTAATGTTTGTTGCCGAGTTTACTTCTTAAATTATTTGTAATAGTCAATTCGGCCGTCAACTTGAAAACGACGACTTAGCTGTGAAATAAGTAAAATAAATCAAAGTTAACATACATGTACCTAACTTGTTTAATCATAAAAATATACAATAATTCAAACTATTTCTGTTAACATTCTCTGGAAACAATAAAAATAATATACATTGTAAAAATAACGACGAATTGGATGTGAAATAAATCAAATTAAACATACCAATAACTTGTATAATCAAATATACTATAATAAACAGATGCCTCGTTGGTATAGTGGCAAAGTTTCTGCCTTACATCCGAGAGGTCCTGAGTTCGAATCCCAGGTCGAGCCAGAACTGTTTCTGATATTTTCTGTCATGAATTTCTTAAAAAGAGCTCGAAGTCGGGAAATTGGCGGTGTTACACCCCCGTGCCTCGGAAATCACATTAAGCCGTTGGTCCTGCGCCTCATCTCTCTCCGGTCATATCGGATTGCCGTCTCACCGAACTTTGATAGTGGAGGAACAGAGAGTGCACCTGTGCATTGCGCTCACACTTGTGCACTATAATAAGGGTAGTATTTAAACGAGCGACTGTTAATGAAGATTTTAAGAGACAGAAATAATGAATTTAGCGTACTGAATTACTAAATGAGCTACTGAGTATGAGCGACTAGAAATTAAAAAAACATCGACTAACAAATCTTAATTTGAGTGCCTCAAAATACAAAATGAGCAGCTACTTAATATTTGACCGACCTAATATTAGTTTGAGTGACGGCATTGCGTCCTGCATTTTTTAAATCTTTGACAAATGTTTTATTTATACTGAGCGGCATTTTATTTTAAGTGGAGTATTTTTAATACAAAAGCTACTTTGAAAAATACTATATTAAGCAGTATATTATAAACTTACATTTAAAATAGAAAAATCATATGAAATAACTATACAAACACATACCATCAGACAAAAAAAAACTTAAAATTAAGGGCAGATAAATAAAATACAAAAAAAATCAAATTTACTAAAGAAAAATCAACAAAAAACACTGCAGTCAAGAGAAATAAAATTCTTAATCTTCTCAAATATGTTAATTAACATTGATACAAAAATCAGATCCGAAATTATCATGTCTATTGATAAATAAGGGCTGGTTTACACCTGGCGGGACGACCTCGTTTTCTTTTTTGCCCAATGGATATCATTTTGGCTTCTAAGGGCGGTATTGTTAATTTAAGTATAATAGCTAGACCCAAAGCGCCTTTCGATTCGTGCGCATTCAAAGAAGTCCGTACTATTCATTAAAAACGCATGTTCATAAAATATTTATTGTATTGTATTGTATTAATTATTTAGCAAGTTATTTATAAATACCTCAAACAAAAAACAGTGACCAACAATCAGTATTACAGTCACTTCGAAAAGTATGCTCAAAGTGTAATTTTTAGTAGTTCGTTAGGTAAGACCACAATTGGAAAAATTGTTCCTAATTTAGTATTAAAGTTGCCCTTTCTGTCTCTCACCTCGACCTCGATGGCTCGACCTGGGATTCGAACTCAGGACCTCTCGGATGTAAGGCAGAAACTTTGCCACTATACCAACGAGGCATCTGTTTATTATAGTATATTTGATTATACAAGTTATTGGTATGTTTAATTTGATTTATTTCACATCCAATTCGTCGTTATTTTTACAATGTATATTATTTTTATTGTTTCCAGAGAATGTTAACAGAAATAGTTTGAATTATTGTATATTTTTATGATTAAACAAGTTAGGTACATGTATGTTAACTTTGATTTATTTTACTTATTTCACAGCTAAGTCGTCGTTTTCAAGTTGACGGCCGAATTGACTATTACAAATAATTTAAGAAGTAAACTCGGCAACAAACATTAAATCTTCGGTCGAGTTCCCTACATCAAAATCTAAAAGTGGTAAACTCGACCACGGGTAAGATTTTGAGTGCCCGAGTCACCCCCTAAGCCAAAATACGCGTCCGAAAACCATGATAGGTTTTCAAAACTTGAATTTTCACACACCAACATTTTTACAAAAATTTCCAACCGTTTAATTAAAACAAAAACTTTTTTAACATTTGTCTTTAGTCTTAAAGTGCAGTTTTGACTTGAAACTTCGGGCGGTAATGTAGGCACGTATGTTTTCATGTACAATATTTTTTGTGAATGTCACGACGTTATTAGATTCTGGTATTTTCAGGAACGTCCACGGACAGTCCGGGAATCCGCGCGATGCTCAAAGTTTTTCATTAAAAATTTAAAAGTATTTTCGAAACCCGAATACCACACCACACACTCTACCTATTAAAAAAATGGTTTTACTAAATTTTTCAAAGAGACAAATGATCAGGAGTTTGCAAAAAAACTAGTTAATCAGTTTAGTGCCAAGTTTGTATTTGATTATATATTGTATTGATTGTATATTAATTCTTATACTAAAAACAAATAAAACACCTTTGAAGTAGAAACCTTTACATTCAAGCACGAGCTCACTATGATAGTAGTTATCTAGGAGCTTACAATTTATCTACCTAAACAAAATAAAGTTGGTTTATTTCGTATTTTTCTTAAATGCCAGTGAATATCAAGGGTAGAACTGGCACCCGATGGCAGCCCGACATTTTTGGACGGCGTAAAGGCCACTGGAAAAATGCGGGTTTATAAAGCTGCTTAGCACTCACACTGAATGGGACACCATTAACATTTGGAGAAGGTCAATAACCCTTATTGATCTGCAAGTCCATTATTATTTTTTCATTTGTTTATTATTGATGAACGCAGAAGAAAACTATCAATTGTTTTCCTGGAAAATTTTACTTTTCATGAGAAAATTAGTCTTTAGGTATTATATCTATTGTTACAAATAACGACATAATTATTGGTTACCGGGTCTAAACGCGAACTATTTTAATGAGTATTGTAATTGTACTTACATTTTTAATAATGAAAATGTGAGGGTGGATCTGGAAACTTCGGCCGCCCCGAGCAGACGACGCCGCAACCCGATAACCAATAGTTAGTGTTAAAATGCAACGCGAAAGTTTAAAATCATATAACGACATAAATGTTGTTAAAATTACTCATCTTAACAAGGTTAATGTTACAAGCGTTCAAAGTAACGCGGCGACGTGTAATCCTATCATTCATTTCGACGCCATTTTGTCTTACATCGGGGAAGATATTAAGTTTCCACGACGCAAAGCCGGCGAGACAATGAACGCTTTGTTATCTACTGTATGCAGGGAATAGCTAAGATGAATTAAGAAGCCCTTTAGAAGTCACCTCGGTTGTGCTAAGGTATTGTAACAAACAAGCAACACAGGCTGGATTGTATGTAAGTAAGCCTGGCTTCACGTGTATCGAATTGCTGCATTCCCAATACATACGGATAAGCTCACGGAATTTTAATCGCTCGCAGGCCACAGTAAAAAAAACTAGTTGTTGCATTTTTAATTAGTTAATTTTACCTAATTTTAGGTCTCGTGTGTTAATAGTCACAGACTAAAGAGCTAAACAAGTAGCTTTGTCTTAAGACAAAAAAAATTTTCCTCGTTAGCGAAACGGGTTCGATTATTGTCGAAGATAGCTGTAAGTTTTCCTCACTTAGTTAGCTGGCTGTTGTAAAAGGGCTACATGGAAGTGGGTAGACAGCCCCGAATTACCAGCTGGAGCTAACTGCTGGCTAATTTATGCTCAGACGCAGTATCACGAGGCACTAGGCTAGGCTTGGCGCTCTGCTGCAAATCTGCCTTATTTACGCGACTTTCACACTCCACTAGATTTTCATAAACCTGGGGACTTTTCAACTTACGAGGGTAACTTGTAGGAACTGAAGTAAACGCTTAACTTAAACACGAGCTGTTTGAGTTGGTTTCTGTTAGACAATAAGTACAGTTTTGCTTGCCAATGATGATGATGATATTAAAAAAATCTAATAAGTCTGCAGTCTTGTCTTGTCCGCAGTCGCAGACTTGCCCTTGACTGCCTCGTTGGTGTAGTGGCAAAGTTTCTGCCTTACATCCGAGATGTCCTGGGTTCGAATCCCAGGTCGCCAAAAATTGTTTCTGAGATTTTCTGTCATGACTTTCTCAAAAACAGCTCGGAGTCGGGAAGTTGGCGCTGCACCACCCACCCACCCACCGCTTACACCCCCGTGCCTCGGAAAGCACGTTAAGCCGCTGGTCCTGCGCCTGATCTCTCTCCGGTCATGTCGGATTGCCGTCTCACCCCACTTTGAGAGTGATGGAACCGTGAATGAGTGTCTATTGCGCTCACACTTGTGCACTATAATATCTCCTACGTAGTTGGCTGATCTTTGTTGAGATTGGCCGCCGTGGTCGAAATCGGCCAGGAGGACTATTATAAAAGTCTACATGACTAAAATGGCGAGTAAAAATGTGTAAACAATTATCTTAATGCTCAATGTATGTGAGAGACATGTGGAAGACCTGTGCTTGATAGATTTATTAACAAGTTTGTGTGTTTTCTAATAATCTATGTACTTACATATCCGTGTCCAGGGCGATGTGTAGTCCCGGTAGAAGACGGCCAGGCGACGCCGCCACCGCACCACGGCGCTCACGCATCGCCTCCCTAATCTTGCAACACCTTCGCGGTCGTCACCTTCGCTATCTAAAGCAAAAGTTGCCAATAATCAGATGATAGACGTAGGTAAAGCCGGTACAGTATGTCCTAGTAGGTACCGGATGTTATATCCGCCAGACTAGCAGTAACTACCCTCCTGGTTTACTTGTACTTAGTAAGTTAGCTAAGTGTTTTGTGACGGTTATATATGATAATAAAAGAGTGAAAAAAAAACTACAGCTATGTAGGTACGTACAACTTTAGTGCAAAGATTAAGCTTAAGCTTATATAGTAAGTACTATTATTTACTTAGCTTACAAGGGTTTACTTATGGACCTACTGTAGGTGCCTACTACAAATAATTATTGATACTCGCATAACGACTGAGCTTTCATTTAATTATCAATTAACAGTTTCGCTAAAGTTCCCAAGTTTACTGGTGATTTAATCACCAGCAATATTTTATTTCATTTTTTTCGACCTACCTCCTTCAACCCCGTAATACCTACCATAATAACTATTGACTAGTCATTATTATACCAAATAAGAGATGAATAATCTATCTATCTACTAGCACGACGATGAAGTTGGATGACGTCCAACACACAACGGTACTCTTTATTTTTAACAATACCTACTCGGCGTTATCGACAGTCGCGTCGAGCCGGTCTGATAACGACAATCATGTCTATGGACAAAGTTATTAGCACATTTAACCGGAATGTTTTGCGTCTATCTTACTTATCCTTCAAATCAAATATTTTAAAAAGTACTCACCGATAGTTTCGAGGTCTTCGTAGCCAGATCTGAAGCGCCAGGACGGCATTTTGTTTAGATTTCACTTCTTTTTTTATCAAGCGAACATGACTCTTGCTGGTGTTAGTAAACAAACTGTCATAAATTCAGTGTTGCGTGCGTTGGGATTGCAATTTCCCCGCTAGAAATCGGTAAATTGACTCACGAGGTGACGACATGGGCGTCCACATAGATTAGTGACGGGCGTCAATATTCCAGATTTTCTACTCGATATAGATCAATGGATATAATTTTATCAACGATTTACGATGCTTTGATAGTAAGGAGGAAAAGGATTCTAATTAATTGACTAACTTTTAATGTTATTTTGTTCTTAAAATTTATAAAAATATTAATAAAACGATAACTACGAAAACGAACTTCTGTAATATGTGCATCGTCCATAGGAATAGACACAGAAAATTTATTAAAAACCCGCAGACGCTGTCCTGCCCATTTTTTTCCTCTGTATTAACCATCCCGGTTCTTTAAGGAACATTATAAAAAAAGGAATTGGCTAAATTGGACCAGGCGTTAAGTTATGCGCTTATCAACACATTTTGCGATTTGTTTATAAAGTTTTAAGAGGTGAAAGGAAACCAGTGAAAATGGATAAATATTTTTGCGGGCAACTCTTACCATGCACATATTCCAATTAATCATCACACAGATCTGTGATAATTTGTTATTATCAATCAATTATTCAAGCACTATGCACCGATTTATCAGATATGGTATTGGCACCTCTATACTTAATGTAAGTTTTCGAAGTTGGTACTTCAAGGTGTAATAAAATTAAAGTAAAAAAAACACAATAAATACCCTTTACACATCCATTTTATTGATATTAAAGATCACCTAATTAATTAACATAAAGTGTAATAAATTATATGAATAATGAATCAAACCTTTCAATACTGAATAAATAAATACCTTGAGTCTATTCTATTACCCATTTAATTGTTGTACCAAATCTTAGTATTACATGAATAATTACAGGGCCAATATTGCATAAGGGTGTAGGTATGTTCGAAAGCATTTATTTTCTTTAAGTGTGTTGTTTGAGATCAGGCTCTAAGAGCATTCCAATAAAGTAGGTACTACTACTTATTTAGTGAATAATAGGTGTATTAACAATATTTTTCTTGTAACAATGTCCAATTCTTATTTCAATATCTAATTTGCGGTGACTAAAACAATGATCAGAAATAAGATCAAACTGTGAAAAACTTTATGATGCTTTTGGTGAGAAAACCACACAGTAAGTTATATATAACCACACAGTAGGTTAAACACAAATTTAAAAAATGCGCTATTGTGCTTCAAATTTAAATATATAAGTTATGTAATCCATAAAATAGTTTAACCCGTAAATGCTAATAATTGTTTATTTCACTGATAGCTTTATTCACATCAATATGTAGGTAATTATTCGAAGTGTTAACAAAATAAATCTATCGTGGAAAAATACTTTGTTCATGTAGTTAATTACATACTTAAATTAAATTGTTTTTAACAACAAAAAATGCAGAATTAAAAGTTGTTATTAACTGGGACATCAAACTCATTTTTCGATTGAGAGTTCACCGTCAGTGGGGTTGTGTCTTCTGTCTCTGAATTGTCACTGTCACTGCTCACTGAAAAAGAAACAATACACTTTCTGACGTCTGCATCGACACAGCTAAACTAAACGCAAAAAAAGAAAAGTTAATCGAGCTTTGAAAAGGTTAAATAGCAAACATGCAATAACAGTCTTAATAAAAAAAACACGAAAAATAAACCTCAAAATCTAACTAACTTAAATATCATATTATGTCCAAAAGTAGTTTGACATACAATTGTCTCTGGTTTTCAACATTTTTTTTATCAAATAATATTTAATAGCCACACACCAAGCAGTGAATAAATAATAATAAATGAACTAACATAAAATGAACACAAAATAAAAAGCATGTCAAATGTTTATCAGCACTAACCTTAGCTTCCTTACGTTGTATGTAGCATACGAAAAATCTACAATACACATTAACTATTTTGCCTCGGCCCATAGTGTGACTGACATGTATTGAACAAGACCCGCACCTTGTTTAGACCCAGCGTACAAGTTGGTAAGAATTGTATAAACATACACTGTGATAGCTTATATTTAGACCCACATTTAATGATATCCATTAAATGGATGCCACAATCCGCAGGTGTAATAACGGTACAACGATGACTCTTAATTCAAAAAAAAAAATAGAATATTTTAAAGCAACAATCACCTGTGGTTAAAATATAACGTTATGGGTTAACTTTGGCAACGGTGGGCTCTTTCACACTATTGAATCTGCGAATTTGAGGCAAATAAATTTTTAATTAACAGAATTATATATTTCAATTTATTACAGTACATAACGATCGGGAAACAACTTTAGCTAATAAGAAAGAACGCAACACCCTACTTTTTGTTTTGGTACTATTAAATTTGCCTCCGAATGAAACAAGTATATGAAAATGCTTATTTATTATACATAAAAAACACATGTCACAGTATATGATACAGCCAACTTGCGTTCTGTCCTATGTATAACACATATATATGGACAACTTAACTCTAGTCGCTCCTACCTCTACGCACTCATAGACACGCTACCATTGAGCGGACATTATGTGATACAAAAGTAATGGTGGTGGCAAACAAAACTACTCTTTTAGACTAGATTTGTGGTTTGTATTTCAATTAAAAATTTATGAAAAAAAAGTTGTTGTAAGGACATTTTTCTACATGAATATTAAAAATAACCGTGCCATTGTAATTTAGTATTTTTAGAAAAAAACAATTCGTAACCCTACACTTCTCAACATACCAAAAAACTGAATGCAACTTTTCTCCTAGCTTGACATAGAATAAATACACATATTTAAGTATATAGCAGATGGAAGAATGCATAAAGATAAATTGAAATATTAGTCACAGGCTGACACCGCTAATGTTAATAATATAATATATTAAAATATACTTCCACACTACGACTATTTAAAGGTTGAAAGAGATGTAATAAGGAATTGTTTGTGGTTTTAGTTTTTTGACGTGACAACGTCTTAAATTAGGTTGTGGCTCGGAGTAACTCATGAAAAAGTGTAACGCCCGCTCACGTCTGTTACGATGAGTCACCGAACGAGAGAGAGGCCCGCCGGACCGGCGAATGCCTTGCGTCTCTCTCCCACTCAAACATGATCGGTCCGCCGCGCGCGCAGCACTAGAGAATTAGGCGCGTTGAAAAGACGTTGTCACGTAAAATCTTCGCCCGTAAAACCGACTTTACAGGCAACCATTTTTTTTTGTAATAAATATCCACGAAAGTCGCTCATTTAAAGATATAATGTAAGAAAATCTTGAAATAATTGTGTCTTGATATTAGAAAAGTTATAGTGACACAAAACCACACACATAATTCCTATTTCTCAACCATCGATGATACCTTATCCTAAGGTATAACTAAATAATATTTTACAGAGGTTTCGACTTAAAAGCGATTCCTTTCGCGGCGTGCACTTAAACATGTCATAGTTCAAAAACGGCTCAGTTCATACCTAGATGTTATAATAATTAACATTAGACTAACGCAGTGAAAATTTTCTAGCCCAAAGCTAACGACCTACTAAACATTTACTAACAATATGCATAATTCCATATTTTGGACTTGTCTTTTTGACACTGTGCATTTTGAAATATAGGAAATTTTCCTATTTACAGTTCTAGCTGTACATAAATAATCTATTATATGAACTACTTATCAAATTATATTTAAAAAAAAAACAGTGTAGTGGCTGGTGGCATAGACAAATAGGTATTTTGGTCATACTAATAAAACCTTTGCTTTTTTAAAAACGACGACTGTATTTTGTCTACCAATGCGTGCAAGATGAATCTTGTTAGTCGAGCATATAACACTAACAAAACACAGTTGTGATATCGATAAAAACTATCGAGTGCCAAGCAACACTAGCGCCACACGCGGGACTCACTGCTCGCAGTCTCCTAGGAATATTTTGTAACTACCCACGGATTCGCAATCTACCGGCAAAACGAATATAATGTAACGATGCATTGAATCTTATTCGAGATTGACAGTTAAAAAATGTGCGTCACAACAAGTAAAATAAAAATTATTTCTGAAAATGTTGGCATCCCTAGACTCAGTTAATAAGTAGAACGAAGTATACATGTTAATAAAAATACACTTTGAATCAGTATAACAGGAAACATGATAATAATTTCACCGTGAGATCATTCATCGTTCACGCAAACACTTTTAGCTAATGTGGCTACTTGTAATCGGATACTACTCTCAAGTAATCAAATTACTTTTTCAAATGAACTATACCTACGTTAAATTAACACAATTATTATCGCGTCCTTAAGTCTCCAATTCACAATGCTCAGACCGATATAGTTCTAAGTACATACAAACACCTAAAATATTGCTCATTTGTGTGTGAGACGACCAATTTTAATTCTGTAGGCGCACACTTAGTACTTTCTAATGCCCATGTTTTAAATCAAGTTATGTGTCCAACTAGTATGTATTTTTTACCGCTTTTTATGCGCTTACCAACACATTTAGCGATTCATTTTTATATAATAGATAACATAAATGAATCAAAGCAATTGACAAATACATACCATTGAAAAAGGAAATGTGTTTTTTTTTTACAAAAAACAATGTTATACAGTTCTTGCATTTCACGAAGGCGAGTAGTCTTTATTTGTTTTTAAACGTGTACATGCATAATGCAATAGTGTGCGTGTATGACGACGCGGTCAGTCGCGAGCGCGCTGTCGCTCAGGTTAGTTGTGTTTATTGTTTCCGGACGCTAATTGCCGTGAAGTACTGTCAGCATGTCAAAGCGCAAAGTTATCCATAGCGAGGTAAATATTTTTTTTCTAGTTTTGACATTAAATAAAAATGATTATTTTTTAATTTAAGTAATAGTTTAGTTTTGACTTTTGATACTTATTCAATTGTATATTTTATTGTTTTTAGGGTCGAGCAATCATTGCTAAAGTCTTTCACTTTCTAAAAGATGAATATAATTTTATGAAAGCAAATAACACTGATGGATGTGACCTAAGTCCATTAGCAAACATATTAGAACGAACTGCCCAAGCAACAGGCGTCAGTGAACGCACAGTAAGTAGGATTTTAAAAGAAGAGAAAGAGTTGCCATCTTCATCAACCAAGTTTACTTCACCCATGAAAAAGCGACGAAAAAGAGACGGTAAATTTAATTTAGATAATATGAATCGAGAAATTATTCGAACTACAATTCAAAATTTTCATATAGAACACAATGAACTTCCAACTTTGGCAAAACTTCAGTCAGCATTAAGAGAAAAAATTGGTTTTGACGGATGTTTGAGCACATTACGTTCGTTGCTTATAAAAATGGGCTACGAATGGAACAAAATTGAAAACAATCGTAAATCTTTACAAGAAAGGCATGAAATACAATTGTGGAGATTTAATTTTTTGAAAAAAATTCATGAATACCGTGAAGAAGGCCGTCCCATTATATATACAGACGAAACATATGTGCTAACTTCGCACGTACGTCAAAACACGTGGAATTTAAAAAAACTAGATACTAAGACAAAAGACAAGTCATTTTTAAAAAAATTGAGTACCGGTGCTCGTTTTATTATAGTGCATGCGGGTAGCAGTAGTGGATTTATTAAAGATGCTTCGTTAATATACAAAGCATCATCCACAACTGGAGACTATCACTCAAATATGAATTTCAATAATTATAGCAAATGGCTGAATGAAAAGCTGCTGCCAAATTTACCAGATAAATCTGTTATAGTGATGGACAACGCATCCTACCATAATACTCGAAGTAGTAGTATACCTACGTCAAATTCGCGCAAGAGCGACATGCAAAAGTGGCTGACGGAACACGGTATTCCTTTCAATGCACTGTCCCGCAATGTAGAATTGTATGATTTAATAATCAGAAATAAGCAGCGTTTTATTTCATATAGAATTGACGAGATAATAAAAAGCAAAGGTTTCGAAATACTACGACTGCCACCATATCACCCCGAATTAAATGCCATTGAAAACATCTGGGGTATTCTGAAAAATAAGATTGCCTCGAAAAATATTGGTCAAAATATGACAGAAGTTCAAAATTTAATAGCTGAAGGTTTAAACAGTATCGATAACAACATCTGGCTTAATACATGCAAGCATGTCGAAAAAATTGAAAAGGAGTATATGAAATATTTTGATTATGACTTTGAATTTGTAATTAATGTGGGTGAATCAAGTGATAGCAGCACGACTGACTTTGAAACTAACGAAAGCAACAGTTTTTCCGAAGAAGATTAAGGCGACACATTTTTCACATACGTAAAAATAGATAGAAATTTGTTATTAAATAGTTCCAGCCTAGCCTTATTTTCATAATTTTGCCATATCTTGAGTTCAATTGTATATCCTTATTTAAGTCTTATGTTTCGCTTAAATTAAAACTTAAACCCAAATGTAGAAGAACATAATTTTATTTTAATACATTCCCTTATTTATTATTTATTTTAAATAATAAACATTTTAGTTTAAAAGTTTTGTTGTTTTATTTTATTATCAATTGAACATACAAAAATATTGGTATTATTTTTATGCTAACCATACCCGCTTTCGTTTTCACGCACACATCGACACATATACGGACACATATTTACCACAAGTAAATTCTGCTCGACTTCGTGATTTGAAAGAACTATAACATAACACGTAAAAGGTAATGGACAACTTAACGCGACCTTAACAAATGTTCCATTCTTTTTAGATCTGTTTTATTCTTTTCATAATAATGTGGTTGCCTTTTTCACATTATGTCTCAACTAATTTTATATGTTGAATTTGCCATTGCCAACAGTTGTGCCTTTGATCTTAAATTTATGTATATTTACTGATCCGATCACACCTAAACTAGTCAAGAAGAAATAACTCATTTGTACCGTCCCAAATTAATATCATTTTGCATAGCGACTTGTCTCACGCCTAATTCATCTTTAACCTATCGTCTGTGAAAGCGCCGCGCCGATGACAGCCCGTCGTCTGTGGCGGACTTCACGAGCATCGCGCGCGTTACGCCCGTGTTCAGTTTATGTTGTAAATATACATATTTTTGTGTGGAACATAAAAATGCAGCATTTGTAATGAATACTTGGATAAATGACCTTATTTATGAAAAATAAGAAAACCCTCAAATGTTTCTCTTTTAATTTCTTGACGTATTTCAAAACAAAGTTTCACCAAAAATGCACACACACAAATAAAATGCACTATTTTTAGTATTATTGGAGTATTATTCCTATTTTATTTTACTGATCCTTTTAAATTAACTCATTAGAATTCCATTCCTGTAGTTAAGATAAGCTAAAACGATCAGAATATATAAATATTTCACTTTGAAATACATAACGAAAAAGCGCAATCTCCGACATTTTGAACTTGTTTTGATCTGGCAATTTGAGATAATTTACACTTGAAAACTTAACGTAATATGATTTTTAGTAGTCACTGACATAAAAAATATACTTATTATTGCGAACAACGCGCCAAAACCTTCATTATTAACAAAAAAACATATTAATATAACGAAAATAGTAAAAGAACTGCGTAAAGGTTAGTTAGGTAGTAAAAGTTGTCATCGTAACAGTTTTACGCAGTAACTCATTGGCTATGGTCATGTGATCATAAACTAGGAAAAACGAGCTTTCTTTTGATATAAGTAACATACATCGACATTCAATCATTTTTTAGAAAATAAATAAAAAAGAGCGATGTTCAGAACGAAAATACTTACCTTCAGTTGCGAAATTCTGTGCATGTGTGTGTGCATTTCATAAACCTTAGTCTGTGTATGATAAGGATCCTGACTTGTTGTTTAGAGGTTGTCTGTGTGTGATACGGATCCTGACATGTACATAGGATGTTCAATTTTCATTCACACGAGTTCAAATAATAAAATGGTATTCTATAAAATGTTTATTTATTTTACTTACAAAGTAGGTAAAAATAATATCTGTAGACTTAAAAAAAATAAGGTTTAGAACATCTGATGTGGAACTCTACTAAAACTATAACTCTCTACTAATTGTATTCATACAGTCGCGATTTACGTTTCCGTGTATGTATTGTGGTACGAATCAACCTTGACGTGGTAGCAACAGACCCTCAACCAATTGTCACGTTGAATGCATTTAGAATTGAATATGATAGTCCCAATTTCGAAGTCGCTATCCACAAAAGTGTCATAGTCCCTATCAACCCTGTCCTGGTCATTATCAGACCTTCAAAGTAACTGTCACGGTGAATGCTATTAGAATTTAACATGAAAGTCCAAACCCAAAGTCGCTATCTTCAAAAGTGTCTTGGATCCTTTTAACCCTGACCTGGTCATCATCAGACCCTCGATACAACTGTCAGGGTAAAAGCTATTAGAATTGAACATGAGAATCCAAATCAGAAGTCGCTAACTTCAATAGTGTCTTAGATCCGATTAACCCTGACCTGGTCATCATCAGACCCTCAACCCAATTGTCACGGTGAATGCTATTAGAATTGAACATGAGAATCTAAATCCTAAGTCGCTACCTTCGATAGTTTCTTAAATCCGATTAACCCTGACCTGGTCATCATCAGACCCTCAAACTAATAAAAATCACCATGAATGATATTGCAATTTAATATTGAATGAGTCCAAATTATCAATAGTGTCTTAGATTATATTATTACTATCATACACGTTTAAAAAATCACGAATTTACGAAGAAAAAATGTCACACCATTCCCCAAAAATTATAATCACCCTGTAAGCACTATTCACAGTATCAACGGCTGTCAATTTTAAAATGACAGTTAGCCGTGTATATATACGGCGTCCGCCATTTTGTACTTACGCGTGTGTGCGTGTATTTTTCGACAACGGTCTCAATAATCTACATTTACAAGATTCTGATACAATAATTTGGACTAACTAAAAGATATTGTGAATCTCCATGAAATTAGCTTCTAATCAATATAGCTTTTCAGCAAACTAAGCTATGTACAAATGCATAAAAATTTGAATAAAAAGACGATACGTTTCATTTCAAACGTATGGATTACTTTGAACCAAGATAATTTGTACATAAACAACTTGTAATCACTAGAATTTCTTAAATTCTGTATTTATATATCATGTAAAATCAAATAATATAGATTTCACTTAACTAGTTATTAGAGCACGATACACAAATCACGTTTTGCACTCGCGATGTTTCCCGTGATAGTACCGGTTGGTATATTTATTTGAGAACCGCTTTTCAACGGTAATACCGAATGTTTTATAAAGTAATGCTAGTCTGTGGTAGCCCATTCATTCAATTGTATTTTAAATGGAATTATATACCTTACTCTCACACAAAAACGGCTTAAAATTGGTAAAAAGTGGACAGATGTAGTCGCGCACGGATCCTTATCATACACATACGACGGGGTAAGTTAGGATCCTAAACACACACAGACTAAAGGTTAAGCCTCATACCAATAGCATTTTGACCGTGTCAATCTTCAGCCACAGAAGAAATATAAGCTAAAGCAGTAACGAAACGAAGAAATGCTCCAAATTACACACACATAGCATGCTTTAACAAACTTTTAAGCCCCACCTGCGCCACCCAGAGATAATAAACGCTATGCACCGTCAACATTTTTAATGCCGATAGAGATGCATGATTTTTCAATTTTCAACCTTGAGTTACGTTAACCGAAGTGTGGTGGAAGTGGGGTTAAGCGGTTGTGGCGATCTCTACTGTTCGTCTACATGCCTAACAGTTGCAATCTCGATAGCGAGCACTGATACGGCTCTATAGATGGCGCTGATAATCTAATACCGCACATGAACCGCGATTTATGAGTTAAAGTCCAGAATAATATCGATGGACATATTTAGATGATCTCGTTAGGATGGGATACCACCAACTGGTAATTGGTATCTAATATTCGTTTACGACTTTGCTGATATGATATATGTTATTTTGAGCATTGATTCCGCTACCGTTTCAGATTAAATCCATCCCATATAAATGTTTTAGCTGTAAAAGTGGTGTATCTTCTCATCAAGCCAAAATCTATGCCTGCGAGTTCTGCCTCTTAGCATGTCGCTGTGGCTGTTTGCGCGCGCCCGTACCGTTCCTGTCGTGCGCGTGCGCGTGCGCGTCGGGCGCGCGGGGCGCGGGCGCGGGCGCGATGCGGAACAGGCGGATGCGCAGGTGCGCGCAGATCTCCAAGCAAATCTGCCCGCAGTACCGGACCAGGTCGATGCACACCCATATCTGCGGAAGTGATGAATGACGAGCTTAGCGTCACACTAATTGTATTTCATTTTGATTTTATTCAGGAAATCAACAGCAATATACAGCTAATTATAGATTTCCACAAATTTACATTTCAAGTTGGTGTATTTTTTACATGCGATATAAACTACTTATTTAATTTAATCTTATATTCTAAAATAGACGATTTTGCAGACGTTGTTCTTTCCATTGTTTTTATATAAAAAAAATGTCTTGCCAATATTCCTGTTTTATCTCAAGGAAGGATTTGATCGGCATAAAAAGTTTCTTATCACCCAAGTCAGCACATACCGTCTGCATTCTAACTTTCATTTCGTGGTCATTTGGGAAATTAATTCCTCCAGTTACTCGTAAAGTTATTCCAGAAAATTTGCTTATTAAGTTTACTTCACCGTGTACTCGTCACTTGAACCGAATAACCGGCCGGGTACGAATATATTAAAAAACCACCGAGTAGTAACCCAGTACTCGGCCCATCTCTAGTAATAATAATATTATCTCGAACAACTTACCGTGCAAAGCCATAGCACGTAGTACTCGGGTATCGCATTGTTGAAGTACTGGTTGAGGAATAGCATAGCTGGTCCGAGGAGAGACCAGTCGTAGTAGTCCATCTCGCTCTTGGTCATGTGAGCCACCTGAAATGCGAGATACGTCAATATAAACCCAGAAATCAGGCCACTATAATTATGCAATAGTAAAATATTTTCTACGTAGAGTGAATATTCATTCCACTTACCACTAGCCTGTTAGTGACTTTGGCAGCGACCATTCCAAAGGCCAAAATGTACAGAGCCGGGTGATTCTCATACACCTGCGACTCGCTCTTCTGGAAGATGATGAAGGCCGGCACCACCACGAACGAAAACGGAATCACCGGCGACAGGATGCTCGTTCCCTGGCGAGAAAGCACGCTGTAACTATGTTCCAATTAATAATATACAGCTCTAAAAACTAAAAGCCAGGCTACACATGCATACAAAGCAAGCAATCAAACGAACATATAGTATTGCATGCGAAGCCCAAAGAGGTGATCAAACACAAATGTATGAACACAGCACAGTCACAAACAGCCCCCCCTCCATTCGTCGAGCATTGTACCGCGCCTGCATTCTAAGGCATTCCGGTGAGCGCGCGTCGGACGTTAGTTACGATACTCTGTGCGGCGGCCATGTTAGTGTTAACGGCACAATGCGTATATCATTATGTCCTTACTGCGACCGTCGAGCCGTTTTTCCCCACGCCACCCTTCATTATGACAACTACGTAGCTGAAGATAAGGTACAACGCCAGGAGGTTCACCGCCACGTTCGATACCATGATCAGACTGACGCGCACAGTCGGCAACTGTTGTTAGTCGACGCATGCGGTGCGATGGAATGCGGCGGCGATGACGCATGCGGTTAGCGCCGGCGGCAGCGACGACATAACAGAGAAAAGAAAATACAAACATGCCATTAATTTTCGACATTTAACAATGGCCGCGGGCGGGAGAGTCCTACTTTTACTGTATGTGCTGTCTTCACTCATCGATTACTGTGTTTGATGGCCAATCCAACCGGAAAACCAGAAGCGGTGCTTGGTTTCGTTTAATACCTCGGCCCTGTATTATACATTACACCTGGAGTGCGAGATGATTGGTTACGTGTCTTTATGCATTTGCGATTAGTCATATCTTAATATGATTAGTTTGACGACTCAGTCAAAGTGAGATTTTTCACCGGCAGACTTTATTTGCGATGAGATTTATTGCTGATAGATTCTAATTCAGAATCTAGGAATAGAACAGATTCGAACAGTCGAGTCTGCTAATGAACTGTGTGACTGAGCCGTCTCGCCCATTGCGCTGAACACATGTTTGCCTTACAGCGACTGTGGATCCGTTTTTGCCGCAGCCCCTAAGGCGGAAGGTCGCGGAGAAGTTGATGACAAAGTAAAACTGTGCGGCGTAGCACATCAGGCTCGCGGTGAGGCACAGCGGCGCACCCACCACTGGGATCTGTACCATTCCCATATGGAATATTAAAATGTACACGGCAAGCATTGAGTTTGAAACCTCCCTCTTAACGGTTTTACAGCCTACTGGAGAGTGATCTGGCTGTTTGGTAGACATGTTATTAATCAACTTATCAACCACGTTGAGTCGTCATACAGACTTGTTTAAAAACAAATCCTCTCTGGCAGAGGGATTGAGTTAATTTGTCTAACCGCATATCAAAAATACAAGTACTGTTAGTTAAATAAAACAAATAACAATTTAGGTACTTTTAATTTCAATGTTGCATACCTCAATATAAAAGAATAACAGTATTTTAAGCCAAATGTTATTTATGTGCACACACTGTAAGAAGTAGCTAGTCGCCATATCACTCAAAATAACAGTAATAAAAAACAATAGACAGACGGAGTACAAATGAGTGAAGACCCACATGATAAAGGACAACCAAATAATATTCGGCGACGTACCAGCCACATAAATATCGTAATAATACTTCTAACACTTGACAATATGAATAAACCTACACGGGTAAGGAGCAACAGTAATGAATTTACTTAAAACTATCAAGATCCTATAGATCATGCTCGATTTACAAAAATAAATTGGAATAAACAGTGAGCATAACCTAAAAATCAAAGATAGTCGTGAACTAAACATGCTATTAAAAAAACCCACATGATAATAAGCGATGGAAACAATATTGTCAGAGGAGTAACCAAATCGAAGCGGACGTATTTGTACACGCCCTTACACACGTATCAAATATTGTAATTTACATCCAGAATTCCTCAATTTTATTATTTCAGATCAACTTATCACACCGCTATTTAGTGTGTAAGGGTTGAATGACAAATATGCCAATTAGGTCTAATTAAAGTACTATTTGTATCATAAGTGAAATTATCATGAACGACTTTAATTACAAAGAATAAGCCCAACGCAATCGAAAATTCCAACTATCACTTGGCAGGTGGCACGGGAGTATAAGTACTACTATCTAAAGGGCCTTCACATACTATGTGAATAGTGGTCTAGCCAGGTACATTTTCTCCGTAACCAAAGATTTCAAACTGTAGACAACGGCACAAAACAAATAAGGACTTCAGCTACACCTTTTCCCAAATACCAAAATGGATGAATTCACGACTCAAACTAAGTATTTAGTTAATGACAAATGTTGAATGGTGTTAAGATTTTGCCTATCGGCTATATTTGTGATAAATGCTAAAACGTTATTCGAAAACACAAAACGATGCTAGTTCCATCTAAACTAGTTTACTTTGACGACACAATAATGTATGGTGAATCTCCCGAACCCCCAGCCAAGCTACAGCGGAAAGCGGAATTTACACGTGTCGATTTTCGCCACCTGATCGCGCCGCATGGCAAAAGTCGTGTGATCGGCGATGGAGTCCGATTTGAGGTGTACTCGTCCAGATTGAGTTTACTTTCGCGGCGCTTAGGTAGTTGATAGACGGGAAGTGTATTTCGATGTAAGAATGATTGCCATACGGTGCATCAAGCCTAAGCTACGACTAGGTCGACCCGTATAAGTTCCCAGGGGTCTCACTGCGACTGTGGAGCCGTTCTTGCCGACGCCGCCGGAGGCGATGGCGGCCGCGAGGGAGCCTACGGTGAGGCACGCGCCCGCCGCCGCGGCCAGCGCCAGCGAGTAGCGCGCCTCGACCAGCGCGCCGGCCCCGCCCACCTAGTGCCATTCGACCGCCACCGTTCAAACATCCGTATGGTGCGATATTTGATGATGACAATGATCATGTTGATGCGGGAACATATACAAAATAATAGATATCCATAAGGATGGTCTGATCACAAAATGATGAAGATTTACAATTCCACCTCGTCGATGACGTGAATTTGTGATTTGTTCGAATGTTTCGAATTAGCTTTGTGCATGCCGTCGGCGTTTTCTTAAATTTGTGCGTCGTGGTGTGGTTAAAAAAAAACAAGAGACTGCATAAGACCTTACGCAGCTAACGCTATCGCGAGTTAGCGTATTCAATAGTTTCCATATAGTTTTTAGAAAATATTTAACATCTATTTAAATTAGTACTTAGCTTGTACAGCTGATTTAAATACCTTATTCATGTGGGTATTTTTAAAACTATTCTTTTTTGTTTTTTAACACTTCTCTGTCACACATTAACTTTACTATTTTATAAAACTTAGTTACCAAAGAATGGCATTTCGGTTACTTTAGGCCAGCTTTGAATTATTTAGCATTATTAGGTTGGTCTTATTAAATGCGGGTACCTACGTTTAGTTCAGGCCTCTTTAGGAATACCATTCTTTAGGTTTACTTCTTTATTACTTACTAGACTGAACAAAAAAGTTACAATCTATAAATGTCAAGAGTCAACTTTTTTGCGTAGTCCACACACTGCAAAAACAGCAATTATAATTTCGCTACGAACACCCTAAACGGTTAGCGATCACATAGCGGTAGCATTACCTGCATAGCCCAGAAGTCGGGCCCCAGCGTGGCGGAGACGAGGTGTATGGCGATGATGGAGTACTGCGCCTCGGTGACGTCGATGCGGCCCATGCGCAGCGTGCCCGTCACGTAGGCCTGCCAGTGCGCGCAGTAGAACAGCGTCATTGCGCAGAAGCACTGGAATTATACAAGTTTCAGTTTAGTTTTCATAATTGGCGCGCATTTTTTTTACAAAAAAAGACTGTGAAAGATTAAAACCATGTCAAAATCGTATCTAAGACAGATTTTAAAAGGTTGAAAAGGTGGATGCTAAAATGTAATGATATTATTTTGACATTACCTAAGTTTCACTATATTCCTGACGCTGACTGTCCATTATCGGGTTTGTAGTAGAAAGAGCCTTCTTGACAGTAATCAACATCATTATCAAATAATCTGTCTACAAATAAACTTGTTATACTATCGAACCGTTTTAATCTTTCCGCGCACAAAAATGAATCATGCGTACCTACTTAACAAAAAACAAATAGATCTAAATATATAACACTCAAAGCTAACTAACTCTCTGACTGACTGACGTAATAAAAATAATTGGGCAGTAGCGACCCCACGCACTTAATTCCTCCGGGAGAACCCCTGTTCCTCACCTCCGGCTTATCTTTACTGGCCGGCTGGAGTGAACACTGGCGAGGAACAGGATCTCTTGCTTGCCTTCTTTGGCTGGCCTGAGTTGAGCATTTGCTAGGGCAGAAATGCTCGGAGGGAGGATGTACAAGTATAATCCAGTAAGATGCTGTTAGGGTTCATGACCGACCTAGGCGATTGTCCTGAGAGCCGTGGTATACCTCTCCATAGCTCCAGCGCCTCGAACTATTTTGTCTCCTCTGTTGCTACGTAACTTTGTGCTAGCGACCATTTCGGGCCTATTAATTGGGTGCGCGATTCACCCCCTGCTATTGTATCCGTGTGAAATACATAGGTTCGGCAGAGGCCATAGTCCTTCCATAGTTCCCATTACTTATCGAGCACCTCAAATCCATTACCCCATATTTTTCACCATACCGTGCAATAGTCCTGCACTAACCGGGGGTTATCCTTGGGTGCACTTTCATAGTGCATACAGGGATAGCCACCGGCTGATGTCACATTTCATCTAGATTAATGTCAAACGGGCCTCTGCGTGTTGGCTTCGGCCCCATGTTCGCCTTACTTTGATAACGATGGCAAAACGGAAATCGGAAATCTTTAAGACGAGATGGAAAAATGCCCTTCCCAAAACAGAGGTTAGCAAGATGAGAAATAATCGAATACGGCGATGTGTGCTGCTCAAATATCTCCCAAGATCTTCTCAACAAGTTGGATCGGCTTCTTAACAACTGCCTTCGATTTGTTTTCGGTCTCCGCAAATATGACCACGTCTCCCAGTTTCGTAACCAGTTCGGCTGGCTTCCAATCCGGCAGCGTCGAAATGTTCGTACTTTAGGCCAATTATTTTCCATCCTTTTCGATCCTAACACTCCTTCGTATCTTAAAGAAAAATTTTCATACCTCCATACTTCTCATGACAGGTCCCTTCGCTCTAGTAACACCCTTCAACTCTCCATCCCCCGTCACACTTCTGGCTTTATGTCTAATTCTTTCACTCTCACTCCTACTCGACTTTGGAACGGACTCCCTTAGGAAATCCAGCGGTCGACGTCGAAATTATCATTTAAAAAGTCACTGCAGTCCCACTACAGGAATGAACTGTCTCTCCTGTCTCAGTGACACTGTGTTCTTACCATGTGTACCATCCTTATTATGTATACGTAACAATGTATGTCTATGATTTTTTACGTATTTTTATTTCATTTTATGTAAGTAATTTGTATGTATGTTTATAATTTTATTTTGTAATTAAATAACTTCAGTTAACTTTTTACTTTACTTTTTACTTTATGTGCACCGCCTGAATTTTCTCTGCTTGGCCCTATGGTTGACTGGTAGAGAATGCCTTCGGCATTAAGTCCACCGTTGTACACGTTTGTGCAGAACTTAAATAAATAAATAAATAATTGGTAATATTTTGAATTTGGAAATTTTAAGAAATTGTGTAGACCTGTTGTCATAAACTGAAGAGCTATTTGACTTAAGGCTCATTAAAATAGTGTTAACTTCGTCACAGTCAGTGTAATAAAGAACAAAAGAAGAAGGTTGTGATAGACTAGTAACATGTATCTTAGGCTGTTGTAATTGAGCTAGAAATGACATTCGCTAGATTTTTACCAATATTACAAAAGTAGGTGTTAACGTAGCCGAATCGTCATTAGTGTGTTTGATGTTAATCAGTTTAGAGCTATCAGGTTTTGTCTTCTTGATACGAGTTATTTTGCCAAAGCCTTTTATGGTCACCAGTGCAGTCTTTCAATTTTGTTGATCATAGTCAAGTTTAATATTTTTTATCAGTTTATTACAGAAATTTCAGTATCTGCGAAACGTAATCAAAAGAATTTGATCATGTAGATTGTAGCATAATCATGATATTGACTTATGACTAGGGGACAAATATTAAAAAGAATTTGCATATCCGTTTGAAAAGCCTAAAACAAAAAATGACTTGAATAGATTTCCCAAATAAAAATCCCTTAGGTCCCTTTTTACTGCATATTGCAGGAGATGGTTGTTTATATTTCAAACCAATCTAAAACGTTAAAGAAATATGGCGTATAGGGTTATGGACGCATAGATAAAACAATGCATTTCGAACATAAATCAATAGAGTTACTAACGCAAGAAAGCTTAAGCACAAAATAAATAATTTATGCATAATTATTCCCACGTCAATAAGTCGAATAATATCGGCAAAGTGTCGTATGATCGCAGAACAATACTTGTTCGTGAACTGCGTGTGACCCGACTTTTGTGGTTATGCTTCAACCGAAAGTGAATATTCATACCTACATATTTGAGTTAACATTCTTTTTTACACAAAAAAATAAGAATAAACATTCAGTATAAAAAAACGAAGTAAACAGTACTAAGAGTTGCTCAAGTATCATTGACACAATACACGTTGACTAATTAACCCATCGAGTAATTAATTAAACCCCATGATTGCATTGAATCAATGTTCGAAGAATAATAATTGTTACGACCTGTTTTCTGTCAATAGCTTTTACCGCCCAAAAATCTCCAGTCCCTTCAGCCAACACATGGCAGGATAAATGGCTATTATTACCCCATTGTGTTGGTTCAGGGAGAACAGGCACCAGAGAGCCCACGGGATACCGGACAAACGTGATGAGTCACGGGCCTGGCCCAGGTCCAGCTTCCACGATACAGCAGACACAGTTTGGCAACAATCCCAAATAAGAATTTTCCTATGGCGACGCTAGCGTTCGGCGACCTTCAAAAGCTAAGAATGGGATAAGTGTGATAGTTAATTGCTGAAAAATGTAGCGAGGAAACTGCAAATACAAGCGAATTTTTGACGTGACAACGTCTTATAAATTGGTTTGCCGGGTGACACTTCAAGAAACTGCGTTACGCTGCTCCGCTCACGTTCCGCGCTCACAATGAGAGCGAGTGAGAGGCACGCGTCCCTTCGACTCGGGCATGGTTAGCCCGCCTAAGAGCGAGTGAGACAGACATAAAAAGAGAAAGGCACGCGTCCCTTCCACTCGAGCACAGTTAACCCGCCTAAGAGCGAGAGAGACAGAGCGAGAGAGAGAGAGTGAGAGAGATAGGCATACACACCGGTTCATGTTATACGAATGAATATTCACATTAAAATTATTTTACCACTCAAAGTCGTTGTCACGTAAAACTTTCGCCCGTATACCGACTTTACAGGCAACCAATTTTTTTTAACAAAATAATAAACCGTAATATTACTGTCATGTACTTCACGTGGACTATCACGCTCAGATAAAAGCCAAATTCCTGGCTAAAGATCGAAAAATTCACAAATGCAGGATCGTTAATGAATGAATAAACAAATATACTACAACATCACATCCATTGATTTGACTCCGTGGTAAGTAGCTTAAGCACTTGTGTTACAGATATCAGAATCAACAGTGGCATTACAAATAAACTTAAATAAATACATTAACACCCAAACCAGTACAAACAGACATGTTCATGCACACAAATGTTTGTACAGTGCGGGGATCGAACCCGCGACCTCTTGGTTAATTAGTCAACTTCTTGACCATTACACCAAAGTGGTCGTCTAAAAGTATACAATGAAAGCACTAAACCTTTATATGTTACATTACATTTATATAATAAATTATTTTTAAGTTTGTTCATAATATCAAGCCACTTAAGACCTATGTATACCAGAGCATGAGTCACTAGGTACCTACTTGCCACTTGTGTGGCTATTTGTATCTTTAAATAGTTAGGTAACATAACTTAATCATATCAGTATTTAATTGCAGCCGGCCATAACAAGATCCAAAAATAAATCAGAATCAAAAGCATAACAAAGATTCGAATAAAAATGAATATAAAACAGCGAAAGTCGAGACTTTCTATTACAAAAAGACATCATCGTGAAAAATGACTACACTGCAATGCAACTGTAAAGAGTGAAAGGTGGCTTTCGAATTAGTTTATGAAAGTTCAGCAAATTCCAAACTTGTTTAGTTTTCCTGAAAAAGATTTAACACAATCTTTTCTGACAACACCGAGCGATTATCCAATCAGCTGTGACTCGGGACGAACTAGTGCTTATATGATGGTTGTGTCTGCAAGGAAACAATTGGCTTTGTTTTCAAGAGGTATGTATATACCAGGTAATAAAACGAGTTTCGATCTTGATTATGCCAGCCCATTCAGATCGCAAATTGTCACAAACCCATAATAATCCTTAAGACACATTCGAAATACATAAAGCAAGTGCGGTTACGATTTAAACGGAATCTGCTATGATATTCATCAAATATAAAATGTAAACAAGTTTAATACATACTCCTTGTAACAATAAAACTTACAATCATACTAAATAACTGAATTAACACGTGCACGTTAAACGTAGAAGACAACGTCCGCGTATTCACAATCATAGTGACATTGACAAAAATTGATAAGACGTCAAAAATTACATAACACTACGCTTCCGTACCTACGCATATTTTTTATAATCACTATAAACTTTGAGCCAGTTTAAATAAAAGACTAGAACCTCTACAAACAAATCTTAATAGTAAGAAGATGGAATATGGAGACATAGTGCGGGGTCTATTTTTTTTTTGATTGCGGGTTTAGGACCAAGCTCATGTGCCTTGGTTTCGTCGATAAGTCGTTAACATTGGTTAAAATAACAGTAACAACTATGAAACCAAATTAACAAATCGCACAGCAATTTTGGAAAGTAAAACGCTCATTGCAGTTTTTGGATGTTTACCCATGCCCGTCGTCACTTGGTAGCTTAAAAATTGATGGAATCAGGATGCCACGTGTAGTGGCGAAACGCGTCGAGTGTTTGTTGGTGTCAGTGTTGTGATTCCAGGTGCATCTTCTGTCACAGATTACTAAATAGTCTTCTGTGTCACGTTGTGAGTTGTTGGTATTGCAAGTCTTGCGACTTCCAGCTTTAGCTTTTTCAGATGATTACAGTTGGATGTACTTAGGTTCCTGCGGACGTCGTTTAGTGGAAATTTAAAGTAAAATAATCAGCTTTTTCAGCTTTAGCTTAAAAATTCTTCGGCGACTTTCACTGGCTAATGGTAAGCTCGTTTTGAGCACTCAGTAACTCGGATTCAGATTAAACTCTTAACGCGTTGTTAAAAGAGCATTTTTTCAGAAGCTACTTGAGAGGTGAAATTCTTTATCCATTCCTCAACCGCTGGTGATAACCTTAGTAAGTTTAAGCATGAGTATCAAGAAATATTAATTTAAAGAGACACCAATCGATAAATTAACTTCAAAGGATGCTCTAAGTATTTGACAACCACTTTGGTGTAATGGTTAAGAAGTTGACTATTAACTAAGAGGTCGCGAGTTCGATCCCCGCACTGTACAAACATTTGTAATGGTCTGGGTGTTATATGTATTTTTAAGTTTATTTGTAACACCACTGTTGATTGTGATTTAACACAAGTGCTTAAAATACTTACCACTGAGTCATATCAATGTATGTGACGATGTTGTATATTTAAATATATATATATATATATATATATATATATATATATATATATATATATATATATATGTAGTATTGATCAACAGTCCATAGCTAACATCTGTCACATGCATTTATCAAGAAAAACCAAATGTTTCCGATATATTGGCCTTCATAAAATAGTGTCTTATCTTATAACTGCGATCCGAAAATGAGTATTTGGACGTTATTGCACGTTTTAGATTTGCTAGAAGACTTCGGGTTTATTTGAATTATATCTGGTAAAATGACAGTCTATTTCCGAACATTGGAAATAGACTGGCATTTTAAACAATTTTGAATGTTTTCTTAAATTTTCATCTAATACCGTATGATTTTATTTACAGAAGGAGACTATTTAAACCAACGTGAAATAACTTGAAAGCACATATTATTATGAAAAGCTTTTGGTAAACTCGCTTCCAAATTTCTGAAGGTGAGGGTCGCCCGGCTCTTGAACTTGGCATTCATTCAACTTTATCAATATCTTGACCATAACCTATCCATAGCACATTTATACTATTGTAAAAGCAGAATATTATGAGTGAGACGTCCCGATCATATATTGAAGTGTAAATAACATTTTATAAGCGTTATTGGTATGATCATTTCATTTCATTTATTTATTAGGGACAACAACAGCATTACATCTTAATAAATTACATGAGGAAATTACTTAATAAGCCAAGTGGTGGATGAATACTCGTAAGTAAGGTGATAGATTTTGTCTTCTTTTGTTCGGATCACTTAATCCTAAAAATCAAACTCCGTTTGCATTCCATTCCAAAATTCGAGATACCTTCAGGGTAATAATGAAGGTATGAAAATGTCACTTGGATCTTGTATCACGTAATAGTAGTATTAGATATAATATGATACAGATATGTACTATCAAATGATTCACGCGTTTCCAATAGTCGATTGGAACCGGTTCCCTCGTGTCAAAGGCAGGGCGAATAAAATGTCCGATTAGTTATCTCTCTCAAGGCGAACCGCACCGGCTAAATCGGAGTTCGTTCACCTATTCACGCACATGTGGAACCGCGGATTGCGGAGTCTGAATAAAGAACGGTTTGTATGAATTAATTATGTGGCTTTTGGGAAAGTTAAAATAATGAGATGTGTTGTGCAATAAGAAAATTATATTTTAAAAAACCCGCCTTCTTAAAAAAACCAGTACTTAACACAAAATCTTCTAAAAGATACAAAATTAAATATCTAAGCAACGTCCATCACACATAACATGTAGACGAAAGGAGGCAAGAAATTGAATTATAATTCAAAACATAATCTCTTTGTACATGATATAGCATGGTGTAGTTATTGAGTTTTGTATCTTGTTCCAGCCTTTCAGTAGATTTTGTATTACAGATTTTTTTAGAAGAATATTACATACATACAAGATACGCGCGAAAAACATAACCCTTCCTTGGCAGTCGGGAAAAAAATATGACTGATGCAATTGGGTTGTTTTGCATTGGGCGATTAGTTTGGCTATTCCATAAACTTCATACTCATAAGGATATAGCGAAAAGCTTGGTTTTCACAGTATTTTTGACGTGAGCTTTTTTACAACAACAATCGTCGTGCCATAGTTACGTTACTCGTGATGTCATCACAAAGGCCGTAGCGAGTCTCATTACTTTTTACGTTATAAGCAACTATGTCATAGAAATTCCTTCGTAAGGTCGTATTCAGAGTCACAACTAAAGTCGAACTAGGTATATTTTAAGTCAACGAAAGAAAGTTCAACTAAGGTATTCAGTTCTAAAGTATTATTTATTACCCTTTGCAACCCCAAGATAAATTAGTTCATGTTGATTTTGAGCAAACATACACGTCGTGAAAATCGCTTTCAAACGACCGATGAGTTAGTTGGCCAGTTGGTATTCAAGTTTCCTACAAACCGAATTGACATCAAAGCTTTATTTAATCAGCTGTAAAAACGTTTTACAAAGCCCATCCATTACTGGCGCAGGCGAGTTAGATAGGTATCCAACGAAAGTATTTAGGTGCTTTAAAACCACGACTACTTTTGCGTTTTACTATCGTTCAATATTGGCGTTTTATTCGAACAAGTAAGGCAGCAAAATAAATATTTCCTTTCTAATAGTTTTTGATTCATTATTTTTGTAAATAAAGAATAACCAAGAATAATAGAAAACAAAATAATAAGTAACCTAGAGTCTTCAGGTCGAATAACTCTACACACGCTGACCTACAAGCTACTATTATTGACCCGTGATGTAAACAACAATACAAACAACACTATTATAGATTTTTTACTACGTCTACGATGCGGTCATTTGCAATGTTAATGACATTAACCCAGTTCACCACAATGAGCCAGGCAGCGACACTCCTTTATCGATAGCGCACGAGCCAAATGGCTGCTTTCTTGGGATTATAGATCAGAATATTATCTTATACTGTATTCCAATGGCATAACCGACACTGCAGATTTGTAAAATCCTTGATCCTACTGTAATGACTGTCAATCATAATCACCTATAGCTGAAAAAGATAATTATTTTGCTTTAAATATCCACTAAACGACGCCAACTCAGGAACCAAAATACAGACAACTTTAACTGTAACAAAAAATAGAGCTGGAAGTCGCAGGACTTACAATACAACAATGTGACACAGAAGATGCACCTGGAAACAACACTGATACCAACAAAACACTCGACGCCTTTCGCCACTACAAGTGGCATCCTCAGGAGATGTTGTTGCTTCGACAGATTACGAGCGTCGTCGCTAGTGTTTGGGTTCCTGCGCTGGCGTCATTTAGTGGAAATTTAAAGCAAAATAATCCTCTTTTTCAGCTTAGTCATGGATTTCCGCAATGCAACGCCTGATTCCATCAACCATATCATCACCTATGTTTAGCCGATTAATCTACCCTGATTGACAGACAATCCCAACCAAAAATCAGGAAGATTTTAATTCAGCATTTATAAGAAATACACGTTTAAAGCTTTAGCTTTTAACTAACCTAAAAGTTTGAAAGTCAACTAAGAGTTGATTTATCTGCGATTGTACTCAGTGGTGGTACTTCATGAATCATGAAGTACCTACTATGCCAGAACATCAGCCTACCCATTTTTGTTGGCAAATCGCCCGTATCACAAGCGTATAACATACCGCAGTGTGTAACGTGACGTGCTGGCCTGGCCACCGTACATGAATCATGATTCACCGTTCATTAAGTAGGACACCAGTCGCCACATACGCACATATAGTGTTTTACCAGATTCTAGCGGTATATCCGGCATTTCATGCAGCTGTTAGTCATGGCGTACTTGGATGTGGAACTCATACGAACCCATGCAATGCTGCTCAAGGCTGGCCAATTAGACTAATCACAGGCTACGGGGAAAAGTGCCGTGGAAATATCGACTCCTTTAACGAGAATTTGTAATGCGTTTGCTTACAGTTCGAATAGTGCAAGTTCGGATTTGTAAAGATGGGTTCATCATGTGTTATACAGCCCGAGAAAAATTTGCTAGAAGGCACACATACATCAATCACACTGCACCAATTGATGGCTCTAATTGCCAAGGTCTCAATCATCGTAAAATGGAATGATTATGTATTGCTCTGCCTTCACTATATATGCAACTATCTGATATAAGCAAACACTAACTTATCAGTTTAAAACTTCCGAATAAGCTAGTTAGTTAATAGCTGGTGAGCATTAACGGCTGGTCAGATTTTGATGGCTAAGAACCACCGTGACTAAATTACCTTTCGATTAAAAAACGCACCGAAATCGGTCCATCGGTTCGGAAGTTACGATGCAACAGACAGACACACAAACAGACATAGGGGTCTTACTTATAACACTCCTCTTTTTCGAGGAGGGTTAAAAATGCATGCAAATAATATAAGTTACTTCTCAGCATGAAAATAACGATTATTATGTAACATACAATAACATCACATACATTGATCTGACTCCGTGGTAAGTAGCTTAAGCACTTGTGTTACAGATATCAAAATCAGCTATGTTTGCGAGAAGTAAGCAAATTATGTCCAATTGTAGCTTCAATACGTGTACGGAAGGCGTGCCTACGCGATATTTATTTTTAGAGCACGCACCGGCTAGAACACAGCGTCAATCATAAGACGTGCTTGTTGATTTGAGATCATTTAAATTGCCTTGCAAGTGTTACGCTGCGCAGGACTCCAATCGATAGCATATGGATCTATTCATCGGTCGGTCATCACGACTCACATGCCTCATCGAGTATGTGGGCGAATAACCACGACTTAGTTGACCACTTACAAACGTCATAGCATATTCAGGCAAATAAAGAAACGACCATAAAGTGACATGGCACCATACAAGTGAAGATGAGGAAGAAAGATGGATTTTACTGCAAGGAATATTTAAAATTTATTTGTAGATTTCTCAAAATGGTGCCAAAAATAGCAGCTGTTCTATTTCAAGACCTTTTTTTTGACGACCACTTTGGTGTAATGGTCAAGAAGTTGACTATTAATCAAGAGGTCGCGGGTTCGATCCCCGCACTGTACAAACATTTGTGTGCATGAACATGTCTGTTTGTTCTGGTCTGGGTGTTATATGTATTTATTTAAGTTTATTTGTAATACCACTGTTGATTCTGATATCTGTAACACAAGTGCTTTTGCCACTTACCACGGAGTCAGTTTAATATGTAAAAGTGATGTTGTTGTATATTTATTATAGTTTTTTTAAAGATACCACGGTCTCGAAAGAGACAACTCTTTCGATCGAGTAATTTGCGGGCAAAATGAACGATGTCTGACGAAGACCTAAGGCTTGCGGCTAAGGAGCCGCAGATTGCGCTGCGAAGTAGGGCATTGAAAAGGGAAAGTATGCCATTCCGCTCGAGATTGCAATCATGCCTTCGCTAACCAGACGCCCATAGTAGTGTATTGAAACCAAATCAAATCAAATATCAAATATATCTTTATTAACAAAGCATTAGCATCATAAGCACAATTTACAAACACCAGGGCTACCGCTATAGGAAAACCTGTGGCGCGACTTTGACGATAAATTTACAGAAAGGCAGACTTATTTGCAAGTTTAGAAAAAAAATGAACATGCAGAATAAACTTATGACATTACTTGAATATAATATTAAAAACATTAAATCTGTATAGTGAGGTACAAGGCAAACAGTAAGATGTGTCAAATGTGTTACTTTGTGTGTTTGTGTGCGTGTGTGTCGTGTGTGTGTGAAACCGATTTGAAACCTAAACGTTCAGACCAGACCACGGACAAAGCTAGTTATTTACTCGTCGTGTTTCCTTTCGCATTGCTTCATCGTACTTTCGATGTCTCCAGAGACGAAACCAAGCCTTCACATTTTGGAATTTTATACTCCGGCAAAGTAAAAAAAAATATTGCTTTAGTCGGAAAGCGCATGGATGGAAACATGTGCTAATGCACATCCCGATTATCCCGATTTTAGCTTGGATGCAATAATTTGCATCCAAGCTAAAATCGGGATAAGCGTGTTTTGATCTTGAAACATCTAAATATCCAGGTGGATCCAGTAAGGTTACTAACAAACCTGAAGATTACGACCTAATCTACACAGCTGAAATGCAATTTCCTCGGATATTGGCAGGAAGCGGCTAAGGCGGCACTTAACCTTTAGCACACGTGCACCAGAGTGCCTTCCTTTTTTACAAATAAACTACATTTCCTGCGAAGCGTAAACTGCATTCAGTAGTTTTCGACAATACGCAATATCCTTAGGCACAGTGATTTGCATTCAAAGTGCAGTATAATGCATCGTTATACTTCAAATATGGATGTGCAAAGCATTGTGGGCAATATCCAGGGTTGAGATACGATCACATTTAGTGATGGATTGAAGACATCTGCCGCAGAGCGCCCATAAACAACGTCTTGCTGCGGTCTAAATATAGCTTATGCTCGTATTTCTTTATAATAAATGTAAGTTGCGGTCTGTGTGTTTATGAAAAGTAACAGGATAAATCTTTAAGCAAATTAATAAATAAATAAATAAATAAATATTTCACAACAATCACACCAATTCTCTAGTCCCAAATTAAGCTACGAGGCTTGTGTTATGGGTACTAGACAACGGATAAACATACTTAAATACATTTTTTTGTAAATAAATACATATTATACATAGAAAACACCCAGACCAGTACAAACACACATGTTCATTGGTTTAGAAGTCCGACCTGTGGACCACTGCACCAAGCGGTCGTATAGATATCTGTTATTAATGCTAACAAGAAATCTGTAAAAAACCCTCTCTTTTCATCATATAATAAAATCTCTATTTAAATAAAATTCTCGTGTCACAATGTTCGTTCCCGTGCTCCTCAGAAACGGCTTGACCGATTCCCATGAAATTTTGTCATATTGAGTAGGTCTGAGAATCGGCCAACATCAATTTTGCATATCCCTTATCCCTAGTGATAAGGGTTGTCCACCCTTAACATTTATATGGCAAAGCAACGTTTGCCGGGTCAGCTAGTATTGATATAATTCCTTAATAATCTTGTGACGATAAGTACCTTAGTAAGTTATTAAGTATGAGTACACCTACTAAATCTTTAAGAAGCCCGTCTAAGCACTAGTTCTCCCGTTTAGCTGCATAGTTTCCGTCCAAAGCCTCACCTATTTAATACTATATCTGCGTAACCTATTGTTCTCATCTTAAGAGGGTCTCTGTGAGGCTGCAGCTACTCTCAGCTCAAGGGTCGATTCTACACAGCTATAACAACTTCAGTTTTTGGATGACGTAACTGCCAGATCAAAAAAAGAAACAACCAGTTGTAAGCTGGACTGGCAAACAAATATTCCGTACAATCCGTTTGTGGGTGGGTGGCTTAATATAATGGCATCTTAAAAAAATTGAAGCCCTTCCTATACGGTCCATTAAAAACGTACAGCCGTTGCAGTCAGATAGACAGGAGAGATAATAATAAGGTCTTGTGTTTCTCTTTTTAGGTAAGGAATTTTTATACAGCTTGCGTTCATTTATTAGAAAAAAATGTTTTTGTTTGATTCAGTAACAACAGCTGCCAACCTATGTAACCTACCAATAACGTAATCAGTATGAACCAAAACCACAACTCACCTGGAAGAACATCCACGTGGGGTACTCGCCGAGCTTGACCGCGATGCACGCGCCCAGCGCTATGAACACGGTGGATATGCTGTCGCAGCCGTGGTCGAACAGCTCCCCCAGGGGCGACTGGGTGCCGGTGCGCCGTGCCTGTTTGCCATCGATGGCGTCCAGGCTCTGGTACACGAACACGCCGAGCGCGCAGAGGGCGCACGCCCACCGCGGCGGGTCTTGGCGCGCGTCGGGGCTATACCTGAGGGAAGATGTGGGGTTTAACAGGAACATTAAATAAATATACAACAACATCACACACATCAATCTTGTATGTTGGGACGTGTAAAAGTGCTACTGGTTAGCCTACTTACAGAAATAAATTGATTTTATTTATTGATTCTGACTCTGTGGTAAGTAGCTTAAGCACTTGTGTTCCAGATATCAAAATCAACAGTGGTATTACAAATAAACTCAAATAAATACATATAACACCCAGACCAGTACAAACAGACATGTTCTTGCACACAAATATTTGTACAGCGCAGGGATTGAACCCACGACCTCTTGGTTAGTAGTCAACTTGACCATAACACCAAATTGGTTGTCAAAGTTGTTTGGATGTGTGTTCGTCAATCATGCTGAAACTACAAAACGGATTTTGATGAAATTGGGTATACAGACAGCATAAGAGCTGACTTAGGTGATAGGATGCTTTTGATCCCAATTTAATGGTCAACTTCTTGACCAGTACACCAAAGTGGTTGTCAAACATTTGTTTTGACTACTAACTGGATGTGTTAATATCATATGGAAAGTATTGTTTAAATTAAGAGATATGGGATTAATCTTATGTAAGGTTTTAGCTACATTCAAAAATTTTTTTTTACTTCTAAGGTCAAAATTGTTTTTATCCTTGATTTCAGTTAGGACTGTTAAAATCATCATATATAAAGATATGTTACATATTTTGTTTCAAGTGTAATGCATGAGAAATAAGAAAAGTGATTAAATCAATTTAACTGGTCTATAATGAAGATCATAGAAACTATCAATATACTGTTTTAAGTTATAATAATAAGCGTGGGTGTGAGGGGCTCAATGTGTGCCTCTCTAGAGAATTTAACTAATAAGCAAAATAAAAGAAGATCATTCCGAAATTAGATTTTTTTTATGAGCATTAAAAGAGCACTAGGTTTTAGTAGGATTACTTTGGCTGTAGCATAAGATTTTTCTTACATAAACATAACACAACAGATTTCATCTATTAATCCTGATTCCAAACTATAGTAAAATTATATATGTACTGAAAGGAAAAAAAATTAGAAGTTCTTTGTTTCATATTCCAAAATCTAAGCCTTAGAAATTCAACAATTTGGGAGTATTTTTCATATGGACATGAATAAATAGGACTTCAAATAAAGTAAGAGTTTGTACAATGACAGTTTTCAAGAATCAGCTTTAGCAAAGAGAGAACAAGAATTTCTGACAAGAGCCTTAAGCTCCAACAGTGAGCACACTGATTTTTCAGCGGAAGATTGTGTAAATACAAAACATCTACAGTTTCTGTGATAAAGGTGTTCATGACGTAGCAGTTCTGACATACAGTTGTATTTCTGATATCTTATCAATAGTCGGTGGTACGACGTCGCCACAACCAATAGCAAGTTCGCTGGGTTCTTGCGCCTCTCACGCCCGTCAACACAACGTTGTTTGAAGCTCTATCACGATCTTCTTTAACCAAGGCGTACTACTACCTAAACTTTTCCAAATAAACGCCACAAATACCAAAATGAAGTCGTTACGCTCGCTAACAACATGACATAGATTTACACAGCAATTTAACCTTCAAAGAAGTACTTACCATACTAAAATTAATGTGGTAACTATGTTGACTAATAGACCTAAAATAGTAATGAGATTCGGAGCGAGCCACAGCGGTGTCTTTGACACCAGCCAGCACCACCAGGGCTGAAGCCATGCATCCAATATACTAGCACTGACACACGAATACTTGTGTTCACTGAGTCTTTTTAACTGTGCAGCGTTGAGAATTCTTTCTTTATAGAACTGCATTGTTATCCACTGTCACGACATTAATACTTAGGAATTACACTAACTTTACATAATTAAACTCTCACTGCCCGCAATTTATTTCTATTTAGTACGCAAAACCTTCCTTCGGCACATCACAACTCTTACTTAAGTTATTATAGTCTGTGCATGACAGACAACCAACCAACCATGCGCGCCATAAACAATTGACAATGTCTTTTTGGTATTCTGGTTTCACAACGCAGGCAAAGATAATAAACTATACAGCCAACCACAAACAACATGGCAGCTATCTGTCACTGTCAAAAACAAAGACAACTGTCAACAATGGCGGCTGACAGCGGTAATGTTGCCAGACTACTTCAATTTACCCGACAATAATGGTAAAATTTATTTTAGGAGCCCAATTTATAAACGAATATCATAACGAATTTGAATAAAAAAGACGTCACTTATTCATGTAGTACATATGCTTCGTTACTTTACTTGTTGATTTACGTAAACAGAGTAAATTGAAATCAAACAAGGACCAAGGCCCGGTTCAGTGAATTAAATCCACGGTTTTAGATAATCACGAGAAATAAGTTCGAGATCAAGACTTATCTCGCGCAATCTGAGCATATTTTATACCAAATATTAGAACCTACTCAGGAGTGTAATAAAATTGTAAAGGGGAAAGAAGTGTTTGACAACATAAAGCTTTATTTCAACAACAATTACATTTTTGTTACTATGTCATAATACTTTGCCATTTACTAAATAGTACAGAGAAATGTTATCAAAATGAAATAAAATTACATTTTAATACAATAATCTAAATAATATTGTACTTTATTCTGTAGTCTACTTACGTATCTACATAAAATTATAATATCATTTCCCAATCAGTCCAAGATTTTTTATAATTATTTTAGAATTTCTTGATACATGTCAATGAGTTTTGTACCTAACAGATTAATTAAATATAATATTTTAACAAACGAAATAGAGTTGCGGTGGACTTTGACCGGTGCTACCTAGACTTGGCTTGGGTTTTCCTTGTTTCAATTCTCTTCTGCAGCGTGGTGAGAAGCGCGCCTAGCACATTATGCCCGGGCAGCCGTTTGCCGAACAATAGTCGCTTCACTGAGTCGTCGTAAGTTAGCAAAGCCACCATGTTCTGGAGGAGAAATCCTTGGCAATACTCTAGTAGTTGTGTAGCACCATAAACCTGCAAGTAAGAAAATAGCGTTTGAGTGACATTTATTTAGCTAGTAGTGACTGAATGCAAAGGGCGGGATATCGTGCGCTGTGGCGCTCCTTGGGGGAGGCCTATGTCCAGCAGTGGACTGCAACAGGCTGATATTATGACATTTATTTGCTGCACATTGGGTTCATTCAGGATGAGGTTGTGCAGCGTCACGTACTTGACGGCGCGCGCCTCACAGTGCCTCTGCAGCAGCAGCTGGAAGAAAGCTTCGTACCTTAGCGTGAATATAAACAGAGACGAGGTTGTGCAGCGCCACGGACTTGGCGGCGCGCGCCTCGCAGTGCCTCTGCAGCGGCAGCAGCTGGAAGAAGGCGGCTGCCGCCAGCACCTCCAGCACGTCGCCCTCGGGGATGTCCAGCCCCGCGCACCCGCCCGAGTACAGGTACTTCATTACTTGCTGCAGAAAAATAATACGATGAAGGGCGCATTCACACGGCATCAAATCGTGTTTTTTTACGAATAACTAGTTTTATTGCTCAATTTACATTGCACTATATTACTTTCGTAGTAGTAAGAACTCACTGATGATTCGTTATTTTTTGACTTGAGCTATGAGTTTTTGACACAACAGATTTAAAGTTAGGAAGCTAAAGCTTCGTATGGCCGGGGTCCAAGGACCAAGGTCCGATAGACATCGTCTTGATTTGTCTATCTATATTATTCTGGATCTAAATCTTATGTGCCGCGGTTCATGTGCGGTACAAGGCTTACAGCACCATCTAGCCTATTGAGCCGTATCAGCGCTTGCTGGCGTGCTTGCCAAAGTTAGCATGCGCTTGTGATGGCAAACAATAGAGGTCACCACACTTTTCTGCTTCCAGATGTTTTTCTTGCTTAGTATTTTTTTTATCTAAATAAAAGGAAAGAAATAACCTTCTCGTTCAGCTAAAATGAGACGTGACGGGTAAAATAAACAAACTGATTTTTGTTTTCTGGTCTACTGTACTTCAAGGTATATCTATCGTATCTAACTTATGAACTTACCTCAAATATATGGTATCTAATATCGTTAATTTGCACTAGAGGCGGTGCCCCAGCTTCGCCCGCTCTAGCTGGTGCTAACATCGCGCGCAGCCTTGGCGACTCCGACACTAGCACGATCTTGTGTCCGTAGAACAGTCGTCCTTCCACCCTGCACAATACAAAAATATTTTATTAAGGTTCATAGTCATTTATTTCCTAATTTAGCGATAGATGTTTTCATATTTATTACAATTTTTGATGACATAGGCAAAGTGACAATAAAAAATCTACTGCGTCTCGTAGCCGACGCTCAAATGATTGTTACTTAGTTATTTCATTTTTTTTAATCTTGCTGGATTCATTCAAATCATAGTCATGGTTAGAGTGATAATGTAAAACAACGGAATAGAATGGATAAAAAAACATAATCATATTTCATAGCAAAAGGCATCATACCCCGACACGTTCATACCACAGTATCGGAATATGTATTTAATGAATATATCCATCTAAAGATTAAGCCAGGGAGCTCAAAGCCGATGACCTAAAAGCCTGGAAATATTATGTCACGTACGCCGCTCGAGCTAAAGAGTGTTACCTGAAGGTGACGTCGGCCAGCGAGGGGTTGTTGACGTAGGAGGGGTCGACGCGCGAGGGCGCGGGCGCGGCGGGCGGCGGCTCGCTGACGGCCGGCACGCCCTCCCACCCGTACACCGCGCACAGGATGTCCGCCAGCAGCAGCACGGTGCCCTCCTTGTGTACACGACACACTACTATGTTACCTGAAGGTGACGTCGGCCAGCGAGGGGTTGTTGACGTAGGAGGGGTCGACGCGCGAGGGCGCGGGCGCGGCGGGCGGCGGCTCGCTGACGGCCGGCACGCCCTCCCACCCGTACACCGCGCACAGGATGTCCGCCAGCAGCAGCACGGTGCCCTCCTTGTGTACACGACACACTACTATGTTACCTGAAGGTGACGTCGGCCAGCGAGGGGTTGTTGACGTAGGAGGGGTCGACGCGCGAGGGCGCGGGCGCGGCGGGCGGCGGCTCGCTGACGGCCGGCACGCCCTCCCACCCGTACACCGCGCACAGGATGTCCGCCAGCAGCAGCACGGTGCCCTCCTTCTGTACACGATAAACTACTATAGTTAAATTCTAAAATTTTCCTAGAGTAGAGAAATTTTAACTTTTTTGAAATTTGAGCTCAAACAAATGTATATTTTACTAGCAGACATTATCTTGCCCGTTGTTTTTTTTTTTAAATTTTAACAATGAAGTTATCTAAAGTAGTTTTCTCTTAGCCGATTTCGACTATGGCAGCCAATCTCAACAGAGATCAGCCAACTACGCGGGAGATATAACAATGCACAAGTTCGAGTGTAATACACAGGTGCAATATTTTTTAAAAAACAATCAAAAAATGGCGTATCTGATAACTATAATGTAACTTACCTTGCTGTATCTTAAAATATTGAACAGCAGGGGGAGGCACTCGTAGATAAACTGCTTGCTGTAATGGCTGTCGTCTGACGGGCAGACCTAAAACATGAATTTATAACGTAGTGAATCTACCATTAATATTATTCAAATAAAATACAGTTATATTAAAATTGGGTAAAGCCATCATCAGAAACGTTCGTCGATCGAATTCGTCGCTGTACCAGTAGTTTTAGGTAGAGATAAATGGTAATGTTTGTATTTAAACAATTATTATTAAATCAAATTTGAAACGAGGCAATGACAATAGTGACTGAGTTTTTTTGCGCTGATTGTTCTCAGCACCAGCCCAAATCATACCGTAGTAGTAATAAAGTTAATTTATGTGTTGGAACATGTAAAAGTGCTCATAATGATTTCATTTACAGAAATAAATTGATTCTATTGATTATTGACGTACCTACACTCTACTTAATAAAAGAACGAAAAAAGGTAATAGTGGAAGAGGTAAACCTGTAAGAAGTCCTGCAGCAGCTGGTCGATGACGTGGTCGATGGCGGCGTCGGCGGCGGCGGCCAGCGACAGCGTCCACGCGTGCAGCGACCACGGCACGCCCAGCGCGCGCAGCTCCAGCGTTATGTCTGCAAAGACACGTGGGTTTTGGATTTGTTGCTATTTAGAGGTATTTTTAAAATGTTTTCATCAAAAAAATCTAATTAATAATACTCAAGCATTTAAAAAAGAATTGAAGTTAACTTCTGACTGTCTCTAAACGTACCTATCACACTAGCTACGGTTTCCTCTTTGAATGGATAAAGCCAACTTTTGACGTGACAACGTCTTATAAATTGGTTTGCCGGGTGACACTTCAAGAAACTGCGTTACGCTCCGCTCACGTTCCGAGCTCACAATGAGAGCGAGTGAGAGGCACGCGTCCCTTCGACTCGGGCATGGTTAGCCCGCCTAAGAGCGAGTGAGACAGACATAAAAAGTGAAAGGCACGCGTCACTTCCACTCGAGCACAGTTAACCCGCCTAAGAGCGAGAGAGACAGAGCGAGAGAGAGCGAGTGAGAGAGATAGGCATACACACCGGTTCATGTTATACGAATGAATATTCACATTAAAATTATTTTACCACTCAAAGTCGTTGTCACGTAAAACTTTCGCCCGTATACCGACTTTACAGGCAACCAATTTTTTTTACATAAAAAAGTATTTTTAACACATTATTATGTTATGTTATTACCTATCGGAAAAAAATAATGGTGAAAAATCACTCGTATCTACATTAAACGCGTATCTCGTTAATGAGACTAAGAAGCTATTTTTAATAATTATGTTATTTTAATTTTCTTAATGCAGCAACCCTGTTACAGGTGAGAAAAAAACTCTAAATTAAAAAAGTTTAAACTTTTTCATTTCTGACAGTCAAAATAAAAACTTCTTGAATTCAACTCGCGGTATGAGACCGGGGCTTCGCCTTGTGCAAGGACTTCCTCAAGGGACAGCACTAAGCCCGACGAAATGTCTGTTTCCGCGGCACCAAATATGGCGTCCAGAGCCCGCTGCTGTTGCTTAGTGACAGCTCACGCGGGCCTGTGCCCTCTGCAAGGGACTACATCGCGCCCGCTATTATCTTCTTACCCAAATGATCGGTCTCCGCGGCGCAGTACATGGCGTCTTGCAGGGCTCGCTGCTGTTGCTTAGTGAAGGTTCGCGGTGGGTCGGAGGCCGGGGCTGCGCCCTCTGCCAGGACTTCCTCAAGGGACAGCACCGCGCCCGCGCCGCGCGCGCCCCCGCGCACCGCTGCGCGCAGGCACGCGCGGCGACCGTGCGTGCAGCATACTGCAACCGCGCTAAGGATTGAAAAAAAAGATATTCTCTATATTTTTAGGTTTGGCCAGTAAATTAATCAGTTACACCCCCGTGCCTCGGAAAGCACGTTAAGCCGTTGGTCCTGCGCCTGATCTCTCTCCGGTCATGTCGGATTGCCGTCTCTTTGAGAGTGATGGAACAGTGAGTGCACCTGTGTATTGCGCTCACACTTGTGCACTATAATTTTGTGTAGTTGGCTGATGTCTGTTTGAGATTGGCCGCCGTAGTCTACATCGGCCAGGGGGACTACTATTATAACTATTATTTCTCAGTTAATTCTAAAATAGCATGAAATTTGGTACTCCATAGTGGGACTCAATTATTGAACTAAGATTAAAAAATCTAAGCAGGATAGGATCTTGTGTTGATTCCAGTTTGATTATTACGTTTCTTAACATAAAATATCCTCCATTCTCCGAAAATTAAACACCTTTTCCAGTTTTTTATAAAAAACATAGTTTTGATTCTGGAAACACGTGCTTTAAAAAATGATGGAATGGTATCATGAAATCATTATCAACAAGTTAGACTTACCTATAGCAGCCATACTGCGCAGCCGCAGAGTAGCAGAGAGCGTCGTTCAGTTGCGTCGACAGAAACGGGTCCGCACCGTGAGAGAGAAGCAGCTGTACCAATTCCAGGTTCCCGACGCCGCACGCCACCTGCCATGTCATGTTAAGCATTACGTTACGTTAAAGAGACAAGTGGAGAGATGAGGAGAACGAGAAATAATTGATATTTAGATTCTCTATGGCTTTGATTGAGTATGTTACTAATACAACGATGTTTAGACACATAGCTCCGCCATGAAATCATAGACGCAAGTCCACTCTGGACAATTTGGTTGGCTTACTTTAAAATCTCTAAAGAAGGTGAAAAATAGAGTCATATTGCAGAGAACTACTTTTTCAATTTTTATCATAAAATAAATTGCATGACAAACTACAGAATCAAGCGCGGCTTGCACTACCATAGACCATAGTAATAAATAGTTAGTACGAAGCAGTTCGAAACATGCTATGGTCTTGTTGATTCTCACCTAAGCACTCCTAGTATTTAGAACGCGCAGAAGACACTCTTATTACATACTAGCGGTCCGCCCGCGACTTCGTCCGCGCAAGTTTGCATCCCAAGGGAGCATTTAATCGGGATAAAAAGTATCCTATCACCTAAGGCAGCTCATACTCTATCTGTATACCAAATTCTATCAAAATCCGTTCAGTAGTTTCAGCGTGATTGACGGACAAACAAAGAAACTTACATCATCATCATTAGGTATTTTTCATCTTGACAGATGATTTAAACAGCGTCTACGCGAGAAAAGCATCGTCGCTCGTGACTAAATACGAGTATACCGATCCTCGAACGACACTTTCGTCGTTACGGCACGCGAACTGAGAGTCCGTTGCGATTAAACTCTCTGAAGATAAGTTCTATGGTAACAGTAACATCATTTTACCTGCAGCGGCGTCAGCGTGCACACATCGTCACCTCTAGCGGGGGCTCCATCCACCCTAGCGCCGGCAGCTAAAAGTCTTCTCGCACATTCCAGGGCACCGCCCCCCGCGCCCCCCGCACCGCCCCCGCCCGCACCTGCGCCCGCGCACGCAAATACGAGCGCTGTCCAACCTGGAGGTAAGATAAGAGAAAGATTATGGTCACTTAATATACATAATATGTGATTTAATATATATATAATATAAGTATGTTCACTGGTCGAAGTGGTGAAGCGCATCTTTTATTGTGAGCTAGAGGAGGGTACGCGAAAACTTGGCGGACCACCCCTCAGATACAAGGATGTTTTTAAGCGGCACATGAGAGAACATTGAGCCCACGCAATGGGAGGGTTTGGCGTGTCCGCGAGTTTGAGGAGCAGCGTAAAGCTAACATCGATTTTCTGCTTTACATCCGAGAGGTCCTGGGTTCGAATCATAGGTTGAGCCAAAGTTGTTTCTGAGATTTTCTGTCACGAATTTCTCAAAAACAGCTTGGAGTCGGGAAGTCAGCGGTGTTACTCCCCCGTGCCTCGGAGAGCACGTTAAGCCGTTGGTCTGGATCTCTCTCCGGTCATGTCGGATTGCCGTCTCACCGAACTTTGAGAGTGATGGAACAGTGAGTGCACCTGTGTATTGCTCTCCTACTTGTGCTCTATAATGGCTAAGAACTAAAACCTATGACGAAACTGAATTCCTGTTGTATCGCATGACGCATCACATAACTTAGCTTCACATACACGCACATTCTCACTGACACACACACACACACACACACACACACACACACACACACACAAATAAATGTATTATGTAGATTAAAGGCTGATTTTGTTTTGTTTTGTTATATGTATGTAGATAAGGAAGAGCGAGGTCTCCAAACACAGGCATAACTTGCTTAAATGGAGACCTCAAACAACTATGTAATTAGGTTTAAGTTAAAAACGAAATAAATTATTTACTGCGTAGTTGGCTGATCTCTGTTGAGATTGGCCGCCGTTGTCAAAATCGGCCAGGAGGACTACTAAATAATAATAAAAAAGGTTAAAGCTAGAAAAACGCCTGATGAGAAAGCTAGTAAACTTAAGCTGAACTCACCAGCAGTGGGCGGTACGTAGGCGGGCTGCTGCGCGTGCGCGCGCGGCGACAGCGGCTGGGCGCAGTGCGCGCCGCCCGCGCCGCCGCACTCCACGTGCGGGTCCGCGCCCGCCTCTAGCAGCAACTGTCATATAATACTTACTTTTATTATGAATGTGTAAGCCTACGGAGCCGAAACGTGGAACATGACAGTCAAGCTTGCTCACCGACTACACGTCACTCAGCGTGCTATGGAAAGGTCTATGTTGGGGATCTCATTAAAGGATAAGATCCGGAACGAGGTCATACAACATAAGACTAAGGTAACTGATGTTGTCCAAAAATGTAACGAGCTGAAGTGGCAGTGGGCTGGCCATGTGGTGGCAGGTGGAGCAGGAAGGTTCTTGAATGGAGACCACGCTTAGGTAAACGTAGTGTGGGACGCCCCCCGGCTAGATGGACAGACGACCTGAAGAAGGCAGCTGGTAGTGACTGGATGCAAAGGGCGGGAGATCGTGCGCTGTGCGCTCCTTGGGGGAGGCCTATGTCCAGCAGTGGACTGTAACAGGCTGATATGATGAATGTGTATGACATGAACCATTGCCCCAGAATCTCGGATCCGAGCTTTTTATATCTATGAGATTAGCACAATTATTTGTGATCGAAAGGGTCACTTCGATCTCGTGGTTAGTTGACATCAAAGATAAAGTCTTTCCCATTATCTTTGGTTACATTTACTTTATAACCAATTAAAGTCAAACAGCTTGCCAAAGAAAGATCTGTGACAAAGGTGTTTTTAAATGTTCCAGAGTGACGGAGAATAACTTCGGTTAAAAATGTTTAAGTGGCCAATTGGAGAAAAGATTTTCTTGAAAGGTTGTCTGGAAGAAATCGCTCAGAGCAATAAGACCGCCTTTACATCTTTCTGTCTAAAACTTCACTGTTTGCATATTTTTTGGTGTGCAATAGAAAGTTATCTAATCGACAAGACCAAAATTGCAGCGTAGGCCGTTCACCAACGGGTTAGATTGACGACTGGTAAACTGCATAAAGATGCTTATAACCGATAAATCTAGAAAAATGTATGAAGCTTACTTAAAGTGATAACGATTAACGAATAAACATTAGAAGGAAACTTACAGCAACAATCTGATCGTCTCCGGCCAGCGCAGCCTTCATCAAGGCAGTAAGGCCCGACGCGTCCGTGGCGTCCAGGCCTGCGGGGGGTAGCAAGGACCTGACCCCCCCGACTAACTCAGGCCTGCCGCTCAGCAAGGCCCGCTGGGCCAGGCCTAGTGCAGCACGGGACAGCTCATCGGATGTGCGTGCGCAGCGGGACCAGACTGGTTCTATGGCTTCTTCCAGCCTGGAAAAAGAAAGCTTTTATAAATATATATTTTTATTGGAAACACTCTAATGCGATAAGCCGCGGTTGGCTGTTTTGACAGGGAGCCCAAAGGTCCACGGTACAGTTCAGGGGCCCTCTAATGATCTTGCTTTGGCTCAACAAATGCTCTCCGATAGCGCTGTTAATCGTAACTTTGTTTTAGTTTTAAAAAGAAGAGCTCTGCCAATTAGCGAAAAGCAAGATCTTAATACGGACCTGGAAGGTTACGTCACGAGCGAAACAAAGCGCACATGATGATATTGGAAACGATCTTGTGTTTTCGCATAAAGTAGTGCATTTGCTCGCTCGCATAGGTATGAGAGTATGGCGCGCGACTGACTTCCCCTTCCGACTTCATACCATCAATTAAATCTACTTACCGTCTAGTGCGCTAGTTGAATCCCAGAACTAGTTTATGGTACCCCGGGGGCCTCGAGAGGCAGTGTGCGTGCGACATCAGCAGCCGGAAAACTTGTAGTACGTCGTCCGCGTCGGGGATGGTAGGCGGGAACCACGGAGTCCCGATGTGTACCAGCTAGTATGTGCCACTTACCCCGGAGGCCGTGGAGGGCAACCCGCGTGCTGCAACAGCTGCTACGCGGCTCGTAGTACGTCGGTCTGCGTCGGACCCGGCGGGCGGGGGCCACGGGAACCCGCCGTATACCAGCTAGTATGTGACACTCACCCCGGAGGCCGCGGGGGACAATCAGCATGTGGCAGCAACAGCCTAGCCGCTTGTAGTACATCGTCAGCGTCGGGCACGGCGGGCGGGGGCCGCAGCGCGGCGTGCGCGCGGATGACGCGCACCCACTCGCCGAGCGGCGGCAGCGCCCCGGCGCCCCGCTCGCCCCACAGCCCCGACGCGCCGCAGCTACCGCCTGACGTGCCGCTGTTGTGTTCCAGCTACGAGTACAATTAATTGGAATCATTTATGATGCGGTGCTTGTGACGCAGTGGTTGCAGCGCTTTCGTAGTGATACCAAAAGTTAAGTAATCCACGGCGCGGTCATGTTTGGGATGGGTGACCATTCTGACCATAAAAGTGACGTCTATTTACAAGCATCTCCGTGCTTCGGAAGGCACGTTAAGCTGTTGGTCCCGGTTAATATCGATAGATATTGGTCGTTAAGCCTGGTCGGAGGCCCTTAATAACTTCTGACAGTAGGGTTGGTCACTTACCTTAGCCCGCGTGGTGGAGAATGGCTCGTACCACCTCATAGTTGAGGTGAGGCCTGTGCCCAGCAGTGGGACGTATATAGGCTGATGATGATGAAGATTTATGATGCGAAAGAATTGTTTCTCTCTAAGCTGGCTCTGGTAAGAGCTAAAGACTCTTGTAAGATTGTATTTTTGCAATTCGACTACTGTTAGCTTGCAAAGGAAAGAATTATGAATTTGTCATTAAAAAAACACTTACATACAAAGAGTACTATCATGTTAAACATTACTGCAAGCATGTAAAAATTGTACTGAGTAGAAGACTATGTCTAGGCGCCACTCGGAGAAGTACCTACAATTAAATAGGTAAAGTCTGTTCGAACGCGGAGCTAGTTCAACAAAGGTCGTGAGTAAGACGCTGTAAGAGTAATGACGCTGCATCAGCACCGTCTCACATTCTACAGTAACAAGCACATCAGGCTACTCATTTTTGTTGCAAATACACCCGTATCACAAGCACATAAGATACCGGAGTGTTAAACGTGACGTACTGGCCACCGTACCTAACCCACCCACCACAATAGTGAAGTACCTGCGAACACCGCATGAAGTAGTACAAAGCCCGCTCCGCAGAGGGCGCTAGCGGACTGTGCCTGGGCGCAGCTCGACGTAACACGGCGCGTAACTCGGCCGCGGATCCTGCACACGTCGTCAGTAGGACGGATGCTGCCCCGGCACTGCCTTGGGATGTGCCAGAAGCTCCGGAACCTCCTGAACCGCCTGAGAACATAAGCCTTATGTTAGCCACGGCGAATTCCATAAGCATTAATAAAACAGATATCAACCATCAGTGTTTCTAACACTGATGGTTGATATCTGTTTTATTAATGCATACAACGGGCACGGGCATACAACGGGATTGTTTCTTACAATAACTTTCCCTTTCAAGAAACAAATTGTTGTTCTCTCAAGTTATCATGACTTGACTGTCATCACCATACTAGCGTTGTTCCCGGTTACTACTAATACGACGCCCAGGTAATGCTCTCCTACTTTTACTCGTGTAACACTTCTCACAGTCATTGGGCATGAGACGAGCCAGCAGTTAATGGATGTACCCCTTCTACCGGGACCGAAAATATTTGAATTGGTCACTTAGGTTTTTTTTAATACTTGTTCCTGTCGTAGTTTGCAGGTTTTAGCCACATGACTGCATATAGCGGTTGGTCGTCTCATAACAATTGACGAAATAAATTCTAATTTTACTGCTTTCTTTTTGAGAATAGCTTGGCAAACGATAATAGCATTACCAAAATTTACAAATTTACAACTAGCGCACCAACAGACCTTGTCCTGCCCGTTGCTTTTTTTAAATTTTCGTATCGTACACACATTCCTTGGGCTTCCACGAATATTTCAAGGCTAAAATTAGTCAATTTGGTTCAGTCGTTCTCGACTTTTAGCGAGACTAACGAACAGCAAATCATTTTTATATATACAGGGTTACTGGTAACTAGACATATTCCTTCAAAAGAGTTACAGTGAAGGTGATTTCCTACAAAAAGGTCCCATCAACGAAGGGTAGGGTAGGGGTCGAAAGAATACAAAAAATTGCACTATAAGCCGCTTTAAAGCCGAAATTTCATCAAATCACGATCGCAATTTAAAAGCACGATATGTGAAAAATCAATTGTTTCTAACCCCTAGTTGATGAAACATTTTTTGTTGCTGATTACCACTTCTTTGTCTCCTTTTAAGGAATACGTCGAGTTACTAGTAATCCTGTATAGATAGATAGATGAAATCTAAACAACAACCTGATCAAGATGTGTGGCGAATAACGAATAAAGATTTTTTCGCTCTTGCATGGTAGATATAGAAAAATTAATGTTAAATTAAGAACTTTACTATTGTGGCGACCTCTACCGTTCGCCCTCACAAGCGCATGTCTAACGGTGGCAAGCGACAGCGAGCGCTGGTACGGCTTCATAAGCTAGATGGCGCTGTTAGCCTAGTACCGCACATGAACCGCGGTATATAAGATTTAGATCCTAGATAGACAAACAAGATGATGTCTATCGGACGTTGGTCCCCGACCATAAAACCCGGTCGGTAGTAAGCGCTTTCCTTTAGCTTCCTAACTCTAAATGAGTTGTGCCAAACTATAAGTAAGAACTTACCCGAGCCGTTGGTGGTGATGCCCGAGTCGTGGCTGAGGCCCAGCTGCCTGTGCTCAGGTCGGGCCGCACCGGAAGACGAGCCCGATGAGCCCAGGGAACTCATCGACTCCCAGCGCGACAGAGATAGTGCTCCTGTGGACAATGTTACCAACATAAAAAAGTTTTTTTTTTTTTTTTTAAATGAACAACAACATCACATATATAGATCTGACTCCGTGGTAAGTAGCTTAAGCACTTGTGTTACAGATATCAGAATCAACAGTGGTATATTACAAATAAACTTAAATAAATAAATATTTATATTTCACAACAATCACACCAATTCTCTAGTCCCAAATTAAGCTACGAGGCTTGTGTTATGGGTACTAGACAACGGATAAACATACTTAAATACTTTTTTTTGTAAATTAATACATATTATACATAGAGAACACCCAGACCAGTACAAACACACATGTCCATGCACGCTTATGCTTGTTCTGTGCGGGGATCGAACCCGCGTCGAGCAGTACTATACACCAGTGTTATAGCGTCCAGTATGAAGTCACAAGTACCTGAGGCGAGTCTGCCCGCGTTGAGATGACTATGAGGCTGCAGCTACCCCCATAGATCGGCGCAGTTAGCCACGACGGCCTGGGTTATGTTCCCGTCTCGAGCAATACTATACACCTGGGTTTTAGAGTCCAGATGAAGGCGCAAGTACCTGAGGCGAGTCTGCCCACGTTGAGATGGCTATAAGGCTGCAGCAGCCCCCATAGGTCGGCGCAGTTGGCCACGGCGGCTGGGGTTATGTTCCTGCGTCGAGCAGTACTATACACCTGCGTTATAGAGTCCAGTTGACTGCCTCTTTGGTGTAGTGGCAAAGTTTCTGCCTTACATCCGAAAGGTCCTGGGTTCGAATCCCAGGTCGAGCATAAATTGTTTCTGAGATTTTCTGTCATGAATTTCTCAAAAACAGATCGGAGTCGGGAAGTTGGCGGTGTCACACCCCCGTGCTTCGGTGCGTACGTAAAGCCGTTAGTCCTGCGACTGATCTCTCTCCGGTCATGTCGGATTGCCATCTCACAGAACTCTGAGAGTGATGGAACAGTGAGTGCACCTGTGTATTGCGCTCACACTTGTGCAATATAATATCTCCTGCGTAGTTGGCTGATCTCTGTTGAGATTGGCCGCCGTGGTCAAAATCTGCCAGGACTATTATTATTATTTTTACTAATAATAGCAAAAATAATAATAATAGTCCTTATATATATATATATAATATACTTATATAATAGAGTCCAGTATAAAGTTCCAAGTACCTGAGGCGAGTCTGCCCGCGTTGAGATGGCTATAAGGCTGCAGCAGCCCCCATAGGTCGGCGCAGTTGGCCACGGCGTGGTCCACGGCGGCCGGGGTTACGTTCCCGCCTCGAGCACTGTTGGCGGCAATTAAGGCTATCTCTTCGAGGAGGGTCTCCATGCCCGCGCACAGGTAGATTGCTGCGTATCTGTTGAGGTAGACAAGATGTTATTTAGGGAAAGTTTACTAAGAGTGATCGCCGACCAAACTGCATGTCGTGTGGCGGATGGTTCATCTTATCTGTTTAAAAGGCATTTAAGGTTTAATTCCATTGTTTTAATCCCCACGGTTGAGTAGGAAAAATATTTCATTAAAACAAAACTGAATATGCCAATAAATATTATGTAGCATCCAACAACAACAACAACAGCATTGTTTCAGTCCAACAGCGTATAACTTTCAAATATTTGGCATAAGTCACATGTTATCTGCATATTACGAGCATCTCTCATAAGCGGCTTTCATCCAGTCCGTTTATAAAATTATTATATTATATTCCGTTTATTTTTCGTTTCACAATCCAAAATAACACTTACTCGTGCACGAAGGCAGCCACGCGAACGTCCAACATCCAGCGTTGAAAACGGCCAGGCGCGAGACTCGTCCGCGCACGCGCAGCCGAGCCAAGTCTTCGCGCCGCACCGCCCGATGTGGCGTACATTGTTGCCGCGCGTTGACAACCCTGTGAAAAAGTCAACCGTATATATTGTTGGTTTTGTTAATAACTCACAATCTGTGCCCACAATTAATGAGAAGTCTATGGAAACTTAATGCAAAATGGTAAACGTTGCTTAGTAAACAAATGAAAGAATGAGACGTCAACACTTTTTTCTGTAAATCATAGACGATACCAGGGACGAAGAAGCGAAGATACTGGAATGAATGGTGTATCGGGAAAAGCAAAGCAAGTGTTTTGCGTTGTTGTTTTCTAGTTTATTATTAATAATAATAATACATATACAACATCACATACATTGATCTGACTGCATCGTAAGTAGCTGAAGCACTTGTGTTACAGATATCAGAATCAGCAGTGGTATTACGAATGATTTCGAATGTTTGAGGTGGCTAGGGCATGTGCACCAAATGAGCAGCACTCGTTTGCCCGGACAAACCATGTTAAGCCAAGTCGCTTTCTCGAAGCGTAAAGTTGGACGTTCCATACTGCGATTCAAAGACTGCGCAAAATGCGACATGATCGCATTCAACATCGACATCGACACATGGGAGGATCTGGCTACCGACCGCGATGGGTGGAGAAAAGCCATCTGCGAGGGCTGTGAGACCCATGATACAGCCTGGTTTCAAATTCTGGCCCAAAAACGGGAAAAACGACATGCTCGAGCAGAGGGTTCCGTCACAACGGACTCTTTACACGAAACTATTACACTAAAGTGATCGTCAAATCAAGTCGTTATCTCATATCACCGGAGTGCGGCCCTGTCAAAGAAGAAATTTCAGTGTAATGCATAGCAGTTACAACAGCCACACTATGGGCCAGCATGTCGCACTGGTTTTTCAATTTGCCCGGCTGAAAGTGTGCCCTCTAAGGCCCTCCCAGGGTTGTGTGCATTTCTAGGTAGCAGAAGAATCACGTGTTGAATTATAAGTATATATTGTTTGTAAATTAAGTTGAAATTACAAAAGTTACCTTGATGCAAGCATCTGCTAAAGGAGTACTGAGCACAATTCGGAAGGCGCCGGCCACCTCGTGCTTGGAGCAGAAGCCGAAGTTCTGCGACAGGCGCTGCGCCTCGCGGGATATACGCACTAGAGCCCTGCACGCAAAATATAGAATAAATATAAGCATTTATTAAAACAGAAATTAATCTACGAATTTTTAAGATTGAAGATTAATTACTGTTATATATTTTTTTCATTTTACTTCATTTTATTCAATAAACAATATGCATTGTGTTTGAATTTTACATAATAATTATAACAGATATGCATACAAACCTATAACTAAAAATCTTCTACGCTATACAGATACCTTTCCAATAGAAAATTCTTTAATTTAATTTTAAAAACGCTAAACCTAGCCTCTAATTTTAATTCCTTTGGCAGTTTGTTAAAAAGCGTTACAGCTCGATTACGTGGACAATGTTTCACAACCTTGAGGCAAGGTATGAAAATGAAATAAAAACTCGTGATGTTGAATTTTATTACGACAGCTTTTGTTAAGCAAACTGCTAGCTTAACAAAATACTCTAAAAGCCGTTGTTCGTAGTTTCGGATGTAGCCATCCCTGTCACTCTAACAAGTTTGACCGTGCGAGCGAGCGAGCGCGTCGAGTGAACCCGAATATACAAACGACAAAAAGGGGGAGCAGAGCCTCTGAGGCAGAGGCTCTGCTCCCCCTTTTTTATAGAAATCAATCCAACTAGGTTGGATTTCTACCCCAGATAGATGTTTAATAAGCTGCTCACACCATATATTAAAGTTCCAATATCTTCTCACCTCTGCAGCAAGTAAGCCAGCCTGGGCGGTGCGTCGGCGGCCATCTTGGGAGCCAGTTCCTTGCACCGGCCGACCTGCAGCGCGCGGGTGATCTCGCTCGCCGTCCACGGCACGCATCGCAGCTCCACTAATCTAGGGAATAACAAAAATATATATGATGTGAGCCATACAACTCACTCAAGGTACAGTACAGCCAGCTCATGAGGCTACCCGCCGGTATCACAAGCGCCGTATAAGATATCGCAGTGTTACTAAGATAGACTCTGTGTCTGACTTTAAGACACACAGCTTACGTCCAGCTGATCAGCTGGAATCACAGTGCAAGCTGTGCAAGACGCTTCAATAGCTTGTGAAGCAGGAAAGACTCATATCCACAATACATTGTCCTTCAATGTACCAGCTTGCGGCCGAATGCGATGGTGTGACGATTTGGTTGCCTCAACAAAGAGTTATGACTCAATGGTGCAAAAAGAGAACGGTGGCGTTGTTTGGGACTGTTTATTGCACAGCATTGGAACTCATCAAGTTACGAGGTAGAACAGTGGCTCGTATTCGACTCATCTAGGCACTGTTTTCCACTTTTTTTCACCACGCTCGGAGTTCCAAAAGTTTACCTGTTGTGGGAGTCTACCCAGACAAACTCGTCAGCGCTGGTGACGTTGGTGCACACCGTGTCTAAGGAGGGCTGCCGAACCAGCGGCGCGCGGCGGCGACGCGCCTCCGCTGCACTGCCCGTCTCTGAAAAAAATAGGAAAAAATCTTATCTACTAACAAGCTTCATCAAAAGAAATCGGACTTTACGAGACCATTTCTTGTCACGTAGTTGAGATTCTAGAAAATTTACTTGCAGACTAGTAACTTCTTTTGTTTTATTTTCTGCATGTTAAGTGTGTGTATTAGTGCATATAGCTGATATTTTATTTGCATGTGTTATTTGTACATTTAACTTCCTTTTGTTGTTGTAAAATTAGGAACATGTAATGAATGATACAAATGTTGGTGGATCAATAAATAAATAAAAGACAGAGTAGTTGACAAAGTAGCCAAACAAAGACAACATAGCTCAACGGATTAGCCGTCGATCGTGAATGTGGTATGAAGGATGGACGCCATGGATAAAAAAGAAGGGATTGTGTCAATGCTGAAACCCATGACAGAAAAGGAAACTGCACTTGAGAATCGAAATTCCCTGCCTTCTTAAACCACTGGTGAGATACTCACACAGCAAAAGAGAAGGCAAACGTGTTGAAAGTGAAAATAAGTGTTATAATTGAGGGTCAAAAGTTTATAATCATTCTTCGGTCCATTGTTAGGTAATCATTATCTAATAACAATTATATTCACAACTAGTGGCCTCCCGTGACTTGGTCCGCGTGAACACCCTTTATCTTTGCATCACTAGCCCTCAAAAGTTAACCGAGTGGCGCCATCTATAAGTAAGCTTTGAGTAAATTTTTCTATTTTTACATGGGATTGAGATGTTTTGTCGCGGAAAAAAGAAGCCATTGTCACTCTCCAGCCTCTTACCTACCTCCATACATAAAAAAACATATCGTAACATTGCTCCGTTGCGTCGTGAAAGAAGGAAAAACAAACAAACTGATTTCCCATTTATAATAAATATTAGTAAACTTTGGGGGAGGCTTATGTTCAGCAGTGGCCGTCTTACAGCTGGTTATGATGGTGACGATGGATGATGACGAGGTATGATGAATATACCTGTAGCACCATTAAGCTGTCAAGCACGTTAAGCCGTTGGTCCTGCGCCTGATCTCTCTCCGGTCATGTCGGATTGCCGTCTCACCGAACTTTGAGAGTGATGGAACAGTGAGTGTACCTGTGTATTACGCTCACACTTGTGCACTACAATATACCCTGCATAGTTGTCTGATCTCACTTGAGATTGGCCGTCGTGGACGAAATCTGCTAGGAGGACTATTATTACCTGTAGCACCATTGTTGCTGCCGCCACCAGCGCTGGAAGCTCCACTAGTGGCGGTGCTGCTGCTGTCCCGCGAGCGCAAGGTCAGCTGCTTGATCGCTGAGCGGATGTCTTCGAGTCCTCCACCGCCAGGCCACGGTGATTGTAACTGTCAGACAAATGGAGAATGATGATTAAACTTCTTCGATCTACATATTCTAGTCCTCCTTGCACGTATTGCGTAATAGTTTAAAGGAGGACTCAACCTTGCTATTTGTTTATAATATTTATAAAAATTTTACTGAATAAAAATACTATTTACATTTCTATTCATCTAGCTTAATCGGTTTTGTGCTCTGAGTCTTCACATTAATGATAACTTTTCAACCAATTGCCACGGTTGCAATTGTACCCTGGGATTAAATACTAGTGTTTTTTGTCGTCTTGTCTTTAACGAACACAGTTTCAAATAATGGCTCTACAAGCATAATTACTTTTTGACCAGAAAGATCAATTTTCAACTTGGTAATACGCAAAAAACCACCCCCAAATTACCGAAGCTTGTTATAAACGTTTTTCAGACTGATTCGATTTTAATGATAGTGTGGCCACAGTTGTGTTACAATTTGTTTTTATCTTTTTGCCTCTTTGTGCTCTTATTTTCTTATTTGGGTCGATTCACAAGGTACTTTATAAAATCCAACATATTTTAGGGCTTTTAGTTTGAGGACAAAGTTATTATTTTATTAACTTAAATGAGACGATCAAGACGATAGTGTCAAGTAGATAGATAAGTAGGTAGTCAAATTTCCAATAGTATCAACTTTAGTTTAGCCTTTTCTTTCTCACATTCTCGTCTCCTCCTACCTTGTCAATACCAGCCTTTGCCCCTCATCTCATTATGAGGTCGGTGTTTGGTTCTGTTGTATGGGGGCTGCCGGGTACGGCACGGCTCGTCACCGCCACCACTGTCCGACATAGACGCGTGCCCTGTCTAACCCTTCTCAGGTAGCTGTTCAATATTTCGTTCTCACCTTATCATGATGTCAGTGTTTAGACCTGTTGTGAGGGGGCTGCTGGGTCCGGCGTGGCTCACCCCGCCATGCCTTGCCATCGCCGCCAATATCTGACATAGATTCCCTGACGAAATATTCTCATGTAGCTTGTCATTATCCAGCCTCTGACCGTCACCTTATTATAAGGTTGGCGGCACATCCCGCCACATCATGTCGTCCCTACCAATGTCCGACTTAGACTCCTTAGTGATCATGTAGCTGGGCAATATATATAATACCTTAGGACCTCATTTGTAGCCGGAACAACTGGTTGGCAATACGCGAGCTCGCGCACTCCTGGCACACCATTCGACGAACGTTTGAAGTATGAGATGTAGGTAAAACCAGAAGAGCAGCCCGACGCGAAGTAACGTCACTGTAGTGTCACGCCCAGAAGGGGTGATATTTACAAAGGGACGGAAGCAGAATTTGTAGGGAGCCAAGAATCAGCGCAGTAGGGAAAAAAAATTCACGCGCTCTCCCGTAGATTCTGTTTGTAAGCCAAGAAGGCAGGAAGAACCATGGGTTGGTGGAAGGATTGTCCCTTACCTTATTATGAGGTCGGTGTTTGGTTCTGTTGTGGGGCGGCTGCCGGGTCCGGCGCGGCTCGTCCCTCCCCGCCTCGCCGCCCCCGCCACTGTCCGACATGGACGCATGTCCTGACGAACGGTTCTCGTCTGAACTGCTGTTGCACTCGCGGACGCCATTCTGAAAAGAAGATTGTGATTTAGCTAGGTTGAATTTAGGTGTGAGATAGTTAAGATGCTGACGCGGATGTATACCTGATATCGATAATAATAATAATAGTCTCCTAGCCGATTTTGACCCAGGGCGGCTACAATCTGAACAGAGATCAACCTACTGCGCAGGAGATATTATAGTGCACAAGTGTGAGCGCAATACACGCGACACCGCCTAATGCTATTGAACCAATTTTCAAACGTGAGTTTGAGTATTTATTTTGCGCAATAGAAATGATGTTCCGACGCCGCTGTCTGATCATAATGCTGACCTTATCTACCGGGTAAGGTACGCTCACCCAAAATTCGAAGAAGGTATCATCATCATCATTATAGCCAAAGGACGTCCACTGCTGAAAATAGGCCTTCCCCACAGTTTTCCACATCGACCGATCACAAGCGGTTTGCATCCAGTGTGATCTTGCGATCTTTACAAGGTCGTCTGTCCATCTTGCACCATCATCGTAGCTCTTGTCTACATTACATATAGAAGGTATACCAAAAACATTTTCAATTCCATCCTTCATTTTCTTGTGGGTAATACTAATGAGGCTTACAAGGTGAAAAATGTGAAATTAGCTTAAATTTACTTGATACACAGTTTGGTGTTTCTTCTGTACTAATTATAAGGTAAGATATCTTGGTACTCGTAGGTACGGACAAGATAATTTCAAAGTATTTGCATAATTTAAAGCAACACGTTACCATTTCGTTTAAGTGATGCAATATCTATGGCATAAATCACATAATAATATGCCTTACATTCAGCAGGTAATGTGTTTGATGTAATATGTCGGCTTGTGTTAGAACTCTTGTCCACATTACATAATGAATGGATACATCTGAATCTAAATCTCAATTAGGTGTCGGCAACCTGAAAAGTTCAAAGCCTTAATATATCAATTTAGAGCAAGAACCGTCAAAAGGTGTGATGAACATTTTATGGATAACTAGGTAAAATTTGTGTAGAATTCAAATCCTATCATGAATTCCAGTAGCTAATTTTCCAAGTCACAGTATGTAAATAGATACACATAGAGTGCGATCGGTTTATGCGTCATGAAGAATGAAGGTTCACCATAGTACTTGTAAGTAGTAGAACGTATGCCACTATTTGTAGAGTTACAATTGTGAGAAAAAATCGCTACTTATGTAACTAAACATACATATTGTAATAACACCCAATGCATCACCAACAAAGTGCAGACTGTCGTTATCAGGACAGTATACTCCTCAACAACCTGTCATTAAAATCTGGTTCCATAAAAATAAGTTCTTACGACATCAGCGACAGTTAAGATGGGGGCCATTGTCGCTCGCTTTCGCTCTTAAAGCTTCCCAGCGATTACGCTTTTCCCTATCACAAAATCGTGGGACCCCACTAAGACAATGGTTATTTATTTTTTGCTCTGGCAACACTTTCCCCGTTACGCGGGTAATTATTGTAATAATTGCTCGTAATGCGATCCGAGGCGCTAATTAAGTATGCGGAGATGAAAAGTTAAGAACAACTTTGTTAACTAGTCGGAAAGATAATGTGCTTACATATATCGAAAATACTGATTGATCTGCGTTTGATTTAAGACAATCACGAAAATAATAACAGTACAATATTGCTATAACAGGTCTATAAGTCATAGCACGATGATATCCGTAACGTAGTATTGTAATAGTCATCAGGTTTTTCTGTTTGAAACAAATTCAGTAACGGTGATGCGCGGATAGCATGTGCACACGCTATGGGGTGTCTAGATCATTCAAATAGGTATAGTCAGTCCATTATAATATTCAATTTTTTTTTATTAGGTCAAACAATATTTGTTTATTTTTTTTAAGGTTTGGCCAAGCTTAGTCTTGTCAATCCGAATGGTAGCCATTTCGATTCAAATCAGGTTTCCTAAGAATGAACTTGAGCGTTTCGAGAATCACGCTTAAGGTCAGTCATGCTTTTATCAATATTAACTAGGATCTGTAACCCTGTAACCGCCAACGCACATAAGTGACTTGCGACTGACGGCAAGTCAATCTTTGACTGCAGCTAAATATCGCTGACAGTCGGAAGTTACGGCGACAGTAGGTACTTAATAGTGATAGAAAAGACTCGAGCCTTTTAGCCTCTTTTTAGACTCGCAGCCTTATTGACAGGGCTAGAAGGCTAAATAGGTTTTAAGCCCCCGAGCGGTATTTAAAAAGGCTTTTGCTCGTGATAGAAAAAACTCACGCCTTTTAGCCCCTTTTCTAGACTGGTAGCCTTATTGATAGGGCTAGAAAGCTAAACCACTAAATAGGCTTTAAGCCCTGGAAGTTTACCTGATAAAAGGCTTTTCCAATTTCAAGGCATTTCCAAAAACCTGAACCTCAAAGCGACTGTAAGTTTTTTTTTTTACTAACAAGACTAGCTAGAGCTCCAAATACCACTCCAGCTTTAATAAAAGGCTCGAACTTTAAAAAAAGCCTCGGCTTAAAAATGTCTTCTTATTGATTTTTTTTAATAGGCCTATTTTATAAGTCAGTCTCAAAAAAAGGACTCTAAGCTTTAAATTTAAGCCTAAAAGGCTTTAGTCTTTTCTATCACTAGAACCTAAGCCGCACGTGTACCCTGGTTCTAAAGTATTTCAATAGATGCTGAAAATTCATATCTGTCACGTGAAAGTACTCGGTATATCTATCCGACTGTACTTGCGCACGACCTGATGACATCAATGTATTCTTCCGATTAGATGATCGCTGCATTGAAGTATCTGATGATGAGTGTAATTTTTGCATTTACTTATCAAGTTCTAGTTGGGAAAAGTAGGAAGTGGAAATTACAATTTCTTACAAGTTTATCATGATAACTGTTTTGGCTACGTTACCCAGTCACTCGGTTTAACAGACCTATTAAAATCCTAAATGTTTCAGTTGGGCGGCAAAGTGGCTGGGAAACATATTCCACCAAAATAAGTAGGCAATTAGGTTATACCTAAAAACTCATTTAAAAAGGATTGCGATGATTATGCAATTAACATTTTTTTAATATCTTGTCCCGTCTCTTGTCGTCTTGTTGCTATGTCGCGCTGTGCATTCGATAACTGCAGAGTGTAGTGCAGAATTGCATAAATTCTACACCGTTATTACGACTCGGCTAATCGGCGCTTACGCGGATCGTTAAACTGAAAGAGAATGAACACATTCGGACTGTTACCTTTACGTTTGATTGAAATAATAAACCGCTTAAGATATGAAGGTAAGCCACGTGATGTGAGCAACGCCGGTTTCTGAATTTCCATTTTAACAGTCAGTGTAAGGTTGCCACCCTTATTTTATAATAAAATATTGCACGTTACTTCAGAGACAATAAAGTGCACGAAAATAATTTATTTCGCATGATTTGTTTTTTTTGTGATTTTGAAGTTGAAGTTTTTTCGTAAATATTAATATAATCATACTTAGGAAGTATCATCATTTGTTGAATATGTTTTTAAATATAATAATAAAGAAAAATAAATTGTACTTCGTGTTGATACTAAATACCTACTTTTTTCGTATCTATAATAACCAATGTACTATATTAGCAAAAAGAAAGTGGCAACTCTAAGTCAGTGGTAGTCCCGCTATGATGTGAGGCCTATGCCCAGAAGATGTAGGCTATCACTTTGTTTTACTTTGACTATACCATGGCAAGCTTTACTGTCAGATATATCACAAAGATTAAGAGAACATCATCTTTATTTATTGAGATCTTTTTTATATAAAAAGCAGACCTTGCCCTAATGAGCGTTCACTAGGAAAGTATCACTTATGTTGTTTAGCAATACAACCCGTCTACAGCCGACACCGACCGCATGTGCGTTGTCACCGATCAACAAACAAACTAGATCCAACCACAAACCACTTGTCTATAATGCACCTGATTGCACCGTGTTATCTGACCACAAGTGGAACGGTGGTTAGCACGAAAGCTCTTCAGAAATCAGGCCACTAAACTAATATATATATATTGATTTCCTTAGAAACTTAGTGGTGACACTTATGTGATATCATGTAAAAATGATTAGTTGAGAGAGAGACTGAAAATTACACCATAAGTACAAGACTAGGCAATCCATGTGATTATCAGAATAATGTTTTTTTCAGTACACCCTGGATTGATCGGAACTTATGAAGTACCTTCGTTCTTCCTAGCTAAAGGAAATTCAAGTGGCTTCAAAAATCGGCGGGGTGCCTTGTGTGAGAAACACTTGTCATGTTGAGTCACAAGATTGAGCTGTTCTGCCAACCTACCATTACCAGTACCTAAAGACTGAGAATAACCCTTTTAATGGTCACGTTTATTGCCTGTTCTTCTGATATACTTCTTACTTGTTGTGGCTGCGGGTTCTCCGGTAACACGCAACCGCTCTGCATGCCTGACTGTGTCAAGCATGACAATGAGCACTGATATGGCTCCATAGGTTACATGGCACTAGTTAGCCTACTACCGTACAAAGACCGCGATATATGAGATTTAGGCCCCAACACACAGCTGCTCTGCGCCGGCGACGCCGGCGGCGCACTGGCCAGCTTTGATACTCCGGCGCCATTGGAAACAGTTATTTTCGTGGCTCGTAGGGTCCAAACACATGAAGGCATCAGTTGCTTACTAAAATGTGTTATTGGTCTTAGAGACTCGCCTCAAAAATCCATAGCATAAGCTAACCTGCGGTGGCTGCGGGTTCTCCGGCGGGCGATGATGGTGCTCGTGCTTCGGCCGCAACACGCAGCTGCTCTGCGCTGGCGCGGCGCGAACGCACGCGCTGTTCGACGTCAACGCCGGCGGCGCGCCGACCGGCTTCGGCACGCCGGCGTCCGGGCTCGCTGGCTGCTCGGTGTGGTGGGCTGCTGGAGGAAACAATATTGATAAGCTAAAGTTGCTTTCTCGGCCAATTGGAAATTGTCAAAAAGTATTTTATGAAAAGTGTCATCTATTTAGCTAGTAGTGTTACAAGTATCGATCAGATGAGTGAGAAAAGTAAGCGTTGAAAATTGAAAACAAAAAGAACTTGATTAAGAACACAGAATTCAAATTCAAATCATTTATTGCATGTCACATAACCTTGTCATGTAACCTTTAGTTGGTCTGCAATATTCATAAACTTAATTGAATTATTCACAATTTGAGATCTTTCGTCAAGTTCGTACTACACTTGACTGGTTCATGAAGTTCATTAGAAGAACATAGATACACCATGAAATAAAAAACCCTGATAAAAACTTTCACTGATACTATATCGAAGGCTTAACCTCAATTTGTGTTGCTCTAAAGCTCATACAACACAACTCTTCACAGAGCAAATTAGAGTTATTATGGAAAAGTATATTATGATGTTGAATGGCCAATAGCCAATTATGTTTTTGTTCCATTGTAAGAAAGTATCATCGAATTACACTTACAATGGGTTTTGAGAGACCATTTATTATTCTGTAACTGTTTTGCAAATGAAAGCCTAGTTTGATGACACAGAAAAAGATTTGAACTTCCAATTATGGTATTTTTTGCTTTCTATGTCGACTAATGCAGTTGTTCGCCTGAACGATGGGCAGGCGAGCTAATTAATATAAATGTCGCCGGTCGAAGCGTCAATGGTAGAGACTCATCCGAGTTTCAGCAGTACTTAGAAAGATCTTCATCTTCTGCGGCTGCTATCGTCAGGTAAGGGAATTATGTAAAGTGGTTTGCTTCCTTTGACAATGACTATAGTTTGAGATGGTAAAGTTTAACGTTACAATTTTGTTATTTATGTACATACTTGCTCATCTTTTTTTTATTTTAGCAAGCTGTTAGAGATCCACTTACGTTTAGCACTACCCTCAGCGGGTCTGGGCGGCGTGGTCGCGCGGTGTGCGGGCGGCGGCGGCGAGAGGCGGCGCGCGTGCGCCGGCGCCGGCGCGGCCGCCGCGCTGCTCACGCGCACGCGCAGCGCACGAGCGCCGCCCGCGCCGCCGCACCACGCGCCGTCTTCGGACGGACGGCAACCGCTTGATGGCCTGGGGAAGAGACAAAATCTTGTTATTATGTGTTATGTAAGTCCGAAACGGACAGTAGCAACACTGCGGGACTTCACGTCGTCACCGTCACGGCCTGGCAATAGTAAATACGATAGGTCAAGTCAATATCGTTTATTTAGAAGACATATCATGTCATTTATATACTTGTCTCCATGTCTTTTGGCCCAACGCTTCAAGACAAAACACAAACAATTGGGTAAGTGAGACTAAGCGTCGCAAAAAACTCAGCAATAAAAAGACTTTGCACAATGATTGGTGCAGGCTGGACTCATTCTTGTCGTTGATACAATCTTGCACTATTATAACTATAGTCTATTTTTATCACTAAGTCAAAACTGTAAACAAACATTGCGGGTTACTTTTACATATTAAGTGCAAAACTATTTGAAAACACTGGTTATTATTTTGATATTGTGAAGCAGTTAGTTAATTTTGATCGTGTATTACGATATTGACTTCCTCTGGATTTCATTATTATAGGTATAATAGGTCTTTACTTGTTTGTGGAGGTAATGTTTACATTTTGGACTTAGTGATAAAAATATGGCATATACCTTATGGCGTTAAGTCCACTAAGTTTTTACTAAGTTTTGTTCTGCAATGTAGCTTCACTACATAATACAACTTTACAAGTAAAGCAAACTCTCATCTCGCATCTGTCCCTGTGACTGTATGTATGTAGATCTTTAGAACTACTCAAAGAAATCGGATGCAGGTTTTTTATTTAATAGAGTGCTTCAAGAGGGATCTTTATAACACAGCGGACAGGAGGACAACGTGTGCCAGGTTCGCTAGTAAATAATGGAACTATAAAACGTGTATTAAAACACAAGACAAACATCTATCCTCTCCCAGAATCCTTCTTTTGCTAGTTAATGTTTGATATTGATAATATGATTGTCAATTGAAGAAAAGTAGAGCTGTGATAACATGAAAAGCCTTCGGTTTCCAGTCATGTGTTATACTAGAAGACGCCCGCGAACTTCGTTCGCCTTTACATTGCGGGCTTACTTATAAAGTTTCATATATATAAAGTGACGTATTTTTCCACAACAATAACGGTTTTATCCACTTTGACAGGACCTCAATCGCGCGCGCCTCAAATGAGGATCACCTAACGGATGACCAGCTGAACAGCCCATCACTGATTCCTAATCTTCGTGAAACTTACGACTAAGGTTGAATTTGAGTGTCACTGCCTGCCTTTCATAAGCTTAGACTTCTCCTATTGTGGAATTAAAGATTTAAAAAAAAAATACTGCTCGTGCCTCGGTGCGCACGTTAAGTCGTTGGTCCTGCGCCTGATTTCTCTCCGGTCATGTCTGATAGTCGTCTCACCGAACTTTGAGAGTGAAGGAACAGAGAGTGCACCTGTGTATTGCGCTCACACTTGTGCACTGTAATATCTCCTGCACAGTTGGCTGATCTCTGTTGAGATTGGCCGCAAATCGGCCAGGAGGACTATTAATGTTACGCGGTTGACTATGTCATAGTAGCGAATCGATCCAAAGCGAATCGAAGTGATGTGCTCGCGCAGGTCATAACTGTTCTCTGTGACACTTCGTTTTTATGGGAACCACCGTGTATTAATCTAGTTTCTTACTAGAAGTCTAACAATAGTTATCTTACGAACACGAACTTCGTGACTAGACTTAATGGGGTAAGCTCATTTGTAATGTATGTTCTCCTTCTGTTCATAGCTAGCAATTAAAAGCATGCATTAACATGATTTATTATTTATGTTACGAATAGAATAGGTAAGGCCGTTTAAAAAAAAAACAGTTTAAAAGAGAATGTATATAATACTTATAAACCTTGGCTAAATTTGAGGCGAGAAAAGCGGCGCGGGTGTAGGACGGACGTAAAAACAAATGTAATAGAGAATATAATCATAATGAATCCCGTATTTTTGTTCAAACTATTTCTATCTATCATTCATATCTGACTACCGAAAAATATCTATGTACTAACAAAAATGTTTGAACGCAAATAGTATTTGAATTCGTCTGAAGAAGAAAGTGTGTCTAAAGAGTGATGCATGACCATGATGAGGGCCGATTACAGTGTCATCTACGAACGTGGTTTCAGAAAACGTGGAATGAAATAGAATGACAGACTTATAAAGAACGTGCAATACTTTTACCAAACCAAAAAAAGCTTTTAAAAAGGTTCCCGCTGAGGTAGGTCAAGGTACAATAGATACCTAGCTATTATACCTTGACCTACCTCAGCGGGAACCTTTTTAAAAGTAAGCGGTAGAACAGATTTTATTTATTTCTATAAACGACTATAAATGGCTGAAAATTTCCAAAGATCGACCTGTCCAACAAAGCTAACAATATATTTTTACAATTTTTAGGGTTCCGTACCTCAAAAGAAAAAAACGGAACCCTTATAAGATCACTTTGTTGTCCGTCCGTCTGTCAAGACCGTTTTTCTCAGGAACGCGTGAAGGTTTTAAACTGAAATTTCTATATGATACTTACTACTGTCCCTAGAAGCTGTAGAAAAATCAACCTTCTAAGCCAACGCAATCAATGGTTACAGCCATTTAGGCCGCAAATTTTCGAAACTCGCACGGGAATCAAAACCTACAGGGTACTTCCCGTAAACTTAGAATCTTGAAATTTAGTACGAAGTCACGTCTTATAGTACAGATATAGGAAAAATTACGAAAACCGTAAATTTTCAGTTTCATCATATAAAAAAAATATAATTTGAAAAATATTTTTTTTAAATTTTGAAAATTTCAAAGTTACTACTCCTTATCTACAGCACCGAGGGTTCCGTACATCTATCTGTACGGAACCCTCGGTGCGCGAGTCCAACTCGCACTTGACCGGTTTTTTTAATTGATTTTACCTCATAAAATTGAGTATGCTTATCTTGCAATACAAGCATTCATAAACCTACACGGAAAGAGCATGCAATAACTATTATCTACACCGTCAAAAGCGCTAATACGAGTAGTTACGCCTGCGCAAATTACTTCATCAAAACAAATGACTGCATCCTCTACAAGAGGAAATCAATGACATAACTAAAATATTAGGAGTCAACAATTAAGTACAGGTGAAAGTCTTTAACCTTACAACATACGAAGTAAAAACGAGTGTGTAAACCGAAGTTAAACCAGCCAGATTAACCGCTCAAGAGATTAAGGAAGTGTCAAAGGAAAGTGTGGGAACCGATAGTAATTAGTCGTCAAAAAAGAATGTTGGTTACTATTAAGTTAGACAAACATGTTATAAAAGAAATAATAGCCTTAGATCGAGCTGTAGGTATTAAATGTGGAAAATATATAAAGCAGTTCAAAACTAATCAATAGCGTTTTTACTCGATTGAAAAAAAATATTGGCACGAAACAGTTGTTTAGTAGTCAAGATTTAATCGCGTGTGTATATAGAATTGATCAATGAAGAAAAAAAGTTTTGAATTTCGTTATCCTAAACTAAATCATTACATAAACTCCTAAAGTATTTATTAAATGTAGAGGTCAATGTAAGGGTCGCGCATTTTGATGAAAATATTTAATGCAGATGAGCCTTACATGAATAAATAAAGATTTTAGTGAAATTTCATGATATAGAGCTCCCTTTGCAAAGGGTTCAAGAACTTAAAAGAGGACTACAAGTGAAATGTTACACCGACACAGTTTTACAAGTGCGATAAACAAAAACGAAAGCGGTAAAACTTGAAATTTTCGGAAACAAACCACCACAGAGGCCTTAATCTGTACCATTTCGTCCGTACTTTTAGGGTCACCCGTCGCGTTTGCTCGCAAGGTCCAGCTAGTAAGAGTGACAGGGACGGCTACATCCGAAACTACGGACAACGGCTTTGTAAGTAGGGCCTCATGCCAGTGCGCGGGCGCACGTAACTGCGCAGTTTACATAACGCACTTCCGAAAGAGGTGTAAGTTTTAATGATGGCTGAAACAGACCGGCGATAATAACCTCATAACGACACCTCTAGTACACTTTTGGGGTAATTAATTTTATTATCAGCCTCATTGTCCAAAAAGATTATAAATATTCCAGTCCTATTAAAATAAGGCAATTAGCCCGATTAAGGAGATGGTAAGGACACCTTTTCAAATTGCAAAATCCCAAAATTGGCAACGGAGATATGGAAGTGTAAACATAAATTAAAGTTGCCACACATCGCTAACGACCATCGTATAGACAATTGCCAGTTGCTTCACACGAAGCCGCCGCGCTGGCGTGTAATACTTGTCGCCCAAGCATGAATACAATGAGATGATACAAGCCAAAATGTTTGCTACTGAAGGTTTAAGTATTATGAACTTTATACAAAAAGTACAGAATACAATTTAATTCTGGGTGAGCGTTAGAGAGTACAATTTGGCCTAACAGTTGTGGTGGCTGCGTCCTTGACAATCCTTCACGGATTTTTAGTTTGTTTTGATAATTTCGTGTCGAGCGATTCTACCGTGAAGCTACTGGAAACTGTTATTGTTCTGTTACGGACATCCAGCCATTATTTTAGGTGACCGACCACACCATCATCATGCCGTTTACCGATATTATGTTTGTGTGTCTTAAGTCTTTAATTAAAGCCTAAGTACTCTAGTCGAACAACATAGTGTGTGATTATATTCATTTAGAGAGTGATATAAAATATAAAAGTAAAGTTAGAAGTTAACATTATAGTAGCAAAATTTCAAAATCTTATCTTTGATCAATCTTTTGCATTTTTATAAGTAGATTGAACTAAATTATATGTTTTTATTTCATTTTTATAAGCGTAATTTCCAAAAGACATAACACTTAAAAAATTCTTTTCGGCTCCGGTCATCGGGGAGGAATCGAACCCCCGACCTTTTGGAAGTCCGGGCCAATGCTCTGACCACTGAACTACCGAGAACCCTAACCATAATTATTAAAAGTTCCTAGACTTACAAATACAAGTTGTGTGAGCAGGTTTCAACGCTGCTAATTAAAGATCAAGGTGAGATGCATTTAGTGCATCACAACATCGAAATATGATTTTGTCTTAGTGCAATTTAAGATTTTTGCAAAGATATAAAAATTTAGTTGCTAAGTACGCACGGTTACACGTTATCTTATGCTTACGTTGCCTTATCGCAACGAAAACGTGTAGCTTGTGTGTGCATACATATTAAAATAAATAAATAAATATACAACAACAACACATACATTGATCTAACTCCGTGAAAAGTAGCTTAAGCACTTGTGTTACAGATATCAGAATCAACAGTGGTATTACAAATAAACTTAAATAATTATATACAACACCCAGACCAGTGCAAACAGATATGTTCATGCACACAAATGTTTGTACAGTGCGGGGATCGAACCCGCGACCTTTTGGTTAATAGTCAACTTATTGACCATTACACCAAGTGTTCGTATACATAGTCGTATCGTGCCGTAATTTTTTTCAGTGGTACAAAATATAGTAGACAGTGATTACTAATTTTTAAAGCCTTTTTTTATCGTATCCACTGATTCTCAAGGAAATTCAAATTTGAAAAACCTTGGGAAACCCAATAAACAAGAAAATAGTGACAACCAGAACAAAGATGTAACGAATGCGCCATTCGATGTAGATAACGCTGAACTGCGTTTCTTTGTACAGGAATTTAAGCGTTGAGTGATGGGTTTTGTTGGCGATAAGGTTGTTAACGGCGTGGCAAGTATTCGGCCCGAAGATGGTATCTTGGGGCAGAAGCTCGCACGGGTGCATCGACCAACAACAGTAGATGTTTATCAGCGAAACCGCCGGGCAATTAGCGTGAACGTCTTCCGACGGATTCCGCGAATCAAAGAAATTATAAACATGTATTATGTAACTTAATTTAACAATGCTATTCTGTTGTATGTGAGGTGTGGTTAATTTCTTTTTTGAATTTTTTCTTATGCCTAGATGTTTAGTTAATGTATCATAAAAACCAATTTTTAATGGTTTGCCGGTTGTTGCGGACATAAATCACTTTAATATTACCTTTCTAGACAGCCAACCTACAAATATCCATACGGAAACCCTCTTTTAGTAGCAAATTGGCTACCGAGAATAAAAGATACAGATGCCACTTCAAGAGAAATTGCTATTGACTTTTCAATATGACTTGTCCAATAAATCTTCGGTTAAATACTGCCTTGAGAATTTATTCGCATGCCTCCACATAATACCAGGGTACTTTTATGAATGAATGAAAGCAATAGATTAACTGCAAATACTAGTAAACCATACTTCATACAATTAAAATACAAGAACATTTAGTCGTATAAAACAGATGGTTTAAAAAGCATATAATTTCATCCAATATAACCTTGTCATAACAAAGTTCCGCTATTCCGCGGCAGACGCCCTGCTTCCCGAAACACAATCAGATTTTAATTCTTAGGTCACACAGTTACTCTCCAGTTATGCACGTCGCTGTTATAAAACAAAGCTCGTGGAATCGGGGTCATAACGTCTGGAGCTTGAACTATAATAATCAAGTTAATTGTCAATAAAGATGTAACTAACCGTTTCCTCCAGTCTTGAATGAAGCTCCAATCACAATGGCCATCTTCATCAAGCACCGTTGCCTCGTGGTGATCCGTGCCCGAACCGTGAATCAGCTCCACCAACTGACGAGCTCGCTCATAGTTTCCCTCGAACTCCACAATCAGGAAACCATCCGAACTCATCGTCTCGAAAACATCCTTTTTATACGTCGCATCATTGATCGTCACCAATTCCGACGTCTCCTTACTATCGACAGATTTCACTTCAGCGTATATCGCTTCAGGAACCTGCACCTCAGACACCATTTGAGTCCCTCCACCTTTATCAACTTCTAGACTGAGACCTAAATTCCCCGTTTCATCCAGCAATCGATTCGCATAAATAACTTCCTCTTTCTTTGGCACTTCCTCCAATTGCTTAGCTGCTTCTTTCTTCTGTTCACTGTGCTTCCGTATTATTGAATCACCAAAATAAATAACCACTTTATTATTGTTTTGAGTTATTTTATTGGCAAGTCCTCCTTCAGTCAAGGGAAGGTTTGCCTTTTTATTTTTCTCTTGTGAAAGCCTTTGAGCTAGTTCCTCATAGCATGGAGGTCGATGGCTGTAGATCTTTTTATCGGATGCAGATCCTTTGTTATTTTCTTCTTTCTTTTTCTCAAAGCTTTTGTATACAGGAGGTCGACAGCAATCATCGCCTTGAGGATGCCACACTTTTGGCTCACTGTAGATATGTTCAACAGGAGACGAAGCCTGAGGGAGAGGAATGTACTTTTCATGCACGTTCTTAGAATTAGGGGGTTCACTTTTCCTGAAGTTCAGGACACTACGTCTAACTTTAGATTCGGAAGCGTCACTGTGGCTTATCTTTTTCAGGCGAGAATTCCCGAAAAGCATGAAAAGGGGTTTATGTTCCGATTGCGGTTTGACACGATCTGTGCTGGGAGCCCGGCGCATGCCGAAGGGGCCGGCCTCGTCCTCGGAAGGATGAGGGTAGAGTTGTTCACAGCTGGTAGACTTATGGGTGGCGATCCGGTTTTTGGAGGTGGTCAGAGGCTCGCGGCCCTGCCAGTGTCGGACTGAGAGGCGAGCGGCGCCGCGTATAAATTTCATGGGCTCCCAGGCGTCTGCTTTTTTAAGGATGAAGTTGTCTGACATTTTGTTGGGGGGCTTTCTGGCGTCGGCGGCGCGGCAGGATTGTAGTTCGCGACAAAGGAAGCACGAACAACGCGCGGGGCACAGCATATCGGCGCGGTCGTGCCCGCCGCACTGAGCGCGCGCTCGCCGCCGCCAGCACCATTGTCGCCGCGGCCCCGCTACCACTCACCACGCACGCACGTCACTTAACAACAATACCGTTCTCAACCGAAATTCGATCATCTCGAAGCAAATTAATCGGTTCGAGTGCGCCTGCACATTATCACGGCTAACTGTAACGTCTACTCGTAAAATATTAATGCACTCTTGCACATGAACTCATCTACATTCGGAGTGAGGTGAACGGAGCCATAAGTTGTCTCTAAATATAGAGCACACTTGAAACGGTGGTTATTACTGCATCGGCCGACGCGGCAGATAATGATACATTTCACTCGATTGAATTAAATTGCTTCCCTGCATTTAGTTTTGTGCGCGGTGAAATGCAACATTTATTCAGAGCTCAGTAAGTAATCGCTTAAATTATTGGAAAATTAATGTATTTATGATTCGCAATAATTTCACGTTGATATGTTCCAGACGGATAATCATTCTGATATTGGTTGCAGGAATCATTATTTACGATTACATTCAAAATTTGGTGTAGGTATACAGGAAAATAATAAGTACTAACTACTTACACGTTAATGTGTTGATAAATCTTACTTTAAATGCCCATAAATCAAATGGTAGAATGTCTTATAGTAATTTCTTTTTTAATGTCACATATAAAAGACATCAACGAGTTAGGTCACGATTGTATTCTTGTAAATATGAAGTCGCAAAAAAGTGACCTATACCTAAAATATGCATGATGAGACCTATCTCAAATATTTTCAAGACCATGGCTTTTAAAAACATAGCCCATTTGAAGTTGTAGAAACCAATTTTTGAACACACAAAATTCAATAAATATTCGGTCAATTGAGTCTGATTTCTGAAACACTACCGTGACGTCACGTTTTTGTATTCCAATACAAAATCTATGGAATCAGAACGTTTTTACAGATAATAAAGAGTCAACGATTGCTGGTGTCATCTAGCCTATTATTTTTTCTTTATTTCTTTCAAATGACCCAATTTTTATATATCGAGCGTTTCAGTGGTTAGTCTTTGGTATCTTGGGACAACCGCACCTAGTAGCCGTTTCCGCTTCGATATCGACTGCATTACCGCTAACATCGGACCATTGCAAAGCCTATTGCATTTCATATTTTCTATGGTTGAAGTGGCCAGTTTTCTAATGGCTTATGAAATCTAGGGATTGGTTTGCGAACTTAAACGAGAGTCCTAAACTTTCGATTCGAATGCTATGAGTTTTTGCTTGAACTTACGTGTTCGTTATCATTCGATTTGAAGATGTAGATAAATCGAAGTGGAGATGTCATAGGGTGATTGATGATTATGAACGTGAGAAATCAGAAAAGAGTATTCTTCTATTGAACTGGTTGTATTAACATTGTAGCAAAAGAAGGCGTTTTGTGACAGAGACATACGAGTACTCACGTTTTTAACCATTTTTTAATCATTTTGTAAAGATGTATGTATGAAAAAAATAAAAAATAAACATTTTATTCTAACCATCCCAAATCAATAGTTTTGTTGACACACCTTAAGTATAAACGAGTAGCATTTTATATCAGGTACGTATAACTTATTTACTAGTAGGTACAAATGATTCGAAATAACTAGAACCTTTACAGTTTTTGCGCAAGCCAACTAATTTATCAGTAAGTACCTACTGATACTGTTATAAACTACAATGCAGTTGTCACATAGTGACATTTGGCTTAATTTGAAGTTTTGACGAAAAAACACTCGACACGGCTTCAAGTGTTATTTTGTCAGTCTGATAGTTTTTTTTTGTAATAATGAACTAAATAATAATTATAAATCTATATTTGCTTAAAAACATGGTATTTGTAGGTGGTACAATAAAATAAGTGCACATGTTTTGCTTGTAATTATTAGCAAGCAAATTTAAATTTACGTACACGTTAAGTTCTTACGTACGTTTTCTGAATGAATAAATAATATTATCAATTACAATATAGTTGTCAATTTCACAAAGTATGTCAATAAACGTTTACATAATAGAAATGTCCATATATTTATACAAAGTCACACTAAACAGTACAAATAAATTATTATTATATTTTCATGGCAAAAAACTCTTTAATCTCATACACTTTTCGTTCAATAAGCCATCTATATACTCTTGATTTAATATAGGTACCCTTTTATTTTGAGATTTTTGATGTCATTAGGTATCTAATTGTACATCTTTACACCCATTGCTAATCATTTGTTTTGAATTAATCTAATCTAATCTAATCTATCCGGGTTTCCCCTCAATCGTGAGTTAATATCTCGTGTTAATAATCGTGAGTATATATCAAGAAAACCTTATGACGTTTGACAAAACTTAGGTTTTTCTGAATCACTAATTACACTTTAAAGTTCAGAAATTTTCAAGTAACGGCGACAAAAATGTATAATAAGAGCGTTCCCGCACCCGGGTAGACACACGTATGTGATTGTGTTGACACGGGACACTTTTTGTGGCGTCAGCAGTAAAAGCTGAACAATGGCCGAAGACTGCTTTCGAACCAAGAGTTATGAGGCTGATGATGAGACACCTATTGTTTTTCTACCGTTATGAAGACAATAGATGCGACGTTAGATCGTTTATCGATAGACATATTTTAAGCATTTTCGATGAAAATGATTAAATTACTTGATTAGCTTATAGCTAAGGCAATTTTCTATTTTTTTTATAACGAAAATTAGTACGTGTTCCGTTACATCAAGGAACTCTTAAAAACAAAACTAGGATTAACTGACCACTCAGTGATATTATTATGAAAGGATAAAAGATCATTAACCATGTTGAGAAGCGTCTTCGAGTCATCACCAACTACAACACCAACTACACCTAGACACAAAATAACAAATATGTAATGTAGAGCATTGATGACCGATTATGACTATTTGATTTATGTGACAAAGTTACTTGTCCACGTACAAGTCATCGTATGTCACCGCGAATAGCAACTGAGAGCGATTAAGCCGCAGCGTTTGATTGACAAACTGTCGAGTCGAGGCGACAGTATGTCCCATATATGCGCCGGCTTTATTGATTCATATTCAATGAAAATCCCAAATTTCCTTCAGACGACAGCGACGGTACAAAAAGAGCACGCATAAAAGCAACATTACAAATTCCCTATCACTTCACAAAGCTCATCAACAAAGAACTTTAGCTAATTTCGACTCCCACGTCGTTGCATTGACAATTGGTAACAGGCATTGCATAAAACACATCACAGTATTGTTCATCTGTAATCGCAATTACCACCAATTCTCCCATCCCAGGGGAGAAAGTCCCCAGATCTCATTGTCTCTGCTCAGAGCCGAGCGAAAACTATGAAAAGCACAGGTTAATTGTAGACCTCGTAATGTGTAGAGGCGACGATTTGCTAGTGAAAGTATTGTTTTATGTTCAAGTCAGAATTGTGATAACGTGTGTAAAGTTAAAATGGCAAAGGTCAAAGACCTTTTCTGTGTTATGTGACCTGTCTCTTTTGTAATAAATTACTTTTTCCTAGGTATCTTGCTTAGTACGAGTAGTTGGGTGAAGTAAGTATGCGAAGAAGAAAAAGAAGAAAAGCGTTTATTTATTTAGAAAATCACATACATAGAGCGAAATGGAAAGTATTTAAAACAGATACATGATCAACAGAATAAAAGAATTTAAAAAAAGGACGGAGGCAAAACGAAAAAAAAAGGAACATACAATTGCCAACATACAAATTAAGCCTTGAAATTGGTAAGTTTAATTTACAATATCCTGCGTCTGCGGCTTCATTCCATATGACATTGCCCAACTTGTGTCTTGCCCCGAGTATCCTGCCTAATGCTCTCTAGAGAACCTAATGTGTGCCAAGCCAACAACACGGCGATACGAGTCGCACGATTTCAGGCTCAATAAAAAGTTGCTTTACCATCGACATACTAAGAAGAACAACTCCAAGCCATTTTCTTTGATAGACACAGATATATTTTTTACTTAATCAAATTTTCTTAGCTTTTCATCAATAGGTTCACCTGCGTGCGCGGTATTGTCGGCGCAAGAAAACGTAGAAAATGCGCAAACTAGACCCGCATCGAATTAACGCGTTTTCGTTGCGCGGGACCACAATAATTTATATTTTTAAATATATTGCAGTCCATTTGCATTAGCAGTATGCACTTAAGGAAGTAGAGAGCAGCCACCGTAGCCGGAATCGGCTACTTCACTTGTTATTTATGAATTGGCGTATAAAGCGGCTTTTAAAAAAAGGATATTTATTTAAATACATATATAATTGCAAAGACATACGTTAAGACATTATAAGCACATGAACTTACTCGTATATTAATAAATTAAATAACATCGGGCGGCGCGCATTAAACATGCAACAGAAATTGTTAAAGCAGGCTCATTCCAGAAAGTTGCGTATCGAAAATTATTTCATCTAGTTTGTTAGTGTGTTGACACTATTTCAGCAATTATTCAACCATCTGGGAGCTTACGTTAATATGGCTAAAGGTGGAAGCTCACGACCGGAATCCTCAAAAACTTAAGGACTGATCTTTAGTCTAACTGACGGAACACAACAATGCTGAAAAGTGCACTTATTGCAAAGCGAAACCTGCGATACTAGCTGAAGTTTTGTATAAAAGACATGTTAGTTGATGAGAAAATAATGTCAACCCAATAAAAGGTTTTTGGACAACATGTTTCGAGTTACGAAACCGAAGGGTAGCGCTTCCTACCGACCGGGTGCTATGGTCGAGGACCGATAATATAGTATATAGTCCTCCTGGCCGATTTCGACCACGGCGGCCAATCTCAACAGAGATCAGCCAACTACGCAGGAGATATTATAGTGCACAAGTGTGCGCGCAATACACAGGTGCACTCACTGTTCCATCACTCTCAAAGTTCGGTGAGACGGCAATCCGACATGACCGGAGAGAGATCAGGCGCAGGACCAACGGCTTAACGTGCTTTCCGAGACAGGGGGGTGTAACACCGCCAACTTCCCGACTCCGAGCTGTTTTTGAGAAATTCATGACAGAAAATCTCAGAAACTATTTTGGCTCGACCTGGGATTCGAACCCAGGACCTCTCGGATGTAAGGCAGAAACTTTGCCACTACACCAACGAGGACCGATAAACCTAAATCCTAAATCTCATATACCGCGGTTCAGTTGCGACATCGGCTTAACAGTGTCATCTAGCTTATTAAGCCTTCTCTATGCTCGCTGTTTAACATGCCGCTGTTTGGCATGTGATTCTGATGACAAACGGTAGAGGTCGCTACAGGGACCATTTTGTAAATATAACTTGTGGTGACCTCTACCGTTCGCCATCACATGCGCTTGCCTGACGGTGGCAAGCACGACAGTGAGCGCTGATACGGCCCCATAGACTAGATGGCGCTGTTAGCCTAGAACCACACATGAATCTCAGCATATAAGATGAAGATCCAGAATAATATAGATAGACAAATCAAGATGATGTCTATGTTCGCCGACTATAACACCCGGTGGGTAAGAAGCGCTTCCTTTTAGCTTCCTTATTCTAAATTTGTTGCGCCAAACACTTATTGCGTAATTTTAACTATTAGTAAACCTACTGTTTTTTACACCATTGTGATGACTTAACGACGTGCAGAGTTAACACCTGTAATAATCCATCCGAGCGAGTTTTCGCGCGTGTAATCCGAGCATTGTTCTCCAAAACGAAAGTAACCATTTCGAATGGTAATTATTCCTGTAATTTATAGTCGAGCTTTTTTCGTGGAGAAAAGTTTCAATTAATGGCTGAATAGTTCTATATAAAAGGAACCATTTATTGTGGTTAGATTAATCGTGGGATAAAATCTTATGTTGCAAAAGTAACGTGACTTTTTATGTACCTTTTTTAATGATTTGACTGCCTCGTTGGTGTAGTGGCAAAGTTTCTGCCTTACATCCGAGAGGTCCTGGGTTCGATTCCCAGGTCGAGCCAAAATTGTTTATGAGATTTTCTGTCATGAATTTCTCAAAAACAGCTCGGAGTCGGGAAGTTGGCGGTGTTACACCCTCGTGCCTCGGAAAGCACGTTAAGCCGGTGGTCGGCACGTTGGTCCTACGCCTGATCTCACTCCGGTCATGTCAGATTGCCGTCTCACCGAACTTTAAGAGTGATGGAACAGTGAGTGCACCTGTATATTGCTCTCACGCTTGTGCACTATAATTTCTCCTGCGTAGTTGGCTGATCTCTGTTGAGATTGGCCGCCATGGTCGAAATCGGCTAGGAGGACTATTATTAATGATTTAAAGGAACACCTAACATGAAAAGCAAACTTAAATAATTTAGTTAGGTAGTTCATTTAGTAAGGTAACTAATTTTATTTATTTTATTTATTTAAAGAACACCAATAGAGTACAACCCTTACAAAATCACAATTTTATGAACTAAGCTTAAACTAGATTGTAATCCTAAAAGTGCTCCTAGCGTGTATAATATTATGATTTTAAAAAATTATTTTATTATTTTACATTGGTGCAAATACAGGATACATAAAATTTTAAGTATATATGAAGAAAATAAAAAAACAGTGATTTCCTTATAATAAAAAAATGAGAAATGAAATTAGTAGTATGGCCAGATATTCACTCTACAAGAACAGATATGAGATTTCTCTTGGAAACATTTGGGCTAGGGTGAAAAATGTCTAAGTCACGTGATACGAGTAAGTTGTTGTATAGGCGACACATTTGAACGAGAGGATTGTAGAAAGATGTATTATTACGGTAAACCAGCAAAGAAAAAAGTTAAAATTTAGTTAAATAGCTGGACATTATCTTTCGTTTTCGTCTTTTTCATTAATAAATCCAAATGCAATTAGATGATTCTCAAACAAAAAGCAGTTGAACTCAGATGACCCCTCTAAAAACGCCGGGCGGATCTGCCCAGACGCAGATCGCAACAGGCAATCCGAAGTGTATTATAAAGGGTGTAAGAATGTATAAGTATGAGCCAAATTCAAGGGGGTAGTTGTCATTGGGGTCTAGAATACATGAAAATATTAAGCTTATTTTTTGTTTCTTAAGAAAATATTTGCATTGCAGAAAAGTCACGGATCTAAATTAATTCGTTTAAAAATAATTAAAACGAAACGTCATCAAATAAAATCAAATCAACACTTCAAGAAGCGCGCCTCGCTCACCATTTTAAGCCAAAATCTCACCTGACAATATGACAGATGATGGACTTTGTCTGTCTAGTAACAACAACCTAATAGCTCTTTTCTTAAAAAGATTTAAGTTATAATCAAAGGAGAACACTCGATCCGGCAGCGAATTCCAATCATTTGCCTCATTTGCATAAGCTTATTACAATTTTTTTTGCCTGTCTCTTAACCCCAATGACAACCACCCTCTTTAATTCGGCTCGTACATTTTTACACCCTGTATAGTCATTTGCGCAGGAATTCGGCTACCGGCTACGGGAGAGAAAAAACCAGCGCAGACGCACAGGGCGCGCTTTCGATATGCGTCATGTGACAACGTACGAGCGTGATGCACATATACATATGTAACGGTTTCGGGAGTGCATGCTTAGTGGCGGCTGCAAAGGTTATCAGATCACTTCTGTCCGCAATTAGGCACGGCAGGTAAGTATGGTCTCATTCGGACATTCCAGGGATTTCTGAACGATGATGTGTGTCAGTTTGATCTTTTTTTTAACAGCCGCCGAAAAACATGAGTTTTATAAATTTTACACCGATGTATGTTTGTGTATGATTTGTTTGTATGTAACGGATATACCATCCGATGCAAAGCCTTTTTTTCGAAAGATAAAACTCATCGCGATTGTTCTTAGCATTGGCTGGTCAGAATCCGTTGAATCCATTGAAGCTTATCCACCGGCTGTTTTCATGGCTCATTCGGGGGGTTTTTTTTAACCGGAAAGTTAGTTTTGTTTTCTAGAACTAACTTTTTACCGCAAGTAAATAAAACAGCGTTCAGGCGTTGTCTCTCTTTGTAAAGTTCAAATTGGTAGGATAATAATTTAGACCAGCTTTGAAAACTGTCTCCCTTTTCGTGGACAGGTTGTAATTGTTTATAGACCAAAAAATTAACATGTATTTTTTTATGTAACGTAATTCGAATGATTCTAGAACAAGCAGGACAGCTTGATGACATAATAGCTTGGAATCCGACGGGACCAGCGCGCGCGCATCTCATATCTGAAGACAAATAGGTCCAAATAAATCGCCCTTTATGTGGGTGGATGACAAAGAGGAGAGATCCGATTCGATTGATGTAGCGTCGTATTGTTCAGAGGGATAAGAATTTAGTTATGTGGAAGTGAGTGAAGTGAAGCTAGAATTTGAATAATATTGATATGATCTGATAACTAAGATGTATGAGGCTAGGGATAGAAAGGAAAGTGAGCACAAAAACGGTCTACTATTGGGCTACATAGAGCATAGGTAATTTCGTTGCAAAGATATAGGTAAAGAAAAATAATATATGGATGGGTCATGTAAAATAAGTAACTCGTTAGTAATAAAGTAGTACTTCAGTACATAGGTAGATCGAATCAGTTCTGAATCTCTGATGAAAAAAAAACAGTTACATTTTGCAGTAGCCAATTGTAGCTCGAGCTCTACATCAAATTTTGCAAACTCAATGAAGATTGTAAGAATTTGTACACCCACACAGCACAACTTGTAAGGTTATTTTTATAAATCACTCAGATAGCGTGTTGCTGTTCAATAAATAACTAAATACTGTTAGAAGTCACGGTGGATAAATGGCGAAGCGGGGACCTAACGGGGACCGTCCTAGCTTCTGACCCTCTGAAACTAAGTGGCACTTGGAATGTCAAATGACATGAATTCAGATGTGATAATGGATTTACAATGAGTTAGAAGCCCTGTTGCGAAGAGATATGGCGTAGGTCTTATGTTTATCGGGTCTTTGTTTCTCATCGGGTCTGCTTGCTTGTAGTTATTAGTACTAACTGACGAAAACAAACGTAGACTACAGGGAAAAAAGAAAATTTTCAGCCTATAATTCAATTAACTCAAAGATGAGTTTAAAAAAAGAACAATGTCTCAGAAATGTTAATTCTACTTATTTAGCTCTTAATATTTTAACAGCTTAACCTTCGTCTTTCAATCATAATTCAGACAACATACATAGAAATCCATTTTGAAGTAGCCACTTAGAGCGATCTTGATAGTATTCCCACTCTGTTCATTACATAATTCCAAGTAATTTTCGTTATTTCCTCTCAGCTACCGGTCGTAAACTTGAGCGTCTTGTCACACAGATGAATTACTGCACAGTAACGGTGCGCAAGAGTCGCACTCGTGGCGCGTCGCCTTTGACCCGCAGTGGAAGCGACATGAAGATGATAAGTAGCCGATTTTTAATGCGTATTGCGTGTTTCAGTTGGACAAGATTAAAATATTGCTCGGCTGTAGCATAGAGAAGCTTTTGAAATTATCGCCTGTTTCATCTTCGTGCATTGGTGTACAGACGAAATAAAATATCTTTAGGAAAAAAAACTTCATAAAGAAGTCTGAACGAAAGATAAAAATCCTGAAAAAACGTGGCTTAGGTATGGTAAAGAACGCAGGATTAAATTGTAGGCCGCATATTGTTGTAGACGGCAAATTTTGACATCTATTGGAAAGTTCTGGTTCCGTTCTAAACGCTTTACGGCTGATTATGATTGTGGATGATAGTCACCTGACATCCTACCTTGTTGGCATCGCCCTGAGTATCTTGTGACACGGGCTTAACGAGCTGAAACTCTTAGCCTGTTACCAACTACAAGAGTCTGTTGAGTCAAAAGTTAGGTCGTTGAGTAGGCCCCTTTTTGTTGACGCGGATGGGAAATGATTTACGCACCGAACTAACTGTTGGAAGGCAAGGTGGTATATGGGTCTCACAGCGCCCTAAAAAGGGGGTCTCCCAGCGCCCTAAAAAGGGCACTGCTCCGTCCTAAGAAGGACCGGGTATACCCACAAAAACCTCCGCTGCGTTCCGTCGTTGTCAATGGCGGTGTTACGAGTACTGACTGAAGCCTTGAATTCCGCGACACCGCCGATAGAGGAGGTCCCTGGACCATGATAATGCGTTGGAAAGGTCAAGAAGACCAGCTCGCTTACCTCCTAGGCTTCGGTCGGAGTATCTCATGCGGCGCAGGCAGGCGGCGCGGCGGCCAGGCGCAGGCGCACCCGCGCTCCCCGCGCGCGTCCCCTCCCCCGCCCGTCAGCGGCGCCGGCGCCGGCTCCGCGCGCGGCGTGCACGCATCTTCACTGAAATAATAGAGAAATGTAAGGATCAGGTGTGGAACAACGTAGTAAATCCGAAGATTTCATCCGTATTTCCGAGTATAGTTAGTCTGCTCTGTTGCACGGTCAAGCTAGTAAGAGTGAACAGGGATTGCTACATCTAAAACAACGCACAATGCCCTACGGCAGAATTTTTAGACGCGAAAACTTTACTCACTACGTACGTATTCATCGAATCCCGTGTAGCTCACACCAGCCCATTGAGTTTTCTTAACATTACCTGAACATAGCCCAAAGAAATTGATTATGATTATTATTAATAACCGCTCAAAACGACTATAGAGCCCTAAATTTCTTTGGTTATCTGCAGTTCAAATTAAAATACTTGTCATAGAAACTTTGGTTGCCTTTTAAAAGGCGAGTTTAGTCCTCGATTTGCGCACATGACTAGAATACAATTTTTACAAGGTAAAAGTAATCCCTACGGAGGTTGAGGGTGTCCACGCATTGGAATAATCCCTGTTGATACAGGGGCATATACAGTAGTATTCACAGAAATAACATTGTGACAAACAACATGTCGAAAATATTGCATGAGCGCCGATGTACAAACTGCCGGAGGCGGCGCGCCGACTTTTTGCCTTTGGTGGCGACGTCGTCGGCGACTGCCGTGCTGGATGTAGGCAGAATCATTACTAAATATCCTTAGTCCCCAAAAAATCTTGGCCACCCTAACGCGCAGTCCCTCAGCTCTCGGCCCGTTGCGCGTGCGCACAGGGACGGCTTTGTGCGAGGACGTGGATTTGCATACAACGCCGCTCTGTCTAAACTGCAGTCAGTGCCGGATGTAGGCCGAATAGTTTCGTATGCCAGCTAAGATTTGTGAGTGCCCCCTTTCTTTACCCATCATGGTAGTAAGAAAGGGATTGTAACGTCCGGTTCTAGAAAAGCTTACATCTAAGCTTTGACCTATTATAGCTTCTATCGATCCATTTACTATAAGTTAAAAAATATATTTAAAATTACAATCTAGGTTATAGATAACTGAAGCAGTTCCTTATGTTTTATATCCTATACATCAGCATACATATAACTTTTTCGTGATGCACCTAGAACACAACAATAAAACTGCAGCCAGGAGATAAACAGCTTAAGGTAAATTTTAGTGTGACGTAATGTCAAAAGTGGACAAAAAGATCCAGTCTATAAGCAGACTCGGATCGTGTCGGAATACAGGTAAATAATTATCTACAATTTCTAGAACTTTAAACTATAAGTAGCTCTAAGCACTACTGTTAAGAGGTGTGGAAAAATGCAGTGCAAAATTACCTGCGTACTTAAACCGCTTAAAATGGTATTCAAGTTAAATTAAATTGCGTTTAACTTAGTATCTTTACATTAAGTGGGTGGTTTGCAAGGTACAATTTGATCAATTACTAACTAAGATACCCTGTATTTTGCGTATGGACGAACTTAATTGGTGTGTGCGAAGCCACTTGATATTTATTTATAGATGTCATTTGTAACTAACTTTGTAGCTGCCACATGGATTACCTAATGTTTTAAGATTTCGACGTTTGTTTTAGAAATAATGTGGTGTTAGTATACGGCGGTAAGAAAAGAAGATTAAAAGCAACTAGTGACATTTTATGATCCTTCCACCGAAGACCGTTATCTATCATTTTTGTTAATGAAATAAAATCACACAAAAAATACTCTTTAGCTGGATAGAAAAACTATTTCCAATTACATAATCCTTTTTATCAATAAATTTATTCTATGGTAGCGGTGAAAAAAAAAACAGAAAATTATGTTAAAGAATGCAATATAATCATCCAAGGAAATCCATCCCGAAAGCTTTGTAATGGGTGCCTAGCAAAGATTATGATTCTATAAAGGGATGCGTTAATTTGTGGTTTCCGCAAACTACAGTCAAATACCGTGTTCAAGGAGGCATGGACGACAGGCCGGACCAAATAGCTGGCATTAGTTCCTCGCCTTAGGCAAAGGTGGGAGCTCGCCTAGCAGTAAAGACGCTGACTGGTGACATTAGAACAACTTAATATCAGACCATCTTTCCTATTGGTATTCGCGTTGTAGTTATTATTTTATAAGTAATAATTGAATAACCCCGGGAAGTTGGTTAATCATAAATTACACTTTACAGAAGTACTCGTAAAGAAGTAACGAATATTCTGGGATAGCGACGAGTTTAAAAAATATACGTTAACTGTAGTATGGAATATGGACCATGATGTGACTTTGAATTTAAATTATTGAAGGTAAACGATAACTAGGTATTACCTAGCTATACATAAAATTTTACCTTTCTTAACTGTAACTAGCAAGTCAAAGGTAGAACGACATTTTTCGTCAACAACGTAAAGAAGCAATACTCGTAATCAAACGACATTACTGAGCAGTCAAGCCCTATTGTTCACAAATTATACGAAAGTCGACGCAGGCCGGCGACATGCGTATGCGCAGTGATGCCTAAAGAGGGTCCGGGGCCGGGGTTCTATTCCCGTGCATTGTCTACCGTTCGCCATCACTGGGTATCGAGGTGCGGCTTCCTAGTCGACCCTTTAAATTACGATCTTAATTAGTTTCCGACACAATATTTATTTGAGGAAAATATTTTGTTGTTTGGCATTGTTTTTTTGTAAAAGCTAACTTTTAAGCTAGAAGCTTGAAATATTATCTATCAACAATGTTTACATGCAGTTAGAGTATGAAAAAAAAACAACATTAGGTACTGTGGAGTATCGCAAAATGTAGTATGTGTTTTATTTATGACGACCACTTTGGTGTAATGGTCAAGAAATTGACTATTAACCAAGATGTCGCGGGTTCGATCCCCGCACTGTACAAACATTTGTGCGCATGAACATGTCGGTTTGTACTGGTCTGGGTGTTATATGTATTTATTTAAGTTTATTTGTAATATGTACCACTGTTGATTCTGATATCTGTAACACAAGTGCTTAAGCTACTTACCACGGAATCAGATCAATGTATGTGATGTTGTTGTATATTATTTGTTAAAAATCTGGATATTGTTCGTCAATTCGGATGTCTTCAATCAAAAACGTTTGTAAACGAAACTTTTTGGTCATTGCCTTTTAATTCTTCACAATCGAGTAAACCGCCAACCCAGGTGAACTTGTTTGGAGCAATAATCTCACTATACTACGGAGAAACACGAACACCTTGCGCGTGTTTTTTTTTTGGAAATTTCTCAGTTCGGGTGCTGGCCAAATTACCTACAATCAGGGTGCCATTACCATTATCGTCGGACAAATGCCAGTAGAACCGAAATGACTGCTTCGTTGTGACAAAACACCTGTTTTTTATGATGGGTGAAGACGAAAGGATGCAGTTGAGGTTTTTGGCTTAATGGTTTAGAGTGTGAAATATGTGGGCACATTTATAATGATAGAGGTTGGTATTTTGGGGCTGAGCTTTCTCCAATTAAGCTTAGCTGAAAGAAACACATCTACCACATACATACACAATACGCCTCTATTAAATTAGGTGAGTATTGAGTATATCATCTCTCTCATTGAAGGCAAAATAACCAACAAGAAGAGTGAGCATCTCACCAATAATAATGCTTGAAAGTTTACTGTTTCTCGATTTTGAAATGAGACACTTTTTACGGATTATTTCGCAATGTGACCACGTATGCTGAAAAGGGTCCGAAACATCAGGTTTAAACAAAATGTAAATAAATCGCGAAATAATCCGTAAAAAGTGTCTAATTTCAATGTCTACTGTTCGCGTAAACCGAAGAAACAAATATGTTTCTCGATTTTCTTTTTCATAGTAATCAACAAAGCAGAAAGGCATACTGCAGTAAAAAGCCTGGCTAATTTATACAAAGGATCCAAGTATAACATTTCGGTAGCCGGACTTGCCCGCGGGTCCTACATCTGACCTGCGCACTTAAAGTCAGGCATCGGAGCGATCACATTCGGCCCTCGACCGGTAGCCGCGCCTGTCATCAATCACTCCTCAGGGCTACCAACTGGCTAAATGCATGTCGAGCATCAGAGAAGCATTTCGGGGTATGACAGATAGGGTCAATGTCTGACGATCGAGAAAAGGGCACATTAGGCAGAAAGTATCAGACGGATATCTTTAACGGTCTCCGTTAACGGAGTCAGGGTTTAATCACGCACGCATATATTATTAAGCCCTTTTGTTGATACTTACAATTAAAAACACGAATAGACACAAAACCTGACCACGCGTAATTGTTTATTTTGTAGAGAGCACCTTTAGGAATTGGTTTTCTAGGCAAGGGTTTGCCTTACCTAGAGGTGCAGTGCAATCTTTTTGGAAGTAGCACTAAGCGTCGTGAAACTTTCGTATTAAGCTGAAACAAATGTCATAATTAGGTGAGTTAGGTACGACCGACAGCAGTGACCAAACAAAACGAAGTAAGAAAGAAATAAAGAAGCGAAGCTCAATCTTAAAACACCAAATAATTATTCATTTATTTAGGGAGGCATTGCAGCAACCCTATCTACAAGACACTCCTGCGCAGCCCGCATGCCGTCGCGGCGGGAACATTTTGTTCAACTAGCGCGCGGCTAAGTGCCCGAGATTGGGCTCGCAGGTCTTCATATTGATATTGATGGTCTGCGCTCAATGTCACGTCATGAAACTTTACTTTGAACATAGATGGATAACTCTTCAATGCACAGAATAATAGGGGTTACTTAAGTTACCTACGTATAACTGTGTACAAAGTGTTTCGTATTTTCTTATAGGTATGGTTTTCATTATGGTCAAGCATACGAGTATTTTGTGTGAGTTTAAAAGATTTTTTGATCATTAAATTATGAGAAAATATTATAAAGAATTTTTTGATCATTACCATGGAAAAAAACCAGACTGATAAACGTAGCTAATTTATTAAAGCTACAAATAAGCGCTCCATAGATAAAACCCCGTATCCGTATTGCTTTACCACAAAAACAAATAAATCGATCAAACGCATTCCTTAAGTTATCAGCATCCAAATCAAAGCCTTTTAAAGCTCATTAAAGTGAATGAGCAGGAATCTAAATTTCGATCGATACCATTCGAAATCAATTAATTACAGCCCGATAGCAGATGCTTCTACGATGGGGTATCCACACGATATAATCAAATCTAAATATGTTCAATGACGTTGTTGTCGGACCATGTTGCATCCAAAAAAGGACATACAATTCGTTTCTCGAAAACCAAATATCCACCACGCGAAATTTAATCGCAAATCTATAGATGCTCATAAAATTCGATACGGCAATACGTTTCCGCGCGTTCCGAATCGCTACTTTATACTTATAAATCCTGTCCCGGGTTCGTTGCGTGATATGGTCACAGCTTTATACCTGCCACAAAGGAATCCAAAAAGGGGCAAAAGGTTCGATTTACGTATCTCCACGTGGAATATCTCAAGTTTATGCCGCGCCGAGCACATTACTCGCACGGCATAATACCTTGTGTGCTGTCCCTAAATATATTTGCGTGTACACTTTGATTTAAGCGCAAATGAATTTGCGAACGCTTTTGTGAGGCTCAAATATTTGGAGAGGATAAATTGAGAATTTTGAGAACTGATAAAGGACAAAAAATCGTGTATACAAAGTATACAATTCGCATTGCCTTTGTAAAATTTATTACGCGTGCAATGCAATATGCATTATTAAATAGAAAATACATAAAACGAACTAATCTTCTGTACTAAACATAGTAGGAGTCTCAAACTCGTAAGCTGTTAGATTGTAGAGTTTGATCATAAAAGTTATTATTACTACTTAGAGTTATTACTTCGAACCATTTACCAGATTACTTTTAAGGTAGGATGAGATATGAATAATATTTTGAACACTCAACAAAGTAGGTCATGCGTTTTACATCCCGAAGCATGATCTTAGTTTTAATAAGTTCTTTTTTAGAGTGCGCCTGACCACTTTGAGTGCATTCACGTATCTGACATGACGTTTCCAATCCTGCGCACGACTCTTTTAACACAAATTCGCTGACATTTTAATTTCAGATGGATTCGTCGGACACTTTTTTTATCGCGATTTATACGAATGCCCATCTTAAGGGCCGTGAAGTGTGAAGAAGACATATTGAAAAAAGTACCTAAAGAGGGCTTACAGCTTTCGTATCCAATGGGTTACCTAAAGCTGAAAACAAAACTAATAACCTGATAATCAAAAAGAGGATAAAACTTAATACAACCTAACACAATATTAAAATTAGTGGTGACTGAGTTTGTTCCGGCGTTTTTATGAGCACTTGTCAAATTGTCTGTGTTTTCTCTCGAAGCGCCAAAAGGAGACATATTCCTTATATCTATTTCAAATATAACGTTCACAGGTGATATTGTTTATAGAAGACTGATATAAATGGAACAATAATGGTGGGTAAAAATAAGTAAATATAAAAGTTTGCATGTCGCGTAGAAAATTGCGTTTGCACTTAGCCACTTTTCATCACAAGCCGCGAGGCTGCCATTAACGTAACTGCGGATTCTGTGTCACTAGGACCACGGGGGCAGCGACCAATAGAAAGAAGCTTCATTGAAGATACGCTCAGGAAAATTAATAGTAGGTACATAAGTAGTCTTTTCGTGATATCAAAATATGCAGGTAACAAAAAGTACAGATAGGTACTTCAGTTTCAGTAAGATAATTGTTTATCCGAACCTAAATTATCATAAAATAACAGTTATCTTACCACTAGCATAAACAAACAATATCTAACATTGCATGTTACCTCATAACTAAACAAAATGCGTTTTAATTCAAGCAACATAAAGCTCAGGAGTCTCATTGAACCTCCACCTTACAAAAACCAAGATATTAACTACGTTTTGTAAAACTCTATTAAGTGGGAATGTACTTCAAACGCATAAACTCAAAATGCAGTTTAAATACACTACTAACATAGGAACTGCTAGGTAATTGGCGATTAACATAATCAACAAGCCTGCGCTGATTAACAATGCGGCATTAGCTCGTAAACACTGTATTAAAATGCTGTCAGGTGCGCGCGCGCAACTCGACCTATACATCACCAGTATACACTGAACTCGCAACTTTATAACTTCCAATCAAACCAGAGGTCAGGTTATAGAAGTCATTAAGTTACAGCTTGACTTGGAGCCTGTGTACAAGCCAGTAAAAGCCTTTAATCGCAGGCAACCTGCAGGCTTTGAATAATGGCCGGTTTAAGCACATTAGTTAATTAAAATAGCTTTAAAGCTGTTCGTGAATAGATTAAAGATTGTTAATGCCCCATTTTGGCTCGGCAAGGCTTTGTGATTTACGTTTACACTAAAATCTTGATGGCCGTTGGATTTTTGGAGTACGTACGGTCAAATAACTACCTACAACTATCAACAAGGGTCAGGATAATTACTACCACTTCGGGAGAGCGAAGCAAATTTAAAAAAAAATGATGGTTTAAAACTTGTCAAACATTAATAACGAAAAAGGTAAGCATAACTAACTTTAATGAACAGAACGCAAAGCTCTGTTGATTTGGAAATTTGAGACAAGTTTTCCCAAGCGTTAGTAACCATTTACGCTGATCGGGACCAAAGCTTGCGCTGAAATATTGGCATTTTCTGAAACATGCCAATAATAGCTATGTAGCAATGAAAATCGTTTCTAAAATGAGCGGATAGCTGAAATGTTGCCTAAACTCATTTCCAATAAAAATATGAATAAGCTGTTACTTAACCGTCATGCATAATCCATCCCCGGACGCATAATATTTTGACCTAATAAGAAACTATTTTTATGAGTTTTCGCTGGCTTGTATTTGTAACTGGAGTAGTTCTGATTCCACTACCTCTCGTTGGACATCACTTACCATCATATCCATAACCACTTCAAAGCAAGGTAATTAAAATATCGTTACCACGGAAATCTGCCATCGCGAGATTATGATGGAGCTCAATAAACGCGGTCGATGAAACCAGAACTATTTAACTATATGCAAATCGCATTAAAAATAATTATAATACGTATCAAACATGCAATGCACCCAGAAGCGAAGCGGTCACCAGTTATAATGTTTATCATGGACGTAGAATGCAGTCAATATAAATTGCAGCGTTTATGTCAATAATAAAGTAGAAAATAAGCTTAATTACTATAACTGGGATAACAACTGTGTTTAAATGCAAAATAGTGTAAACATTATCATTGGACGGACAGGTGATTATTTCAGATAACATATTTTTCATCCAGTACAAAACTTAACCATGCAGTAATTTTTTTGTCTTTTATTCTTGAGTTGGTAGGACATACTGACTATGTATTTAATTATAAAACAAATAATGCGAATCGATCTAGTTAGCTACTAAGTAGTATCATTCTTGTGCTATGGTAAGCACACATGCAGCTCTCATTTAATAGGCTAGACGACACCACCAATCGTTGACATACTTTTTATTATCTGTCAAAACGGTCTGCCTCCATAGATTTTGTATGGGAATAAATTAACGTGACGTCACGTTCATATATTAGAAATCGGAGTCAATTGACCGAATATTTATTGAGTTTTGTGTGTTTAAAAATTGGTTTCAACAGCTTTTTGGAAATAAACTGGTTATAATTACTTCACAGGGGCTATGTTTTTTAAACGCCATGGTCTTGAAAATATTTAAGATAGCTGTCACCATGCCAATTGTCCATTATGTAGGTAAGACTGCAGGATTGGAATACCAATTTTACTTACGTTGAAAGATAATAATGACAAGAACTCAATAACTATAATTATTTATTACATAGGTAATCGTATGTACGTGCGAGTCGTCGAGCTAGGCTTTTTATACAGCCTCATAATTTTAATAATCGAAATACCACTTTAAACTTGTTTAAGCCGCGGTACGACGCGCGACTAACTGTTTGAACCGACTTCGGGTCTTTCTACAGTTGTAATTACCTACCATGGTCAATTCGTATTACGAGTACTTCTGATTTCCTATTGGTGATATGAACCGTTCCTTGTCGGATGATAGCTAGATAGTTTTACATATTTGATGTTGCTTTTGGCTGTCACAATAACATCTTAAACACACGAGTCGACATATCGCACTTACGATTGATTCGGAACTTATAAGTATTGTGTTAGGTTCAACAACCTTCACATGAACTTTTCGATTGGCTAGCGGCTTTCAATCTGTTTGCATAACTTATCTACAACTTATCGGATACGTACTGATGCTTCAAATGGAATAAAACATCACAGAAAGCACATGCATGTTAAAAAAAACTGTTCGCGCTTCCGCGATCCTGTGGCGTGACGTGAACCGCCGCAACTGGCATTTAGCTTATCATTTATCAGTGAACAATGGGTGAGACGCACCTCGCCATCCATTCCACCCCCGATTGGCACTCGCACACACAACACAGCAATACTTTTACTTTCGCGGTGCGCGGGCGGCGGTCCTGCCCGTTCGGAGCGCGCGCACTGAGTCCGCCCGCGCCCGCCTCTCCTATAAATTCTTTACAAGACTCGTGCCGAGCTTGGCCCTGTACTGTCGAGCGCAAAGTTGTGGAGCCCTTTGAATTTTGGTTAATTTTAGTCAGGCGTATCTTAAGACTAGAGAGAGTTTAGAAAATTACGCAAAAAAGGGATCAGATAATTTTTAATGCAAAGGTATTTGAAGGTTAGCATTTTTTTTAATTGAATCGTTAACCAAAAGGACTTTTCAACTCGTATAACTTTTTAAAGTTTTCTCGTGTCACTAAAAAGCTTTAAAAAGAGCCTAACGAAATCGCTAACACAGAGCTTGCATATTCAACTTATTTCCACTGCTTTTGCTGTTCTATTGTCATGTAGCAGCCATAAGTTTTTTTTAAAGTTACCCATTGTCTGAGATTATTCAATGCTACTTTACTCAAAATACATAAATAAATTAATAATCACTTTTTTCAATGTAAACTCAGGTACTTATTTCATCTGCGTAAATGGATTAAATGTTATCAATATGATTCCCGGCAGTTAAAATACGTGTATGTAAATAGTCTTTACGAAATGTCAATTCCATAAAATCCAACTGTCAACGAATTGAAAAATAAAATAATATAGCCACGTGGTTTCTAATTAAAAATTAAGCGTAAGATTGTACCCGGCCCGTGCGCAGCCTCCGGTCGTCGTTCGAGCAACCAGTTCGACCGCCTTCCCCCCCGCGCCCCCGCTCCTGGCCCAAACTATCCCACTCCCACTCCAATGTAAGCCTTATCCTTTAAACAAATACGTGCACGTTCCTTCGCACCAAAAATGCAGTTACATCCTTGCACATTCAGACACAGCCATCGTTGCTATTTCGTACAAGACATGCCATACAGGGCTCTCAGGATATTTACCGAATCTTAGCGTATTGTCAACTTTAAGGTCGTGGTCCAGAGTCGGTTTCCCAGGTGGACTGGCTTAACCACCTGCGCGCTACCGGTCACCACGATTACCCGACCAACAATAATATTTACCGGGCTTAGTAAAATACGACCTAGGACACGTGGCACGGCTAATTAGTGGGTATAAACGATTTTATTGGTCTTTGTTTTGGCTCTGAATCCTGGTTTTACGACGGGTCTTACGGAGTTACCACAGTACCTTGGCCCTGCGTGCTTACTTCTACATATTCCGTTGAGTTTAGATAGGATAATTTACTTTCTCTTCCTATAGTAAAACACGCAACCGAATACTGCTAATACAGCAGACTTACTAGACTAGGTTTTGTAAAAGGGATGATGCCGTGCATCCTGAAGGTTCAACAATGAATAAGATACTTAGTTAAAAAACATTATGAATTGCTAGACATAAGCTTAGTAACTTCAACTTGTTTGAGAGCTCCCTTTAAAGAGTTATCGTTTAGCAAAAAAAATTCAGGGTCAGGTTCCTATGCTGGATTCCTATAGACTCCCTTGCAACTAAAATGAACGGTTATTTCTAAGTCCCAAAGCTTGATGGCACTAACGAACATTCCATAACACTCTTATATCTGGTCAGCCATTAAATTCTATAACACGAACGTGTCTTACTTTTTTGGTAGACAAGATCATTAAGCCGCTACAAAAACCCAAACTATTTGGAATTAATTATGTACACATAAGGAATCCTGTTGCTACCAATTTTTAAGAGGTGGTATAGTAAAAAACACTAAGGAATGTCTGAAAGAGGCTGTGCTTGCATCTATAAAACGCATGTGGTGGTTATATCATTTTTTCAGCGGAAACGTACATTGTATTGAGGGCATGTGGTGAAAAAATCATCAAGTTTGCGTGATTAAGTTCAAGCTCAGGAATTCTCCGTAGAATTTAGCAAGGAAAGGTAATGAAGAGATAAGATCGAGTATCGATTCACGGAATCGATCGAGTTGCGTTGAAAGAGACAATTATCCGTACTTGTTTAAGTACTTATGGTTCTTTTAGAACGCAGTTCCATCACTTCGATCGACGAGATAAATTATCTAATTAAAATTGCGAGAGTGCAACTTAAATTCGTCATGTTAAATTAGCTTTGATATACAAGTATTTCAGTACGTTTATTTTTATTCGCTGCTGAATCGTAATTCTTCTACCACCGAAGATTAATCTACGAAAACCAGATAATTTTGCAGTAAAAGCATTCGACTATGTAGCCACATTGAATAATCTGAAAATTTGCCATTTATAACCACAATATATGCTAAGTTCCATCATTTATTTATTACTCCATAAGATACAAAAATATTTCACGTTCTAAAAAATTCATCATTTTTTGTCAGATTTGTAGTATGGGCTCGGTTTTTGTTTCTGGCAAGGCCAGGTAGGTGTCCGAGTTCTGTCGTGGAGGCACTTGGATCTGCCGAAGAACATTTTGTAGATAAGGGCCAGGAACCCCACTCCGACTGCTACACCTCCTGGAAAAGTAATTGGCAAGAGATAGCACTAGTTATGGTTAGGATATGTAAATATGACGCCTGATCATTTGACTTAATGGGAATATGCCAACAACGATTGCTAACAAATAGTGTTATGAGGTCGGAATCTGCCTCCAGGCTATAAGGAACCTTGGCCAACCTGGAGAAGGCTAAATAGGCTGAGGACCCAGGTTGGTCGAAGCAAAGATAACCTGTGTCGGTGGGGGTACTTAAGCAGCGCAGACGTCAGCTGTGAATGTGGAGAACCCCTGCAAACCATGGCCCACCTCATTAACTATCCCGCGTGAACGACCATCTGCTCGCGTGAGAACTTACTTGTCAGCAACCAGAGGGCTACCACGGTAGCCGCTTTCTGGGCAAGTAAGATTTAGCCTATCTTGCCGACACGAAAGAAGAAGAAGATGAGGTCAGAGTCTCGAATAATAATTTACGACAGGTTCATTGCATATCCTTGGGGTTTGGTTTGACTACGTCCAGCCGGTCTGTAAAATGAAATTTTACCTATAAGTGGTAACCATTCTTCTATGCCGCCATCGCTGTCCCCTCTTCGGCTCATAGCTGTTTACATTTCATGTGTTTAATAGGATTTTTTGAAGTTTTTCATACTTAGTTTAAATTATGCTTTTTTTGTCCAGAATTAGATGTCATTTATCACAAATGTATCCACTGACATGAATAATAATGATATAACGCAATTGACATCCTTTTTTCTTTCCTGAAGAAACTGACAAGAAAATTTCAGTTTCACTGAAACTTTATGGATTGATTGACAGCTTGGCAGCTCAATATGTCAATTTCTGTCATTTCCAAAATCCGTTACCGAGATGCACATCTTCAACATCCAAAAACGGGCCACGTGTCCATAACCAGCCACAATAAAAAGAAATGTAACCAAACCGAGCAAAGAGAAATTGTACGTGGGAAATAGAGATAAGAACATGGGAGATAGTCCGCCGCCGGCCTCACCGGTGGCCCCTTCGCCGCCGCCGGTGGCCCCACCGCCCCCTCCACCGCCGCCGCCCCCGCCGCCTGCAGCACCAGCAGCGGCGGCAGGAGCGGCAGCAGCAGGCGCAGGAGGTGGAGGTACATTCACCTGCGCAACATGCATTTTTTCCTATCAAAATCTCTCGGGTGCTTTTCCAAGAGATGTGCGCTTTGCAACTCTGCTGTGCAGTGAGGATGTGAAAAACAAGTTACAAATCCTTTCTTTCCTGGCTTTGTTGAATCCGTTTCCACCACTGCTATGCTATATGGACCTATGAATATGGTTCTAAGATATCAAACGCATCTTTGGATGAAAATCGCTCTCTTTACATAGATTAACCTTTAAATCTTACGAATTAACACGTTTTAAGTAAAAAGAAAATACAGATATCATTTGATCACGGCTCAATGTTAAAGTTTCATCGGCAAAGTGAACTGAGGAACTTGAGAGATCGCAGTCGTACTATCCAGCCGTATAGCTTGTAACCAGTTAATTTGGAAATCAGAGGGGAACGCAATACTCGTACATGTTTTCCCTCCTTAATAGAAGAAATTTCTATTTACAGACTCGGGAAGAACTCGATTCACTTCTTATCCCTGGCTTTCACATCATAGATAGGTCTAGAAATCCTGTCTCAATTAGGTAATATACATTTTGTGTAAGACAGCCATGACTGTAGGCTTACCGAAATCGGTAAATCAGTCAGAAAGGGTAAAGCCACCGATATCGTCAGGATTTTTTTTAACCTATATCATCTCACTGCTGAGCAAAGGTCTTTCCCAAACTTCTCCACCGATCTTTTGCCAGCAACCCCTAGTCCCTTGCAAAGGCAACCAAATCGTCTCACCGTCTACTTCAACGACGGCCTTCAGCCGGTACCAATTGTGTGGCGATTTGAGTTTATCTGTCGTCAGGATTTTACAGTGTTAAAAATAAACTCCTGTCATTTCCAGGTGGAAACGGCGGCATATCTCAGTACATACCCATCATTGGCGGTATAGCAATGGGCGCCGGGTTCCTTGCTCTACTCTATTTCTTGGGAAATGGTGATACGGAAGTCAAGAATATTAAGCCCGCTCCCAAGAAAGAGGAGAAACGAAAAGATACCAACGGCTACTGCCACTGCCTTTCTATCTTACCAGAAAAAAGAAAATGGCCGCTGGACGATTACTGATCATAAACTCATCCAAGTCACGGAATAAACGACAAAGGAAATCACTGAAATGCAAGTATTGGGACACCAACGCAAGGTTAAGATTTGACGGTGTTCCTTTCTGAAATGTGGTGTAGTGATTTACCTCTACATAAAATAAACTTCCTACAAATGGCGCTGTAACAATAAACATAACATTTGGACATGAATCTGTTTTTAATTTGTTGTAATAAATTAGTTATCAAAGTATTTTTGAGTGGTTTCTCAGAGAGCATTCGAAGAACACCGTAATGCTTCCGTAATTATTTAAATTGTGGCCAGCTTAAGATTTGCTTAATGCATAAACATTTGGTTTGACTAAACTAAACGATAGTATCACAATTAGGCCAGAAATCTAACCCTTAGCCCAGAAACAGAGTAGAGTGTGAGGACTAAGGTACCTTTAACCTTTTAACTTTTAAGATAATTATAAATTATACACATTTGTTACCAAACATTCGATAAGTAATGGCGCTTCCATCCTTATATTATTCCTTATTATGCCGCCGGCACAAATTTAATACGGAAAAAGGATGCAGGGCTTGGACGCCGGCCGTGCAGTGGCACGGCCAGTGGGGCATGTGTGGATGCGCCATCCATTACGAGTACACCTAAAAAAGCGTTTAGTCCCCCGGTGGATTCGATTTGTCTTTGAGTACCATTTCTTATTGGGTTTGTTTGGAGGTTGGAGGCGGACTCGGAGACGAAGCTTACTAAAAACTTTTTCTCGCACTAACTCTATTGACGATCAATGTTTTTGACACAGCTATAAAAATAAAAATGAGAGAGTCACGAAGTGATTGACAGAATTTCGGACGAAATCTATCACAAACCAACACAAACATGGATTTTTTAAATATTAATAAAAATGGATAATCAAACCTTCTCAAAGATGGAAAGCCAGCAAAGATATCATTTACTTCCGAAGCCGAAAAACTAAAGTGATGATTTCAAAATTGTGACCAAAACAAGACTTGCCATAATAAAACCACAAGTTTGGATCAGGAATGAGTGCTAGAGGCAGGGCTCCAGCAAATGCTCGTGAGTTATCTCTGGGACATAATTAAGTGCCTGCTTACTACCTATTCCTTTAATTTCCTAGAGGAAAGTTATGAAACTAACTTACAACTGTACATAAACAGGGGGGTGATAGCTGACTACCTATCGATTTAATCCCCATGTATGCTCCGCGATTTTTGTACTTTTAATAGTCATTGTATTGAAAAAATAAAACTGAAAAAAACTCAGACAAAAAGGATACAAAATTTTAAAACCGGCCAAAAATAAAATCTTAAAAATATTTAAAAAAATAATTATAACTCGAAAACTACAAAAAATCGCTGAACATACATGGGGTTACCACACATACATACGATTAAAACGATAAGTATGGTACTCATCTATCACCCCGAACTGGCTTGACACACCAAAAGAAATACTCTGTATAATTCTACTTAAAAGTACGTTTTCGTTGTTCGTTAACGGCTGTGAATATCATAAATGAATATCTACTCATACATCACTTCGCACTTAACAATTTTTTACCCTAAGGGGCCTTAAGTCCATAATGTTAATACAAAGCCTCCCGGGGTCGAACTTTTCGCCGAAGTCCTCTTGACTTGGACATCACAGATGTGCAACATAACACCTAGCTGACTTTTTAGTAACTTGATTTTTAAAGCATATTTTCTATTTTCAGGTGACAGCGAAGGCGGTGGAGTAGCAGCATGGGTACCCGTCATCGGCGGCGTAGCCCTCGGCGCCGGCCTGCTAGCGCTGCTCTACAAGCTTCTGTTCGCACGAGACAATAAGAAGTGTCCCACCATCGACCCTAATAAGCGTCGCTGGCCGAAAGAGAAAAAGTCATGGTTCGCCTTTAAGTGAACGTTATCTCCAGGAGATAGGAAAGGCGGTGGAGTAGCGCAAGGTGTTGTAGCCCTCGGCGCCGGGCTTCTAGCGCTGCTCTACAAGCTTCTGTTCTCACGAGACAATAAGAAGTGTCCCACCACTGACCCTAAAAAGCGACGCTGGCCGAACGAGAAAAAGTCCTGGTTCGCCTTTAAGTGAACGTTATCTCCAGGAGATAGGAAAGGCGGTGGAGTAGCGCAAGGTGGTGTAGCCCTCGGCGCCGGGCTTCTAGCGCTGCTCTACAAGCTTCTGTTCGCACGAGACAATTAGAAGTGTCCCACCACTGACCCCAAAAAGCGTCGCTGGCCGAAAGAGAAAAAGTCCTGGTTCGCCTTTAAGTGAACGTTATCTCCAGCAGACAGGAAAGGCGGTGGAGTAGCGCAAGGTGGTGTAGCCCTCGGCGCCGGGCTTCTAGCGCTACTCTACAAGCTTCTGTTCTCACGAGACAATAAGAAGTGTCCCACCACTGACCCCATAAAGCGACGCTGGCCGAAAGATAAAAAGTCCTGGTTCGCCTTTAAGTGAACGTTATCTCCAGGAGACAGGGAAGAGGGTGGAGAAGGGACATGGGCCCCCATCGTCAACAATAAGAATGCCCCACCATCGACTCCAAGAAGGACCCTGGCCCAAGGAAATTCTTGGTTCGCCTATAAGTGAACGTAACTTCTAGTAGACAGCAAGGAGGGATGAAGTATGGCATGGGAAGGGGACGGGCCTGGCCCACTAGGTTGCTGTTTGTTTGCGACAACAAAATTGATGTCCCACTATCGACCTTGAAGGCGACGCCGGATGATGGAGAGTCATGGTTCGCCTTCAAGTCACAAACTCATGGAATAAAGCATACTTACCGCATTGATATTGTTTGACTCCAAGAAGCGACACTGGCCGAATGATGAGAAGACCAGGTCCACCTTCAAGTGACAAATTCCACCAAGGACCTTATGAGGCACTGTCCCAAGGAAAAGAAGTCTTGGTTCATCTTTACATATAGTGACAAATTTATGAAATAAAGTACACTTACTGTGTTGATGTAGTTTCTTTTCGACTTCCACTACAGCGGTAAAGTCACTAGATAATTTACTTTTTTTACTTATTGGGTGCACGAACGATTTCGTGCACCCAATAAGCTAACCAATCACCCAATAATTCGATTTACCGCTGGATATGTTTTTGGTACAAAAAGAATAGATGCACCTATGTCATTGAAATTATACACGTTTTACGGATTATTCCGCGATTTATTTAAATGTTATTTTAATTTGACATTTGGGATCCTTTTCAACATCCGTGGTCACAGGTAGACTAAGGTCACATTCTTTTGAAAATTTTTAAACTTCGATCGCTCAAATATATATTAAAGTTACTTTTCTTTCTTGAGGTCTTGCAGCACGGGGTCTAGCTTGAGTCTTGGCTAAAACAGGATCCCAAGCTGATGCAATTTTCCAAACATCTTGGAATTTTAATGGCCTCACGTAGCATATGAAGAAGAAATTGACGTTATCGTTCGAGGACTTTCGGTTGGCGTATGAAATGGTTGGGTGTATCTAGAGCATGTTTACACACTGCAGACTTTTTGTTACGATCTATGTCACTAAAAGGTGTATTTATGCTTATTACTAAAAATTTGTAAATATTTCAAAATTATCTTCACGCTTCAGTGTGATATTACTATCAAAGATCATGGAAAAATCAAATCAAATAGTTTTTACACAGACATGGTAGCTTGAGTGCACTTTGTTACAAGTTGCTTGATATTACCGTAATATCACGTGATGATTTCCATCTTGATTGGGATTAATTAGGATAATTAGAACATCTAATCCAGAAAAAAAACGGTTTAGATGACTGAAATATGAGTTGAAAATTAAAATTAGGTATGAATACTTAACACTACAAGTAAAGATATAAATAAATACACAAATCAATACATGATATTGTATTTGGAACAAATCTTTCTCTCTTACCGCAATAGAATATAAATTAGCTTGGTGAACGTCACTGATACAAAATATATATTAATTAATTGTAATTAATAATAACTTATGTATAGGTTTTTATTCTCAGCTTCGTTCCGACCCTCTACAAATCAATTTCATTTAGATAAAATGCGTCGCCGCCAATCTTTTGTACGAAATTAATTTTATGTAATTAAAAGCCATGTTTATTCCTGACACTATTGATAATCAATTATACACATCAACTAATAAATAAGTCTGTATAATTTGCTATAGGTCACTTATTGGACCGTGAAATTTTTTTGGACCATGCACAAAAAAATAGCAAAACATTTTTTGTCAAATATTTTTCACTCGTCATGCCGCATGATGAATGAAATGTGGGAAAAAGAGTGAATAATTAGGATGAAAGAGAGAGGCTGCGTGGTATGCATGCTAGCATCTGTTACTGTTTTAAAAAAATATTAATTATTTTGTTAGAAAAATATGAAACGAAAACGAGTGTGTTTTTGATAATAATTACTACTGGGCCTTATTTCTATGATAAGTCTAGACACGTGAACAAAATATTTTCGCTACCCAAGAAGTAACCTCAAATAGCTCACTAATGCTCACAGTAAAAACGTTACATTATTTAGTTATTTGTATAAATACCTTACTATATGGTAAATAGCAGCAACATGTATATAAACCTTGATAACCGTATGAAAATTTACTTAAAAAAATCCCCTAGATGGAATTATTTTGCTTGTCGACATCTAAGATGTTTGCAAGGACTATCAATTTTAAGTCTATGGAATATTTCCCACTCCTTTATTTTTAATTAATGAATATTTTCAATCAGCTACAGAATATGTATACATTTTAAACCATAAAGTATTATACTTAAATTAATAAAATAAACATAAATTTAATATATTAAAAATTTTAATTTTATTCCTAAAATTATAGCCGTTTTGATACGATTGTAGTGCACACAAATAATAATACATGTTGGATAATTACATTCAGTAATGTGTTTATGGCATCCAGTGCAATGTTGGGTTTTCCGTTCATGCAAACTGTTTAGGAAAACCTGTCAACAATAGTATGTAAACATCAACTATTATAAGCTTACCCGTGTCTCATAGAGCCAAAACGATATACCGTCACGCCACCTTGTGTTAAAATAACGCAATAATGAAAAAAAAATCCGTTTATTAGCGATATAGAGCGAAAAAGTCTAAATATTACAGACGTTACGCTTCGCTATGTATGGCTTTATTTTCAATAATATATATATTTTTTGATAATTTGTGCGCAAACTCTTAAAATTCAATCAGCAATAATTTAATTCCAAAATATGTATGTTTTGGAAGCAGGCATACATACTGTTTTTTAGGAATTTTTGAAAAATTTAATGCAATAAGTAACAAGGTTTAGAAAGCCAACCGTTTGATGGAACTTATCGCTAAACAATAAATAGACACAAAATCTGCAAGATTGCTCCGCCCAGCAAGCTAAGATTGTTCAAGTGAACACATTATTATAACCCATTCCTGGGTCACTTATCTACAAATTTTGTTACGTAAAAAGACAAGTTTGTTATTGGTGTACATATTTTTCAGACCTTTATGCTGCACTTAAGGTGGCTGGCGTGAATGGACTAAACGATTTTGATCTTTTTAATCATTCGAATGTAATTTCAATTTATAGAAGGGTTGGTTTGTCAAATTAAATCCATTCGTGCCGGCTGATTGATAACGAAAAATAGTGATATAATAAGCTGACATTACCACAGACAAGCGCATCGGCGGCGACGCTAAGTACTAAAGCTAATGGCGTTACAGGTGACTAAAATTATCTCCGCCCCTCACACATTCAGTCCAGTCCCATTGGTTTCACGTGTTCTCTTCAAACATAATCTGAGGACAACAATGGTTCAATTTCAGAAATTAAGGTCTCAGTTATATAAATAAAGAACAATTATAAGAATAAATAATAATAAAGTCCTCGTAGCCGATTTCGACCACGGCGGCCAATCTCAACAGAGATCAACCAACTACGCAGGAGATATAAAAGTGCACAAGTGTGAGCGCAATACACAGGTGCATTCTCTGTTCCATCACTCTCAAAGTTCGGTGAGACGGCAATCCGACATGACCGGAGAGAGATCAGGCGCAGGACCAACGGCTTAACGTGCTTTCCGAGGCACGGGGGTGTAACACCGCCAACTTCCCGACTCCGAGCTGTTTTTGACAAATTCATGACAGAAAATCTCAGACAGAATTTTGGCTCGACCTGGGATTCGAACCCAGGACTTCTCGGATGTAAGGCAGAAACTTTGCCGCTACACCAACGAGGCAGTCAGAAATAAATACACAGAATTAGAAGTAACATTTAATGCCACTTTACGAAATGAATTCAAATTATTCTACTGCATTTGAAAACCAAGAAGCTAAGTGCTTTAAATTGGCTTAACACACACCCTCATATTATTTCTGCCATATCATTACTAAATCACCCCAAGAACAGAATAGTTTAAAAGAAGAAAACTTCTGAATGCTTTCAATTTTATTTTGAGGCACAGATCAAAAAGTTTATCCTAACAGTGGCGACATGTTGACGACCTTTGTGGTGTAGTGGCGTGGGTACCGGTTCCAAGGTGCCGTCATCTATGAGGTCCCAGGTTCGATCCCCGATTGAAGACAATGTTGGAAACCAATTTTTAATTTTGTCACAGCTCTGGGTTTTTAGGAGTTAACCCTTAGCTACCTACCCCTTATTTCAGTCCTTTAACTACCTACCTGGAGTCTCTCAGACTCCTCTCTTCTCAGGACTCTAATCAAAAAACTAGGGTAATCCTGAAGTAATATAATATATAAAATATTATTTTTATAGAGTTTTATTTCAAATAAAATACCTATATTAAAGGCGTAAACAATGTAAGATATTTATCAAAAGGCCATAATCACTTACACTTCAGAAAAGTTAAAAAAATACTTCTTATGATCTTGAAATCCGTTTTTAAAAAAATAGACAAAAAGTAGGAACTTTTCTTCATTAATTTATAAAAATTTAACAATCAACTTATAAATGTTCTCATAAATTGTAACTGAAATAACAGAATATGAACAAAATTGCAAGTCCTCAACTTTTACAATTTTAGTCGACAAAGCCCACATAATACATGGGAACATTCTAGACTAAAATGTCCAAGGGTATGTCATCTACGTCTCGTCTTCATCTTGATGAAGACAGAAATAATAAAGACGTGATTTGGGGCACAAAATTGGTAGTTTCTACTACTAAATCCGTAACTTCTTTACCATCAATTTCCGAATCTGATCCGGACTGTTCGCCCAGCATGAAATCGTCACCAAAATTCACATCCATATTACTGCATTCTGCATTTTGTAAGTCGTTTTCAGTAGCAAGTTCTTGCTCCAACCAGCACTCAATAATTGTATCATAAGATGTCATTTTTCACCAAAACAATAAAAATTATATGATTAGAAAAAATCACGTAAGTACCTACCTGGAGTCTCATAGACTCCAAAAGTTTTTAAATACTCACTAGAAAGCAAACGCGCGCAAGTGTAACCTCGACGAGCGCTGACAAAATACTGCGGGTAGAGGGCGGAAGGTACACGGACGCTTCAGGACTAAAAACGCGCATGCAACTAGTTATGACAAGAAACAAATTCGCCAGAGTCTGAGAGACTCCCGGCAGGTAGTTAAGGGTTAACTTCATTGTTTCTGATTCCCATAACAAAGTGCTTACTTTGGGATACAGAGCCATGTATGTGGTGTTGGTCCATTTTTTATTCTATAAAGTGGCTTGGTAACTTATTGTGATGACAGAACCCACCTTATCTTTGACGTTATTTCCTGGCCTGCAGCGCATTGGAGAGCCAATCCATTGCCTGGTCTAACCCTTCGCCCCGCACCGCAGACGTCTTAAAGATCTGGAAGGTGCGGTCACGCAACGCATCTAGCCCAAGAGCCTGGTGCACCTCGGCCACGGTGAGGCACCCTGCCATGTCTTGCTTGTTTGCTAAGACTACAAGGATAGCATTCGCTAGCTCCTCTTCCTGGAAAAGGGATTAATTGTCAGTTAATACTTGCTATGCAAGTTATAAATGAATCAGATTTTATCCTACTAAACTAGGAACCTAAACATACGACAACCACTTTGGTGTAATGGTCTAGAAGTTGACTATTAACCAAGAGGTCGCGGGTTCGATTCCCGCACTGTACAAACATTTGTGTGCAAAAACATGTCTGTTTGTACTGGCCTGGGTGCTATATGTATTTATTTAAGTTTATTTGTAATACCACTGATTATTCTGATATCTGTAACACAAGTTCTTTAGCTATTTACTATGGAGTCAAATCAATATATGTGATGTTGTTGTATTTTTATTATTCTCATTTAAGTTATTAATTTATAACAGTTCTTTATCACAGTTATTGTAATAATCTGTAATTAATTCAGTTCATATTTTTTTAAGTTTGAAAAGCCTATAAAACACCTCTTTGATTTACCAGAATGAAACAGGAAGTCTTGATAACAAGTACATCTTGTGATTGTATCAGTTTAGTTACAGTTAACCCCCCAAATAAGAACAATAGACTTTGACATTTATCATTTTAGACAGTAACAAGTAAAATTTTAGGACATCTTACAAAGTAACACTACTTGTTTTTGGGTCTAATGTTTTGTTCAACATTTCAGCTGGATTGCACACAGCCTTGGCCACAAAATAATTCTCTTTTAAAAATATATTGCATTTAAACACAAAAATGAGTAATTAGTGTTACAATGCAATGCAAAAGGTTGAAATCATACATATAATAAAGATCATTAACTACATCCAAATTAAGTAACACTTTGTTACTTTATTTCTGCCCACAGATCTTTTGTTTAAATTTTAAACACAACTTTAATAACCGTAAGTCCAAAATGCAATATTTGTAAGTGTTATTATTATAAGATACTAATAATAATTAGATATAGCCCTCAAATCATTTTCAATAATTTTTGCAATACCCAAACTGAAAGGGTTACTAAGTTATAAGTGTAATTGTCTAGCATAAGACCTGCTATAATTATGTATGTATTTAACACTTAGTTGGCAAATAAAAGAATATGAATATGAATAAATAAAAATTCTCATACTTACTCTTAACATATGCACAAGTTCATCTTTAGATATTCCTATTCGATCTCTGTCAGCTGAATCTACAACATATATTATAGCATCTGTGTTCCCATAGTAACATCGCCAGTAAGGCCTGGAATTAACACAAAAAAACAAATTCAATCCAAGCAATTAATCATTATAAGAGAAATCACTTTGACTCCAGCTCTTAGTTTGATTGTTTCAATATTTTTTATGTATAGGTGTGTTATGGTGAAATAACATTTGTGGGATCTGAGATTAGCAAAGATTTAAGTGATCATAAAATTATTATAGGCATAAAATATACTGTTACCATACATTGCATTTACTAGTGACTATATACTTACATTTACTGTGTTTTAACATATACTTGTAAATTATATGTGATTTGATACAAAGGTTTTATGTTAAGTTTTAATTTAAATGAAGAAACATAACCTACAAAGTAAGATGTAATAGTCACCTAATACTGGTCTGCCCACCAAGATCCCAAACTTGGAATTTGAGGTTTTTGTACGTGACTTGTTCTACATTGAAGCCGATGGTCGGTATCGTGGTCACCACTTCGCCAACCTGAAGTTTGTACAATATAGTTGTCTTCCCGGCGCCGTCCAAACCCAAGATCAGAATTCTCATTTCTCGAGCTCCCAACAAACCCCGAAAGTAACTAAATAAGCCACCTGCAAAACAACATGTCCATAATGTTAAAATACACATCACAAGCTAATAAAACACAACTAAACACGGATAAAACACTTACCCATTTTGTGATAAGCTTAGCCTATTTTAAAACATAAAAGTTTATAACTAAGGAATGATTGTGTGACTCCGTATGCACATCCAATTGATCCCGTATGATTGCCAATTTATTTAAGCTACAATTAAGAATGATTTAACACTTTATACGATAAATATTAAACATTTTAATCGGATAAAACCAACCATTTGACGTGTAACTCAAAACGTCAAAATCAGTGAAATCTCAAAACGAAGTTGCCACTTTGAAATATTTTTTCGTATGCACAGATTATAATATTATAATGCAAGAATAAACAACGACGAACATTTTCCATTATTACATTGAAATATGATAATTTATGAAATAACATTAACAATAACGCATAAAAGAAAATAATATCCAAACTCACTCATTCTTGTGTTCTACTAATGAATAGGGTAGGTAAAACGCCTGATCCATATTATGCAGCAATTTAGTCGTTATGTGAAACAACCTAATACCAGCTGATGTATTGTAATTCAAGATACCTACCCATGCACCAATCAACAATGAATCAGAGAACTAATTCCAGTCTCGTTTAATCGCTAATACCTATTTTACGCAGAACGGTAAAATTAGATCGAAATTATAAATATTGACGTCCGTGCATACCTTCACAAATGATTCACTGTCTATTAAACGTAGTGTTTAAAAAGTCTGAAAAAATAAACAGCGGTGTGTCTTTTAGTTTACCCACGGGCGTAACACACATAATTCATGTATTATTGAAGCAGCTTAAGACGGTTAAGTACCTAGTCGAGAATAACACAGTTTTCAGATTCAGTTCTCGTACTATGAGTAGGTACGTTTACACAAAAAAAACACGACTCGATTCCAGTTTAAAAGTAAGTTTCCTTGTGCATTGTGATTAAACCAAATTTTTTTGTGGATTAATTTCCAGTGATTGACTTCGCTTGATGACTAAGAATACCAAACTATGTAACCATAAACTATAACTTAAATAAAAGGTTGCGAAACAAGTTATTATTTTATTAATTTATGCCAGATTAATAAATATTTTCATAAAATAAAATTACAAAATGAGATGATCCGCCATGATGTTCTGAACGGCAATTGAAGCGAATAAATCCACGGGTAAACCAATGATCATCACCTCTGTTTTGTCCTCGTACTTCCATTCGGCAAAGACGAAACGCCGTGAAGGTATTAGTGGGCATATCCAGTACCATCTTTATCATAAGAGCACAAGGGGCCAGTGCCCAGGGCCCCTATCCTCAGGGGGCCCGAAGGGCTGATAATTTTTGTCACATTTTACCTCATAATGCGCATTACACTTTTCTTATTAATATATTTATTCGAATCAATACATTTTCAAGTCAAGTTACGAGTACGAATAAAGACTGATAAATTAGAAAAATCTTTTCCGAATGTTGAAGTTGCTACAAGAATATTCCTTTGCCTAATGGTTACCAACAGACTGTAGTGGGTAGCGTTCATTTTCGCAGATTAGGAGAATAAAAAATGAATTTCATTCATTTTTTTCAATTCAATTTCATTCATTCATTTTCAAGACCATGGGGTTTAAAAAACATAACCTATGAAGTTAATACAACCAGTATATTTCCAAAAAGCTGTAGAAACCAATTTTTAAAATGAAATGAAATAAATATTTATTTGCTTTTGGAAAAGGGTACATTTTTGTAGGTTATAATTTTATAAATGATTAGGCTCAGCTTTTCCAGCTATAAGAAATAGCATGCAAATATTTTACAATTTTATCAAAATGCACATTATAATATTAACATCAGTAATCATCACAATGTCATAATATTCCAATTTAAGTCACAAGTTAAACATCACAATTAAAATTACATTACCTAAAATAAAATTATTACAATAAAATTAATAGAATTTTACAAAAATGACAATTGAAATTACCTAGTTATGTCAAATTTAAAAATTCATCCACCTTATAAAAACATTTTTCTTGTAGCCACTTATAAAGGACACATTTAAATCTATTTATGGGCAAGTCTTTTATGTTCTGGGGTATTTTATTGTAAATGAGCATGCACATCCAGTAATATTTTTTTTTAAACCTTGCACTTTTTGGTATGGCATCTGCAACAAGTCTATTGCCGTTTTTTTTTTTTTATTTGTATGAAAACCAACAGCGATTACATAAATATTAACAAACAGAATTTTACCAATATTAAGGCCAATAATAGGCTTTCAATAAAGTTATAAAAACAAATGTTAATGGAGGAAGAACAATAAATAAATAATGTTTGATTTCTATACATTGAATAATAAACAAAGGCAAAGGCGAAGACAGTATAAGGTAAACGCCAGATAACTGTTATAAGGACCGAACAACCTGCTTACTACGGCTAAATTTAGAAATATGATTTTAAATAATATATGGAACTTACACGGCGAAGTCGTATGGAGTCATTGATAAATATACGAGTAATAAATTGATAAAAATTGGAAAAAATTGGAAAAATATTGGTTGCCTGTAAAGTCGGTATACGGGCGAAAGTTTTACGTGACAACGACTTTGAGTGGTAAAATAATTTTAATGTGAATATTCATTCGTATAACATGAACCGGTTGTATGCCTATCTCTCTCACTCTCTCTCTCGCTCTTAGGCGGGCTAACTGTGCTCGAGTCGAAGGGACGCGTGCCTCTCACTCGCTCTCATTGTGAGCGCATAACGTGAGCGGAGCGTAACGCAGTTTCTTGAAGTGTCACCCGGCAAACCAATTTATAAGACGTTGTCACGTCAAAACAAATCAAAACCGTTTCTGGTATTACGCAGGTAAACATCTTTTGCTTGCTTAAAATAGAACATATTATTTTGTTTTACAAACTTGGCAATTTCAAAAATGTACAGACTTGGAAGAGTTAGGATATTCAGAGACAAGAATAATGGCCGGCATGGCTCGTCAGGTGCAGCACCACATATGGCCCTGATGCATTTTTTTTGAGCTAGGAAAGCTTTATGAGCATCCGTGCTATAACCCCATGTAATGAGTCCATAGCGCAAGACAGATTCGACATAGGCAAAGTATGCAGTGAGCGCAGTATTTTTAGTGGCCACTTCACCTAATTTGTACAGTGCGTATGAAAATCTATTAATTTTTATGGATACATTTTCTACTTGATTTTTCCAGTTTAGTTTTTTGTCTATCCATACCCCTAAGAATTTTGTCATGTTTGTACCTTTAAGTTTTTGTCCATCAACATTAATGTCCATTAGTATTAACATTGAAAAATTACTTAGCTTTAGATTTCCGCTCAGTTACGCCGGCATAAGTCGGCGAGTCGGTCACTAACAACAATGCTAGCATGCAACGGGATCTCCACGAACAGACTCATAAATTTTACCCGCGTATTAAAAACATATCCAATGTTCAGCTGTCTAATGATGAAGTTTCCTTATTAAATAAAGGTTTAAAATACAATTTACAGCCATCTATTAATCAAAAAACGTTAGAAAGTTTAGCCGTTGACGTGGAGATTACCGTTGTATGTGGCAAAAAAGATCAACTTTGTAAAAATTTAGTAACAAATATAGCCGCTAATCAGATTAAAACAGCTATGGAACAATCAAATCGCGGATCATCTAATCCAGAGTACCATATTTATAAAACACTTAGCCAAAAAATCTCCGAAAACAATTTGATTGTCTCCAAAGCTGATAAGGGTAACACGGTGGTGGTTATGGAGCGTAGTAATTATGTCCAAAAGGTGGAGGAAATAATTCAGAATGACGATTTTGTCCTTTTACAGTCAGACCCAACTAAAAAGTTTGCCTCTGAAATAAAAGAAGCCGTAAATTCAGCTCAGTTTATATTTTCAAATAATTCATCCACTCGAAATTCAATCTTAGAAATTAATCCGCGTAGTCCATTTTTGTACGGTTTACCTAAAATACATAAAGAAAATATGCCGATGCGCCCTGTAGTTTCCTACATCGGCGCACCTGCATATAAACTAGCCAAACAACTAAATTATTTATTAAAGGCAAAATCGTCATTCGATCCTAAACATTCCCTTATAAACAGTTTGGATTTAATTAAAAATATCCAGTCTGTTTCTCTCCCTCGGAATGCAAAGTTGTTATCATTAGATGTCGATAGTTTATTTACCAATGTAAGTACCCTACCAAGAATCTCTAACTATTTTAAAGTACCATTTAGAAAAACAACGATTGCATCCGGGGGAGATAGACGATCTCATATTATTAACTACATTATGTATGAAACAAAATTATTTCCGGTTCAACAATCAATATTATAGACAAAAGGAGGGCTTAGCGATGGGTTCTCCTTTAAGTCCATTAATGGCAGATATTTTCATGGATAATTTTGAAAATAAATACTTAATACATGATAGGAATATTCTTTATTATTATAGATACGTAGATGATATATTGATTTGTTGGACTGGAACAAACCGTCAGTTGGATCTATTTCTTAATAAAATAAATAAAATTCACCCCAAAATTAAATTTAAATTAGAATTAGAACAGAATGATAGTATTAATTTCTTAGATTTAACAATAACAAAGGTGCAGGGTAAGCATGAATTCCAAATATATCGTAAACCAACCCACACTGACACTGTCATTCATGCATCTTCTTGTCATCCGTGGCAACATAAAATGGCCGCGTTCAACTCATATGTACATCGCCTTCTTACAATACCATTAAGTGAAATTAATTACAAATAAGAATTAAATATTCTTTACCACATCGCCACTTCAAACGGATACAAGAGATGCATTATTGACAGTTTAATAAAAAATAAAATTAACAAAATCATAACTAGTTTATTATACGCTGTTCCTGATAAAAAGGATAACAGGTATAATTCTAGTTTGATTTATTTAGGACCGGTGTCGGAACGAATTTCTAAGTTACTAAAAAATCACGATATGCACGCAGCTTTTAACACAAATAACTCATTACGAATGTTATGTAATGGTAAGGATAAGCTTGATAAACACCAGAAATCTGGTGTTTATAAACTTAATTGTAATGAATGTAACTCCACATATGTAGGGCAGACCGGCCGTAGTTTCAACACACGTTATAAAGAACATATATCCGCGTATCGAAATAACCATCCCGAAAAATCCCATTTCGCGAAACACCTTTTAGACACAGGACATAGAATTCCTGATAATCACACATTTTCAATTTTACACACATGCGAAAAAAGTTTAAAACTATCCGTTTTGGAACAATTAGAAATAATTAAACATAATAAAGATAATTCGCTTACACTGCTGAATGAGCAGGTCAGTTACACAACGTCCCCACTATTAAATATTTTTTCAAATTTTTCTAACCGTCAAAATAGTAATAATATCATTAGTAATAATAGGACCGGATCGGTCGCTAGTACGTCACAACAATAGTGGGGGAAAAGTATAAAAGGCCTGCTCACCAGCGTTCACAGGTTAGTCGTCGGAGCGCAGCCGAGGCGACAACATCTCCTCCTGAAGATGCCGCGTGAGGCGGCGAAACGCGTTGAGGTTTTCTTTTGCACGTCGGTGTTGGTACTAATTATTGCATTATCTGTTTTGCATGCGATTTGTGGGAGGGCGGGCGGTGCTTTTTGCATGTGCTTGTTCTCTAACATAGTCGGTGGTCACAGGTAGTGTAGTTGGGTACTTATGCCGGCGTAACTGAGCGGAAATCTAAAGCTAAGTAATTTTTCAATGTTAATACTAATTATGGATTTCCGCAAAGTAACGCCTGATACTATTAATTATATTAATGTCCATTGATTGATATAGTATATTATTATAATTTATGAAATAAGTTTTATCGAGGTTTATCAATAAATTGTTATTTTAATAAATTGTTAGTTATAAACACACAAAACTCAATAAATATTCGGCCAATTGACTCCGATTTCTGATACATGACCGTGACGTCACGTTCTTGTATTCCCATTCAAAATCTATGGAGGCAGACCGTTTTGACAGATGATAAAAAGTATGTCAACGATTGGTGGTGTCATCTAGTCTATTGCGAACATCAATGCTAAAAGAGCGGCTTAATAATTTGTCAATTATAAGTATAGAAAGTGATATTCTTAAAAAAAAACTGAGTTTGCGGATTTAATAGAAGATTTTGCTCAACAGAAATCTCGAAAAAAAACAATAGTCGTAATTTTCGTAACTGTAATAAAAAAGAGCAGCATACTTATCAATTTTAATTAGATTTGATTGCCCACAATAAAGCAGATCACCGTAAAAATAATGTATACCTATTTTTTTTCTTTACATTCCAAAAGGGCCCGAAATTCTTGTGTGCTCAAGGGCCCCAAATTCTTGTGTGCCCAAGGGCCCCAGTATAGTCTAAGACGGCCTTGGGTATATCCCGTCTTTTTCAGGATGGACCACTGCCCTTTTTCGGGCGCCAGGAGTCTGCCCCCCGCCAGTGGTGACGGTGCATAAAAGCATTTCCTAGTGTCAAAAAAAGAAAGGTCTAACAAGGCCTTATCTGTTTAGCGCTACTGAATTTAACTGCCATTGGCCTATGGCAGCAATAAAACTACCGACCAACACGGCCGCCGTCACCTCCGTCTCCGCATCCGTTTAGCGGTCCATTAATTTCAGTTTTGTTTGATTTCCACTGACAACGAATTAATGACTGCTTATGAAGCCCCACTTTGAGAAGTCCATGTTTTCGACTATACCCATTGCGCCCACCCTCAATATCATACCAGTGTGAGTGACAGAGGCAGCTGGACTTTAAAATACGGAAATCATGTTACAGAGTAGAGTCCCTGGTTTGGCCAGTTTACTTTTAACAAAACAATTGGGGAAATACGCTACGATTTATGGCACCTCTTGTACTAATGTTCTCAACGCGTGTCTTATTCAAATTGTTTGATGTTGTCTCTAGGGAAAATTTACAAATACGAGATTAGGTCAGCATTGTTGTTCTTTAATGTTGCCTAATGCTGTTCTATTTCAGTTTTAGTGTTCGTGGCAACTATGGGAATTACGAAATAACGATAAACCTAAAATTTTAGTACGACGGTAGTAAATTTTCCGGCTAGCGGCTTTTCGCAATACTGAAAATTCTACTGCATTGCTTGCCATCTTAATTAGAACATAATGTAAAAAATAAGTGGTACATAACAAAAATTGCAGAACCTTTCCTTAACACCGCAAACGAGAGTCTCGTAAGGTTTATAGGTTCATTGCATTTAATAAGGAAGGAAAATGGCAGAAGGAAAACATTCACATGCAAAAATGCATTGCCGCTCGTAAATATTGCAAGCGCGTAAATCTTCGCGATAAGACTTGAATGTACAGCTAGGCCTATTCATTAGCCTAGTTATCAAAAATTTTCCCGTTGCGAACCGTGCCGGAAAGGTACGATGACAGACGATGACGAAGCGATGTGCTAACAGATTACCGCACGCGTGACGCTGCGGCGACGAGGCCGTAACGTCACGCGCGGCGAGTGACGTCGCCTGCGCGCGCGCACGCGTGCGTTATCGCCATATCTGGCACGTATCTGTTTGCTGGAAACTAATCTTCTGTAGATTTTTAGATGGTGAATCGTTCGAGCTTAATGCTGCAGGTAGTGTGCTTAGGTAGTGGTATAAAAAGAGGCTCCATCGAACAACCTTCACAAAAAATGTTTCACTTCGTAAAAATAAAGTATTTGTAAATATATAAGTAGTTATTGTTTCTCTGCCATTATGTCATCTTTTTATAATTTTATAGTTTCACATATTTTCATGTTTTCAAAAAAAATAATTGGTTTACTCTATGTATTATTTAAGCTGAGGAAACTTAATTAGTTTATGTGTTATTTCAAATACCTATTTTGTTATGTAATGTTATAACTGTATGTTTCCCTAAAATTTAAATATAAAATAAAAAATAAAATAAATAAAAAAGACACGAAACAGAAAAGAAGGAAAGATGACAAGACAAGCTAAATAAAGTTCAGTTTTTAGGATAGACCAGTTTCCCTAAGATAGGTAAATTGATGAAGAGTGTACTTAGTAGAAAGTATATAATTTTTCGGTTTCAATTTACTTTTTGTTTGTTACTTTCTTCACTCCTCCCCAATAATCTACCGACTCCAGAATCCGACCCGGAACATGGGGAAGACCCACGGAGCCGGATTCGGATTCTTGCGCTATCGCGGGCGAAATCGCAGCCGAGCGATAAGCCCGCAGAGCGCTTACGGACAGACATAATTACCCATTGCTAATGGTAATTAGCTCCAGCGCCTTCAGCGACCTGTTGGACGGAGTTCACGTGTTAAAGAACCGTGATACCGTTAGAAAGGGCACTATTCTAGCGTCATTCGTAAGAAAACGGTTTATTTTTTAGTTTCAGTGAAATAATTAAGTCTAATTAAGTTCAATTGAGGTTCGTTGCGTGTAACGCCTACGCTGCTTTGAATAGAAAGATGTACAAAAATAACGCTTATTAATTTCCACATCAAATATCACATCTTTTAGATAAGCTTTCCAATCAAAGTATATCTTCGCTTTTATTATTACTAATAGTAGGTATAGTAAATTTTTGGAAAAACCCTATAAACGAAACACCTGCGTAAATAATGATTTTATCACATTATAATATTAAAACGATATCTTGCTAAAGATCTAAATGAAAAATCCAGACAGTAAAAATTTTGTTCTATGGAGTAATGTGACAGGTAATGCTCCCATTTTATTACACGGGTCATGATAATAACCATGTTCTTGGGATTACCCAATGCCTATGTAGATATGAAATTACTAACAAATAAAAAATCAAGTGCGTGTCGGTCACGTGCGGAAAACTTGTTTCAGAAGACGACCGTTTTGGTGCAGTGGTCTACATGTCGGAGTTCTAAAACCAAGGGTCGTGGGTTCGATCCCTGCACAGTACAAGCATATGTGTGCATGTTGTACTGGTCTGGGTGTTTTCTATGTATAATATGTATTTATTTAAAAAAAATGTCTATTTAAGTATGTTTATCCGTTGTCTAGTACCCATAACACAAGGCTCGTAGCTTAATTTGGCACTAGAGAATTGGTGTGATTGTTGTGAAATATTTATCATTATCATTTATTTTATTTAAGTGTTTCTAACTTCTTACTTAGTTACCTACTCAATGATTTAGGTTCCGTAAGTTTCTTTATTGTAACAATTTTAATTGTAGAGCCTTCACGTCTTACCTGAAGTAGTTAGTTACTTCTTCTAACGAAATTAGAATTATGATTTTTCGTGATAAGCATTCACGTTGCAAACTAAATATAATATTTTTGCATTTGAAAAAATCCACCAAATTCCAAGAAGGTTACCTTAATATTTTTGCATCATAATGAAAGTTTCTATAAGTGTTTTAGTTGTAGGTAACATGATTACATCAGATTATGATTTCCGTTGGCGCAGAAGAGTGCGTCAAAAGAAATGTACAAATTTCCTACTAACCCAAGCCATTTAATATAGAATTATTTCGTAAGAATTATGAAATAGAGCCGAGAGAGTGAGTCACAGAATAAAAATCAATTAAGACTCTGTTATCTATAAGAGGTCAGTTACTCGGGGGCGCCGCGCGCGCAGATACAGTTAAAAAATATTGTTGCGTACGTCACGCGTACTTCTGCCAGCTCCATGGCAACTGAACATTATGGGTAGAATGGAATGGAAATGTTCCGGCCATATCACGTTGCTCTAATCACTGCTCGGGTCGTCAGACTTCATCATAATTATCGAGGAGCAAAACGTGAGAGGTAGGCAAGCTAAAGAAGATTTTATTAGGCATTTTTTATATTGATAATTCATTATGACCATTCAATAAGGAAGCGGAAATATAGAGCTACTTAATAAGAGCTACCTAAACATCGAAACCTTGTCTTAAGTTCGTCGAATTTTAACACGAGCGATACAAATGTTTGAAGCCGGCATTTTTTCCTGTAGTGGGCCACCAAATCGTTTATTCGGTCACGTCACTGCATATCGATATTGTTTAATCACTGATGCAATCTTACAGTTCGGAGAACGTTGAGCTTAGGCGTTTCAAGTTCTGTTCGACTGGAAAGTCCGTCTGTGTAATGTATCCTGTTGGTGGAGCAGGCATACAGGTAGAGTTTTTTTTAAAGAATGGGTCAATTAATCAAGTAAAAAAAAGATTGCTTTGAAAAGAGGAATGACGATGCTGGAATCAGCTTGCATGCGGAAATATGTGTGAGGTGAAAGTTTAAATTAAAAAATGAGTATAAAATATTTTTACTTAGATTGACTTGGTACAACATCAAGATAAGATATAAAAGCGAAACAAATCATAAATTGAAGAGAATTTTTGTCAAGGTCAAGCTGTGAGGTGGCCTTAAGTAATTAACGAAAATATCTTAGTTATTCATTTCTGTCACACTAATTCTGTATAAAACACAGGTAGGTTCTAATACATATTCAGATGCCACGAACACGAGCAAATTTTCTAATTCTATGATTCATTCAAATCATTACCTACGTGCTGAGGAGCACGAGAGCTTCATCTGATATTTGACATATCATTGAATAAAGTCAGAGTGAACCAGATAACAATCTTGTAGTTTTGTATTCGAGAAGCGTTAATCTTCGGTCGTATTAGTAATTCATACGGTAGTGTGTCCGGCCAAAGTCCAAATATTTTGAACGACCTCGAAGGTATTAAAAGCACGTGAAGAAGGTAAATTAATTATCCCTCTAAAATAGCGTGGTTATGTAAGCATCTGCAGAATGGCTGCTGAATCATGGTCGGAAGATAGTGATTACATCTAGTAGGTAGATGAAGGGAAAATCTCCTAATGGTGGTGCACCAAGCAGGTAATGAGGCTCATGGTCCACTAAGGCATGGATTTGAACTTTGATCGTCAAGGACGCATGTTCGAATTAAGATCGAAATTATTTTAATGATAGAGATAATGCGTATATTTTGAATCGCTCAAATCGAAACGTATGTAGGTAGCTTTGGGCAAGAAAAGTTTTTGGTGTGCAAAAAAAAAACATATTTTTTTCATTTAGGTTGAACAACGTTGGTAACAAAAAAACCGGCTTTGACGACAGTTTGAATAGCGATTGTTGACGGCAATAACGACACCCGAAATCACATCATAAATCAAGAAATCTACAAGCTTGGTTAGATCAGTCGGCTCAAAATAGAGCTCAGCGTCACTAGAGACGAGCTGTCTGCTGGAGATAATATAAAGTATTATTTCTAAGAGCCGTCACTAACACTGCCAAGTCTTTGTCATCATCAATCACAATTAATCATCTATGAGCAATTTTCTCGCAAGTAAAAATTATGCAATGAACTCAATATACCAAGGTTAAGCCCTTTAATAATCAATTTAAGCATTTTTTAAGCTGCCATTATAACTTTTGTTTGAACTGAGCTATTTCTTAAAACAAAATAAGTTACTTACTTCGCTGGCTCAGCGGCTCAGCGACTCTTCTAGTTCTTTTAGGTCTGTGGCGACTTCGTCCTTCCAGCGATATCTTAGACGCCCCACCGGCCGGCGCCCGGAAGGTTGTCCAAGATAGGCTCCCTTTGTGGCTCGATCCTCTCCCATCCTCTCCACATGTCCTAGCCAGCGAAGTCAGGAAGATTTTATTTCTCCGATGATGTTCGACTCAGACACTAGCTCAGACACAAAATAACTAACTCCTTTATTTCCTATCGTCATCATCGTACGGTTCGACGCTACCAAGGATCTCCACCGTTATCGGTCCTGCGCTTCTCGCAAAACGTGATTACCTAAACAATTTCTTAATTGTGCAATGAATATAATACCGTGTGACCTTGCTCACAATGACATGTTGCATGAATCAGCTTCCAAAAAAACGTATACTTCCAACAGGCCTCCTCTAGTGAAAACACGCACCTACATGTAAAGTGACCGTGCAAATAACTTAACTGTATCCATTGTCACGCAGTGTGTAGTATGTGTCCAATGACGGCATGTCCCAAAAACCACCTGTGTTTGATCTATAACTGAAAACTTGTCCCAACTTGCTTATCACGTAGGCAGACGTACAGACCGTCACATGTAATCTTTGAACCCAACGATTACAACATGATTACTTGTTGCTATGTGGTCCTGAAGCCGGCGAGTCAATGAAAATTAATTGTCCGTCTTATCTACGTGTTTCGTGACTGAAGGTTACATGCTTTATTAAAGTTTGAGAGGAAGGCTTGAGATTGTGTTCGCTTTATTAGCATAAAAAGCACGCGAGTCCGTCAGAATAGTTACAAAACTTATTTTGTATAGTTCACACTGCACCTATATCTAAATACTGAAATTAGCCGGTACTCAATTCTACTCGTATACCTACAAGAGAGCTAAACACCTAGTAGAGTGATCATCAGGCTATTTTCGATGACATCAGGAATGTGTAGGACGATTTATTTTATCGGATCTATTTTTGGGGTGGGCTTAAAATAGTGTAGAATGCGGCTAGGAAATATCTATCGTCTGTGTCCAGAAATGTTTAAAATGCTATGATAATGAATGACCTTGGAAACCATGACTTTTACATGATACAGACACCGGAGAGTTTGCAGAAAATAGTTTGTGAGAAATACATCAATTTGTTGAGAACTAAAGCAGCATCAAAATCATGATCGCGCATAAATAACTACTTATAAAAGCGAACAAGCCTAGTTTTTTTCTTGGTGTGTCTATCAAGCAAACTAGTCAAATCAAACATCCTGTGAAAGGAACCCCAAAGAACTAACCAAGTCGCGTCATTTTCTTACGCAACATGGCGTTGTCAGGTGATCTTTGGACCTTGCGAATTCTATGACGTCACACATACCGCCAAACGGAACTTAAACATTCAATGTCCTCCATCTATTCGTAGGTTCGAGTCTGTGAAACATCTCGCAGGAATGTCGAATTGTCGAATGACATGCGCTTTTAGGCGTCGAGGACATTGACTCGATCAATTTACATAGTGAGTCGGTAGTCATGATGCAATAAATCATTGATACTTTTGATTTTATTGGTTTCAACTCCAATAGGTATGTAGAGTTATCCCTGTGAAGTAAATCTGAGACGACCACTTTGGTTAAGAAATTATCTATTAACCAAGAGGTCGCGGGTTCGATCCACTGTACAAACATTTGTTTGCATGAACATGTCTGTTTGTACTGATCTGGCTGTTATATGTATTTATTTATATTTATTTGTAATACCACTGTTGATTCTGATATTCGTAGCACAAGTGCTTAAACTACTTACCAGGAAGTCAGATCAATGTATAATCAATCAGAACAATGTACAATTCCGGTCAAAATTAAGACAAATATTTTAAGTAAATGTTTTGGCAATAAAAGCTTTTCTTTTATTGACCTTCATGGATTTATGTTTAAAATTTAAATTAATATACATTACAGATCAAATGGAATCAGCTACTGCGATAGTAGTAGTAAGATATACGAGTATGTAGTTTTTTTAACACAAGAAATTCAAAGAAATATTTTTTCTGTAGTACCATCCACTCCACATGACTGAAATGGGCAATTCTTTCTAATCCTTGCATCATTGACGTTCAACGTTCGCTTAAGCTGCGCGGCGCAAGCGCATGGCACCGCGTGACGTGATGCGTCTACAACGCAAGTTTCATCAGGCCGGTATGTGGGCCACGATTACACCATGACTTGTGCTTTCAGTTGGAATCAAATCTTTTGGAATGTCAATCGATAGCTGTAGTGATATGATAAGGACGGCAAAGATTCAGTGTTGGTGATGATTATACAATAAATTAATTTATGACTGGTAGGGAATGCCCTCTGACGGAGTCCATTTTTTGTATAAAAAAAACATATTGTGACGTGGTGGAACCATGGCAGGTTATTTTTCATGTTTTTTACAGCTTGTTTAGTATTACATGCAGCATTACCCAAATTCGTCTAACTTCATTAATTTGCAAAGCCGTTCTTGTTTGTGGACACAAAAAATGACGGACGAATGTGTACTTTTGCGTAAGAAGGTACACACATTATTAGCGCAAGTGTAACGTGCAAATACGGATTACCGACGCACACTGCTATCCAAATATCAAATGAAGTTTGACGTCACTAAAAATACAAAAAACAAAAGGTAATTAGGCGAATAGTCGTGGGCAAAGTGCTAGGAAAAAGAAGCTCAAATCAGGTTTCATGCAATAAATTTTAGTTACTGAACTTATCAGTCCCGAAATTCGTACCGAAAATCTTTTTTCTTGTAACAGTGTGTGTGTTACAAATTAGAACTGGGTACCAAGGTGTTAAGTACTTCAATTGCGTCATGATAATCAATAACACAATCTAGCATGAACAATAATCAAACAAAACTTACTTCAAACGAAATATGTTCCAAAAATAGACGAGCACGATATATAACTTGCCATTCTGTTATCACTAGCTAAATTTAAATAACCTCGTGGTTAAATCATCTTTATCAGTAACTTTTGTTATTTTGCTTATGAGTTCGTCAGTAATATTCCTACTCATCTTGTTTGGAAAGTTTCGAAAGATGACGAAAATGTTTTGTCTAATTATTTATAATAAATTATTTAAAACAAAGCGAGTACATATCAATTTTGTCTTAACATTAATACCAACACAGTCATGATCCAAGTTTTTTGTAACATTTTCCATTCAAATACGTAGCTCATACCAAAAACTGTGAAAAAAAAAGGCACTTGTAGCCATCTATTGATATTTTCTTAGAAGTCAGTTCACACCTTTAGCTAAAAAACCTTCGTGATGATGATACACTTAGCTTGAAAGCCCATCGGAAATTTTGAGGAAATGTCAAAATAATTATTTAACATGTAGTGATGTAGATACTAAAGTGGTAACTTCGGACTCATATCTACACTGCAAAGGCGGTCATTGATATGATAACTAAGATATGAATACATTTTTTTGCGGTTAAGAGAAATAATCACTTTTAATGATAAATAATTTGTAAAGATTTCAGGCACTTATATTAATCGTGGTAGCATTATCGTTTCCTCTTAGGTAGGTGTTGACCCTTAAAAAAATATCTCTCTACTTTAAGACTACGACCCTGTATTGTGAATCGATTGATTTAATTTAATCCATATTTAAGCTTAAATTTTAATGTTGTTAAAGATCCTTTCCTTTTAATTTACGTAGACAAGCGGCCACACTTCTTGAATAAAACATTTAAGATGCATATTTAAATTTTCAGTGATTCAAATCAATTTTAATTTAATGGTAAGTATCGGAATTCCCACTCGAAAAACTCACATCTTACTTAATCAATTTTAATTTAATGGTAAGTATCGGAATTCCCACTCGAAAAACTCACATCTTACTTTAGTATGAACTTATTCTGACTATAAGAGCTTACACACTAAAGACGTATACTAGTCCAACAGCCAATTTAAACAATACACAACTTTTTTTAGGAACTTAAAATAATAATTAACTTAAGAAGAATTTGTTTAATCATGCTAGACAAACAGGTCGCCGTTCGCCACACTTTCACTAGCTGATGAAACAAACACAAGTAAATTATCATCTAATTAAACATTCATGTAGGTATCGCTACCAAATGATGCTATGACCAAAGAATAGCAATGACTTCGCGAGTTCGCGACTATGCAAACTAATCCAAGGGATTTAAGTAGTTGCAAAGAAAACTTGCCGTTCGTCTGTGGACGTTGTATTTATAAAATACGCCTTTTTTTGGCGTTTTACTCCAGTTCCTGTGAGTAAAAAGCGATTGAAAAGTGGCTGTATCATAAGCATCATTAATTATTTACGGTCTAGGTTGAAAATTAACTTATTGAAATCTGTTTTATAAGCCATAAAATGTGTTACAACATGTAATGTACCTACTCAGTTCAGTTCAAAATTTGAAATAACTGCGCGAGATTAAATTAATTTTTAGCTCCTGGCTTAGCACTTGAAATACAGCTAGCGGGACCGATGACTTCGGCACGCTTATACCACGTGCCAAATCATGGTCCCCGTCGTGAGATCAAATCGACGCGTGCGCTTGTACCATTCGTTATTTAAAACTCTACCTTGCAACAATCACTTTCGGTTCATTTTGCGATGCTTAACTTTTAAGGTTGTTACAATCCACATTCGATCTTAGCAACGTGATACATAGTAGTCATTTCCTCGTGGACTAATTGGAGTTGTATCGTTTTAGTGCTGGATCGATTCATTCATGAGTTGAAGCGTTATCGCTATCGCGTAGTAGTAAAACTACGAGCTGTGAATGAGTTGATAACGATTATAGGCCATCACTTTGTAAAGTTTTACAACCGAAGTAGGTTAACTATAGCTTCATTTTTCTTCTTTACAGCTTTATCAATTGTCTTTTTGATGTATATAGTTAGCATTCGTGTAAACGCGACCACATGACCGCGACTCATGACGTCACGTTGGAGGCTAGCTTCAAAAGAAAGTCATGTGACGTTACGAGTCGCAGTGGGCGGTCGCATTTTTCCGAATGCTAGCTAAACATAACTCATTTTAACCGTTGTTAATGTATCTCGCTTCGAAAAAGAAACGATCGTCCACTGACAAGACGTACCTTATAAAAAGCTTGCAGGTCGGCTGTGAATGTGGATAACCCCTGCAAACCATGGTCCACCTCACTAACTGTCCCGCGTGCCCGACCACCTGCTCGCGTGAGGACTTACTTGTCAGTCAATCAGAGGGCTACCACGGTAGCCGCTTTTTGGGCAAGTAAGATTTAGTCCGTGCTCTTGCCGACACGAAAGAAGAAGAAGAAGAAGCTTGCAGGATCAACCTGGCTGCTGGCCTCTTGTAACCTGACATATATGACGGAAATCGATGGGAATACCTTCAGGAGAAGAGAAGAAGAAAATTATAATGAACATTACAATGATTTGGTCAGTTAAGAATACTAAGAAAACGTTGATTGCACTAATGAACAATCGTAATTTCATAAGGTCACAGTCAATATTAACTTTTAATCCTTTGATAAAGACACAATTGCGTTGAATTAAACTACGCATGATATTCATCTATTGAATGTGCATTTCACGGCAATGATATTATAGAGCCTATTAGTGAAAATGAATTGATCTATTGTTACATGTTGTTAATGATCTCTAATTAGAAGAACAATGCGTCGATACGCCTTACCCTGATGGATTAGAGCATTTCTTTTAATGAGGACTCAACAATGCGTTGAGTATCAAACAAATTTGACATTTGACTTAATCAATGGCTCGTTTTTCAGCGCGGCCGACTTTATGTGACGTTATCTTAAGCTACGACCATAGACTAAAAATATAATATCCTAAGTGTATGTCTACGACAGCTGAATTTTGTCCAAGTACATAAGCCACTCTGCTGATGAGATTCCAAGAATTTTCCTCAAACCTCTAACGTCAGTTTGCCGGCACGATCCGCATTGCGGGATCTAGAGTGACGCAAAGTCAGCAGGTTTATCTTCTCACAATATTTTCCTAATGACGATTCATCCGAAGGAACACGTCCTACCGATGACTCAAGCTCTAGGTACAGGGTATTATTATATCTGTGTTCTAGGTGTTACGCTAGTTCAATCGTTAGAGAAATTGTCGCATCGCTTTCTACTTGATAATTAAATTAAACATTAATTAAACCTAACCAAAGACCTAATTTAATGACCTGCTTTACATACCTACGGATGTTTTATTTGTCAGGTTTTTGACGTCTTAATATTGATCATAAAGTTTAAAATTCGTAACAATACAAGTATCTCTGGTAAAGTACTGCTGATCCTGCCTTAATAAGCAAAAAGTTAGGTCAATTACGTAGGTCGCATATAGATCACAAGTGTTTTCGTCGATATTGCAAATTTCAGGCTTCAGAATTTTACTTCAGCACTTTTTCGTAACTAAGTTTTATACAACTCTGCAAGGGTAGAGCTGTGGTTCTAGTTTTCTATCCAAGCTTTATTTCCCCTTGCGAACTGCTGCTCTTATAATGGAATTTCCTATATTATGATCTTACGATATTATAATCAGGCACGTGTGCAAAATGAATTACATATTTTGTTTATCTGATGCTTCCAGACCACATTCCTGGTGCATTAAGGAAGGAAGCCGAGTTAGAGCGGCTGATGTAATTAAGCGTGACCCTGATTACGAAAAATTTTAAGGAAATTCACTTTAAGATTTCAATGATTTGATTGCCGGAAAACACCGCAATTTTACAGATTCAATAACTCCCTGAAATGTTTTAGTGGCCTTTACGCTGTCCAGACCAGATCAGAGCTTTGACTGAAGTACACTAAGTATGTCATTTGTGTTTTATGATTTTATAAAAATACACGTGTCATATTTTTATTTGGCAAACTCGAGTCGAGTAAATTCCCATAAGTTATACCTCACAAAAAATAATGACGTCAAGTCGGATTCGCCACATTACATCACGGATATGACGAGTACAAAGTGTTATGTAGATCTCATATCAGGGAGCCGGAACACTGTCATTAAATTACTACATTGTGATCGATCATTCTCACTTAATAAAGCTGTTCACTTCTAATCTTATACATTAAAATATCTTAAGAATGTCCATAATCCGACATAAATATTTTGAATTATCGCACATGCCCGAACTTATTTTCATATAAAATGACGCAAATCGCATTTTTATCGTTTCTGAGAACATAGGTATGAATCGTGTTAACTATCTTATACTTAGAGGGTAGATGTAGGCAAACAGTATATCACGAATTATTCTTTAATCAACAAGAAATTAAAATACAAAGAAAGAAATTACGATTGGAATTGCAAATAATTAAATAAAACACAAAAGTAGGCACGGTTCACTTTTCCGAAGCGTTCCGTCCGATGGCTCGAGCAAAAGTGTCCGCCACCGTCACTTTTCGCTCCGAAGTCCGTGACGTCACGCAGTGTTGCCAACACGGCCCTCCTGCATCGTGCATGTCCTCAGGCACGTTCACAGCACTCACGCCAACATATAAAAGACAAATCTGAAAAGGACAGACTATTTTAAAATATGTAGCTTCGGCCTATCATGACTCTTTCATCAATGCTTTGTAACCCCATATAGTATTTAGAGCCACCCTTTAGTCTTAGGATAACTCCAAGACCCATATGGTTTACCGTATGTCTGGATAATCACAATCTATTCGCCGCTTAAGTTTAAACTTATTTATCAGTTACCTGTAGATACTACTGGTCTTGAGAGTATCTGTTATAGTCTTCTCCTTTAGACTTAGGCAGAGACTACTTCAGCATACTCCCTTATAATGTGTAGTATCTACTTGACTAGTTTGATTAATGATTATCCAGTGTCAGTAAATAGTTAAGTCAGATACAACCAGAATACTTTACTTATCTAAGAAATGTTACTGTTAATTTATGTATGTAACATTTATTGCAAACATACTCCATAAATGATGAATAAAGAATAAGTAAATTAAATACTTTTTGTTAATTTATTTACCTTTACAACTTCATGTATAAAAAATATATATAAAGCAACAAAAAAAAAAACAAACAACCATACCTTGCCAACACGGTTGTCTTAGTTAATAATCCAATCATTAATGTTTATCCACGGTTTTATGTTTTCCGCCGCGGCCACCCCGATATAAGCTCTGTTGCTTCTCTCGGTGCCCCTCATATCTCGCACTTCATATCTATCCTTACCCAAGCATTTTTTTATTTGGAATGGTCCCTTAAAAACGGGTAATAGCTTTTTGCTTCGTCCGTCATTTGTTTGGCTCTGAATTTTAATCATAATTAAATCGCCTACGTCGTATGTTTTTGCTTTGGTGCGAGAGCGGTCGAACCTTTCCTTCTGCGATTTAGCATTTTTGCTTATGTTTTCGACCACTGAATTCCGCAACCCAGTCACGTCCACAGTATGTCCCGAATCAAAATCAGAATCCGGTCCTAGGCAGTCGCTATTGGTATGTAATCTGTATCCGAACATCACTTCACTGGGAACCGCTTTAATTGTTTTATGATAAGTACTGTTAATAGCTTGTTGTAACTTAGTGACACATTGATCCCAGCAGTCCTCATCTAAATCAGCCCCCATAGTTTTCATACAGTCTAAAATTGTTTTGTTAAATCTTTCGGCCTGGCCGTTTGATCTAGGCATTCCCGTAGCTATGGTATGCAATCTAATATTTTTGGAATGGCAGTAATCTTTAAACAACTTTGACGTGAAACCTGAGCCGGCATCTGTTATGAGTCTACGAGGATTGCCAAAAATCTTTGCAAGGTTATCGAGCTCACTAATGACATTATTACTGTCCGTGTTAGGTAACGCTGATATAAAAACGAATTTGGTAAACGAATCGACGGCTACAAGAAGATATTTGTTTCCTACCTGAGTTTCAACAAACGGACCTAGGTGGTCTAAATGTAAGGTATGGAAGGGTTGCGCATATTTAGGTATTGGATAAAGCTCGCCTTCTCTGGGGCCGCCTTTGTTTTTAAAGTATAAGCAGTTTAAGCAATTTTGAATGTATTTTTTTACTATGTGTCGCATTCGGGAAAACCAATATTGATGGGATATTCTTTCGACCGTTTTATCTACTGAAAAGTGACCTAAGTCGTCGTGGTTGCATTTTATGATTTGCCAAATGCATGATTTAGGGACTACCCAGCGACGGCCTTGGCTTGTACGTCTGTATACCTTATTTCCCAGAAGCTCGTATTTACAAAAAATGTCTCGATGATTGTGGGCCTCCCCTGACTCTAAGGCTTCCTTAATTTTAACTAGTTGTGGGTCTTGTAACTGCACTGCTAATAACCAGTCTGATTCTGTGATAGTCATTATGATTTCAGTTTCAGACTTCTCCCCGGAAGGCAATGGGTTTCTGCTTAACGCATCGACATGTTGCATGCGAGTACCCTCCCTATGAACAATTTCATAAGAAAATTCTTGTGTGGATAGGACCCATCTAGCAATTCTAGGTATAATTTCTTTTTTTGACAAAGCGTAACGAACAGCATTACAATCGGTAACTATACGAAACTGTGCCCCCAACAAGTAATGTCTAAATTTTGACAACGACTGAACAATGGCTAGAAGTTCGAGTTCGAATGAGTGATATTTCTTTTCGTCCTCGGTAGTTTGACGGCTATAATAATGAATAGGTTTTTCGCCTTCATCGGTCACCTGCATCAATATACCAGCAATACCTTCCCGACTAGCGTCTGTATAAAGAACACATTCTTTCTGGGGGTCATACAATGTCAGAACATTTTGGGAAATCAAAGCTTCTTTTAGTATTAAAAAGGCCTTATCATGTTCGGAGTTCCAAACCCAAGGCTGATCCTTTTTCAACAGCTTAGTAAGTGGGTTTGACAATATGGCGCAATTTTTTATAAATTTACGAAAATAACTGATTAGTCCAAGGAATTGCCGTAGCTGATGGACATTCTTAGGGACTGGAAATTCCTGAACTGCTTTTAGCTTATTTTCACTTGGCTTCAAGCCCGTAGTGTCAATTCTGTAGCCTAAAAACTCAATATCGGTTTTAAGAAAATGGCATTTTTTTAGATTCAGTGTAAGACCATTTTCTTTGAATATTTGTAGCAGTTTGTCAAGTAAATCTAAATTTTCCTCTGCAGTTTCAGTAGCTATTAAAATATCGTCTAAGAAAACTATGACTTTACCGAATCTAAGGTTCCCTATGACTGTATTCATCATGTGCTGAAAGCATGATGGTGCGTTGACTAAACCAAACGGAAGTCTTAAGAATTCATAGTGTCCGTCCTCCGTAATGAAGGCGGTTTTATGTATAGACGCTTCAGCCATTTTAATTTGGTAGTACCCGCTTTTCAGGTCAAGACTCGTAAAGAATTTGCACCCCTGAAGCCTATCAATTAAATCCTCTATACGAGGCATCGGGTATTTGTCCTTAATAGTGATTTTATTTAAGGCACGGTAGTCTATACAAAGGCGCTTCTCTCCATTTTTTTTGTTGACAAGCAAAGCGGGGCTAGCATAAGCTGATTTGCTTTCTCGGATGATCCCGTTTTCTAAAAGTTCGTTAACCATATCCCTCATTATTTGCCTATCTTTATGCGCTGTCCTATAAGGTCTGAATTGTACTGGTTTGCTGTCGCTAAGGTCAATGTTCATTTCATGTCCAGCTACTTTCCCAAGTTGATCGATACTAGAAGCAATACACTGTCGGTATTTATTGAAAAGTATAAGTAATTCACGTTGGTGTGACTCAGCATCGAAATTTAATAAAGACTCATCCACAGCGTTACAAAAGTCATGAAAGTATTTCGCATATTCAAATGTAAGATTTTCTCCTATTCGTGAATACATTAAATCAGAACGTTCCGTTACATTACGCCCTATCAAAATATTACACCCCGAAAGTTCGTCAAGAACATACATATCGACCTTTTTTATGTCTACGGTATCTAATTTGAGATCTACGCTAACCGTTTCCGTTACCTGTTTTAAGCTGTCCGTAGAAAAACCTTGCAGTGTCACAGGTTTTGTCAACGGAATTCTTCGCATATTATATTTATCAACCAATCGGGACGATATTAACGAGCAGCTACTACCCGTGTCTATAAATGCGTCATTAACAAACCCGTTGACTTCTACCCGTTTGCAAAATTTACTTTTTGAGTTTGATGACTGCACAAATTTAGTTTCCTGTTTTTCTACTTTATCGGTTTTCTCAAATTTGTTGGTTTGTGTATTTTTCTTATGAAAACAAGTTCCCTCTGAGTGGCCCCTCTTGCCACAAAATTCGCACTTTATAGAACACTGTATCCGTTTATGATTACCACCGCAAGTATAACATTCTATAGGTTTACGCTGTGTTTGATTTGTCAATAATCGGCTACCTGACGATGGTTGCATAATATTTGAAGTTGACGGTTGAAGGGTTGGGTTTGAGTTAGTTTGTAGTGATACCTTGGGGTTAAAATCGCGTGAGTTGGTATTAACTGTATTTACTTTCGCATTTTTAGTTTTATAAATCCGACTGTGTAAAAATCCTGCAAGACTTTCACATGATTTAAAGTTACTGGCCTCAACGGAAGCGGTTATATTGCTGTCGCCAATATTCCCTAATATGATAGAAATTATATCACATTCTAAAAAGTTTAAGCACAAACTATCAATTTTCGCTTTCTGTTCAAAAAAGAAGTCGTAAAGGGATTGATTTTCGACGGGACGACGTTCTACGATATCTTTTAGCAAGTCAAACATATTTCTCTTTACTGTAAACGTATTAGATATCTTTTCAGTCCAATCTCGCCAAAGCCAAGTGGTCCAGCTGTGATCGTTTCGCAACAAAGATTCGTACCAAATTTTCGCTGAACCTTTCAGTTTATTCAATGCCTGATAACGGATCATACTGTCTGACCATGAAAAAGTTGACGCATAAGATTCTATCACTTTAATCCAAGACGTAACATTGTCAGTAAGTGGGTCAAAATCGGGTATCATATTATGAAGTGCAACACTATTAGTACTCACAGTTCCGGTATCGTTTGGACGGGATACCTTTATCCTTTTTCGAGCCTGGGGGGCCAGCGGCGGCGTCCTCGACCCGCTGTCATCACTCGCCGTTGAGCTGCTGCTGCTTGTGGATGGCGAACGAGCACGCTTCTTCCTATTTTTGCGCTTACTTTTGTGTTTCCTTTTACCTCCCATAATTTATCACGCGGGCGTATAAAATTCACTTGTCACTTCTGATGTTAACTATCTTATACTTAGAGGGTAGATGTAGGCAAACAGTATATCACGAATTATTCTTTAATCAACAAGAAATTAAAATACAAAGAAAGAAATTACGATTGGAATTGCAAATAATTAAATAAAACACAAAAGTAGGCACGGTTCACTTTTCCGAAGCGTTCCGTCCGATGGCTCGAGCAAAAGTGTCCGCCACCGTCACTTTTCGCTCCGAAGTCCGTGACGTCACGCAGTGTTGCCAACAATCGTAAGTGACAGAAATAACCTGGTTCACATGCTTGTACAAAAACTGTTCAATGGACATTTTTGTGAATCACCGTTGGCATTGGCGACATGTACCCTGTGACATAAGCGAGCCTATTTGATTGCGTATGACAAACTCATGTCATCTCAGAATGCAGAAAAATTGTGTAAAAAGTGTCTTCGTCATAACACGGTCGGGCACCGTCTGTTTTTTGTCATAAGCGTCATTTGTAAAAACAAAACATTAACTGGCTGTACATTAAATAATAAAACCAACAGTACTGATGTATATCTGTATAGTTCGTCGTTTCTTCAAAGCGTACCTAGGATTATATAATAAATTCATCCGTTGCTACGAATGGAATGGCAGTGCTACGAGAGTCCTGTCGTAGTCGTAGTCGATTTCTCGTAGTCGACATTACACTATAAAAATGCTACGAAGACAGTAAACAGTACTTTGAGCATAACATTACTGGGAGTATATTCAGGTGCAATAAGTATAGTTTGAAAGCGTTACAGTTTTTTAAATATTGCGCAATTTTAATTCAACTAACATTTAAAAAAAAGTTCTCATTAATTTTCTGTAGCAAGTCAATAAATTTTCCCTCACATGACATCAAAAGGTAACGAGTGAGTGAGTCAAAGGACGCTCACGAATACGCCGAGTGCTACACTTCGGCGAAGCTGAGTCAACCGCGCGTGCCGCCGACCATAGACGAGAAGATACAGACAGGTCTGTGAAAAACTGGATTTTTACCTAATTTCCATTTACGTTCAGGTTACAAATTGTAAAACGGAAGAGATCTTAATTTGTTATCCGTTAAACTTGTCTGTAATTTTGTTTTCTGTGATGTGCAATAAAGAGTTAATATCTATTTTTCAAATCTTAATTATCATCTTTATGTGAGTGACCACAGCCATTTTTTGGGCTGGGATTTTCGTGGCAAATAATAATTATATAATAATAATATTAATATAATTATGATAATTCATTTATTTCAGGCAACAGATTAAAAAAAACCACAGGCCCTATAAATACTTTACAGACTAACATACATACAAATAACAAAAATTACTTTATACCTATACCTATATACCTCTACCTTCAATACAAAATCTTTACAGTTTAAGTCCAGCTATAATTCAATAATAATGTTGTCATTTTTTTAAAAAGTATGTAAGGACGCGTTTCATAAAACCTTGTTAAATGCTTGATTAAACAAGTCTGCGCATCATTTATTCTGTGATCGAATCATGGATCACTTTAAGTAAGTGTGAGGTGTTATCTCCCTTTAGCATGCGATCACGAACTAAACGTTTGGAAATTTCACCTGTTATTGTAGTGACTAATGTTTACCCCAGCAATGAACTCGTAAAGCTACCGACATTTTGAAGTTTCATCATTACACATGAAAAATACTGCTGTATAAATGCTTCAATATAAACGACATATGTATATAAATCGACGACCACTTTTGTGTAATGGTCAAGAAGTTGACTATAAACCAAGAGGTCGCGGGTTCGATCCCCGTATCTGTAACAAAAGTGCTTAACCCAGATTCCCCTGAAACTATTTTTGGTCGAATATTTTAGATTCCGTGTTATATATTTATAAGTAGATACTAATTAGCTCAGGAAAAATGTTTAAAAAAATCCAGGTCATCTGGTTCAGCTGGAAATTGATGGCCGTTATAACGCCCAGTAGGGGAATCGACTACTATGATTAATAACTATGGGAATGAGTAAAAGGTTTTGATGCTTGCATAATAAAAACAGATTTACAGAAAAAAGGCTATTTTTTTATTCATAAGTATGATAAGCGACAAAACAACCTTTAGGATGTAAAGATGGATTTTTTCTTACAAATAGATAGCACATCTTACCTACCTGATTTTCCATATTATCACCGGTGCAAAATCAATGAAGTTTCTATTGAGTATATCAAAGAAAGACCTTAGCTTAGCAATTTTGTCATCGCTGTTCAGTATTGTTCATTATCACAACAATGGATATTCCACATAATAAAATCAAACCTATCTCTTGATATCGCGTCACAAAAAATGTCAAATGTAGTATCTGATGGATGACTTTTCCCAAAACATGGGAAAAGTCCCTACGAGGCACAGGCACATATCCACTAAACAAAATAAAAGCCAATAAAGCATTACATTTCCCTTATCGTAATAATGCCGATTTTTTTATTAGCGCGTTTGTTTGAGTTACCAACAGTTCCAAGCACTTCTCGTCAAACATGCAAGTAAAATGATAAAGCGATAGCTGTAGATTTCTGGGACCCTGTTCATTTTTCCATTCTGGAAATGAGTTCTGGTTACGGTGATTCCTCCACTTGTATTTTTGAGCTTTTGGTACGCTTGATGATGCAGCTACAGGTTCATTCGCCACAATATCATATAAAGTACTCGGTACTGGATCTGAGGCTGCTAATAACTCATTTTCAGTGCATCGCCTTTTGCAAAGTGATGACAACGGCAAGTCATCCTCACTATCTGAGTTCTCATCATTGTCTGAATAAATAAGATCAACCTGACTCCTCAGTTGAGAACCTAGCAGATTGTACAACTTTACGATTTCCTCGTCGCCGGAGTCCTCATCGGTGACGTCATTCGCATTTTCGGGTGGTATAATTACAATACTAGTTGGCAATGGTTCGTTATCATCCAAACATTCTAATTATTATATAATTTCATTGAGCTGTAAAGGCCGATTATGATGAGATCTGAAAGGAGACCATAGACGTTCATTCCCCTACTGGGCGTTATAACGGTCACGAAAAAGAAACATCGATATCTATGAAAAATATGTCAAACTAAATAAATATTCACATCTTATTATGAAGTAGATAGATATCAGTTTATTTATTTAGCAACGTAATTGTATTATTGTAACAAAATACGTACAAATAACTTACCGTTTATAGGCCATGACGAAAAAAAAATAATACACTTCAAGAAAACACCTCAAAATAAATAATTCTAATTTTATAACACAAAATTCACTAACTTAAACGTAGGTAAGAATCCCTAGTACCTAAGAATAAAGGTAATAGTTGTCCATGACAAGTAACAACTAACGCAAATTGAAGGTTTTCAGAGTAATTTTTGATGGGCGTTAAAACGGCCAGTAGGGGAATCTGGGTTAAGCTACTTACCACGGAGTCAGATCAATGCATGTGATGTTGTTGTATATTTCTTTATTTATTATTTAGCAATGCTTAAACACAAACTTCAAAGGTAGGAATACAATATGAACGAGGTGAAGATTATCTTGATTACTCGTGCGATACGCAGCATATTTATAACCATTTTAACTTATAATAGTACACCTCCATGTAAAGCTTTAAAATTACTAAATTAATCAGTACTATTTTCTATAGAATAACATTACAAAACTACCTGGTATATTTCTAGTTCCCAGTTAAAAAAAAATCGCGTGGACCTATTCATATAGACCGCAATTAAGACACTTATTTTACGCTTTATCTACGTAAGTGATGAAGATGATCTATCTTTTGTTATCAAAAACGAGTGAATAAATCACTTTTCATTTACACCGTGAGTAACTGAGGCGTGGGAGAGTTTCGCTCTAACCGAATGTTTATATTAATTGTCCAACATAGCGTCTTGTCGACTCATCGATATCGACTAATCACCTCACTATTCGTAAACAATGAATTCTTCCCGGAATGAGCAAAGGTGAGGCGGAGAAAATAGATTTTCGGGATGCGGAAAGCATAGCGCAGTAACTAAGTAAAATAAATATCTAGTAGTTCTGAATACGATGATTTCATCATCCCTTGTTGTCCAAAAGTGTTTTTGGAAAATATTGCTGGATAAAAAATGTGCCAGTGAAAGTGCCAGTGACATAGATATACGAAAAACTGCAGTCTTCGATACATTAGTGAGTACCTAACGTTTTGCTAGGATACGAACACAAATATGTGTAATCCTCATTTGTTTTTACAGACAAGGCAAGGCATTCAACTCTTTTAATCGCATTCACGTTTTGCAAACGGAGTGTTGGTGAAGCAAAATTAATCTTAGTCGAAGGTTGTTGTTTTCAGATAATAATTAGGAGACCTTGTCTCCTTGTCTTGAGTATTTGTTCACAAAAAAAAGTATCTCTCAGAGGTGTGTTCCATGAAAGATATGATGTGGTATCTTATATTTCAAAATTACGCTCTGCCCGTATAAGGCGCGCTACAATGGGTAGGCGAAAATGTAGAAAAACGAAGGTCACTATGACTAACACACGAGTTTCAGGAACTTTCAGTCAACGCACTTACAGGTCAGAAAGCTAGTCACGTATACGCCTAGATTTATTGAAACTCATTCAAATTTCTTTATGGCAAGGAAAACGAAACCACTCTTGTGAAAAATCTAGATTTGAGTGAACACTAAAAGATTGAAAAAAAGACATTGCCAAAGGATTCTCAATTTCGCAAACCCTAAACAAGGCTGTTATCCGACTGCTGTGATCAGAATTAAAATATTAAGGTATACCAAAGTTATATGCCCGCCGTACTCGTTATAGTAAAATCTACACAGGATACTCTTGTGTTGATTTATCTATCACGACCAGGTATTTTAGTACTCATTCATACTATAATGGATAAATATTTCACAGATATAAAATAGGCCTAGCAAGAGATAGTGCGACGAATTGGCAAAATATTCAACGGATTGGCAAACTCTGGCCCTAGACAGGGATCGGTGGAGAGGTTTGGGGGAGGCCTTCGCCCAGCAGTGGAATGATGAAGGAAAATTTTACAATACAGTTGCTTAAATTCAACATTATTTCTCGATAAGCTGGCCTCGCTTCTTCCGTACCTCATTCCTAAAGTCAGGCTAGCGTGAGGAAAAGGGGATGGTAGTAGTTCAATCAGTTTTCTTTGCAAAAACTGTCCAATTATTTAACTAAGCAAATGCTTGCTGCTTGTTAGGCGCCACAATGTAATGCTGTTTACATTCCGACTCCATGGCAACAGCCTAGTTTCGCTTCATACTGAAAATTAATAAACAGCTATATAATCTTACAATCTTACGCACTTTGATATAATATCAATTGATTAAGGGCAATGGGGGGAAGGCCATTGGGACATTATGATAACCTGTGATACCACTGGGACGTGTTTATAATACTGGTTAGCCTCGTCTAATTTTAAACCCACGATTAACTATAATTATTCATAACTGCATTTAGTGACTTTGCAGTCTTTACAGATTATTCTGACTTTACAGATTATTCGTGTAAATTCGAATTCGAAGACAAAACATTACCTTTGACTTGAACAACATCAAAACCATTACATTTGTTTTCACCAACATATAATGTTTAAGTAGGTATAATTAAAATAACTTACACTTATTTAAATAAAAAAGATTACTAAAAAACAAACACAAAATGAATACTATTCATTTGACCGTTTTATGTTAATTTGTTTTATTTAAGCCGTTTGCAATGTTAGTTAAACTAAGTCCAATCAAAATAAATGTAAAAATTAACTGTGGATTCGTACAAATTAGTTAAGTTTTACAATAAGATTTGAAACAAGCCTCTTTATTTAAGGCACATGTAATATACGCTTTCTACAGGAAAGTTATTAACGGTAATTTTAAGAGGAAAACTCAATTTTAATTTTACAGAATACATGACGACTGTTAACTTATTATCTTAATATGGGTTTTCATAATGTAAAAGTCTGTTCAATCACGTCAAAGCTTAATAGGAAAACAATTAATTACATTATAAGTGTAAGGTTATCAATGGTTGTTATTAGCGACCGTTGACTCGTAGGCACTAATAACAAAGTGGATATAAAATAATTAATTAATACATTAGGGATTTCCAGGATGCAGTTTACTACTAAGACCAACTAGGCACTTAGTTACAAGCTTTATAGCAAATGTGTGACATATTTTAACGATCATGAGAAGTCGATGTTATTAACTGTCTGCTAGGTAGTTTACTAATTAGTGAACATAAATACATTTAATGATCAGGTATCTGTTGCGTGGAATTTCCAGGGTGCAGTTTACTTTAAGTCGATCGACGCGCACTGAGTACATTTTTGCTGATTGGAATGATTGACTTGAATGAAAGTGTTTGGCGAGGATGGTATTCAATAATCTTGATCCTGATCCAAATAAATTGTTGTTTTTTTTATATCGTTTGTTTAATTGTGTATGGATTTATTTTATTTCTCCCGCGACAAACCAATTTCACTTTCACGGTTCACTGATTGGGGTGTAACTGCGGCCATATTAGTACCAAAGGCTTGTTTGTAGATCTGGGGGCACAGCAGTGCTCCCGCCAAGTTGAGCAAAAAAGAGGCACAGGCTCTCGAAGCGATTGAGGCTCTTTTTGACTACGTTTGTGGATAAAAAACAAGCCTTAATTTCCAGTTGCTAAGCAAGCATTGTTTTAGACACGGTTTATTTAAAAATTAATTTATTCAATTTGTCTGATAAGGTGAAGGTATCTAACCATATGAGGTATAGCTGGAGAAGGGTATAGCCTAGGAAAGGGTGATATTCTAGGTAAAAAGGTAAAAAGTAGGACTCTACAAAAAGAAGTAAGATAACATCAAAAACATGTTTTTCTACCGTCAAAAGTTGTGATATCCATGTTATACCAAGTTGGTTTATTAATTCAGTCCCTACTTAAGGGACCTTCTGTCTTAAGTTATTATATCAATATGAAAAACCTTTTAGGATTGAGATCTGATAATAAACATAGCATGTACAAACTAGTACCTCAAACTTTATATCTATTACGAGTAGGTTCTTACGCTTACGCGAAACCGAAATGGTAGAGTTGATTATAAATGAGACCGTTAAAGGGACAAAGAAAGTAAGAGATGCTTAACAAATCGCCAAAATGGTTCTCACTCCGTTAGCCTTTCGTCTAGAAAATGACGACCTGCATCTCAGTTGAAGTTTGAGAATAGGTATTTATAATGTTGCTTGTAAATTCGTAATTAAATGGACAAATAAATAAGATATAAGACTGAGAAGGATTGACTAATAAGTGTATTGTGAAGAGCACCATTTTTTTCTAAAGCTCTATTTCTAACATCCATCCATTATAAAATTTTACATTTTCGTGTTAGTAAAGCAGAAAAGATATTGAAAACTTATCGTGATGTATGATGAAGTATTTGGACACAATTGGGATGATGACACCTATCTTAAATATTGTCAAGAACATTGTGTTTAAAAAACATAGCCCCTATGAAGTTAATACAACCAATATATTTCAAAAAAGCTGTAGAAACCAATTTTTAAACACACAAAACGCAATAAATATTCGTTCAATTGACTCCGATTTCTGACACATGACCGTGACGTCACAATCATTTATTACCATACGAAATCTATGGAGGCAGACCGTTTTGACAGATAATAAAAAGTATGTCAACGATTGGTGGTGTCGTCTAGCCAAACCTCTTAGACTGATTATGACGTCATCTCCCTTTGAATTATCAGATTAGAAAAATATTTGGAATTAACACTACTGTATAGTATAAAGCAAAGTCGCTTCACGCGTCTGTCCCTATGTCTGTATGTATGCTTAGATCTTTAAAACTACTCAACGGATTTTGATGCAGGTTTTTTTAATAGATAGTGATTCAAGAGGAAAGTTTAGACATAACACCGCTGTGTTATATGCTGCTGCCCGCTGGCGCGACAATGTCTGCCGGGTTCGCTAGTTAGGAATAAAAATAAGGCTTAGTCAGAATAAGAATTCATTGAAAATGCATTTGGTGATACCAATTTATTGGGCAGAACGTTTTTAGATAAAAACTGCGAGTGTCAGTAGTTCCTAGAAAACATCGCTTCTGTACAGAGACATTTTATACTAAGGATTTATCAAAGCGAGAGCGAATAATTCCTTATTCGAGAATTTGTTTGTTTATTTCTTGTACTTATCATACCTTTGTATACTCTTTCTTCATAAAAAAATAATATACTTTGTTTTAAATCAATTCAAATAACAATTATCCATCTCATCTAGACCTTAATGAGTCGTTAGGCGCCTATTTCGTATTTTTTTTAAATTACACACATCAAAAGTGTCTAGGGATCAACATATAATTTTGAAATCGTTATGTTCACACGGCGATAACGGTATGTTATGACAAGTCTCGAGTGTAATTTTATGATTCAAGTGGTGATTCAGATTGTCAAATGCTGAAACTGCCACTCAAATATTGACATAATCCAGATTAGAGTAAGAATGATGACATATTGATAAAAGAAAGAAGATTTGTGTGACATAAAAACAAAGAATTTGAACCCGCGCGGGTTAAATTTTATTAAGTCTTTCGTAAATCAAAAAAGAAAAAAACAATGAATATTGATCAACAAGATTACTTAGGCTACGTCCGCACAGGCAGGTGATTTGCTTAGCGCCTAGCGCCTAGCGAGTCACCAAGCGAGTAGCTTAGTAAAACGAACGTTTTAGAATCTTCGCGAACGGCCGCATTGCGCGCTTGGCGCCTAGCTAGTCGCTTAGCGTGTAGCGAAGTGAACAAACGTGATGGTTTTTTGGCGCAAGGCGCGAAGCATTTTCGTGCTGGATGAAATATTAATTTCAACAGTTTTTACAAGGGAACCTTTGTGGAATCCCTCTAATGAACTCCATAAAAATGTAGTTGTCTTAAAGAAGCTATGGGAAGAGGTAGCAGTCGAAGTAGGAAAAGACGGTAAAGTTGTATATTTGGTCGTTGTATAGGCCGTGAAGTTGTATATTTTAAAGAAGAATTTTCTGTAAGTAGCAGTTTCAGAGCTGTTTTTGAAAGTGACATAGTCAAACAAATGACCAACGCACCTAGCGACCCACTACGCAAGCCACCTTCAGTGCGGCCACCGTGTATCCTAGCAAGTAGCCAGACGGCAAGTCTCGAGGCTCTAGACGCTAAGCAAACCACCTGCCTGTGCGGACGTAGCCTTACAGATAAATAAGAATTTAGAATACAGAGCTAATGTCTGATAAGGTGAAATCCCCGCACAAATGGTGTTTTGTAACAAATGTGAATCATTAGTTAATAGATAATAATTTATCAATGAAAAATTTCGAACACTTGCATAACCATTAAGACATGAAAAAGGGCCAAAATAAGTATTGTTTCCAGTCAATAAAATAAAAAAGGTTTTAAAATTATGTGTAATGGCAATGCGCCTAGCTCCAGTTCCATAATATCACATTATTTTGACATCTGGTGACTATCAGGTCAATATCCTCTTCCTCTGCTGTAGGATTTCACAATCCTATGTAATTATTTTTTCTTTGAAATGTAGGTATACCATATTTAGTGTGTGCTGTTTTGAGTTGCACAGCAAATGGTAATTAGATCGCATATCATTATGTATTTCGTCATGCCAGGGAGACTTACATTTCCCTCTATAATACATTCCTTGTAGGACTCTACACGTACCAGTGTTAGACATGGATCCCATTTTACTGCTAGACCAATGACGTTACTCATCAGTACATGCCTAATTCACCAATTTCAAAATTATCAAACAAACATAACGCTTGACAAACTAGTTCTTTCCGGTACTTTTTGTATTTTATTGCTTAACTTATTGAAATTGACAGGTCATCGGGCTTACACCTCGGAATAACTTCAGTTGGTACCGTTGGCTACGTCATTGACATGATTGTGCCAAATTCAACTGTCAAGGATACTCGTATTAGAGACTGTCCAAGTTATAGGAACGAATGGTTATGAAACGTAAATAGTGTTACAACAAATACCAAAAATAAAATAGGCTGAAAAGTTCGACATTGGATATCAGATCAAATACGTAGGGTAGAGCATTCACCAGCAAAACAAACAGTTGAACTTTTAAGAATTGCGGGATCGACATGCAATAACAAGAATTCTTTAAGAAAAGACTAACTCCAGAAGTGGTTCACGGCTGATTAGATGACAAAGATGATGTAACTGAATGATGATGAACTTAAACCTTTGCAAAATCACAAAGTTGTATTTAACGTCATATTAAATCTGATATCAAAATTACTCATGCTGACCTTGTTCAACACCTCAACTTGCTGATACCGCATGATCGCCAGTCAGCCAAATCGTTGAATGAACACCTGACCGTCCTCATGATCTTTATTTATAGCTATTACGAGTGGTAAAAAACTCCGACGAAGTACCCAGACTGTCTGGCAAGTCGCACCGGTGACACGCGAGAACACCCATCAAATTGTAACGTTTCGTAACGAAGCCAAGGGATAAAAGAAAATTCTAAGAAAGCAGGACAATGTATTACGAAATCGGCTATTTTGGCAAGCCATTGAAAATTATTTACAGAGTTATAGTAACATTGAAGTACGATTGGTTTTTGTTTGTTACCTACGTAACCAAAACCAATCTTTTTATTTGAACTACTTTTGGAGTCATCACAGCCCCTTTGACTATTTAGATATTTTAATCTCATTAAGAACCTAGAAGTAAGGTACTGTGCGCTGTAACGGGTTAAGATTTTGTAACCTGTCTGTAACTATTCATTAAGTTTTGTATTCCTGAATTAACCCTATTTAATATGTTTTGTGACCCTTAATCCCGTCAGATAAAGAAAGAATCTTTACACGATCGAGGTTATGAAATCGAATGTTTGAAAAATAGCCTTTTATATTATAGCTGTATCATTGTCGAACGTCTTCCGTCGCAATCCATCACCACCACTCGCCAGTGAAATGAGTTCAATCGAATAAATAAATTATAATTTGCTTTACAATTGGGTGATATGTATAATAAAATTCACGGTGACTAGCAAAAATGGTGTATAAATGGCTAAACGCAGTTTTGATAAAGGGGTTAGTTATTCAAACAACGTAATATATTGTTTGTATGAAGCTGAATATGGCGATGAAATTATACTCAAAGATATATCTAGTTCGCTTAGTGATCGTCTCAGTCCTCTAGATTGTCCAGTTACCCAGTAAATTACAAATTGACATCCCTTCATTACGGCAAAGATAGAAGCATTCATCGTCATTTAGCGCCGTTGCTTGGAAAAGTCTGTTCTTAAGTTACAGCTAAGCAACCGTAAGTTTCTGCCTTACTCCACAACTCAAAGCACATATTGATACAGGTGTGTGTGTGTGATTTGGAGCTTAAAGTTCAAGTCATCGTGACGTCACGAGCGGCGCGTACCAAGCATGACGTACCGCCTCTCGTTCCAAGAAAGTGGAATTTCAAAGCTGAATTACAATCTTACTTTCTGTAAACGATTAACTAAGCCGTTGCTTGTTAGCAGGCAATTCGTCAGAAATGGTTAAACTAATCACGGTTCCCGTGATTATTGTATATAATTTTTGTCTACATATCGTTCAAGTATGTTAGTTACATGCTAAGTATTCGACGTAAGGCACGACCCATTTTCGTATTTCTCAAGTCTCACTATTCGACTCTGCCATTTCTCAATATGAGAGCAAAGCGATGTTTTAAACGTAAAACAATCATCGGAATTATAAATAACTCTTTTTTAGATTCAATAACATTTGTTATTGTTTTATAAACTCCTCGATAACCTGGCCACGAACAAAGCGCAGAAAATCTTATCTTACGTAAGTGCGCCAGCACAGCATGCTGTTAGGTTAGGTCAAGTTAGATCAGATTGGGAACTTTGTATCGCGGAATGTAGTACGGTGAACTTCCTTAAACTCACAATTTCATGTTTTGATTGTACCATAAAAAGGATTTCTGGACGCGTATAAGTTTGGGAGTGGGTTACCTATGCCTATTACACCATTACATGATACTACCCTCAGACTGTTGTGTAATGGGTGTGTAATAAGGAAATATAATTACAGGAATAAAGATGCAGTTGCTATAAAACTCTGAGATTATAAACTTAAGCTACAGCTCAAGTATTTGGTTGGGGTACTTAAATTAGTGCAAAGTTTTGAAATTTATATTTTCAGACAGATTTTGTCTTCTTTTTACAACCTATAGCGAGTCACCGTGCATATGCATACTACTCGTATAAGGATATTGATTGGACTTTGCCTACAAACCAAATATGGTTTTTCAAGTTTCAGGAAGGAAAAGTTATCACTTTACAAATTATGTACATCAATATCTATGAGCTCATGGTCAAATTGTCCGTATAAATTCGGTTTTCACTGTTTGACGCGCATGAGGTTTGTAGTGAGTTATGGCATCGGAGTAACCCATTTTTTCGTTACAACTGTATTTTACCCATAAGTGAACAGGGTCAAAATTTACCTGAAAGGAATTTGGGTTCTACATTACTGAAAAATCGCTGCGTAAGGCGACCGAGGGGAAGATGCACTGGCGACATTATTAACGAAAGATAGTAAGATTCCACCGGACGCAAGCTACTGATTGATACTGTTCTGTATTGTACACTTAAATCTATGAAGTAGGTCTATGATCAGCTCAGATTACGATGACAAAAGTTAATGAGACAGTGCCAAAAATTACGCAAATTTACGTCGGTGGAAAAACATTAATAATAATTTTAAAAAAAACATCACGTTTAAACTGCCCGAAATGTATTCACTATCTTAATAAGAACGAAATATAAAAGACCTCGCACATCAATGATAAAAAATACTTTTCCATTGCGTCATATCAACTAACACCAATATTCAAAGGAAAGTAGGCATTAATGTATAACACATGAATTCCTTTCGTATCATTAAGACACATGATAAGTTATCGGTCGGCGCCAGTTTTGGCGCACGCATTGGTCATTAGATCACAATTATAATCTGAGTCACAAAAATATTTGTTGGAATCCCTATGAGATACTGTATCAATTGGATCCGTTGGCATTGAGTTGAGAGCTGCAACAGTGATGCCGGCGGGAGAAAGGTGAAAGGACAGAAGCAACCATGACGTCACGTTGTGAAATACTTCCGAGATCCTGTACATACACGTCGCGTGCACGCTACGTCGCGTCGGGCGCAAACCGTAGGGTGAGGGTGACGTGACGTATCCGCCACACCCGCCGGCTCCCACGTGCCACGCCGCGCCGCCTTAAAACCAAGCGCGGTCACCGCACACACCAGAACACAACAGACCGCCTTACACGCAACACGTACGGATTACACGCGAGGTGCCGTGATAAGTGACAGTGACAGTGATAGCTGATAAGTGAAAGATATGGCCAAGTTACTGTGGTTCGTGGCGATGCTGGTGATTGTGGAGGCTGCGCACAAACACCATCCCAAGTTGAGGAAGGGATTGGAAGAGTTCAAGTCTGCGGCTTACAGAAACGGTAAGTTGGGAAAAGTTTTTAAAACTTTTCGCGACTTTTAGGTTTGATCTTAAATATATATAATAAACTTTTTTTTGACAGCAAAATTAATTTAGGGTTTTTCTGTTTGTTTAGTTGCCTGCCTAAATAATCATAATCAAGAAAGAAATAAAATCATGAACGAGTCAAGTTGTGGAGACCCAAAAGAAGAATTTGTGCAACTGAAACCTTCAGCGACATATGAACAGGTAAACATCTTGATAGATCTTTACTTATAATAAGATGAAATGTTTAATTAATGGTAACAAGAACCCTATTTTATGTAATGTGACGAAAACTCGATAACCCTAGAAGTTTTACAACCAATTAGTCAATTAGGTTCTAAAGCATTACGTTTCACACTCTTATTCATAATTACTATCGCCTATTATTGCGATGTGTAACAAGAATAGCATTGAAGATAAATCAAGTTGAATTTGATGTGCCACTAATTGAACTTAATGACTTCATTCATCATTATTTCTATCAATGTCACATTTGAATATTTCACAACTTTCTATTAAGGTACTTAAAACCGGTTTTTAATCTCAGTAAATATAAGTAAAGCAGTAATTTCTAGATCATGACATGACACATCGACACTGTGCAATGCTATCAGTCCATGATATTTTTTTTCGTCATTAAGAACTGATTGGAGCATTCAAAAGATATTACATGACTTTATACCTTCTCATATGGTATGTAAGTAAAGAATCGTAAAAACGCTTAACGATAATCTCTTACGTCCATTATAAAACTTCGCGTTAGGCTTTCCCAGTAAAAAAAAATGAAAATCTGATAAGAATTAGGCAATGACACCCTGTATCCGTGATGGGTCGTTAAGCGTGAGAACCTAACACAATGTCTGACGTGAGGGTAAATCCCCAGGTGACTCCAGGCTGGGTTTGGGTGAAGAGGTGCCATGGGCTCTGCGACCACGCCGCCTTTGGGTCCAGCTGCCTGCCAAGAAAAATCGTCTATAGAGACATACCTGTAAGTATCTTCGACCTCAAACACAGCAGAGTTTCAAAAACTTTTATGACTCTTTACAAAAATGTGGGATTGCCCGATAACTTTACCTATCTGTGCCACATTTAACTAATCAAAGGACATGCTTATCAGCAGTGGCGTAGCGTAGGGAGGGCAGGAGGGGCGGTCCGCCCCGGGGCCCTTTGCAGGGGGCGGCAAAATTTTACAATAAATGATAAAAATATTTTGTAAATATTTAAACTATTCCATATTTTCATCACACCTATACACACTCTTCGATCGTCAATTGTCCAATTCACATTCTCTCGTATTTTAATTATGTTACGCATTGCAAATTGTGATTTTAGTGCAAATAAGTACGTGTAGTGATTGTGAAATTATTCAACAACTTTCAGCTGTCTAAGTATTAAATATTATATTTGTCTAATTGAATGTTGGACGATCTGATATGTTGTTTAAACTTTAATTTATCAACTATAATTAGTAACTATAATCTTTCGGATAAAAAAACCGCTTTGAAATCGTTCCATCCGTTTGGGAGCTACGATGCCATAGACAAACACACTCAAAATCAAACCAACACAAACATATAGGACACAAACAAACAGACATAGGAGTCAAACTTATAACACCCCTTTTTTTCGTCTACCGCCAGGGCAGCCGACATTCGCTCTACGCCACTGCTTATCAGATTATCTGTTTATCTTTCCTCTGCTAATTTGAACGGGTCCTTGACACGGTTTCTTGTTTGATTGCGCTTGTGGTTGCGTAACGTTCATGATGATAATGACATAAAGTAGATGATTCACCGTATAAACACCGAATTAAGATCGTTTCGTAGGTAGTAATCTATCAATCAAGTAATTTTTTCCGACTTTTTTTTGACCAACTAAATTGATCAAATTCAATACGTAAAACGAAGTTTATTCATTCGTGGAATATTTACAGGTTCGAATATACAACGCAAAATCAAATAAGGAGACGTGCTCAATGTTCCGCGTGGAAGAGCACGAGTCATGCGGATGCTGTTCGGTGGCCGGCGAGAAGTGCGAAGATAACAAAGTGTTCAACCCTCGTAAGTGCTCCTGTCAATGTCCCAACCTGGAAGAGAGGCGGAGTTGCCTACGCAAGGTTTGTAAGATGATGGATGTCACCACTAACGTAGGTGTGGAAACACGCATGCCTTTTGTGTACCATCTCGCAAACGTCTGCACTTTTCTTTTAACATAACGCTTTTTTTTCTATCACTTTTTTGTTCTCAATGTTGTGTGTGACCGTTGCAGAGCCGACGCGGTCAAGTCTAGATTGTCGCGTCGGCGCGAGATTGATCATTCTGGTGTTTAAGTTGGACATCCATTATCTTCTGATCTTGAGCTTTTGATGTGGAAAACCTACTTAAGCCAGGTGCATTTTCACACGAACGCTTTAACTGTGATATTAATCAAAGAACAAGATCGTTATTGAACGGCCAATTATTTTTGTCATTTATAGCGTGTGGCATGTGAAAAGCATTTGGCTTAGTATGATTTTTGTTTCCTTAATTGTCCAAATCACAATACGAGGCAAAGTCAGCATAATTTTTCTTCTATTGTTACAGCGGAATTTACGGTGGAATCGGTCTAAGTGCGCGTGCGAGCCCAGAAAAAGGGCTCTGAAGTGAACACTCTAACTTCGATCGAAAACTGTGAAACTCAGCTCGAGAAGGGTCTAGCTAATCTCAAGATGGTCGGCAAAACTGAACCAGCGGCAAGTGGTCTCCAGAAGGACCGTGCGTTGTGAAATATAGACTTTACGTGATTAGTGACAGTTGATTGACTCCTGTGTCTTATTAGTCTTAGCTTGTATTATACAAAACAAAACAGTATTATGGTTAGATAGATTAATTTATTTATTGTAGGTTAAACCAATGAAGGGGCCAAAAGGTGCTGTGACTGTTCTAGTACTATGTTCCGTAACTTTTTGGTGTTTTAAGTTTGTAAATAGGCATTTGTACTTAAGTGTTCTCTCCAATGTATTTGTGAAGTTTAGTTGTTTATATATAAGCACTGTTGTTAGGTCGACATCTCTGTACAGTATTTTAATAATAATATACATCGTTTTGATAAGTATACGAGCGCGAATCGCCATTTGCGCCATTCCTAAATTTGTGATATAGGTTGTTATTCCATTTCCAATAATTAATTGTATGTAGGCATTTATCTAGTTCAATACTTAGGTTGTAAAGTATTTGCTTCTAGTCAAGCGATTTTATTCTGATGAGTGCATCTCTACCTTAACTTATTGCTCTCTCTCACTATTGTTTTATTTAATGTATGAATTTATTTAGGTAAATACGATGTTCTTGATATGTGCTCTTGATTCTTATCCTTTGGGTACAGCTGCCATTTTTTCTAACTGTAGGTCTAAATGTGTGCCTATAGTGCCAAAGGCGTCGAATCTCATAGTTGTTTAATTTATTTCTTCGTTTAAGTTAATTTATATTTAAATCTACTTATGCTTAAGGAGCTTTAAGTGATGAAATCACGCCGTTTAAATTTTGTACTATAATAGAGTATTCAAATATAGTTTTCATTTTGGAAAACAAATTAAATAATAAATCTGAACTTTTTCATAATAACTTGTTTCTTTGCATATCATTTCATTTTCAGGTACACTGCAATTAAGTTTCAAAAATTAAACTTAGTGCACTACCACTACATAGAAGGGAAAAGGAAGAGATGAAGCCCTAGAAGGTTATACATGGATCAGATAAAAGAAAAGTTATTTGTCGTGTCATATCAGGAAGTCAAAGAAATGTCATTGAATAGACCAACATGGAAAAAACTATACCGACAAGAGCATAGCTCTTAAATTTGATGATGATGATGATGACACTACCACTCTTTTGAAAAATGTATCTATTTGACTTGGCTATACACGCTACGGCAGTAAATCGAGATATCGTAGATTTTCGAGGATATCTTAGCCCATACATTTCATTTTTTCATAGTAACGCAAAATGGTTCGTAGGTATATCTAATGAATAATGTGCATTAAGTTTCTCTTCTTCGATTTTTTCCCACCAACATGGCTCTCTGCTATTTGATCCAGGCCAAATGTTTGTTTAATCACGTTTTGCGATAAATGGATACGTGAGATATAGTAAAAACGTGAACTTATGAATAAAGATAAAAATATTACACGTAAGAGGAGAATCGGGATTAAAAGAAATATAAACTCTTCGTAACTTAATCGAAAATTATAATAGACAAGCAATAAGTTGTAATTGTAACTACATATAAAAACTGTTGATTGGTAGGTGCTTAATGCAATATATACATTACAGTATATACAGTACGACAATATATTTCTTATACTATAATTTATCAATATATATTTCTAACAAGTTAAAAATGATAACATAGTGTTGCAGTTTGTACACAATCCACTAAAGCCTTAAGCTAAACTACTGACTCTTCTTTTTTGATAAAAACATAAAAAATCGTAGAATAAAACCACTACCTATACAAATTGTCAAGTTAACGATTGGTAAACGCTACGAATTTGTTACGATAGTTGTTCGTGCTCACCCCACTGTCATACCTATTTACCACATAGAAAGTCGGGACTGGGTAGGTTCTAGAGGAGGAATTTTTAACTAAAACAGTGGAAAAGCGTCAAACGAAGTAACGTAATAAATCTGCTCTCAAAAAGCCTATTGGACGGTAAAACAGAAATAGGCGGTCTTTTACAGGTGGACTAGTAAGCTAAGAAATTGGAAAGACAACTAAGCCTACAAATAAACTAAAAGTTACCATCCCCAAAGGGCTAAGCTGAGCTGCAAAAGATTTAAAGGCGATCAAATCACTATGTCAATAACTGCTTAGATTGTTAAGGCTAAAATAGTAACATTCATTAATAAAGCACTGGTAAATTAACTATTTAACATACAAAACCACAAGCTCCACGATAAAAGTACATTCTTGTCTCAATGACGTAGTTAAATGCATTGGCTGACCATCACTAGATCATGACCTAGACCTGAACCTAGGTCAGGGGTGGCAAACCATTGACGAATGTTAAATACAAACTCTTTAAACATACATACAAATTGCAACATTTTAACATAATATTCATTACCAAGCGCCAATATTGTGCCAGAATACCTAAGGTGACATGTCCCGGGTTGTAAGTCAGGAGAGCGGCCTGTGGTATAAAGACCGCCTGAGACACATTCAGTTGAGCACTTGAAAAGTTTCCACAGCCAATGTTAAAGATGTATATAACAAACAAAAACTCAAGACTTAACCTTCTCTTAGTTGCGAGATAGGCCCACCCGAATAGTCAGAAGGAAATTAAAATAGAGGGTGGGGGGAGAGATTTTTTTTAAGTACACGAATATCATGCTGAAAATTACTGCCTTTAATTAATGTACTTGAATTAATTGTCACGTTTGTGGCTGTTAATCATTTCGAATCCATCAATTAAAAAATAAGACCTGTCAGGGAACTTGATAGCTAAAGGTTTACTATCTCTGAATATTGACAATTATTGTGACATAGGAAATGCATTACATTTTCCTAGAACTCAAGTCTCCATCTAGCTAGGGTATTCCCAAAGAATAGATAATTGTTGCAATTTCCATTTTACTTGCGGTTTATGGGTAGTTACATTGACATTCATGTGATCCAATTGTATTTGTTGAATGAATGCCGATAATGTTTGAGAGTACCTATGGGTACAAAACTAACAGGATCCCATGATTTGTTCACGATTGTGTTTATTTCGCATGTAAAGGATTCCATTTGTCTTTCTTCGTCAATGGACGTTTTTAAACACAAAAATTTTAAATTTTTTAAATTTTCATATCTGGCCATAAATGAATTCCAGGAGCACAAGAACGAACCAACTGGAACAACTTGGATATGATAATAATAGTCCTCCTGGCCGATTTCGACCACGGCGGCCAATTTCAACAGAGATCAGCCAACTGCGCAGGAGATATTATAGTGCACAAGTGTGAGCGCAATACACAGGTGCACTCACTGCTCCACTCAAAGTTCGGTGAGACGGCAATCCGACATGACCGGAGAGAGATCAGGCGCAGGACCAACGGCTTAACGTGCTTTCCGAGGCACGGGGGTGTAACACCGCCAACTTCCCGACTCCGAGCTGTTTTTTGAGAAATTCATGGCAGAAAATCTCAGAAACAATTTTGACTCGACCTGGGATTTGAACCCAGGACCTCTCGGGTGTAAGGCAGAAACTTTGCCAGTACACCAACGAGGCACCTGTTAATACGGGGGTTCCTGTAAAACTAATGCAATCAGTTGTAGTTTACAATTTTTGAGTAATAATGTTTTGAACAAGAAATAAAAGGCTTTGTGTTTTTCTAACATTTTCATACCAAAAGCTCCTCAGATAGCTTTACTTACAGCCGTTTGTATAAAACTGACAGTTCTCTATCTACCAGTCAAAGAGAAAAGAAAAATATTGAAACCAGCCGTAACTCTTTAAACGTTTTTCGCCGCATCAACTGGCACAGCCAGGAATCAAACCAAGCACCAAGACACAAGGAACGTCATATTGTTGTAAATGATCTTAGAGATCACCGCGCCAACTAATGCATTATGTACATCCTTTTCAAAGTACTTAGTTCCCCCCAACGTATGTTTACACAACGTGTGTTTTACATCTATTTGCACCTATGATTCAAACCAGGGAAAGTTTCAAATCTGAACCATCAGATAGATACGTATAGTTTTCCTTTAGAAAGCGGAAGGCCATCTATCTACATCTCCGGAACTGCACATTATCCCTAGATCTCTTTCTCTCGTTTATGAACGGGTAAATTACCCATTTATAAAATGTATTCCGCTCCACAGGGGAAGTGACTCAACGGTCATGAAGGCTAGCATTTGCGTGCTTAATGTTATGTTACATTTACATAGCCTATTCGGAAATTCCAAGTTATTTCGTATCTCTGCCACTTTGCGCTCAGTACCGTTTGTATACTTTGGCTAGGTTCAGTAGGTCTGGTCAACAAAAAAATGTAGGTGTCATAAATTACAATTTTAGAAGAGACAAGGATAAATAAATTTTATATAGCCAAGCAAACTTTCGCACAAAACGAGGGACAGACGTACGAAATATGAAAGCAATACAGAGACGTTACGCGTTGCATCGACTCTATGACGAGCGTAGCAGTAGAGAGAGGCCCAAAGGCCTCTAGACATGATGCATTTAGAGATTCGATAACGACAAATTCTAATGCTGCGATTGCGAACATTGCTGGTGTAGAATTCCTAGACGGATCGTTGACCGCAACCGCAGGCGATACTCTACCTACACACCGCAACTGCATAGCGCCTTTTGGAATCAATCAATGGAGATTCATATAAATTAGCAGTATGAGCAACAACCCCACAATACTGTCGCTAGCCTTTAGGACTTATCCTATATTACGCTCCTTATAGTACATATTGTCACCGGGTTGCTCGGCTGACCCCGGACAAAGTGTGTTGAAAGGAGTAAAGGTTTTGAATAATAGCCGAGATGGGCATTTAGTAGGATATATTTTATTAGAGCCGTGTTTACACCTTTAACACCTGAACAATATACATAGGCCACAGGCCTCTGATAAAACTATAAAAATAGCTCAGACCGGTAGATACTGGGTCTGGTTCTATAGAAAATTGCTATCTAAGAAATTCAGTACATAATATGACTAATAAAGAAAAACCACCTTGTCTCTGCTTTAAACTATATCAAGAAACCCAATTATTTTTGATAAATTAAGAGATTAAGAAATTAATACCTGTTTATAATTAAATTTTAAATTTCAAATGCTACTAAATTGAAATAAGTTTGGAATCTAAAGTTTATCAACACTTAGCTGAGCTCCCAGGACTGAATCAGCTGACCAACGAAGCCTCTTTAACAGCTAACTTGAACTCCAACAATTTCACGGAGGAAGACATTCCGTAGAGGTTTTTCCTTTCTTCATGAGAACGGCCAGGGCAAACTCCAGAAATAAAGCCCCGAGCCAAAAGGTGAAGCCGGAGAAGATGAAAACAGGAAGAAGAAGAAGATCCAAATAATGAAGGCCACTGAGGTTACTAAATGATGCTGCCTTACATGTTTGCTGAACCAAGCCTCAGCTCAACATACTAATGTGCCAAGAACAACCTGGGCCAATACTTAACAATTGCTGTATTGCTGTGTTTGTATGTAAAAACAAAAATCATGATAAAAAGATATGTGCCGCGGCCGAAATTAATCTAGCAAAGACGGCATGACTCTGGGGCACTTTATTTTGGGTTTTATGGGGTCAAGCCCCGACCCTAACTCCAAGATTTTTCAAATTTTTCTAGTTTTTATTTTTCACGCCATGCTACTTTTGCCGCGTCAGCTCCCAGAGTGCTTTCAAAACGGAAATCCTAGACTTGTCAAACACGAAGACATTGACAACACAGCTGTCACAAATCCACTTTCCCTTTGGGCAAAGGGATCAATGCCATACAGCCTAAACATAACGCAAAATGTACCATCGTTATTAATAACCAAAATTTCACAACGTTACAATACCCCCCTTCCAAAAAAAGAGGTTCACGCGGTGAACCGACGGCTGCCCTCAGCCTCCGCCAAAAAAAACCACAACTCCCAAAATCATCCTATCAAATGCCGAAACAAACCAAAAACAAACAAAAAAAAAAAAAACATACAGACTTACGACACCTAATCATGCAATACTCCATGAACAACACCTGTGTTGGTGTTATATTTTAAGTAAGAATAAGAATTGACTAGTTCTTATTCACCTAAAAAAAACAAATACATGAACGAAGTTCAAATCTTATTAAATCACAAACCTCCAAACTTTTCCGAAGAAAACCACAAAATTAAAACCTAACTTAAAACTACAAACTCAATCACATGTCATTTCATGCATAATGACAAAGACTACTAAAATCACTAGATACTTCACATTTTTAGTGCACAAAATGTGTCACGACTAAAATTATCATAATTTACTCATAAAGTAAATTATTTTTTCAAAAATCTTAAAACGAAATAGTCCCAAAGTATTCCATACTATTGTGACCACAAAACAAAACACGTTGTCTTCAGGGTTATCCATAATTTACTCACAAAAAAGTAAATTATGTTTCTGTAAATCCTGTATTAAACCTATCAAAACCCTTCCTAGATATTTTATGATATTACCCTTTTAGCCATAAGTTTTAAGTGATCTTTTATTTTAAAGTTTCAGCTTTCCAAACACATACCCACTTACATATACAAAGAATATTCATCCATCAGCAGCCATAACAAAGAAGAAGAAAAGAAGAAGGAGGAATGAAGGAGAAGAAATGTTCTGCCAACCTCGCCTTTCATACATCACCTTACAATTTGTCAATTTTAATTAATTTATAAATAAAACTGACCACTATCACTTTTGTGTTTAAATTCCATAAACCAATTTAAACGCAACGAGAGAAACCCTGATCAAATCTAACTTAAGCTTTAATATCCTTAATATGCCATGAACCGAGTGAACGACCATCCATAGTCTCCAACTCGTATACTAACGGTGATAAAACCCTAGTTACCCTGCATTTAACAAATTTTGGTGCCAACTTGGCCATTTTAAAGTTTTGGGCATCACTTTGGGTGTAGTTGGTCTTCCAAACTACATCACCAACTGAAAATTTCGCATTTCTGCGCCTTAAATCATAATGTGTGGCATTCCTAGCATGCGCACCTAACAAATGTACTCGAACCTTATCAAAAATGTCTTTAAGACAACCGAATTCACCGGCATAATCCTCTCTAGGCATGTTTACAGAGTACTCAGCCTCGGCATCCCTGTAGAAAGATCCGTTGATGACCGGTTCCCTAGCATGAACTAGGAAGAAAGGAGAAAACCCCGTCGATTCGTTGACCGCACTGTTGATCGCGAATTGAATTTTGTGCAAGTGTTTGTCCCACGAACGATGGTTTTCTTCAACAAAAGAAGCGACCGCAGTCATCACTGTTTTGTTGTATCTTTCCACAAGATTTACCTGTGGCGTGTATCTAGGTGTGTAATGATGTTTCGGAATGTTGTAACGAACCAGTACCTCCTTGAATTCTGATCCCGTAAATTGTGTTCCATTATCCACAATTACGGTTTCAGGGACTCCATGGGCCAAAATAACATGGTTTTCAAAATTCTTAGCAACATTCGCACTAGTGGCACGCCTAAGAGGGAACAACAAAGTGTATTTACTGAAACAACACGTCACCACTAATAAAAAGGTGAATCCTGACTGAGACCTAGGCAGAGGACCTACTAAATCTACTGAAACTACTTGAAATGGTCTCTGACAAACCTTAGGTTTACCCATTAACCCCAGAGTTTGTTTAGTGGAGTGTTTGTAAGCAGCGCAAGTATCGCAATTTTTGATGAAGCCTTGAACATCGGCAAACATACCGGGCCAAAAATACCTCAAACTGAGTTTTCGGTGAGTTTTGAATACCCCGAGATGTGCCGCTGTTGGTACTGAATGATTCTCGCGAATAATTGCTTCTCTATGCTCTTTCCTAATTACCTCCTTCCAATCAAACTCTAATGTCAAACTGTACTTACCTTTACTGTACCTGTACAGTATACCGTCCTTAATGTGATAATTTGGAACGTTGGTTGGGTTTTCCTGACAAACTCTAAACACACGGTCATACCAAGGATCATCTATATTTTGCGACGTGTTCATGTCGTTAATGACGCTAACTGGCAAAAGTCTAGATAGCGCATCAGGGACTACGTTGTCTGTACCTTTCCTATGCTCAATTTCAAAATTGTACTGAGACAAGCGACAACCCCAACGAGCTAATCTCCCCGACGGGTTTTCCAACTTTAAAAACCACTTTAATGAAGAATGATTCTTCTTCCTGTTTTCATCTTCTCCGGCTTCACCTTTTGGCTCGGGGCTTTATTTCTGGAGTTTGCCCTGGCCGTTCTCATGAAGAAAGGAAAAACCTCTACGGAATGTCTTCCTCCGTGAAATTGTTGGAGTTCAAGTTAGCTGTTAAAGAGGCTTCGTTGGTCAGCTGATTCAGTCCTGGGAGCTCAGCTAAGTGTTAATAAAATTTAGATTCCAAACTTATTTCGGTCCAGTAGCATTTGAAATTGTATACGGGTATTAATTTATTAATTTCTTAAGTTCTTAATTTATCAAAAATAATTGGATTTCTTGATCTAGTTTAAAGAAAGACAAGGTGGTTTTTCTTTATTAGTCATATTATGTACTGAATTTCTTAGATAGCAATTTTCTATAGAACCAGACCCAGTATCTACCGGTCTGAGCTATTTTTATAGTTTTATCAGAGGCCTGTGGCCTATGTATATTGTTCAGGTGTTAAAGGTGTGACAAATGGCCATTTGTCACCGGGTTTGCTCGGCTGACCCCGGACAAAGTGTGTTAAAAGGAGTAAAGGTTTTGAATAATAGCCGAGATGGGCATTTAGTAGGATATATTTTATTAGAGCCGTGTTTACACCTTTAACACCTGAACAATATACATAGGCCAAAGACCTCTGATAAAACTAAAAAAATAGCTCAGACCGGTAGATACTGGGTCTGGTTCTATAGAAAATTGCTATCTAAGAAATTCAGTACATTTTATGACTAATAAAGAAAAACCACCTCGTCTTTGCTCTAAACTATATCAAGAAATCCAATTATTTTTGATAAATTAAGAACTTAAGAAATTAATAAATTAATAAATTAATACCCGTTTATAATTAAATTTCAAATTTCAAATGCTACTAAATTGAAATATGTTTGGAATCTAAAGTTTATCAACACTTAGCTGAGCTCCCAGGACTGAATCAGCTGACCAACGAAGCCTCTTTAACAGCTAACTCGAACTCCAACAATTTCACGGAGACGTTCCGTAGAGGTTTTCCATTCTTCATAAGAACGGCCAGGGCAAACTCCAGAAATAAAGCCCCGAGCCAAAAGGTGAAGCCGGAGAAGATGAAAACAGGAAGAAGAAGAAGATCCAAATAATGAAGGCCACTGAGGTTACTAAATGATGCTGCCTTACATGTTTGCTGAACCAAGCCTCAGCTCAACATACTAATGTGCCAAGAACAACCTGGGCCAATACTTAACAATTGCTGTATTGCTGTGTTTGTATGTAAAAACAAAAATCATGATAAAAAGATATGTGCCGCGGCCGAAATTAATCTAGCAAAGACGGCATGACTCTGGGGCACTTTATTTTGGGTTTTATGGGGTCAAGCCCCGACCCTAACTCCAAGATTTTTCAAATTTTTCTAGTTTTTATTTTTCACGCCATGCTACTTTTGCCGCGTCAGCTCCCAGAGTGCTATTCAAAACGGAAAAAAAAAACGGAACCCTAGAAATAACTTACAATTTTCACCAAAATAGTGATTTTAAACATCACAATAGTACACAGAGGGAAGTTTAACCAAAATGTTAAGCAATAACATAGGTACACTTAACTATGGGTATTATACAAAATAAGTTTTACACCAATACACTTTTCTTTATTTGGTTAGTAAATCACACAACCTAGATGCTAATCCCTATAGGTTAGAACACACAGACAAAACTTACAAGTTTCTAAAATTTCTTAATCCTGTATATAAAGTTTCAAAATGGGTATTAATTTCTATACAATATTGTAGCTTAAATGTCTTTAAGTACTTTTAATTAAACTTTAATTTATATTGGTGGTTCAATATAGGTACAACATGAAAATTTCTCAACATAGTATCAAACAAAGACTTTAAACTATATTTTTCAACAAAATAAAGGTACTGACAACAATTTTCTTTAAAAACGTATGGGCGCCATTTGTCACCGGGTTGATCGGCTGACCCCGGACAAAGTGTGTTAAAAGGAGTAAAGGTTTTGAATAATAGCCGAGATGGGCATTTAGTAGGATATATTTTATTAGAGCCGTGTTTACACCTTTAACACCTGAACAATATACATAGGCCACAGGCCTCTGATAAAACTATAAAAATAGCTCAGACCGGTAGATACTGGGTCTGGTTCTATAGAAAATTGCTATCTAAGAAATTCAGTACATAATATGACTAATAAAGAAAAACCACCTTGTCTCTGCTTTAAACTATATCAAGAAACCCAATTATTTTTGATAAATTAAGAGATTAAGAAATTAATACCTGTTTATAATTAAATTTTAAATTTCAAATGCTACTAAATTGAAATAAGTTTGGAATCTAAAGTTTATCAACACTTAGCTGAGCTCCCAGGACTGAATCAGCTGACCAACGAAGCCTCTTTAACAGCTAACTTGAACTCCAACAATTTCACGGAGGAAGACATTCCGTAGAGGTTTTTCCTTTCTTCATGAGAACGGCCAGGGCAAACTCCAGAAATAAAGCCCCGAGCCAAAAGGTGAAGCCGGAGAAGATGAAAACAGGAAGAAGAAGAAGATCCAAATAATGAAGGCCACTGAGGTTACTAAATGATGCTGCCTTACATGTTTGCTGAACCAAGCCTCAGCTCAACATACTAATGTGCCAAGAACAACCTGGGCCAATACTTAACAATTGCTGTATTGCTGTGTTTGTATGTAAAAACAAAAATCATGATAAAAAGATATGTGCCGCGGCCGAAATTAATCTAGCAAAGACGGCATGACTCTGGGGCACTTTATTTTGGGTTTTATGGGGTCAAGCCCCGACCCTAACTCCAAGATTTTTCAAATTTTTCTAGTTTTTATTTTTCACGCCATGCTACTTTTGCCGCGTCAGCTCCCAGAGTGCTTTCAAAACGGAAATCCTAGACTTGTCAAACACGAAGACATTGACAACACAGCTGTCACAAATCCACTTTCCCTTTGGGCAAAGGGATCAATGCCATACAGCCTAAACATAACGCAAAATGTACCATCGTTATTAATAACCAAAATTTCACAACGTTACAATATAACCTGTCTAAAAAACTAGTAAAGGCCTTAAAGGGCCGTAAAATCTAGTTTTTTTTTTTCTATTAAACGCAAATGGTTGATACATACTTCTCAAACCGGACGTCAATTACTTAACCATCAAATTTCCCCAGCAGTAGACGTTCTTATTAGGTAAAAAAATGGAAGAATTATGGCTAGTTTTTGCGCAGTCAGCCTTCGCTGTATCCATGTCAGTGGGTTATCCCTCAATTGGGCGATCGGATACGCACATAAATTGTGAGCGAATGTCCACTGTCGGGCGACATGAAAATGCAATCATAAGCTAATATTTTTGCAAAAAAACGTCATAAAACTGTCAAGCAAGGATCGAACCTGCGTCCGTGGAAATCCGGTCCGTGTGCGTAATACACCTGCATATACGAGTAGCCTTCGATTTAAATATTAGATTTAACACATGACGCTAGGATGACTGGTGGAGAATACGATCAATATACTTTATTGGTGCAAAGAGAAGGTACATCTGCCTCAGTAGATTACAAATGGACACGCGCCCCGTACACATTATACGGTCGCAAAGTTCAAACCAACTTATTTCCGTTGCTATGCGATATAACGCCTGCAAATTGTGTGATATTTTTTCAAGGTTTCATATCGAAACGTAAATCATAAGAATAATCTATATCCACATAGAAGAGGTCAATCCTGTACATTACATGATTATTTTTTTCTATTCTAATTTGAATAAATAATTTTAAATTTATATGGCTGCTATTTTCTTAAATAAATAATGATTTAAGTCCTATTTATTGTTAAAATAAATTATAACCAGAAGACAACAGAAGTGCTTGTGGCACAGTGGTTGCAGCGCTTTGGTAGTGATACCCAAAGTTAAGCAACCTACGGCGCGGTCATGTTTGGGATGCGTGACCATTCTGACCATTTAAGTGACGTCTATTTACAAGTATCTCAGTGCTTCGGAAGGCACGTTAAGCTGTTGGTCCCGGTTAATATCGACAGATATTATAGTCGTTAAGCCTGGTCAGAGGCCCTCGGGCGGCATAATAACTTCTGACAGTAAGGTTGGTCACTTACCTTACAGACACCCCTCCACCAATCCGCACTGAGCCCGCGTGGTGGAGTATGGCTTGGACCACCTCTGAGTTGAGGTGAGGCCTGTGCCCAGCAGTGGGACGTATATAGGCTGATGAGAAAACAATATGATTCTTGAAATTTTGGCTGTCTGTCTGTTTTTTTCTTTTCACACTAAACTACTGGACGGAATTTAATGGAACTTTTTCATGGAGTATTCTAGCAGCTAAGCTAAGAAGGTATAATTACAGTGTGAGTCGAAAAAGCAATAAAGTGGTGAAAACAGAAAGTAAATTGAGCGCATATCAACTCACACATGACGCAATTACTGTAACAGTGCATTTACTGGTCAAAAAAGGTTAACTGGCAAAAAAGAGGTTTAAAAGGTTTTATGTCGATAATACTAAGCATAGTTTCGCAAATTTTAATATGTACACTTTATGAAGACTCACGCCTGAGGAGAAGTTGATCAGCGTGACTAGCATTTTCTGATGATGTGAAAAAATTGAAGTTTCAGATGATAGTGCAATAAAGCAATTAGGCTGGGATTAAAAATTTGTATGGTCATTTTAAATTAAGGGAAACGTAGTCGTGGGCATCCGCTAGTCTTATCTTATATATAAAAATGAATTGCTGTTCGTTAGTCTCGCTAAAACTCGAGATCGGCTGAACAGATTTGAATAATTTTGGTCTTATAATATTTGAGAAATTAAAGGGAAGGTTTAAAAGATCAGAAAATTTAAAAAAAGCAACGGGTAGGACAACATCTGCGGGTCCGCTAGTCTTATAAATAAAAATGAATTGCTGTTCGTTAGTCTCGCTAAAACTCAAGAACGGCTGAACCGATTTGAATAATTTTAGTCTTGAAATATTCGTGGTAGTCCAGGGAAGGTTTAAAAGATCAGAAAATTTTAAAAAATCAATGGGCTGAACAACGTCTGCGGGGTCCACTAGTCGTATATAAAAATGAATTGCTGTTCGTTAGTCTCGCTATAACTTGGGAAAGGCTGAACTGATTTGAATGATTTTGGTCTTGGAATATTCGTGAAAGTTCAGGGAAGGTTTCAAAGATCAGAAAATGAAAAAAGCAACGGGCAGAGAAACGTCTGCGGATCCGCTAGTCTTCTTATATATAAAAATGAATTGCTGTTCGTTAGTCTCGCTAAAACTCGACAACGGCTGAACCGATTTCAATAATTTTGGTCTTGAGATATTCGTGGAAGTCCAGGGGTTTAAAAGATCAGAAATGTTTAAAAAAGCAACGGGCAGGGCAACGTTTTTTGCATACTGAACCTAACCGGACTTATAATCACAGGGTCCCTACTCTCTAAGCTATCGTCCGTGTTGTAGTTTCAGATGCAGTCATCCCTTTCACGCTCAAGCTTTTTGAGCGTGCGAGCGAACACGCTGGTTAGACACGAAAATACGAACCAAACGTTAGAGAGTACTGCCTCAGGTATCATTTATAAGATGCAGCTTGCAGTATCTAGCCGAAATTAGTGTGACCAAATGGTATTTCCCTGCGTTGGCCTTGTACTTTTTGCTATAAACACGTGCAGTTCCAGTTAGGCTCACAGAATGACCCAGCAGATCCGCACGAGGTTGAAGTTTACCAAGCAATTGTAATTGATCGGGTATTTACTCTTTTTTCTAATGATTAACTTGATTTGTCAATTGCGATTACTCAATAATTCTTGGTAGGAACATTGTGATGATTCAATGTCATATTTTAGTACCTATTTAATGAGGCGCGAAATGTTAGTGCTAGCTAGGATTAACTGGTGTTTCGGAGGTTGTCATGGACGTAAAGGATTAGCTGGTACCCATGTCACCTCCTAGACAGGGAAGGGATACCGCAGGTTTTTGGTGGGTAGTCTCCTCTCCGAATTTTCCCCGGAGCGGAGCCGCGTCTTTTTTAGGACGCTGGGACTCCCACGCACGGCTGAGGCCCCCCGGCCTCGGTAATGGCTCTTAAAAGGGTTTTCCTGCGATTTAAAAATAAAGGATTTACTGACGTTACGTGTAATACAAATTCGAGCCCGTAAGCATAATGACTTCATGAAAGAAGATCATTATCTTATACATATATATATATAGAAATGAAACCCGTTTTCCTTGGTCACGGCATCACGCGGCTGGACCGATTTCACTAATTCTTTTTTTGTTGTATTTGTTATTATTAGGAGAAGGTTCTTACGGAAAAAAATATTAAGAAAATCTCTCAGAAATATTGAAAAATATACATTTAATTTTGCATATTTTAAAAAACGCGCGTAACTAATGTCAATGTCATTCGATGACATTTGGTCAATCATTGCAACGCTAAGGCGGTACGAAGTTCGCCGGGTCAGCTAGTTATTTATATATTGTCAAACAACAACGAGACACAAAAAAGCTCATTAATATTTCCTGTATTGTGTAATCAGTCAAGAAAATTAAATCGAAATGATCCGAAAATAGTGTTAAGAGTGAGTGTTTTCGTAGTCGGTTGTGCTACGAAGAATCGTAGCAACCGATTGCCGCGTGCAGCTGGATAAGTTTACAGGGTTAGAAATGATACTGGCATGTAAAATATTCCAAAATTGTTGAATGTTAATTGTTGCCGTAATTTTTTGCCGTAAGTTGATTTTGACCACGGCGGTCAATCTCTAACAGAGGTCAGCCAACTACGCAGGAGATATTATAGTGCACAAGTGTGGGCGCAATTCACAGGTGCACTCACTGTTCCATCACTCTCAAAGTTCGGTGAGGCGGCAATCCAACATGACCGGAGACAGAGCAGGCGCAGGATCAACGGCTTTACGTGCTTTTCGAGGCACGGGGATCTTATACCGCCAACTTCCCGACTCCGAGCTGTTTTTGAAAAATTCGTTACAGAAAATCTCAGAATTTGACTCGACCTGGGATTCGAACTCAGGAACTCTCCGATTTAAGGCAGAAACTTTGCCACTACACCAATGAGACAGTCATGGTGCCGTAATGTTATTTTGACGTGCTAATGGCGCAGAGATGCGCTTTGGTAGTGATACCTAACTGTCACACTTAGAGTCGTTAACAGTATTTAAATCGTCCCTTAGATTTACTAAGGGAAATCTGCCATTTAATTAAAGATTTAATAACCTAAGACGCGGTCGTGTTTGGGTAATGTGGCCATTCCGACCATATTAGTGACGTCTGATTACAAGCATCTTCGTGTTTCGGAAGACACGTTAAGATGTTGGTCCCAGTAAATACCGAATAACTAATCGTTAACGCTGGTTAGAGGTCTTGGGCGGCTAAATAATATCCGTTGAGTCCGCGAAGTCCAAGACCGGCTCGTACCACTTCATAGTTGAAGTTAAGGTGAGGCCAGCTGTGGGACGCAGGCTGATGAAATGAGATGAGATGATTAACCTTCTCTTGGTTAGCTGGTGGTTGTCACCGCGGAGCCACAATACCGTCCTCATAGAAAAAGGCGTGAAGTAATGAGGGAACGTCTCATCACGCCTAAAGGTATCACCTTCAAAATTAGAACTCCTAAGATAAAGAGGCCGGTCACCGGCGTCATACACCTCGTGACGGCCTGAGCGGTGCCTGACTCAATGTTTATTTTACAGGTTTATGATATGACATCGACCGGCGCGCACGCATTTCGCGTGCAAACCGACCAATCCCTATTATCTGTGTCCGTGACGTTGACAAGTCGTCACAACGTTTTTCTAGATGTATTAGTCAACTGCAGTAAATAAATTGCCAATAAGGGTGCTTGTCCACCGGCGCGGAGCAAGGCCGGGGAGCGGAGAAACGGAGGAGTGTGGACCAATAGGATTGTCTATTGAAGAGAAGCTGAGATTTAGTGCAATACTATTGGTTAATATTTCTTCGTTTCTCCGCTCCGCGCCGGTGGATAGGCACCCTAAGCATGCTGCAAAAATGCCCTCACAATACAGGGAATGCTTTCATGTAAGATTTAATTATATGGAAAGATATAAAATACTTTTTATCCATCAGCCAGCTCGGTAAAGACATCATCAAACTTGAAACGGCTCTGCCACAAGAAATGATAATACTGAAACTCACTTTGATGGGATGAAGTTAAAAGGAACAAGGGTGAAAAGTAGGCAGGATAGAGTTGTCATAAATTTGGTGTTTCTGAGAATTCTGTCATAGTTTTAAATATAATTTTGGTCGCTCAAGAATACTGTTAGCTACGTGGCTGTCTGTAGGGATGTGAATGTGACTTCAATTGAATAGCAAGATTTAGACCTTACTACGAACTTAAAAGGCTTAAGTATACCCCCTTACTTCACGTATGCCCAAAAAAGGCAAAGACACCACCGTCACAACTACTTGGCGTACGTGAGTCTATTTCGGGGTTGCAGCTCTAGATTTAGTCGGGCCGTTTATCCTCCTCCGTAAACACCATCTTTAATTAGTTTAACGGTTACGCGTGCGCGTGGGCCGGCAGATTCATGCCCGCCATGTTTGTTATCTTTGCGCGGGAATGCGTATTTGTTTTCTAACAAACGATTTAGTGTAAATCCGCTTGGTTCGCTGACAGACATGTTGTTCAGTATATCAGTTCATTAATTGAAGTTTTTTTATTGAGGTTGTTCGGTGAATGCACTCAGAAATTTGCAGTTTACTTTGGTTTAAGTAAATATTGGTATGCGTTTAGTCATTTGTTGGTTCGATGATTGACGAAGTTTGAGATGACGTATGTTTGTTATTTTTTCTACAATGACCATGATTTTTCATTTTTACATGCCGCATAAAAATACAACTCCACTAAACACCGTACGATGCAGCGATGCTGCCTACTATGCCCTAGGACTTAATTGGGTGAAAAAAAAGTGAACTGTGTAATAGGCAGAAGGTACCAAAATATCTTAAAATGATAGAGTTTACGAGTATATGACTCTTAATGGCGTACTCCAAGCTAACAGAATCACGCTTCGAAGTTCTACGCATCCGATGCTCACAGGAAGGCATAGACACAAATATCAATGAAAAAAATCATAAAGAAAACATACGTACATTCACTACATATACAACATACATTCGCTAAAAACAAAATAAATCCAAAATGTCTGATTAATCAAAGGACCAGTCACACAGTGGAATATCTCCGGAGTGCCTTTGCGCACGTTCCCCGAAGAAAAATGCCTTCGAACTTACTCAACTACCAGAAGCGAATTCCTTCAGGTAAATGTAAATAAAATATGCTGAAATTATATCTGGTTGCGCCCACTCGTATGGTGTTTGTCGAAAACAACATTTCTTTGTGCGCAAAATAGGTGGTTAAATATAAAATTAGGAAAGTGTTATAATTGTGCGGAAATCGGCCGGTGCGGTTATAACAGGCCAAAAAACAAGACAACAAAGTGGCATTTCTAAGAGTCATCATTTACTAGGGAAAATAAACTAGGAAATATCTTGAAATAGAAGGAAAAAGTATTAGGCCTTGGTGTTTCTGAACGATAACATTTAAGGGCCATATAAACTCATTTCTCACGACGACTTGTGCAGTGCTATCCCCGCATGAGAGTTAAAGAACTACAATAGGCTAGATGACACCACCAATCGTTGACATACTTTTTAATATCTGTCATAACTGTCTGCCTCCATAGATTTTGTATGGGAATACATGAACGTGGCGTCACGGTCATGTATCAGAAATCGGAGTCAATTGACCGAATTTTTATTGAGTTTTGTGTGTTTGAAAATTGGTTTCTACACCTTGGAAATATGTTGGTTGTATTAACATCATAGGGCTATGTTCTTTAAACGCCATGGTCTTGAAAATATTTAAGATAGGCGTCATCATGCCTATTGCAGTTAATCATATCAGAGGCCGTACTCCCTAACGTTTCACTCGTATTTTCCGGTATAGCCGGCGCCTGCGCTCGCACGGTCAGCTTGTAAGAGTCACAGAGATATTATTAAATTTGTCATAGCGATTTCACTATCTACTCTTATCTAAGCGTTAAATCTGAAAGTAGGTTACCTACTTACGTATTTTTTTCATTACATTTTAACAATAAAGTACAGAAAACAGCAAATTACAAGCACGAAAACTTCTTCATTACAAGTGACCAAGGTACCGCAGTGATTACCCTGATATGCTGTCGTGTGTGATTCGCAAACAGAGAAATTTATAAAACAATTAAGAACTCACCTAAGTAATGACTAACGCGCCGCATAATTTCCGAAACACAACAAACATTCCCGAGAATGGATGGCGCCATATAATTCTCGATATATTCTAAACAAGGGAAACAATTAGTGCTGTACGTTTATCGATTTTCGGCTAGTTTTATCGATATTCTTCTAATCGTGTGAGGCAATTATTTGAATGTCATCTTATCAACGTGGGACTAGTTTTTACAATGGCAAACCCTTTACAATTTAATTAACAACCATATCCAGTTAAATAACATTACAACTACCATATTTTTTTAACCAGTAAACAAGGGCTTGTATCCAGTTTGATCAGGCAGAGGCTGAGGGCAAGCTATACAGCACAATTACTTAGTTAGGGCTTACCTGTTTAAAATTGGTACAGCATATATCATCAATGAAAGATGAACCATCGACCTTATAAAGTAAACAAGATATGACTCATTTGATATTCCAATACTAATCTACACGTTACATACTTTGAACTACCGATTCTTTACATCTACTATCGATACAGTCTCTATTTCACCTCCCTAGCGACCGGCGCACACGCAGGAAATACCGCGTGCGCTCCCTTTGATGTCTTGGCTTGGATGCCGCTGCCCGCTTCATTGCTCTCTGATTTCTAAGAGTACTAATCAAATTCACAGACCAAGCATCCTGCACTTTAGACCTTACAATGGCTAGAGAACATAGCTTGAAAAACGTTCGTACAGAACACATTACATTACTGATTGTGTCAAAAGTGCAACCTACGTCATCGAGAAATTATGAAACAACGCCCCTATAAAGATAGTAAGAGGCACCTTATTTGATATACTAAAATACGTATCCACAATCAACTAACTACCGATTATTCCACGTCCCACTATCGATACTGCAACTATCTACTTCTCACCTCTCTCTTCATATGTGCAAGCGAAGGAAATACCGCACGCGCCACCTTTGATGTCTTGGCCTGGATGCCGCTGCCTGCTGTCAGCACTCTGTCATTACTTGTAGAAAACTACTAATTTTGACATACGAAATACAAGTCTCAAAAATTTATCAAAAACCAAGCGGTCTGCATTAGGTTCGATTTTGCTTCTGAGGAAAGGTAAACCGCATGGATTGCATTCCGTCCATCTTACAGTGGCTAAGGGCATGCTATGTAGGTCAAATAACTAGATTGCCGTTGGCGAATATAGATTATGTGATTGTTGAATCAAAGATATAGCATAATGCTGTCCAGAAACGATGAACCAACGACCTTTGCCAGCAAGGGACCTCAAATTTATATTTTAACTAGCTGACCCGGCAAACGTTGTTTTGCCATAATAAATTATTGTGGACAACGCTTATCACTAAAGGATATGAAAAATAGATGTTGGCCAATTTTCGTACCTACTCAATATACTCACAAAATTTCATAAGAATCAGTCAAGCCGTTTCGGAGGGTAACGAACGGGAACGAACATTGTGACAAGAGAATTATATATCAATACTTATCTACAAACTGCAAACTATCGATTCACTACATCTACATCAGACTATCGATACTACAGCTCATCTCCCTAGTCGCCGGCGCACGCGCAGGAAATACCACGCGCGCTCCCTTTGATGTCTTGGCCTGGATGCCGCTGTTCGCCACGTTACTCTGTGAGTCACAAATCGAAAGTGACACTGAGAATCGAAATGGGATTCCTCGTTGACGTGTCATTTCAAATACGTAGGAAATGGCAAAAAATTTTTTAGCATTTTTGCTGAGTGTTTATAACTGTTTCTTAACAAAAATCTATATATATAAAAGAAAGTGGTGTTAGTTAGTTACACTATATTTATAACTCAAAAACAGATGAACCGATTTGGTTGAAAATTGGTGGAGAGGTAGCTTAGAACCAGGAAACGGACATAGGATACTTTTTATCCCGTTCAACCGCGATTTCGAAAAGAAAGGGATTCCACGCGGACGAAGTCGCGGGGGGCCACTAGTGAAGGTGTAATTAAGAATATTTTTGCGGTAAAAAAATAAAATACGTCCGAGGCAGGTATCGAACCTGCGTCCATTGGAATATGGCCCATGTGCGTAAACCTCCAGACGTTGTAATATATTTATTACGACCGATTGTACTATACCGATTAAATTGTAACCGATTGTAATATAACCGAATATAACCGTAGACCGATTGTAATATATTTACGACGACCATTTGGTGCAGTGGTCTACATGTCGGACTTCTAAAACCAAGGGTCGCGGGTTCGATCCCCGCACAGTACAAGCATATGTGTGCATGTGTGTTTGTACTGGTCTGGGTGTTTTCTATGTATAATATGTATTTATTTACAAAAAAAGTATTAAAGTATGTTTATTTGTTGTCTAGTACCCATAACACAAGCCTCGTAGCTTAACTTGGGACTAGACAATTGGTGTGATTGTTGTGAAATATTTATTTATTATTTATTAATTAATCTATACATATAATAAGACTGTAAAAGATCGATTTCTGTACATTGAAGATTTTTATGAAAAATTGTTACAGGGGGTCTTAATTACCGTAATAGAAGCCAAAACAACAATTTTTAAAAAATTTGTCTGTCTGTCTGTCTGTCTTTCTGTTTGTCCGGGCTAATCTCAGAATCTACTGGACCGATTTTGACGGGACTTTTTTTATTTGACTCAGTATCACCTGGAGAGTAAACTGGGATATAAATAATCACGCCGATGAACTTAGGGGGCAGGCTGGAAATTGAATCTCAGAATCAACTAAACCGATTTTAATGGGACTTTTTTTTATTTGACTCAACATTACTTGGAAGGTAAAGAAGGATAGAAATAATATTACATATGATAAATTCTGCCCCCAAAGGGATAAAATAGGGGTTGCGAATTTGTATGAAGCCCGGTCGCAAAAAACTAACATCCACGCGGACGAAGTCGCGGGCGGCCGCTAGTAATTAATAAATTTTAAAAAATTGGTTGCCTGTAAAGTCGTTATACGCGCGAAAGTTTTACGTGACAACGACTCTGAGTGGTAAAATAATTTTAATGTGAATATTCATTCGTATAACATGAACTGGTGTGTATGCCTATCTCTCTCTCTCTCTCTCGCTCTGTCTCTCTCGCGCGAAACGTGAGCGGAGCAGCGTAACGCAGTTTCTTGAGGTGTCACCCGGCAAACCAATTTATAAGACGTTGTCACGTCAAAATAATAAGGCCTTATGAAATTAGTAACACAATGAATCAGTTATAAGAAATTTGTTTTATTGTTCCGGTCTCTTAAGCTATGATATAAATATTTACACGAAATATATTATGTACAAAGTTATTAAAAGTTTCAACTACTTAACATAAAATTTTATTATAAGGTAATAATATTGAGGTCTAACATGTATTTATCTTCTTATAAATGTTTAAAACACATTTTACATGGATTTGGGAACTGGGTATTAACTAAAGGAGTGGATATGGTAATATTTTATTTAAACACTATTTAAGTAAATACAGTAATTAATCAATATTAACTTTGAAATTTGAAATATTCTATTGTTTAATACTGAGAAAGTGTGGAGACCATTTAGGTAACTATTTACAAATACCTACAACATATCGGCTATAATATAACAATAAGCACACATATACAAATATCAGTCGAACAATTATGTATAAAAATTTGAAGTACCACCTTGAGGCAGCAGATCCCAACAATAAACATATGCATTGCGTTTGCTCTGACTGTTAAGATCATACTAAAAGTAACAAAAAATTTGTAGACTACATATTCCATTTGTTGCATTTCAGGACTCACTTATTCAGGTACGACATAGGTACTAAACATTTTGAATATCGTTACGAAATAATAGGAAAAAAACACATTTCGCATTTCACACAGAGGTAAATCCATTATTTTGTGATGGAGTAAATATTATGCATGTTGTTTTAAAAATCACCTATTCAGGTCTTCACCTGATGTTTCTTACTGAAGATTTAAAAAAATGCTTGAATCAAACAATCAAATTAGCTCAACCGCCATTTAAGGTCTTTTAAGCACCTTATTTATTGTTCATTGTAGGTCTGGTTGACATACAATGCAAGGAATTATATAAAAAACATAGATTAAATCAAAAGTAAAACGTTAGGACACCAATTTCGTTATATTATTCAATTTCATGGAAGCCAATGATATTTAAAATAATAGATATGCTATACGCTCACGAAACAAACAGAAAATCTGTGCCGATCGAGAGCGAGTGCACACATGCGCAATTCTTATTAACCACATGAAAATAAATGGTGTGAAAGGAATGTCATAATTCAAACAGCAAGAACAAAAGAGATAGGTAGTAACTCTCTGTTCGGCTGTTCGGCACAAGTGTAAACTAAACGTCACTTTTTGACCAATTACTGAACTGCATTGCACTTTGACAAAGACTAATAAAAACAACGAAACAGAAGGTACAAACCTTACGTGAACTATCTGCCTTCTATTTCGTTCTAAAAACAGAATTTTACTATTTATTTTTTCATAATGCTATTTATATATTGTTTTATTCACTCGGTATTGTGCGAAGGTTCGGTTTTAAAATAAAACATTATTACAAATACAAAATCATTTATACCAAAAAAACATTTTTTTTTAGTCACTTGTTTTGTTGACAAATAACTTTTTTTCTGTAACTGCTCCTTTTCAAATGTCAATTTACGCACACGTTTTCTAAGTGCCGCCTTTCTGGGTGTTTCTAAAACTTCTTCTATATCTGGTATGCTGAACGTTGTCAAGACTCGACGGTGAGATAAGGGTCTAATTTGCTTCAGATTTCTGAAGGAATATGATTAATATTTAAGTGTTTGTACAAATGTAATTATTGTTTGAATAAGTACGTTGATAACTAGATGTATGTACCTATTAACCTCAATTATAGGATTGCATTTTCTTAAAAGCAATGTTCGACCTTTCTTGGAAGTATATTTATCATTAGCATTAAAATGATCGCTTCATATTCTATTGCTTTTTGAAGGATTCCAGTCTGATTCGTTTCTTTGCCCACTCACAATTGCAATCCAATCTTGGAGTTGAACCTTAGAGGTAGAAAACCTGGAATGGAGAGACAAAAATAAAAAATAAAGTGTTAGTCATAATAATAACATTAATAAAAATAATTTATACTATAATAAACATTAATATGTCCTCTTTTCTTCTATTTACGTAACTAAATTTCGACGACTTTTTAATTAACTACCAATACAATTGCATTCGGTACATAACAATAAATTAACATCACAAAAAGGCTAAAAGAATAAAACACAAGTATGCCGTAGGTATCAAACCAATGACATCGCATCTATAGTTTCTATTTTGTTAATCTTTGACCGAGCACTTGTCGAGGACATTGTGTCCTTGTCGCACTTGTTAAAAAATCGATTTACTTTCTCTTTCACCTCTGTAACCGTATTTTGAAAAGGATTTTACGTAAAAATATTAAAAATGTAATGATTTAAACATTAATCTTGTTTACTTACATGTGATACGAGATCCCCTAACTTTTATTTACTTTCTTATCATAGTTTGTACATCTTCGAAACACACACGATGTCATTTTACTGGATTCACAATCAATAACAGAGACGTCACACTCGTTGTATCGCTTTATCCAGACTGGAGGCAATACGTCCTAATTAGGACGTTTTCGCGTCTTCATTTTACGCGCTACGGTAACATATCTATTATTTTAAATATCATTGCATGGAAGCCTATTAAACTTAGAAAAAGCTGACTAAATTGTCAGTCTTTTGACAGTTGTTTACTGTCAGTTAACATGATAAAGGGAAAGCTGTGCCATACTTTTTAGTTTAATGTTACTGTCTCTCCAGAACTGCCGTTCCATAAATATATTGAACGATAATATATTAAACAGTCTTTTTTTTCGTATCATGGATATACGACGATAGGAAAATCGGCGACAATCAATCCATTATTATTATTTCATCGACAAGATTTAAGTATAACTTAGAATTTATGTTGTAGAGTGATCATAGTGTTGTCAACAGGTGTATTTGGAATGATGTGGGCAGACATCAGATATACACAGTCATAAATAATTATTAAGTTGATTGTGTTAATCTGTATGTGATAAATTTGTATCTATTTGTTCTAAGCAAATCTCATACGGCGGGTATATTATACAGGGCTGTAAGTCTATCGATAAATCCGTTTTCAATATTCTCCCCGTGCAGCGTCCCGTCGCTGCGCACCTCCCTCGCTAGTTCCCGCTCCAAATGCCGAATATCGCCTAAAGACACTGGATTGCTTATAACTGGTCCGCTATAGTCCTTACTTTTTTCTATATGTGTGAAAATTTGCAGCTTACCGTCAGTATTTTCAGTCCGATACACCGGTTTGTCTAAATCACTCAGATTGTTTCTAAACATGTCGCGCTCGTCCGGAATGCGTTCACTGTCTTTGTAAATTTGTTCACTATAATCTTTCACTTGTTCACTGTACATTTCTTTGTACTTGTAGTTCTCTAGGTTTCGGAGTTCGAACACTTCAATGTCGCTGTTTTCGGCTATTTTGAAGGTGTCGTTTTTGGTAACTGTCACGTTGGGCGGGGCGCCCTTTTTGGTGGGCGGGCTCTTCTTGGGGCGGGGTTTCTTGTCGGCTTTGACAGCAGTCGGCAATCTCGTGGTAGTTGACGCAACGGCAACTTTTTTGTAATTTTTCGTGTCGGGTGGCGAGTCCGCCACGGACTCGACGTTTTCGATTTTGATGTCCATCTTTGGCTCCTTCTTGTTGGGCGGTTGTTTTTGCTTGTCTGCCTGTTTGTTTTTGGCCTTCTCTTCAAGACGCGCTCGCGATTTGTCGTGGGTGAGCGTGTGCCGGCGCAGGTCGCCCGCCACGCGGAAGCACTTGTCGCACTCGGTGCATTTGTAGGGCCGGTCACCTGAAAGAAATAGCACGTTAGATGAGAAATATATACTAAAACTGCAGTCACACTTCACTTGTTGCATGTAAGTAAAATACAGTACATATTCTCAAACAAATGGTTTCCTGAATCTTGCTTCTGGCGGAACTCGCTAACATTTGAAATATTGTATCCAAGCAAAAGTCCCAAAGCGTTTGTCGACTTGTCGGACATCATCATCCGCATCAGCCATAAGACCTCCACTGCTGAACAAAAGCCTCTCCAAGGATTCCCAGTGCCAGGTTGAGAAGTGTCTAGCGGCCTGCAATAAGCTTTGTTCTGCGATCTTACTTCGTAGAGCCACGATGAACGAGACAAATAGATAGTGTACCGGTGCCGATATCGTCCTCTTAGGCCTCGACATGTTAACTAGGTTATCAGTGCATCTTACCAATGGACGCCCTACGCTGCATCAGAAGTACGAGTGCAAAGGCTTAAAATACTATGCAAAAGTTAGCAAAGCGCGTGCGCACGTGGCCGAGGCGGTAGGACCACGTGTTAGCAAGGTTAGCTGTTTTTGTGTAGATAGGAGCGTAACTTAATATTTTTGAATCATGGTAGTTGTCATTTTTTCAAAACTATGACAACTAGCACCTTAGTCTACCTGTGATCACAGACGCTGAAAAGGGTCCGAAACGTCAGGTTTTCGATGGATGTTCTGCGCTGCATCAGATGTAAAAAGGCTTGAATAACAATGCAAAAGTTACCAGTGTGTACTTCCGTGCGGTTCAGCGGGATTTCCGCCCGAATTTCTATCATCATCATCATCAGCCTATATACGTCCCACTGCTGGGCACAGGCCTCACCTCAACTATGAGGTGGTGCGAGCCATACTCCACCACGCGGGCTCAATGCGGATTGGTGGAGGGGTGTGTGTAAGGTAAGTGACCAACCTTACTGTCAGATGTTATTAAGCCGCCCGAGGGCCTCCGACCAAGCTTAACGACTAATATCTATCGATATTAACCGGGACCAACAGCTTAACGTGCCTTCCGAAGCACGGAGATGCTTGATATTTCAAGACGTCACTTTTATTGTCAGAATGGTCACCCATTATTTATTTACTATGCAAAGACGAAAATATTTGACCCGGGTCTCTTGCTTGGTGGCCATTGGGAGTGAGGCGTGGTCCCTCACTATGGATCTCATAAGAAGACTTCGGCTCGCCCAGCGAGCGATGAAGAGAGCGAAGCTTGGTATTTCTCTGCGCGATCGAATCGGAAACTAAAGTATACGCAGGACTAAATCGCCTAATATTTCTCGAAAGATTGCTCAGCTGAAGTGGCAGTGGGTGGGTCACAGCGCTCGCAACGATGAACGTTAGGGCGGTGCGGTTCACGAATGGCTCGCGCGCTAGACAACGCTTCGTTAGCAAGCCCTCTAAAAGTTGGACCGACGAACTCGTATTCGGATGCGGGTAGCGCAGGACCGATCGCAGGGGAGGCTAGGTCAAACGGCTAATATGATAATGATGATGATGATGACACTATGCGCAAGTTACCAGTGTGCGTGCGCACGTGGCTGAGGCGGTAGGACGAGGCGCGGAAGCTCTTGCCGCAGTACTCGCACTTGTAGTTGCGCTCGCCCGTGTGTATGCGCCGGTGCAGGTTCAGCGAGTATTTGCGGGCGAACTCCTTGCCGCAGAACTCGCATTTGAAGTGTTTCTGGTGGAAAAATACTAATTGAGGAAAGACATAACACTTAAAAAAATCTTTTCGGCTCCGGTCATCGGGGAGGAATCGAACCCCCGATCTTTGGAAATCCGGTCCAATGCTCTGACCACTGAGCTACCGAGAACCTTAATGGAGTCGTTGAATTTTGTGTCTTAATGTCTTTTCGAAAATTAAAAAAAAATATCGTAGTAAGCGCAAAAATACTTAACAAATAAAATAATACTAATTAAGGCACAGTATAGTCATAATCAGATAGAAATAAAGTAACAAATGCTCAATATGACACACGCACATCTCAACAAGGTGCCGCGGGCATTGGTATCAGTAGGCCTACTACGAAAAACGAAATACGTCAAAACGATACTATTGTTCTTTCGTTGTACAAGCGACCTAACGTCAAGCTACTATTTTTATAACAAGGCCTTTTAATACGCTCTTAGAACCCTGTTGATACGTAAATATGCGTGTTTCATTTCAAGCGTTTATTTTTTGCTTGCTAAGGCAAATATAAGCTACTTTTGAGGTTGAGTCAAAACGAAATTAGTATGCTGTGCTAATTGGTTTTGCTGTCACACTAGACATTACTTAGCGCTGATAGGTATCAATATGCAATGTTATAATATTAATATAATTGCTCATCTTAATAAGATAGCTCACTTTTCAGCCTTTATTGGCGTACTAGCGGACCCCGAAGACGTTGTCTTGCCCGTTGATTTTTTCTCCGTAAAAAACATCCCCGCACTTTAAGGAATATAACTTAAAAAAAAAACAAATTGGTCCAGGCGTTCTTGAGTTATGTACTTATCAAGACATTTTGCGATTCATTTTTATATAATAGATCAGCGTCGACCACAGAACAAGGAGACTGCTTACTGCGTAAGAATACAAGGCGTAAGTGGGCAGGGAGCGAGTACCTAACTACGTTCTCGATGACGCATTTTTTTTGGAGCTTGACAGCAAAGTGTACTCGTAGAAATATTGAAAGTTTGAGTAGGCATCCGGGAGTGACATATTTGTTTAAAAAAATGAAAAATACCCAAAAAAATTTGCACTAATGGGTTTGTGGCTATGCTCTTTTGTAACCGCTATGATTGACCAATCAAAACTCAAGGGTTCCCCAGTAATTCTTGTAACTCTGGTAGGTAGGTAGGAGGCTGTAAAGTGATATAGGATACTTTTTCGCCAAAACATTTCAACCTTATGAAAAATTTAGAAAATCAACTCATAGCTTACCGATAGATGTAGCCACTCGGTTAAGTTTTAAGGGCTGTGTGCAGTTAATTCACATTAACAACGCGACAGAAAGCCGCGGATAAAAGCTAGTAGTAACTAAACGAACATATGTGACTTTGGTTACACTGGTTCTCGTACAAATCAGTCATTATGCTATTTCTTGATCAATCATTAATTCATTGTTCTGTGGCATCTATTTTTAGCCTGACATCAAATTAAAAAAATATATGCATAACTAACACTGTCCACGTATTTTTTATGACTTTGACATTCGATATCTCTCTGACTCCCTCAGTAGTATTAGCAATAGTAATAGTACTCCTGGCCGATTTCGACGACGGCAGCCAATCTCAACAAAGATCAGTCAACTGCGCAGGAGATATGATAGTGCACAAGTGTGGGCGCAATTCACAGGTGCACTCACTGTTCCATCACTCTCAAAGTTCGGTGAGACGGCAATCCGACATAACCGGAGAGAGATCAGTGGGGTGAGCACGAACAACTATCGTAACGTATTCGTAGCGTTTACCTATAGTTATTTTGTCAATTTGTATGGGGAAACTGTCAGTTTCTGACGTTAGGACGACACGAATACGTTACGGTAATGTTCGTGCTTACTCCACAGGCGCAGGGCCAACGGCTTAACGTGCGCACCGAGGCACGGGGATGTAACACCGCCAACTTCCCGACTCGGAGCTGTTTTTGAGAAATTCATGACAGAAAATCCCAGAAACAATTATGGCTCGACCTGGGATTCGAACCCAGGACCTCTCGGATGTAAGGCAGAAACTTTGCCACTACACCAACGAGGCAGTATTAGCACCACATACCTGGTTGGAATGTATGGAGGTCTTGTGGTACTTCAGGTCACTCCATTGGCGGAACTCGCGGCCGCACTCGTCGCACTTGCACGGCCGCGAGTCACTGTGCACTCGTTTGTGGATCTAAATGCGACGAAAATGAAGATTTATAAGACTGCAACTAAACACTATTAGTTTTGTCATTCATTTTAATTTCGAATCATCACATGACTATATATATATATAAAATTCTCGTGTCACAATGTTTGTTCCCATACTCCTCCGAAACGGCTTGACCGATTCTAATGAAATTTTGTGAGCATATTCAGTAGGTGAGGCTGAGAATCGGCTAACATCTATTTTTCATACCCCTTAGTGATAAGGGTTGTCCAAAATAATTTATATGGCAAAACAACGTTTGCCGGGTCAGCTAGTTTTTTTATAAATATACATACAGCAACATCATACACATTGATCTGAATCCATGGCAAGTAGCTTCAGCACTTGTGTTACAGATATCAGAATCAACAGTCGTATTACAAATAAATAAATAAATACATATAACACCCAGACCAGTAATACAGACATATTCATGCACACAAACGTTTGTACAGTGCGGGGATCGAACCCGCGACCTCTTGGTTAATAGTCAACTTCTTGACCATTACACCAAAGTGGTCGTTCTATATAACACGATAGATCATTGTTTGCTTGTTAACGCCTAAGAGTCTAAAACGAAACGCAAAAATAAATATCAAAATGACAGAAATGACGGTACTCGACTATTCAGCAAGCAAGTAAAATAATTTGAAGTTTTTGAGATATCAGGCCATTCATTACCTTCAAAGCCGCGGCAGTGTAGAAGCTCTTGCCACAATCCCGGCAGACCTGCTGCTTTCCGCTGTGCGACAGTATGTGGTACATCAGGCTGTTTCTGTAACAATCCATAGTTAAATATGTTAAGATTGTATGTCAAAGGGAGTTTCAGGAAAGCGGTTATCAGAAATGTTCCCTAGTCCCTGGTCACTATTAGCGCCCTTTTCGTAAAATATTGTTTGCATTTGCTTCCTTGCCAACGCGTTTGCATGCCCGGCCAAGATATTACGAGTGCTAAACTATTCATCTTTAGCCGGAGCCACACATTGGTCAAATAGTTGGCCCGGAACTATATCGCGTTTTATTTTATTTTATTAATATTTGGGAAACATACAGTTATAACATTACATAACAAAATAGGTATTTAAAATAACACATAAACCAATTAAGTTTCCTCAGCTTAAATAATACATAGTGTAAACCATTTTTTTTTAATGGTGTGGTGTGGTGTGATGGTTATGTATGGACTCAGAATGATGTAAGAATTTCTTTCACCATTTATGCAAAAAGGACCACTTTATATTTTTTTTATCATCTGATGCAGTTTCATCAAAACAAAATCAAATCAGATAAGAGCTGCTCCCCAGTTCTTATCTGATTTGATTTTGTTAACTTGTTATAAGTACTTACAGTATGATTAAGGAAACCTTATAATTGGCTATACTAACTATTATTTTTTAAGTATTATGTACAAGTCTGTAACACTGTATGGTTACTTACAATAAATAAAATAAGAAAAATGAAAAATGCACGAATGCAAGTTTAGGGCAGCCTTCTTTCCTTGATCGGCATTGGGCGATAGGGTTTTGGGCCAGCGTGTGGATCCGAGGCAGTGATTTTTTAAAGATGTACTTCAAAACTGCATGCACTCTGATTTCTTCTGTCTGCCACGAAGGATGTTTTGGTTAATGATGCTTTTAAATCTTGGTTGCATTTGGTACTTTTTTATCGTCAGAGAAATGCTGTTACACATATCCACCAGTCGCGGGGGGAGGGGGGTAGCTGGGGGTCATGTGGGACTCCAGGCCTCAGGGAGAGAACCCGCCTACCCACTAAAAGCCTGACGGTGCCCTCCGGTGCCATGTGAGTTGGTGACGTGGCAGGTTCACCGTAGGCCAAGAGGCCACAGGCATTCACCGCAAATGGCTAGACGACACCACCAATCGTTGACATACTTTTTATTATCTGACAAAACGGTCTGTCTCCATAGATTTCGTATGGTAATAAATGATTGTGACGTCACGGTCATGTGTCAAAAATCGGAGTCAATTGACAGAATATTTATTGCGTTTTGTGTGTTTAAAAATTGGTTTCTACAGCTTTTTTGAAATATATTGGTTGTATTAACTTCATAGGGGCTATGTTTTTTAAACACCATGTTCTTGACAATATTTAAGATAGGTTTCATCATCCCAATTCCCCGGACTCGGCCGACTCACTTTGCAGCCAGCCCCTACCGGTTGCTATTGAGCCAACTCAACGCTTTTCGTCTGCCTTTGCAAGTTCGGCAGAGCAGCGTGTAGCGAAAATCTATCTGTGATGGAAGCTCTAGCTGCGAAATACATTAGGTGTGTTTTTGCCTTACTCTTTATCAAACTCAGAAGGAGAACAGAGAAGTTAACCGAGAAGGTTGTCTGGAAGAGATCGCTACAAGCGATAAGACTGCCTAGATTGTACATCTTTCATTGTTGAACTTGTTTGTAATTTTTGTTTTGTGTTGTACAATAAATTGTTTATCTAATGATCTATCTAATTGTTAATCTAATGATCTATCTATCTCAGAAAAATGCTGCGGAGGCTGTCCAAGAACACCGGCGCCAGATCCGACAGGATGTTGTCAAGGAGCGACACTTGGTCCACTCGTGCTCCAGTCACTCACCTGTGCTGGAACACGCGTCCGCACTGCATGCACTCGAACTTCTTCTGCGGCTTGAGCAGCTTCTTCTTGCCGTCGTCCTTGGCGGGCTCCGGGGCCGGCTGCGCGGGCGCCGGCGCCGGCTCCGGCAGCATGCTGTCGGTGAACGACGCTTCGGTGGTTGGGACTGTCGTCTCGAATATCCTTTGGAATTGGACGCTTTCTTCTGCGGACAATTAAAGTGGTTTATTTTGATTCGATTTTATTTACAACAAGCAGGGTATAATCGACACCAAAATTCACAACCATTGAGGCGCTGGCTATCGTATCTAAAAGTAACGGGACGAAAATATACAGAAAACATATTTGTACTGACGTTTGACTTAGATAAGGTCCTCTCCTTATTGGTACTTACCTATTTACAGACGATTGACTGCATGTTTTATTTTCACTGTCTTACTTTTAAGTAGTTCGCGCCTCTCGAAATTGTTATTTAATTATTATTACACCTTCTTTATTTTATTATTAAGTTCTCATGTAAGTGAAATGTAATTATTTATTTTGAGACTAAATATTCTTTAACCCTAAGGTGCCTGGTAAGGAAGCCTGGTAGCTGGCCAGAAGGACTATGTTTGTTTGCTTCAATAACAATTTATTAAGGTAATGTATTTTTAAGAGGTTACCAAACCAAGCTTTGGATTTAGTAATTCAAACTGTTATCTTGTACAGTTTCTTACACCATCTGCAGCCACGTGTCATATTTATGTACGTCACGCTTTTTCACAGACTTGTTAGGCCGGACTAGTTTGAAGCTAAAAAGGAGCAGCAGGTTATAAGTCCTCGTCGGAGGTTGTCATGAACGTAAAGGATTAGCCGGCACCCATGCGACCTCCTAGACAGGGAAGGGATACCGCAGGTTTTTGGTGGGTAGTTTTGTAGGATACTCCTAGTGCACCATACACTGGCCCGACAACACACGGTGTGCGCAGGCGACGCGGCCGCTCTCGCCGACGGCTCGCGCAGTAATCCCCCGCGCGCCGCCACGCCGTAAGCACAAGATAGTAGTTTAGCTATAACTATGGTTATAACCCACTGACCTCTATTTACACTGGACTGGCTGCTGTCACAATATTTTTGTGCTTATTTGAGTGTCGCTATTTTGGCGCTGTAGGCAGATACGAGTGTCCATGGAACTAAAATTAGTGACGTTTTACTCCCTTTTCTGTAGCGAGTTTTACAAAACACATTTCCTCGTGATTATTTAGCTTAACTTTCACTATATGATATGAAATACCACGAAATAAAATTAAAATACTTAAAAACCTCAACGCTGTTGCAATCTTCTACGGTGGCCATTTGCAATAAACGTCAAAATTAGTTCTCGGGACACTCGCAGTGGCGCTTCAAATTAGCACACAAAATTAACTGTCATTTGTATGGAACAGCCTGTCCAGTGTGTAGTAATAGAAGTCAGTGTTATAACCTGATACAAACACTACAAGTCCCCTCTCCGGATTTTCCCCGGAGCGGAGTCCCACACACGGTAAGAAAAAAGGTAATAACTCCTCACCTTTCAAATGCTGGTCGTCGTGGTGGGTGTCCCGGGGCGGGTGCGGGTGCGGGTGCGGGTGCGGGTGCGGGGGCGGGGGGTGCGGGGGCGGCGGCTGCGGGCACACGGGGCAGTAGGCGCCGGCGCAGGGCGGCGCGGGCGGGGGGCTGCCCGACTCGCCGTTGCGGATGTACCTGCGGTTAGAAATAAGTTTTTAGACGGTTTTATGAACAGTTGTTTGTTGTTAGTTTTGGGATGAAAAGTGCTTTGGTCGGCGGGTTTGGTCTAGACTGACCGGACTCTCGTGCGGCAGTAGCGTGTGCTCGCTGCCGTCTTCCACCGCCATGTGGATACCCTCCATCGGGTCCTTGGGCCGCTACATCTTACAAGTGACATGGACTGACCAGTGGCGGATGTGGTCCTGGTGCACGTGGCCGTTCTCGACGGTGAGGTGCGGCAGCAGCGTGTGCTCGTAGTGCTCGCCGCCGTCTTCCACCGCCACGTGGATGCCCTCCATCAGGTCTTCGGGCTCGCTGAACTCGCTTATGTCTTCCAGCTGTAACAATAATAATACCCAAACTGAAAGGGTTACTAAGCTATAAGTGCAATTGTCTAGCATAAGACCAGCTAAATGTATGTATGTAACACTTAGTTGGCAAATAAAAGAATATGAATATGAACTATTTAAACTTTCCGATATGAGGCCTCGTAAGACCGGCCCCACACGTTGGGCGAACATTTGGCCCGAAAACTAACGCTATTGGCCATTAGATTTAAAAAGCAACAAAGTACGAATCAACGTCGAAGCCAAAGATTTTCCTAGGTCCACTCATTGGGTGATAGATTCCGGCCAACTTTTCGGTCATGTCTGGATCTAGGGTAAAAGTAGCGATACGACTTAGCTGGCAAATGCCCGAAGAGGGCAATTATAGATATTAACATGGCAATGTAAACTTAAATTAAGGTTAATAAATGAGCTGAAAGTATGAATTAATAACACAACAACGTCATTGTCAAAAGAGCGGTTCTCCCTAACACAGACGATGTTTTGCCTAAAAGGGAGTTCCCACAACAATTATTGTATTAGACTAAGTTACTGAAAAAAAATATTTTGTATTTTTTATTGTATTTTGTATTTGTATGTTCAAACGTATTTCATTTTCCCAACGTTTACTTACTACAAGTGACGAGAACTATGTAACGTTAGTATTGAGATTGCAATCCAGCAGCATTTTTCCCTAACGGGATCATTTTTCGATTTGGGGGAATCCAACGCAACTTACTTCAAAAAGATTTACTAGAAATCAGCTGGAATCCATCGCTCACTAAGCAAAATATAAAATTTGAAACGTTTGCGGATCAGCACCGGTAGGAAAAGTGACTGATTCAGCTGGATTGCTGGATGCTAGATTCAGCAATTGGCATCCTTAGTCATTATGAATATGACGTTGCCATGAACCGCATGCGAAAGCTATCCTTTTTCAAATTTATGTAAATACAACGCAATAGGCATGATGACACTTATCGTAAATATTTCCAAGACCATGGTGCTTTAAAAACATAACCGCTATGAAGCTAGTAAAACCTGTTTCCAAAAGCTGTAGACCAATTTTTATTTACATAGAATTCAATAAATATTCAGTCAATTGACTTCGATTTCTGATACTAAATTACGACGTCAAATTATAGTAATCCTTTATGTCAACGATTGTGGTGTCATCTAGCCTATAAAATTAGCAACACGAATTAACCTAGACGTTGCGGACACACATTGGCAAGGCTGTTCATATTGATTTTATTTGTGTGTAATGTATTTTGCTAGGTTGCCATTTGTTATGTCCGTTTCTTTCTTGATTTTCATTATTACCATAGAAATCACTGTAGTGTGCGTGTTTGTGATGTAATATTCCTGCTGGCTGATTTCCACCACGGCGACCAATCTAAACAGAGATCCGCCAACTACGCAGGAGATATTATAGTGCACAAGTGTGAGCGCAATACACAGGTGCACTCTCTGTTCCATCACACTCAAAGTTCGGCGAGACGGCAATCCGACATGACCGGAGAGATCAGGCGCAGGATCAACGACTTAACGTGCGTAACGAGGCACGGGGATGTAACACCGCCAACTTCCCGACTCCGAGCTGTTTGTTTATTGTTTGTGATGAACGGTGGTAGCATATCACGGTTAACTTATACACTTGTAATACTGCCTCATGATAAGATTTTGCCTCATGCACCGGCAACTGTACATTGTTTAATAAACTCATTTGTTTAATTCTTTCTCTCAATTTATAAGGAAACCATTATTTTTCACGTCCACGAATGTACTTTTACTAGTGCTAAATAGTACTTCTACAAAATTACCTTAGTATTATGCGCCTCTCGGATATGCGCCTCGCATTGCTTCAGCTTCCGGAAGGACTTGTTGCACTTGACACAGCTGAACAGCTCCAACTTATCCAGGGTCTCGTACAGGTCGGTCTTCTCCGCTTCTGTGGTGGGTACCGTTGGCTCCTGAGAAAAATTACTCTATTACAGTTTTATAACCAATTTGATTTCCTTTTTTAATTAAGCGTCACCTAAAACGCTGTGACCTGGAACCTTCCACGTGGGAAGAAATGGCAGCAGACCGGCCAGCGTAGAGGCAAGCCGTGACAAAAAAGGTGTTTGAGTTTGAAAGGAATCACAGAAAACAGCTCGATGCCAAGCGAGATGAGCGGGCCTTCAGCCCGACCACCTGCGGCCATAAACTATAATTATGTCGGAGGAGTGTTGACTTGTAGTGAATGCGACCGCACATTTACTGCAAAAATCGGTTACGTCAGCCATGTGAGAGCACACCAACGAAGCTCTTAGTAAGTTGGATCCTAGTCGCTGTGGCCGAATACGGTCAAGATCATATATATAAACAATTTGTATTTTTTTACTTGATGCTACGTAGAAACCGTTTGTGTCTATGGCAGAAGCAAGCATTGAACAAGGAAACTACTTCCTGCGTAAGAATAGAAGGTGTGAGTGGGTGGGGCGCGAGTAATTATAACTGCGCTCTCGAAGACACACTTGATGGACAAGTGTGCGTTTAGAGCGTGACAGAAAAGGATATAAATATTGACAGTTTGTGACGGCAACATACCGGTGACATATTTTTCAAAAAATGATTCAAAACCGGTATATTTATATTATATATGTATGTTGGCAGACTCGTGCAATATTTTTCCAACTCACCTTGTCCATGCTGGGCATAGAGTAGTGTAGCTTGGTGTTGGGGTAGAGCGGCTTGTCCAGCGGTGGGTACGTGGGCTTGGGCGCCGCACTCTCTAAAGATTGCGAAAGCTCCATAATGGAATCGGGCAGGGAGGACACATTCACATTGTCCACGATGCAGGTGTTCGTCATCTGGGGGAGAAGAAAATGGTTTGAATTGGTATGATGACACCTATATTAAATATTTTAATTTCATGGTTCAAAAACATAGCTCTTATGAAGTGAATACAACCAATATATTTCCAAAAAGTTGTAGAAACCATTTTTAAACACACAAAAATCAATAAATATTCAGACAATTGACTCTGATATCTGATACAAGATCGTGACGTCACATTCATGTATTCCGTATGATAATAAAAAGTATGTCAACTATTGGTGGTGTCATCTAGCCTATTCACACATCTGGAAATCACTTTGAAGGCAGTGTTACTGTTGTTAAAAAAACTATGGATTTGTAGTGGATTTGGATTTGTATGTATCTGATAGGTTTTAATATCTTGCCTTATCTTATCTCATGTTGACTGTAAATCGCAGAACCGTGTAGAAAAAATGTTAAATGCTCAAAATAGCACACTAGTGTACCCTATAGTTTATGAATATTGTATACTCTGTTCCATTTGTCTGTACTGTGTTTATGGTTTAGAAAATAAAAACTCATTCCGTTGTTTTCAGCCGAACTGAGCACGTTTGTTTAATTTAGAAAAACCTAAATTATATTAGAAAAAAGGCGAATTCTGACGGTTGTTATTCCACATTACACGTTAGAACTAATCGCTAACGAATTCAAAAATATAAATGAATAAAAATCAGTTGATGGAGTCAGGCGTTACTTTGCGGAAATCCATGACTAAAGCTGAAAAAGAGGATTATTTTGCTCGTAGTCTGTCGAAGCGTCAACATCTCCTGAGGATGTCACGTGTAGTGGCGAAACGCGTCGAGTGTTTTGTTGGTGTCAGTGTTGTGATTCCAGGATTCCAGGTGCATCTTGTGTGTTACGTTGTGAGTTATAGGTACATATTGTAAGTCCTGCGACTTCCAGTTCTAGCTTTTCAGGTGATTACAATTGGATGTATTTTGGTTCCTGCGCTGGCGTCGTTTAGTGGAAATTTAAAGCAAAATAATCCTTTTTTTGAGCCATAGTATTATTTTACCTTGTCTATGCCGAGATCCTGCACGGGGTTCTCGATGATGATGGTGTGCGGCTCGTAGTGCTGCTTGAGGTGGTGGTAGAACTTCAGCTGCTCGTCGCCGTAGAAATCTCCGCAGATTTGGCAGATGAAGATCGGGCGGACCTGACCAATAAACAATGCTCATAAAAAACGATAAATTATTATAGACAGAAAACTAGACACGTGTCTAATTTTAGACTTTTAAAATAGGCATGATCACACCTATCTTAAAGATTTTCAAGACCATGGCGTTTCAAAAACATAGCCCCTATGAAGTAAATACAAACAGTTCATTTCCAAAAAGCTGTAGAAACCAATTTTTAAACACACAAAATTTAATAAATATTAGGTCAATTGACTTCGATTTCTGACACACAACCGTAACGTCACGATTTTGTATTCCCGTACAAAATCTATGGAGGCAGACCGTTTCGACAGATAATAAAGAGTATGTCAACGATTGGTGGTGTCATCTAGCCTATTGTAAGCTGTATACCCAAATCGGTCCTACTACAGATTCGGTTTATTTTTAACACCCGCTTTATGGTTGACCCCTATGGCTGTTTGTATTGTTGTGTTGTGTGTGCCTGTCTGTGACATCGTAGTTCCCGGACGGGTTTTTTGAACTGGTCAAAATACGTCCGGTCGTTGTAGCTCACCAAGAGTTTTCGTGGCTCACGTCGAGGCCATTTTGAATTTTAGTTTCGTTTGTTTGGAAAAGAAACAGCCATTCACAGCTCTCAGTCACTGTCCTACTCTCTAAGCCGTAGTCTGTAGTTTCGAATGCAGCCATCATGTCACTCTTACAAGCTAATCTGTAGGAGTAAAGGGGACGAGTAAGCCAAATCGTTCGCTAATAACGCTATTGTTAAATGAAGAAAACATCTATCTCAATGTAGCATTGCTTTTCGGGACGAACTTCGTAGTGGCGTAAGTACCGGTTTCAAGGTGCCGCCATCAATGAGGTCTGGGGTTCGATCCTCAGACGGTGACAATGTTGGAAACCAATAATCAATGTTATCCAAGGTCTGGGTGTTTGTGGTTCTTTCATTGTTTTTGATTGCAATCACAGATTAATAATATGTAGCAAGCTACAGATACGACACTCAAGTTTTTGCTTAGTTTACTCTTGGTCCAGTTATGGCGCTGCGATCGAAAATTTGACAGCAGCGCTCTAGTGTCGGCAGGTATCGATATTTGTTATCGACATTAGGGATGTCCGACTTCTTATCGATAAAAATCTATAGGCACCGGATGGGGCCAGTAACTTGTCATTATGGAATATTTTTTATTACAAATAAAACAAATCAATAACTTATCAGTTTCATTTATTTAAAACTTTTTGAAGTGAAAACTTCTTTAGCGGCGTTGAGCACTTTTGTGGCATGGGTAGAAACTGTGAAACTCGCGTCAGGTCACGTGATGCTGATCGAAAAACCGTAAGACGGTTGTTAAGTTTTCACTTCTGCCGGCACTCCCGGAGTGCAACCCGTGTTAGTTTTTTTTTCTTAACCTAAAACTCTTATATTTAAGTAGAGCTAGCTTCTGGGGTTCTTTCATTTTCTGAACAACTTTCTCTTCTATGCTTCCTTTAAAAAAATTATTGATAATATTGCACCAGCTTTTGTCTCCATTGTACTACTTTCATTTCCAGTAGAGTGAAGACCTATAAAAAAAAACCTGATTATGCATAATCCCCTATACTACATGTTCGAGTTATTTTTAATATAATATAATCAATGCTTATGTGCATATCATTATAAATTAATTTCTATAAGTATTTACTTTTTCGCGAATGGGCAAACAAAAATGAACCAAATTTTGCAACAAGATAGATAGATAGATATACTTTATTGCACAAATAATGTTACAAATTGACAAATAACGTTTTTTTTAAAATACAATTCAGGCAGTCTTCTTCCAGACAACCTTCGGGTAGAGGAAACAACAGTTTTGTAAAATGGATAAAACGGTGCAAGAGTAAAAAAATTGTAATTATAATAATTATTATTATAAATACAATAGAATTAAATAATAATAATAGACTGAATGAATATTACAGCATCATATACTCATACATACAATAAATACATCAATACATATACATAATACATATGCAGTCATCTACATATATTAGATGATTGCAGATCGAGCATATAGTGTCAGAGGGAGAGAAAATGAGCTTTCACCCTAGCCTTAAGGATGGTAAGGGACTGGGACTCTCTAATGAAAAGCGGTTAGGAATTCCACAGGCGAATTGATTGGACAGTAAAGGAATTAGAGTAATATTGGGAGGAATGAGAAGGAAATGATAGGTACAACAATAATAAACAGTTTAAAATTACTACATTTAAATCAAATTTATAGCTTCATTTGAAGTAACATACTGTAAAGTTTCACATAAACTTACTGAGTGCATTGGTGTAAAAATTAGATTACTATGAATCATATCTAATCTTTACTTTATTAGGTACACTAACAACTTATCTTTTAACATACATTAGATATTGCAAAATAAAAGGGGAGGGAAGAAACACAGTATTGGTCTGACAGCTTAAAATAGGTTGATTAGGTCGCGGTGCTCCTTTATTGAGCATTAGCAAGTATTGCAGTGACAATAATCGAGATGATTACATGCCACAAATCCAGTTTATAATCTAACATTACAAATCCATGATACAAGTGTGGGAGCACCTTTATCTTCTCCTGAGTGGTTAAGTAAACAGTATGTGCTGTATTTATAATTACATGAAAAACTCACCTGCATTACATCCAGAGAGAGGTTCGCCATGCGCAATTTCAACATCAGTAAAAAGGCAAGGATATGAATGACGAATCCTTTTGCCTTTTCCATCAAATTGATGTTTGTCGAAATGTTTTTCACAAACGCGTTTCTTGCGTAATGTGTCTTTTGAGAGGCCGATGAGGGAAGCAATATGAGGCACAAGGAAGGACATCCATTAACTTCGCAAAGAATCGTTCGTAGGGAAATAAAAAAGCCGGTGTGTAGCACTAGTTGAATTACAACCACTAACACAGCACTTAAATGAGCCCATGACGATAAGTGATAGCACAATCGCACTGTACAAAATTTTAACGTGCAACGTGTTTTAGATTTGGATCTCAACTCAAGCGTAAACGCGAGAAAATACACAAATTCTTCATCCACAACTGCAAACGGTACCTACAACATTCGAAAAATGACAGGCAACAAAGTCCAATGGCGGCTTTGACATAAAAACCAAAATGGCGAAAATATTATATCAGCGACTCTAGCGCCAAAACTAGCCCTCTGGAACTAAGAGTGTCATAGGCCTGATTGCAATAACACAGTGCTGTGATGTTGTCTACGTTAATTTATTGAATTACAAGCGGACCCGGCAGACGGACGACGTCCACCAGCTGTTTTCGCTTTTCTTAATGCAGATTGTATATCATTACTCACCTCGTGCGTGATGTGGTGCGTGTCCGGCAAACGCTGCTGATGCTGCACGCCGGCGCAACTTATCCGGCAGGATGCTTTCCTGCTGCAACTCGTCCGAGCAGTTAGTCACTACCAACTGTCCGACAATGCAGATTGTATATCTGTACTTACCTCGTGCGTGATGTGGTGCGTGTCCGGCAAGTGCTGCTGATGCTGCACGCCGGCCACGAAGTTGTCCGGCAGGATCTCTTCCTGCTGCACCTCGTCTGAGCAGTTTATCACTACCAACTGTTATCAAATGCAGAATTTCATTAGGTGTTGCCCGAAAAATTCTCAATCGGCATGACGGCGCTTTGGATAGTGCCGCCTGGTTTTATTTTCTAATTAAGACGCTATAGCACCGATAGTATAACGTAATTGGCGGACTTGATGCAAGGGGTATTCTCCAGTCAACCACGTGGGAATGTACACTTGCGAGCAAATAAAATCAACCCATCATGTATGCTTGGTTAAAATCACGATAACTACACATTAAGATGTTTAAAAGTAGTAAAATTGGAACGTGTAATAGTGCTCCTTGTGAGTCTATTTAGAAAAATACAATTTTATTGATTTATAAGATGTTACTTTTAGAATTCCAGAATTAGGCTTACTTAACTTTCATTCTCTCCCTGTTGTTTGTCATGCATACACCCAAGCTAGTTTTACGAAAATATAATTCTTAAATTGTTGGGCTTACTGTATATTAAATCACAGCTATTACAGATACGGGACTTTGTTCACTGTTCTGATTTACTTATCTACATTTAGACTTCAAACCACTGACCTGCTGCTGCGGCGTACTGCTTCCATTGTTCCTCTTCAGCTTCCTTGATATGCGTTTCTTGTGCGGCAAGCTCTTTTTGTTCTGCTTATTCTGAGCTGGCGATGCGCTCGCGCCGAGTTCCAGCACCGGCCCGTCGGAGTCGGTTAGCATTTGCGCGTCATCCTAGGGAACGGAGTTAGAGTTAAAGTAAAGTTCCTTCAAGCACATTTCGACCACGGCAGCAAATCTCAACATACGAGTAGATCAGCCAACTACGCAGGAGATATTGTGCACAAATGTGAGCGCGATACACAGATGCATTCTCGGTTCTTTCACTCTCAAAGTTTGGTGAGACGGCAATCGGACATGACCGGCGTGAAATCACGCGCAGGATTAACGGCTTAGCGTTCTTTCCTAAGCTCGGGGGTTTCACCGACAACTTCCCGACTCCAATTTGTTCGTGATAGAAAATCTCAGAAACAATATAAGGTTCGACCTGGGATCTGAACCCAGGATCTCTCGGATGTGATGCAGAAAATTCGCCATTACACCAACGAGGCAGTGAAGTACGACGAGTAAGAGATACTATAGATTAGACACATAAACTTTCCTCAAGTTTGGAAAAGCTATGAAGGTGCTCCCTCGCTGGGAGCATTCGCGTGTTTTGTCACTGTTCATCATCAGCCTGAATACGTCCCACTGTTGGGCACAGGCCTCACCTCAACTATGAGGTGGTGCGAGCCATACTCCACTGTTACTCAAGAGATATTTTGAACTCAAGCAAAAAGTAAACAGGTGGAATAACTGCTGTTAGTTTGCATCGCGTTTATTTATAGGGCGGAGGGGTATTGCTGAAATTTTCCACTTCGGAAATGTTAAATTAGTTTACAACTAACCTTACATTTTCAACGACCTTTTGTGTAAAATTTTGATAAACCAGTGTTAGACAATGTTTATTTGGTGATGTTGAAATTATGAAGTACAGTAACCTACCCTACCTCTTTAGGGAGTTACTCGGTAGGGAGGGATAATATTCATTCACTATTATGGATGTCTAAATTTTTTAGTTTTGTTTACTTACTAGCAATACATTTATTTTTTGCGAATTTAAGTGATTAGGTACTCAAAATGGGGTGGAGGGCTGATAACCTGAGATACAGGAATCATCCTAGTTCAGGTTTCAGCCCACCATAATTTACTTAGGATATACGTACCAGTGTATGTTTTTGTACCATATATTTTTGGTGAGAAATAAATGTTTACTATTACTATTATATTAAGGTGTCAATATAAAGTACTTCTATTTAGAACTCTTTTTTGACCATTCTTGGCTTAATTTAGCAGTATCTTATTTATAATAATTTCAGGTTAATCAAAATAAATAACTTACTTTTAAAATAGTCTTAGTCTTATTATTGAACCAGTCAGCTTCTTGATTGCGCATTTTCATTTCTTGCAGCGGCGGGAGGGGCGGCAGCGATGGCACCTCAACCACTATGTCATCTTGCTGGTCCTAAAATATCATCCAGTTAATACACTGAAGTTTAAGTCATACATGGGAACAATTTATAAGTGCTTATAAATGAGGGGTCTATATTCGGTTGCATAATTCAAAGAGGCATATGTTCAGGTAGCATACCGTTTTTTGGCATTTCGTTTGTTTTGCATAACGCTCATTAAAAGTAAATCAAAAGGCATATGGTCACGGTAATATTATAGTGATATGGTGTTGTTCTTTTATTATGATGTATCGGCATAAAATGATTAGGTATGCAAATATGTTTATGCATTAATGTAAAAATAACCACAACAATCTTAAAGCTAATTAATTAAAGTTCATAATATGATTGATGGTGTATGGTCATTGCTTTCGTGAATAGTCACCATACTAATCGAATCTTACCTAGTCTTTTCCGTAAGGTGTTTATGGTGTGTATTTAGCCTGTAACAACCTATGAGTGCGTGTAACGCGGCGGTCCGCGCGTGTGCGCTTCCGCCGCGCAGTAATAAACGAGGTCTAAAGCCAAACGGTCGTTTCATTGCTACGCGGAAACTGAGAACCTATCTTCCAAATAGAACAGTTTATCATAGTCTAGTAGGCATATGGCGCTTGGAGGCTGCTGCCGCGGCACGCTTCCTACAGTAACTCACCTTTGCGCTCGTTTGTGGTCACCATACTAACCTAACCTAGTATCTAATACAAAAGTTGCTCTACAATCAAGGTCTACTTTATACAGGGTGTAAAAAAAACCTTAACGAAGCCGTCAACCACGCGTTCAGTACATCAAACCAAATCGTATGAAAAATAAATTTTGGCTGGCGGTTCGGTTCAAGTGTGCGCTGTTCATTGCGGAGTGTGCCATTTAGAGGCTTTTTATGAAAGAACTAGTGAAAATTTGTATCATGTTTCTTTGGAAAAAAGTTAAGTTATAATGGACAGAAGTCATTTCTGTAAAAATCATCAAATTTTTTTCAAACTTTAACCATCAATATCTCAGTAACCGTTAACTTCCCAGGTATGGTGTAAAGGAAAAAAATGATCGTAACAATTGGTAGAATATGTGGTATTCGGCTTCGTTAAGGTTTTACACCCTGTATATGGCGCTCCCTGCAGTCACTCGCCTTCGCGCTCGTTTGAGGTTACCATACTAAAAAGTACCTATATGTATATGATAAACACCAACGTAATCTGAATCAAACTTTTAATTTAATTATGACTAAAGGTTACGGCTACTTCTCTTCTCGTGTATGCTAATTTATATTAAGCATGCTTATGCATTATGCGTTTTGAACGATATGCTTATTAACCATATAGTTCAATAAGTTCGTATAAGCATTGCTTATCCTATGTTATTGCGAAAAAACGGTATACTACAACTGTTATGCCAAACAACTCTCTGCCAATAAAAAATATGCGACCGAAAATGTGATATTTTATGTTTTACTCACCAGACTTTGACCATTAAACAGTCTCATAGGAGCATCCAACATCACTGATGTGTCTACATCTCGACCAGATTGCACCTGTTAACATTAAGCATGGGTAAAAAAACCTTTTTTTTAAATTTTATTCTATAAAGGAATTCCTAGTCTCGTTCACCTCATAAATAAAGTTTTACATAATAAGTAAGTTACTTATTGGACATTTTATATTTTATTTAATTTGACTTTATTATTTTGTGAATGCTGTATTATGTTAATTGTTTTTTGTTACAGACATTTAACATTCATTAATTCTGACATGTATTTCTTTCTTCTTTTTTCACTACATTTGTATGCCGACAAGGCTGATCACAGCACACTCTTTATTACCTGTATTTATACATTAACATCTATTCACCTGTGTATCACAAATAAATAATTTGAATTTGTGGCTTGTTTACGTAGGAACGCGCAGACGCATGCTCGCTACTAAGACCGTGATTTTAGTACTTTAACACTCAGATATCACTTCATATGTTTGACATTTCGTTACAGCGCCCGCGAGTGTACGTTAACAAGCACTTAATCTTTTGGCGAGACTGGCTTCTCTTTGTTGGTGTAAGTTTGCGATTTCATTCATTGTTGCCGGTCTGTCATCCAGAAATTATAATCACTACACGTAAAAACATGAGCACGTAGATATGAAATCATAGAACTGTGTTAGTACCCGGTGCACGAGACTTGTGCTCTATAAATTATGCTAGAATCATAAGCATGTCTTGATATCCTTCAGAGGAAGCCATTGTTTAACATACTTCAACGCTGATCCTTCCCTTTCCAGTGCATAACACACAGATATACACACAGCACGACAGCAAAGACCATTTTGTTGTAATGTTCAAGAAGTTGACTATTAACCAAATGGTCGCGGGTTCGATTCCCGCACTGTACAGACATGTGTGCATGGACATGTCTGTTTGTACTGGTCTGGATGTTATATGTATTTATTTAAGTTTTTTGAAATACCACTGTTGATTCTGATATCTGTAACACAAGTGCTTTAACTACTTACCACGGAGTCAGATCAATGTATGTGATGTTGTTGTATATGTATTTATTTATTTTAAAAAGAACACACACACAAACACAGACAGACGACTGCCTGTCTCAAAGACTCCTAAGCGTTGGGACACGCACATGTTATGCAAAACTGTCGCGTAGATTTTCAAGTCGTCAAAAAGGTTTGGTTATAATTTCGAATTGTCACATTGTATCATTTTAAGCAATCTTAGAGCTACCTTCAAAATGCACTCTTCATAAAAAACGAAACAAAAAAACTGACCGTGGCATGCTTGTGGTGCGGCGGCGGGTGGTGTAGGTGCGCCACTAGCGCCGCCAGCCGCGTGTCCGTGTCCAGCAGCTCCTCGCTCCATTGTCCTTCGGGCACTGGCTCACCCACTGCCACTTGCCTGCACATAAGAAAGTTTGTTTTTAATACTTAAGTTTATTTTTATTTAAGTTTATTTGTAATACCACTGTTGATTCTGATATCTGTAACACAAGTGGTGAATCTACTTACCACGGAGTCAGATCAATGTATGTGATGTTGTTGTATATTTAAAAAAATACTGAGATACATGAGATTTTGTATGACACAAATCAGAGAACAAAATTCTTGGTTAAAAGAACTTTCAATTTGACTGATTGGATAATTTACAAAATAGCTATCACATAAAATATAACTTTATGATAATAATTTAGTAGCCTCCTCTATTATGAATTCAGTGGCCCTTTGAAAAACTTAGTTCCTATTCCATACCATTTATATCTTTAGCTTCTTTGGCCTATGTAAGTGTAGTCACTTGCCTTTTGGCAGTCAAGTAAGATTGATTTACACAATTTTTGGAAGCCAAACATCGGCAAGCCTGTCAATCACACAATACAATAGATATTCAATTGTCACAGGAACAGGACCCATAAACTATTCAGCCCCATCAGGTTAAATCCAGCTTCCATTGTTATGGGATAGTGTTCTATCTCAGTGATTTTTGGAATTCAAGGATAAATACTTGTAACACAAATGCTTTAGCAACTTACCACGGAGTCAGATCAATGTATGTGATGTTGTTTTATATTTATTTATTTAAAAAGTAAAAAAAGACAAATAGGTCTTTCAACCACACGAGAGTTAAATATTATATGTATATAACAACTTATCTGACACCTACCCAATAAAAAAATAAATAATAACACAAATATTACCTGCACAAATGAGATGGGAAGCTCTGCTGGTGCATCACAGTCACAACCCTGCCTCCACCATCATCTTGGACACTCAGAGGCAAGCCGTTGGTGTCTACATGAACCTGCTGCTGGAAAAAAAATCGGCTGTCTGTAAAGTTGGTTTACTGATGATAGTTGAATGTGACGTCACGTTGCCTCTTTGTCGCTTGTTCCGCACTCTCACTTTCACATTGAATGGAATGCCTCAGAGCGAGGTAACGCCGCATGTGTCATGTTTTTTGGTGCAGGCTTCATCTAATTATAAGACTTTGAACAGGACCAGGGCTAAAGTTTCCATACTGGACTACCACTTTGAGCAACAAAAATTTTTTGCTAAAATACTGTTAGTAGTACAGTGCAGTTTTTGAGAAAAAAATTAGTAAAAATTCTTATTTTCTATAGAAAAGTGACATTTAGGTTTGGGTTTTTTAATGTCCTGAAAATGTGACAGGACAGAAATAGGTGGCTTTAGCAAACACTAAATAGGTTAGGGTTTTTATTAGTTAGGTTGATAGGGTCCCCCTCCCTCCTCACCCTTCTTCCCTCCGCCTACTACCTACTAATATAATGGTCCAGTATGAAAACTTATACCTGGACCAGTTTGAATCCTGATTTATGCAAGCTACAAGCATCAGCAATTTTTTGTGAACATTTTTTTTTTCAGGAATACAACTTTATAAAAAATTTATCACTTCCATTTTTTCCACTGCCACTCTTTGTTCACACCTGTGAAGCATCCAGTGGCAAACACTATCAATTTAATGGTGACACTGAAAAACTTATTTAAATTAATATAAAAATTATTAAACCACTTCACGCATCATCTATTCTCGTGGAATCGCAATGAAACTAGCATAAATACAAGTTACTTACGTCGCTTGTTTGGTGTGATGTTATGTAGTGAGTAACAGTCTCATCCATTTTGCCATCGAGCAAATGGGAACTCACGTTTCTCATGATGATAAATTAAAGACAACTTTTGTGTTTATTCCATCTTTTGTGAAGTCGACTTGGTTAGGTTGACAGCTGCTGTTCTCAAGGTCACCATTTATTTATATTCAATTTGAAGTATTCTATAGTTTACAATCCGCAACTGAGATACCTAAACATATAAATTAATTTATCGTACTAATAATTATCATTATGTCGATTTGGTAGAAATTGAATTTAGTCAGCTCACCGCAAATATGTAAAATTACAAAAAAAATAGCTCTAGAATAGAAAATGACACTTGTCACACTTTACTTGACACATTTTTTTCTATAAGTTTGAATTAGGGATGTCAGAGTTTAATAGATACTAAACACTAATCGATTATTCTAAAAAAATATTTTTTAATTTCACAATCACACATGTTTGTGTATTATTAATTAGATTAAAATAAACATTTATTAGGTACATATGAAACAATACAATATGAATCTTAAATATGTGTACATATTGAAATGTGTAAATGTATTAACAAAAACCTATGAAGTCTATCCGCTTTTGTTTTTATTGCCAGTCAAATTTTTACTGTCCAGTCAAAGTAAAGTACTGTAACACCAATTGCGTCATATCTCAGTTGATTTGCGCTTAATTTATGTTCTGTTTTCATCAACTTAAATCTTATTTCAAATTAAAAAAAATTGATAAAATACAAAATTGGTTGCCTGTAAAGTCGGTATACGGGCGAAAGTTTTACGTGACAACGACTTTGAGTGGTAAAATAATTTTAATGTGAATATTCATTCGTATAACATGAACCGGTGTGTATGCCTATCTCTCTCACTCTCTCTCTCTCGCTCTGTCTCTCTCGCTCTTAGGCGGGTTAACTGTGCTCGAGTGGAAGGGACGCGTGCCTTTCACTTTTTATGTCTGTCTCACTCGCTCTTAGGCGGGCTAACCATGCCCGAGTCGACGGGACGCGTGCCTCTCACTCGCTCTCATTGTGAGCGCGGAACGTGAGCGGAGCGTAACGCAGTTTCTTGAAGTGTCACCCGGCAAACCAATTTATAAGACGTTGTCACGTCAATAAAATAAATAAGTTAAAAGCCAGAAATTTTCAGCAAAAAGTAGATTTTTTTTGAGAATTGCACATTTTAACATTAAAATGCCCTGTGGTAAATTAAAAAATTGATTAACCATTTTTTTATTTACCATTATTCATCAGGCAAATTGTCTCACTATTAGCGATTACACTTTTTTTTTTAATTTATTTACTATATAAAAGACAACAAATACAACAATAAGAACATAATGATAGCAACTAAAACCACTAAGGTTTGTATTTGTGCTATCGGAGCTTACAATTTAAAAATAGTACAATAAATTACTCTGAAGCGAAACTACCTACTACTTATCTTTCTATTACATATTTAAACAATAGGTACAATTTAATACAATATTAACACCAAAAAATTGTTTAAAGCTGCAAAGTTCCGAGAATATATTCTTTGAACTTAATTTTAATATTTTTCTGCGTGACATCCACTAGCTTAGTAGGAGGAATGTTATTGATAAGTCCAGGTATGAGGCATCCAGTTGTTTTTGTTATAACCTAGTTACCACCACGCGCCACCATGAAATAATTCCTCGAATTAGCTGAACAAAAAAAAAACAAATAATGTCAAAATCGTGAAAATAGACTTATGTAAATTGTAATGAAAAACCATCAGATCCCGCATTTATATGGTTTGTATTGCCTCTCCCCAAAAAAAAACACAAAATTTCTTTTTAAAATAAAAACCAAGGAATATATTTACTCAGGGGAGATAAAAACTGTTCAAAGTTACCTCCTTCTCCCCTACGAGACAAAATTAATTTCAGTGTGATGACGTACATAACGTTCATTTTAATTAATTTGATATCTAAATTTCCTTATATTCCTAAACAGGGGCCTGAAAATAAACGGAAATAAATCTAGAATAAGACGGTACGATAGATTTGTATTGCTCTTCACTTAGCGGGGGTACTACCATACCTTCAGTGGCCTTAAAAGCTACATTATGTCAGTAAGGGCGTGACCGTTACTTTAACAAACAAAATAGTACACCAAATAGTGCATGTAATTTCTGAATGTATGTTTTAGGTCGGTAAATCGATTAACCCATCGATTACATACAAATAATCAAGTATTCGTTTTTCTTTACATCCCTCAGAGTGTGGAGCCGGCTATGTTAGAGGTGGATGGATGTGTTCCTTCCACACACTTACGTACAATATATGCTGCTGCAGCTAAAATGAAGTGTTTTGGGTCTCAGGTTTTAGGTTTATTGAGAAGAGAGAACAAACGATAACGAAAACAAATCTTTGATAAAAAGAACACAATTTTAATTGCGATGTGATGTGTTGTTGTGAAAACTGAAAATGTCTGATGACTTTGACTCCAAAAATTGTAAAATAATAAATGCACAAAAATTACGTATTTTTCTAAAATCTGTCGTCATACACGGCATTCATTTAAAATAATCATGCTTCGAAACAGTGCTAGATATTGTATTATCGTCAAGAAAAATGACGTAAGTAATCTTAACCTTCTCAATTTCTCATCGTCATCTCAAACTAGGTAGTTTGTGAAATTTACGGCTTTATTGCTTAATTTTCGATTACAATTTAGTTCCAGAGATGCAAGCATACTTCTAGTAAGCTGGACGCGATAAGAGAGAAGCTCAAAGAAGGTCCGAACCTCGCCGATTTCGTGTCAGAAGATCGGCCCAAGAACTGGGATGAGTATGAGGGGAAGCTCAAACGGCAGAAAGGGGAGCAGGAGAGGCTGCGTCTACCTCCATGGTTGAAGACCACTATTCCTACAGGTTTGTGCGATTTCATCCAAATTTTTCTGAGTTTTAACATTCAAGTTTGGATGCTTACCAACCCCATCATATTCAAAAGGAGACAAACATACTTTGACATGCACTACATTACACACCATTAATGCTGGACAGCCACATCCCGGCTCATTTTTAGTCTTCCTACTCTTAAAATTAGCATGGTGTTATCTAGACTTTAAATTCTAGAGTGTTAGTATTATTATTATGACTCAATTTGATGATTTAGTTAGTACATAATTCATATTTTTGGTAATCCAATCAAAATGTGAGCCATGCGGAGCTGCAACCAGAGTAAAAGTGAAAAACGGTATTTTCCAATAGACAGAATTTTACACTGTTGCAACATGCAGCGGCACTCGTGGATCTCTTTGAGCTCACAAAAGACTAATTAAATGACAAATTCTATAAAACAAATATTTTTTTCTTTAATTCTTGTCTTGTGCATATTTATGTGACTACTTTTAATAAACTTAAATCTCTTATTGGCATAAAATGTTTGAACAGCTACTTATCTTATTTGCAATGTAATAATCATTAAATTATCACTAAATAACTTATCAAATCACTTGAACTTCAGTAGACTTACCCACAGAACTTCAGATAACATAGGCTAGTAGTTTTCTTGTACTAAGTAAGTTAGTTAACTGCTTTGTAATGTAACTGTTATTTAAATGATAATAAAGAGAAAAAAAAAGGTAAAAAGTACTTATTCTAAAATATTTGACCTTAACAATATCTTTTTGTTGCAGGGTCGAAGTTTAGTGAGCTCAAAAAACAGCTGCGGACATTGAAACTAAGCACAGTGTGTGAAGAGGCTAGGTGTCCGAATATAGGAGAGTGCTGGAGTGGAGGCAAGCATGGGACATCTACGGCCACAATAATGGTAAGGATACAAACACAAAAAAACGCAGGCAACATATTCATCTTATTGTTATATACCTTTTGGTTTTGTTGGAAGCAGAGATCCAGATGTTCAAAAGTGATGTTTCATATCCCAGACTGTTTTTTTTTAATATTGTAACTTTTTTTCCATTATGAATGGTCCCCAAGAGCAAAAGCCTCCTCCAATCTTTTCCATTGTTCCTTATTAGTGGCTATGTTCCACCCACCATGTATGTAGTATCCCAGACTGAATAAAGATATTTAATTTTAATTTTCAGTCCTGTTATATTGTACCACAAGCACTGCTTGCTGTTTTAAACAATGTTGTCTAACCAGCAATATCCTTGCTTGTTTTAAATAAATGTGTCTTATTTGTTTTAACTACTTTTTTAGCCTTTTCTTGGTTCCTTAGATTTATTCCAATCAACTTGGCTTGAATAGGTACATGAGATATAAACTGGTAGATCAGCAAAGACAATATAGCTTGGCCACTAATTATTCGCTTACATTTCCAGCTCATGGGCGACACCTGCACAAGAGGCTGCATGTTCTGCTCAGTCAAGACGTCCAGGGCACCCCCACCCCTGGATCCAGACGAGCCAAAGAACACAGCGCTTGCAATCCACCAGTGGGGATTGGGGTACATTGTGCTCACTTCTGTGGATAGAGATGGTCAGTGTATATTTATATTCAACTTAAGGACTGTTACTTTTTGTTTTATGGAATTAGTTTTGTAGAGTGCAAATTGTAGGTATTATTATTATTGTAGCTTTTTACCCATTATGGTCACCAAGGGTAAAAGCCTCCTCCAATCTTTTCCATTCTTCCTTATGGCTATGTTACTCCGTGGCTATGTTCATCCAGTTCTGTCCCATTGCCTTAATAATGTCATCACCCCATCTTTTCCTTTGCCTTCCAACACATCTTTTCCCCGACGGGCCAATTGTAGGTATACAAAAGATTTATTATTGAACTAGCTGACCCACATATTTTTTCCTGCCCATTGCTTCTTTCTAAATTTTCCTATCTTTTAAACATTGTACAGGACGTCCACAAATATTTTGAGACTAAAATTACTCGAATTGGTTCAGCCGTTTTCGAGTTGTAACGAGGCTAACAAACAGCAATTATTTTTATATGTATAGATTACAATGTAGTTCGATTTCATAATTTTTTAATGTTACTTATTGCACATGTTCAAGATTGATTATTTACAGAAGTAATAAATGTAGTGATGATTGACAAGGGATTGTGCAAGCCATTTAATTAAATCTGTGTTTTGTTTTCATAGATCTCAAAGATGGAGGATCATCTCATTTAGCTGAAACAGTCAAAGAAATAAAGAGTCAGTAAGTTTTCCAAATACCTATTCTTCTCCTGACCTAAACAGTTTTTTTTTAATTTTGCTTTTTTTATAATCCTCATTTTTTTTTAATAACAGGAACACTGAAATCCTAGTTGAATGCCTAGTGCCAGACTTCCGTGGCAATAGAGAAAGCATAGAGCGTATCGCCAACTCTGGGCTCGACGTGTTCGCACACAACATAGAAACAGTGGAGCGTCTCACGCCATTTGTGAGGGATCCTAGAGCTGGGTATGTTTTTTTTTTGATATACTAAATATACAACAACATCACATACATTCATCTGACTCAGTGGTAAAAGTAGCTTAAGCACTTGTGTTATAGATATCAGAATCAACAACGGTATTATTAATAAACTACATATAACACACCCAGACCAGTACAAAATACATGTTCATGCACACAAATGTTTGTACAGTGCGGGGATCGAACCCGCGACCGGTTAATAGTCAACTTCTTGACTATTACACCAAAGTGGTTGTCTAGTTTATCTATTAATATTAAATTATTATTATTAATTTATTGATAAATCGTTTATTTATATTCATTAAAAATAATTGCTTAAAAAACTAAAAAACACGCTTTTATTGCTAACTAAAAAAGAGAAAATAATTTCTGAGTACACGGAATTTATATTACAGTAGAGTAAAAAGCGTGGGGTGCACTATATGACGTTTTCATACTTCTCTTTTATACGTGCCAATAATAGGATGACTTTCAAATACTACTATACCAAGCACCCCACGCTTTTTACTCAACTGTAATATAAATTCCGTGTACTCAGAAATTATTATCTCTTTTTTGGTTAGCAATAAAATCGTGTTTTTTAAACTATTATTTTTTGTATTTTCTCAGGTATAGACAAACATTGAAAGTGTTGGAAACAGCAAAGGAAATAAATCCAGATCTGGTAACAAAGTCATCAATTATGTTAGGATTAGGTGAAACCGATGAGCAAGTGGAACAAACAATGAAAGGTATGTCAGCTAAACTTCTATCAAAAATACTATAAAATGTATATATCTGAAATATGGTAGTGATGTGTTTATCTGTACGACTTTCATTCAGTCAGTCATCATACCGCACATATATTTAAGTCATAAATGTCAAAAATTAAAACAAAAAGATGTATGAGTACTTAGTAGATTCGTATAAAACAAAAATTGTGACATAGTTTATTGCCAACAGATCTCCGCTCCGTGGGTGTCGACTGTGTTACCCTGGGGCAGTATATGCAGCCCACTAAACGTCATCTAAAAGTTTTCGAATACGTCACGCCCACCAAATTCAAACAGTGGGAGGACAAAGGCAACGAACTAGGGTTCCTATACACAGCCAGTGGACCCTTGGTCAGGTCCTCGTATAGGGCTGGAGAGTTCTTCATAGCTAGTCTGCTGAAGGACAGAAAGTCGAAGCGACAATGACCGACAGATGACGCTGTCTTCGGTTCCGAATAACGGCGATGGATGGCGTTACCGGAACTGTGAATAGAAAAAGGTTAGCATTGTCCAAAGATTTCCTAAAGAGATTTGTGGGTAGATGGCGGTTAGGTTATGTAGATAAAAGTGATATATTATTATAATATTTTTATATCTGTAATATAAAAATGTATCGCAAAAAATGTTAGTAAGCGGATATCTCAAAAACTTCTGGATCAAGTTGGCCAATAGGCAAGATGACCCCACCAATCGTTAACATACTTTTAATTATCTGTCAAAACGGTCTGCCTCCATAGATTTTGTATGGGAATACAAGACAAACGTCACGGTCATGTAACAGAAATCGGAGTCAATTGACCAAATATTTATTGAGTTTTGTGTGTTTAAAAATTGGTTTCTACAGCTTTTTGGAAATATACTGGTTGTGTTAACTTCTTCAGTTATGTTTGTTTTTTGAACGTAATGGTCTTGAAAATATTTAAGATTGGTGTCATCATGCCTATTCTTTTTTTTATATTCCTTAATTTTAATTTTTCTTAAATTAAAAAAATATTTAAAAAAAACGACTGGCAGAAGTAAGTAAACCTGCGGGGTCCGCTAGTTTTTCATAAAGTATTCATCACAACATATGAAAACAGACTTTGGTGAACAATAACACAATTATTATAAGCATTGACTCTAGAAGCTTTACCATATGTTTGTCAATCACGATATTTGTATTTCACAACAAATGTGTAGTTAGTCTAATAACATACTCATAATGGTAGTCATAATTATACATTATTTAAATTAAAATATTGTTATAACCTCAAAATCTGTGCTCTGTATATTTTGTTATTTATAAACACATTGTTATGCTTATTACTATTGTTACGAAATAAATGTTCTACACAATTGTGGATTTTGATTATCCTATGTAGTTATTACCTTCATATCCTTTCTTCAACATATTTCCAAATATTAATAATATTACCGATTTAAAAAAAAATAGTAGGTACTTAGATTTATTGTTAATTCATACAGGGTGGCGACCACAATACGACAGTTGAATTTCTGTCTGTTACGCTCTCTTAAACTACTTAACTGATTGGGATGAAATTCAATACACATATATAATGTTGACGAGCATGTATGTGTACTAATAATGTTGACGACCATGTATGTGTACCGATAATGTTGACGACCATGTATGTGTACCAATAATGTTGACGACCATGTATGTGTACCAATAATGTTGGCGACCATGTATGTGTACCAATAATGTTGACGACCATCTATGTGTACCAATAAATTTGACGACCATGTATGTGTACCAATAATGTTTACGACCATGTATGTGTATAATGTTGACGACCATGTATGTGTACCAATAATGTTGACGACCATGTATGTGTATAATGTTGACGACCATGTATGTGTACCAATAATGTTGACGACCATGTATGTGTACCAATAATGTTGACGATCATGTATGTGTACCAAATTTTATCTAAATCTATTCAGTAGTTAATACGTGAAAGCGTAACAGACAGAAATTCAATTGTCGCATTGTGGTCGCCACCTTGTATAAACGTAGAAGTAGTAATAGTTGAGTAGACGATATGTAAGTACTTGGTAGTTTCTTTAGATTAATGAATAGTGTAGTTAGGTTAGGTTAGGTTTATCGGTGAATGCCTGTCGCCTCTCGGCCTACGGTGAACCCGCCATGTCCCTGACTCACATGGCACCGGAGGGCACCGTCCAGGTTTTTAGTGGGTAGGCGGTTTCTCTCTCTGAGGCCTGGAGTCTCACATTACCCCCAGCTGCCTCCGCGGCTAGTGGGTATGCGTAACAGCATTTCCCTGACGATAAAAAACGGAAGCCAAAAAAGCCAACGGAACTTTAAAACTCTCGCGAGCGATGAAGCCCCGTGTCTAGAAAAGAAAAATAGCATGGCGCGCTCGGTCGCACGCGGCCGCACGCTCCTGCGCTACTCATTCTATATTTCGTTAATTTTCATTTTGTTTTATTTATGAGGGAAAACTGAATACAATTTATGAATAGTTGGCTTACATACAAATTTCTATAAAAACTACATTACACTCCAAATCGTGCATTCACAGAAACATTGAAGAAGCGGTAAAAACATTTTTTCATATAAACTATTAAATTAAATTTTACACAGAAATCGAGATTATTGAATAAAATTTTATTACAACTAGCTTTGCCCACGACTTCGTCAGCGTGGAATAGTTAGTTTGGGCTTAGACATAGGTATACCGTCGAAAACATTTTTTAGATTCAAGAGGACTAATTCTGTATACATATATTTTTGGTGTCTTGAACCGTTTTCGCAGCGCACGCAACGGAAGCCCTCAAGGATGAGTAATTTTCCCCATTTTCCATTATTTCTTCACTTTTAATAGTTGCAGCGTGATGTTAAATAGCCAAAAGCCTTTCAAGATAAATGCTCTATTCAACACAAAAAGAAGTTTTCAATTCGAACCAGTAGTTCCTGAGATTAGCTCGTCCAAACAAACTCTTCAGCTTTATAACATTAGTATATAATTAATTATGGGCATTTTATTCATTATTCTCGATTGATCAATATTAATTATTAATGGAAAAACTAAATAATTTACAATTTACTAATTACTATATTAGTGCGAGCCATTCTTAATTAATACTCTCATAAATTTAGATGTTTTTGAGTCAAAGATGTCATTGACTTGACAAACAAATGTTTGTACAGTGCGGCGATCGAACCCGCAACCTCTTGGTTAATAGTCAACTTCTTGACCATTACACGAAAGTGATCTGTCTTGCGTTTCTCGCATCTAGCGCCTTCCCGCAACCATGCACCTGATGGTCGGTCCATGTTATAGGGGACTTGCCCACGGAACGAGCGTTTTGCCAGTAATGTACGTAGTCCCTTACTTTGGGTCTCATGAAAAGGATCAAAGTTCGTCTGCGAGTGATGGAGAGGGCGATGCTTGGTAAGTATATCTTTTTGGGATATCAATATTCTACATTAAATCTTCAAACATATCTTTTTTTATATTTTTTTAGTGCAAACACACCCAAAAGCACATTTATACATACGAGCGTACAAACGCACAAGCACACACACACACACACACACACATTCACATTCAACTGTTAACTAGTTATAAAATCTATAAATGTAAGGTAGCCGTGAGGGAAGTTGCGAGTCATACCCAACACAAGTGTCTTAGACAACTTACTGGGTAGTGTCGGCCACATTTTGTAACAATGGTTATAGATTTTTGCCATGATTTCGCGACCCCTCTACATCTTTGCCTCTTCAAATGTACCTACCTATCTCGCTCTTAGCTGATGGGAAATCGCGTCATATGAAAATAACGCTAACGGTCACCTGCGCACTAGACGATACATGAGTCTTGATAGTAGGTTAGATGACACCACCAATCGTTGACATACTTTTTATTATCTGTGAAAACAGTCTGCCACCATTGATTTTGTATGGGAATACATGAATTCAGAAATCGGAGTCAATAATTGACCGAATACCTATTTATTGAGTTTTGTGTGTTTAAAAATTGATTCCTACAGCTTTTTGGAAATATATCGGTTGTATTAACTTCATAGGGGCTATGTTTTTTAAATGCCATGACCTTGAAAATATAAAAGATAGGTGTCATAATGCCTATTGGTGAATCAGAATCAGAATCGATTTATTGTCTTAAAACTGTGTACAATAGTTGTTAAAAATATTACAGTATAAACAGTTTACCCATTTCGGGCATACAATAAACATTTTGCATTCATAAAATAAGAGTAACATAATAATCAGCCATCAAAATCCATTTATAACATGTCAATAAATTTATCAATAAATTAATGTTTTAAAAAATGACAAATTATTCAAAATATTCGTCCAGAGTATAGAAACATTTAGAAAGCAACCAATCTTTGAGTTGCATCTTAAATTGAGGACTTTCCAGGCATTTAATGTTCAATGTTAAATGATTGAATACCTTTATTCCAGTTATCACAGTGCTCTCTTTGGCAATATAACTTTTGTAATCGACAACACACACATTATGCACATTTGCGAGCAGACATTCTGTCTTGTGCTACGTTTCATACTACAGTATCTATTGTTATTTTTTATAAATACACAAATTTCTAATATTTAAATACATGTTAATGTCATGATTTTAGATTTTTTAAATATATCTCTCAAAGTGTCTAGATTATCTAAATTATACATTATGGTGCTATGAAGTGCAGGGGCAGCAGACAACTCGCGCGCCGCACGTCCGCGCCTATGCGATCGTGAGATAGTGACTATTCCCAGCCTTCTTTTTACGTGACGCTGGTTGTACCTACAGCGAATACGTCTTTTCTTGTATTATTTATTTTTTCGACTAGGGTCTAACCTCCTCCTTCCCTGTCAGTACATTCGGTGAAGCACATTAAGCTCTCCACCGGTCTCTGATTAAAGGTGGCCTCGGATACTTTCAGCCCGCATCACCGTATTTGGGCAGCGGCGCGCGAGCGTGAAAACAACGGCCGTGGGTGGAATACAGATAAATGTTTCTAATTTACCTCATGACTTGTATCGGCAGGGTGCGGGAGCTGTGAAGGGGAGATGCTTTTTAGGTCATTTTTTATTAATGCTATTTTCGATGGAAAGAAGCATTATTTTAAGTTAATAGCGGTGTCTGTGGTTATTACGTAGTCACAGAAATGTTAGGAACCTTATTCGTCTGACCTTTTGGCACAGATTACTAAATAGTTCTTTTGGCAAAACAGAGTGCAAAAGCCTTTAAGCTGCGTTCGTGTTACGCAGACGCGGAAGTAGCGCATAATTATATCGTGTGAAGCGTACCTATATGAGATTTCAATGCCATTTTCAAAACATATGATTCTCCTCCTTCCATTCTTCCTTCCATTATTCCGCGTCTTTGCTACTTTAGGCGTTTCTTTCTTGAAGTTGAGGGGCTAAAAGGCTAAAATAAATAAATTTCATTTCATTATTTTATTTCATCTGTGTTTCAGGCCAGTTTAGGTTTTTATTTTGTTTTTTATTCAAAACTTTATTGCGCAAGTAATGTACAAAGGGTGGACTTAACGCTAAGTAAGTTAAGTTTACGTATGCTCGGTTACTTTTCATCCCCAAATGGCAGCACAAATTACTTGTTAATTTGCGAAGTCATTTCTGCTGTAATACCGCCTCCATTTTCACCATGATCCGTGCTATTTACAGCGCGTACACAGGGCGGGCATGTGTTTGTGCGGGCTTTTTGCGCGGCCGTGCGTCGCTAACGCGCACCTCAGTCACAGAATTGCGCCTAAGAAAGACTAGGCCCGATTCTTTGATCAGAAAATTGTACCTTTTTTTCGACCGTGAAGAAAATCAAGACGAATACAGATGATTTTTATCTTTTAAACCGACTCGAATAGTGACAAACTTTCCTCAAATAACAAATGTCATTTAACAGCAAGAAAAAAACATCCAAAAAGCCTATTCACAGTACTAGTGCACACGAGCAGCAAAACACAAACATTAATATTATAATATCATTGTCACAATAGAAGCTTATAAATCGAATCCCCACGAGCTTTCAAACCTACATATAGGTATGCCTTCAAAAGCTCGTGACTGCACATTTAGTGTGCATACCGTTGAATCAGCTGGCACCGTTTTAATTACGACTCGGCATCCAAAATTAGATCGCAACCCGGCATTGCATGAAAATGTTGTTCTTTTTGCCCGAATACGAGTAATGTAAGTTTAAAAGCGTTAATCGGAGTAAATAATTCGCATTCGGAATCGCGAGGCGCGTTGCTGGTTCCCACCGCGCTCATCTTGTATGCGCGGCTCTGAATTTTGAGCGGCGCGTATTCGACGCAAACATGTCCCGGTAAGCCTTTACAGCGCGTATTTTATTGGGCGCAAAATATTCCGATGAGGTTAGAAATGGCGCTCGTTTGCTCGATTTTAGAGTTCCAACGTGTTGGGCGCCATTGAATTTATTGGCGACAACGGTGATGTGGACAGATTTTGTAAACTGTTTTGGAATTTTGTGAAACTGCTGAAATACTGTGGTACTTTGCTTGCACATGAAATTAGGCTAAAAGGTCGTGTCGTTAGCTTATTGTCTGCGCTTGGGTATTGTGAAAGCTTGCATCTTTTTTAACGCGTTTGAAACCCCAATCCATAAGATTTGGCTTTACTTTAACCTATCTTATCATTTACCATGGAAACTAGAATTGGCAATAAAAGAAGACAGATAGATATCTCGTAAAACTTAAATATAACATTTGTTAAATTAGTTTACACTTGCGCTCATCAAATATGTATTTCAGTGGGATCTGTGCGACTTTCTCAAATTCCGACCACCGCGACTGCTTCACGCATTCATGAATTTTGAGCGACGATCGTGTATTCTTCGTTAGTCGGCGGCTGCATTGTGATACTTTACATAATTTAGAATGAATAGGATATGTAACTGATTCATGCATAACCACAAATAGGCCTACTGCTTAATTTGAAACGCGCTAAACTGTTGGCAAAGTAAATAAATACTTACTTAACCTAACTTTAGTATTACGCCAACTCTTTCATGCTTCTTATGGAATTAAGTCCTTAATGTTGTCTGACGACCACTTTGGTGTAATGGTCAAGAAGTTGACTATGCACCAAGAGGTCGCGTGTTCGATTCCCGCACTGCACAAACATTTGTGTGCATGAACGTGTCTGTTTGTACTGGTCTAGGTGTTACTTATTTATTTATTTTTATTTTTATTTATTTAGGACAATAAACAATTGTACAATTCAGGTTACAAACTGTTTTACATTAATATTACTTATTGTACAACCAGCACCATTATCCCCTTCTTACATGTAAAGATTTTAGCCTCTATTTTTATACCAACCTTATAAGTTAAATAAACGAAAAATTATGTGTAGGTTTCAATGAGATCACTCCGAAAAAACAAGTTACGTTAGTTGTAATTAATTAATCTAAGTATATATATATATAATATAGGTAGATAATAATCTAGCCAGTTCTGGAACTGCAAAACAGATTTTGATGGAAGTATATTATGAAACTATGTTAGACACTTGGGTATTAATATTATTCATTTCATGTAGTTTGAGTTTTACTTGTTTTTTAAATGCCGTGCGTGTAAGCTTAAACAAATCGACATCTGAGAAATACATATCATAGGACTTCATTAAACGGTGAAGTGGTGCACGTTTTCCCGCATTGGTTCTGCAAAGATTAGGCTTCAATAGACAATGGGCGTGGGTGTCACGTATACGTTGAGACCGGCTAGGGACTCTGTAATGCATTTGATTTGTGAGGTCATTACAGTCAAGTTTGCTATTACAGATATTAAACAACACTCCTTGGTCCAATAGAAGTCTCCTAGCTTCGAGCGACATGAGTGAAAACTTCCGCAGTAATACGTCGTATGAGGACTTCGCATGAAAACATTTATAATTAGTAGATTTAAGAAATTTGCGTTGTACACGTTCTAGCTGATCAACGTACTTGGCATAAAAAGGATTCCAGATACAACTTGCATATTCCAGCTGAGACCTGACCAGTGACTTGTATAGAAGTAGGTAAGTGGATGCATTCTTAAAGTCGTTGCTGGCTCGGATAACAAAACCAAACATCTGAAATGCTTTACTTATAACGTTAGCTATATGAATATCAAAATGTAGCTTAGAGTCAATAAGCAGGCCAAGATCTTTAATTATAGAAACTTTTTCTAGAGCAGTTTGACACAGATGGTAATCAAAGTTGATGACTGAGATCTTCTTAGTAAAAGTTATCGATTTACATTTAGCAAGACTCAAGTGCAGCTTATTATTATGACAGTAGACTGATAGACGATCCAAGTCTTCTTGAAGCCTTTCGCAGTCACTCTTATCTGTAATTTTCCGAAAGACCTTAAGGTCGTCTGCATAGAGTATAAACTGAGAATTTTGAAAACATTCATTTATATCATTTACAAATAAAACGAAGAGAAATGGCCCTAAAATCGACCCCTGTGCCACACCAGACGTGACATTCAGCTGATTAGAGGAATAACCATTTATTACTACCTTTTGAGTTCTGTTCTTAATATATGACAGGAACCAGCGAAGGAGATTTCCGCGTATACCATTGTAAGCAATCTTTTGAAGTAAGATGCAGTGGTCCACCTTGTCGAATGCTTTACAAAAATCTGTATATACTGCATCTACTTGTATTCGATTATCCATACTTTCAAACAAGAAATTTGTATAAATCAAAAGATTGCTTACAGTGGACCGACCGGTCACAAAACCATGCTGCTGAGGAATAATGATACTATGCAAATATTTATTTAAGTTTATTTGTAATACCACTGTTGATACTGATATCTGTAACACAAGTGCTTAAGCTCCTGAACACTGAGTCAGATCAATGTATGTAATGTTGTAATATATTTATATTATCTATTAGTATGCCCAAACGTCAGAATATGACAGTTTTTCCATACAAAATGACAAGTTAACGATAGGTAAACGCTACAAATACGTTAAAATAGTTGTTCGTGCTCACCCTACAGAGTGCTTTTATTGCACAACATTTCAAAACAACATCATTTTCTATAACTTCATGAACGAGTCCAATTTTGGGAGTAATCATAGAATTCTCTGGCTACAATCGACGCTCAATTAAACTTAATTAATTGTAGCAAAACTGAACGTGGGTAGTTCAAACAGATAGTTTCTTAACCACTTCATTCCCGAGTCAGCGTTAAGTTTCCCCCTTCGCTTGGGCGACTGAAATCGTATTTTAAAATATAATACGCTTTTATTTTTGGAAAATTCCGCGAATGGCTCTAGGGAGAGAAAGCTAATTTCAATTTCATTTAGTTCTGGCGCGATTCCATGCACCGGCAAAGAGCAGGAGCCGCTGTTGACAACAGATGTACAAATTCATTCAAAAATGCAACTGAGCCGTGGTATTGAACCTAATCAAGGGGGCTCAATCTATGAAATAAATTGTGTGTGTAAAAAATGTTTTTTTCCAACGATGGCGTTGGAATATCATCTGTTTAAAACGTAGGTGGAACGAGGGGGAATGGAACACGTTTGATTGCAAGAATACAATATTTGATGATTGGTTTTATTTTTTTTGGTATTTTGTTATAGAACTTTAGGCAGAACAACCAGGTTTTAAAACGTACGAATAGCGATTAGCAACTGCATTTCTGTAAGTTTTTGTTTTTTATTATTTCTTTAAAAACTCTTACGGATGACCAAGGATTGTGGAGTCTTATCACTTAAATAAATTTAATACGCAAACAGATTAGGTAGCTTGTCTTTCGCTCCACCATATTATTTTTGTATCAAAATCAGCGCTCAAAATCAGATCACCGAAAGCGATGGAGATTCCTCCACACCTTCTGCCCAAACTGCATAGTATCGGTTACTCTATGGCCGCGAGTGCAGAGTGCTCGCCGCGGAACTCTCGGGAGCGTTTGGGGTTCCGTAGGCAGGCAGATTACACTCTGTCTGAGCCCCAATACGCAATTCCATTCGTTTCAAGAGGATTTCGCATTTTTATCATTGCCTCTACTCTGCTCCGTGCCTTCACTATTAAATTGGCCATACTTGACTCTAAGGATTTGTAAGTAACGTCTAAGGTAACGAGCCACTTCAGGTATTGGTTAACGGTTTAAAGTACGGCGGTTGGGAGCGAAGCGTGTTGTGATCTCGCTTACTTGTTAACTTAACTCGGTTTAACTTAATTTTTAATACGGGCCTATGTTATGGACTCGATACCTTTATATTTTATTGACGACCACTTTGGTGTAATGGCCAAGAAGTTGACTAGTATCCAAGAGGTCACTGTACAAACATTTGTGTGCATGAACATGTCTGTTTGTAGTGGTCGGGGTGTTATATGTATTTATTTAAGTTTATTTGTAATACCACTGTTGATTCTGATATCTGTAACACAAGTTCCTTAAGCCTATTACCACGGAGTCAGATCAATGTATGTGATGTTGTTGTATATTTATTTATATTTATATATATTAGTCCTACAAGGTAGGTATTATAAGAGCTATTATCTTTCCTGGCCTAGTTACTCATCTACCGAGCTGTCACTAAGTAATTAAAGACTACCAATCATTTCTCTCTAGAAATATAACTCAATTAGGTACTCTTTAGTTAGTGGCTGAATGTGAAACATACTTTAAAAACTCTACGAGGAGAATAGCCCAATTGATCTCAAGATTATAATATCATCTCACCGAAACGAAGATTGTATTACAATATGTATTCAGAGTTACAAAGTGACTAACTTTGGCAATGATTCATATTATTTGCGTTGAGGAGTTGATTACCTCACCACTAAGGGTGGGCTTACATTTACACTCGTCAATATTTTTTTAGGTTTCCCCTCGGACTTAAAATAGTTTTCAGGAACGTTTTTGCCAACTTCCTTAAATAACTTTCTTAAATAATAGCAGGAACTGTACTCCGCATGCCAAAGTATTGCGCTGTTTGATATTTTAGTTGCTCTATATCAATATTCGGCCCAGTAGCTAAGTCTTTTCTTTGGGTAGGTAACTGTATTATTGGTAGCTAAAAAATATTATCTTGATTTGCCCATAGATTCTTAGGATTCATGGTTAGAAGCAACTTGCATTCAGGTTTATACTGCAGTCTTCTGCACTAATATTATAAAGACGAAAGATTTGATTGTTTGTTTGATTCGAATTGTTGAAATTTGAATTGTTTGCTTCGAAACTACTGGACCGATTTTAAAATTATTTTACTATATATATATCCTACATTTTCTCTGATGAACATAGCCTATACACCACAAGTTTTTAAGTATATCTAAAAATCAAATGCGGGTATCCGTACATGTTACGAACATATGTGTGCAGTCAAAAGTTTGTAAATGTCTAAGGAAGTCGAAAAACTAATGTTTTTTTGTATCCTAAAATCCACCTCATTTCATGCTATTACCTGGTAAAGCGTTGGAAAGCAGGACTCTCTTTAGAAACTAAGCAAGTGACATTTATAGGTTGTGTCGGAAAATATCATGATCTTTTTATTTCAACTTTTGACTAGGACACAAGTATGTTTAGTAACATGTACTGATACCCCCATTAAATTTTTAGATGTACTTAAAAAGTAGTGGTGTATATTAGAGAACCTATTGATCGTGGGCAAAGCCGTTGACGGGCAGCTAGTTTATTATAAGGTTGTCAGTCCGTCTTGACAGTTGACGTCTAACGACAATGCAGCGCTTTGGATCTTTTTATTTGATCAAAAGCGTCTTTCATTACACCAGTGTGAACCCAGCCCGAGTCAGAAGATCTCGTTAGAAGTTGATTAGAGGCGGCACAATAGGACGACCGAGTTCAGATTACCCACTTACGGGGACTTTTTAACGGAATTACGGACACTGGCAACTTTGGATTGCCATTTTATATTGCCAGATTGAATGGCGCTTGGTTTGCTGTTGCAGAAGCCTTTCAGTGGGGCGAGGGCGAAAAAACTATCGTAACTTATTCGTAGCGTTTACCTATTGTTAGCGATTGTTGTCAATTTGTATGGGGGAACTGTCCGTTTCTGACGTTTGGACGACACGAATACGTAAGGATAATGTTCGTGCTGTGGGAAGAGCTGACATTTTATCCGTACAAATTGACAAATTAACGATAGGTAAACGCTACGAATACGTTATAATAGTTGTTCGTGCTCACCCTACAGAGTGCTTTTACTGCACAACATTTCAAAACAACATCATTTTCTATAACTTCATGAATGAGTCCAATTTTGGGAGTAATCATAGAATTCTCTGACTACAATCGACGCTCAATCTAACTTAATTAATTGTAGCAAAACTGAACGTGGGTAGTTCAAACAGATAGTTTCTTAAACACTTCATTCCCGAGTCAGCGTTAAGTTTCCCTCTTCGCTTGGGCGACTGAAATCGTATTTTAAAATATAATACGCTTTTATTTTTGGAAAATTCCGCGAATGGCTCTAGGGAGAGAAAGCTAATTTCAATTTCATTTAGTTCTGGCGCGATTCCATGCACCGGCAAAGAGCAGGAGCCGCTGTTGACAACAGATGTGCAAATTCATTCAAAAATGCAACTGAGCCGTGGTATTGAACCTAATCAAGGGGGCTCAAACTATGAAATAAATTGTGTGTGTAAAAAATATTTTTTTTTCCAACGATGGCGTTGGAATATCATCTGTTTAAAACGTAGGTGGAACGAGGGGGAATGGAACACGTTTGATTGCAAGAATACAATATTTGATGATTGGTTTTTTTTTTTTTGGTATTTTGTTATAGCGACTTTAGGCAGAACAACCAGGTTGTAAAACGTACGAATGGCGATTAGCAACTGCATTTCTGTAAGTTTTTGTTTTTTATTATTTCTTTAAAAACTCTTACGGATGATCAAGGATTGTGGAGTCTTATCACTGAAATAAATTTAATACGCGAACAGATTTGGTAGCTTGTCTTTCGCTCCACCGTATTATTTTTGTATCAAAATCAGCGCTCAAAATCAGATCGCCCAAAGCGATGGAGATTCCTCCACACCTTCTGCCCAAACTGCATAGTATCGGTTACTCTTTGGCCGCGAGTGCAGAGTGCTCGCCGCGGAACTCTCGGGAGCGTTTGGGGTCCGTAGGCAGGCAGATTACACCCTGTCTGAGCCCCAATACGCAATTCCATTCATTTCAAGAGGATTTCGCATTTTTATCGTTGCCTCTACTCTGCTCCGTGCCTTCACTATTAAATTGGCCATACTTGACTCTAAGGATTTGTAAGTAACGTCTAAGGTAACGAGGCACTTCAGGTATTGGTTAACGGTTTAAAGTACGACGGTTGGGAGCGAAGCGTGTTGTGATCTCGCTTACTTGTTAACTTAACTCGGTTTAACTTAATTTTTAATACGGGCCTATGTAATGGACTCGATACCTTTATATTTTATTGACGACCACTTTGGTGTAATGGCCAAGAAGTTGACTAGTATCCAAGAGGTCACTGTACAAACATTTGTGTGCATGAACATGTCTGTTTGTAGTGGTCGGGGTGTTATATGTATTTATTTAAGTTTATTTGTAATACCACTGTTGATTCTGATATCTGTAACACAAGTTCCTTAAGCCTATTACCACGGAGTCAGATCAATGTATGTGATGTTGTTGTATATTTATTTATATTTATATATATTAGTCCTACAAGGTAGGTATTATAAGAGCTATTATCTTTCCTGGCCTAGTTACTCATCTACCGAGCTGTCACTAAGTAATTAAAGACTACCAATCATTTCTCTCTAGAAATATAACTCAATTAGGTACTCTTTAGTTAGTGGCTGAATGTGAAACATACTTTAAAAACTCTACGAGGAGAATAGCCCAATTGATCTCAAGATTATAATATCATCTCACCGAAACGAAGATTGTATTACAATATGTATTCAGAGTTACAAAGTGACTAACTTTGGCAATGATTCATATTATTTGCGTTGAGGAGTTGATTACCTCACCACTAAGGGTGGGCTTACATTTACACTCGTCAATATTTTTTTAGGTTTCCCCTCGGACTTAAAATAGTTTTCAGGAACGTTTTTGCCAACTTCCTTAAATAACTTTCTTAAATAATAGCAGGAACTGTACTCCGCATGCCAAAGTATTGCGCTGTTTGATATTTTAGTTGCTCTATATCAATATTCGGCCCAGTAGCTAAGTCTTTTCTTTGGGTAGGTAACTGTATTATTGGTAGCTAAAAAATATTATCTTGATTTGCCCATAGATTCTTAGGATTCATGGTTAGAAGCAACTTGCATTCAGGTTTATACTGCAGTCTTCTGCACTAATATTATAAAGACGAAAGATTTGATTGTTTGTTTGATTCGAATTGTTGAAATTTGAATTGTTTGCTTCGAAACTACTGGACCGATTTTAAAATTATTTTACTATATATATATCCTACATTTTCTCTGATGAACATAGCCTATACACCACAAGTTTTTAAGTATATCTAAAAATCAAATGCGGGTATCCGTACATGTTACGAACATATGTGTGCAGTCAAAAGTTTGTAAATGTCTAAGGAAGTCGAAAAACTAATGTTTTTTTGTATCCTAAAATCCACCTCATTTCATGCTATTACCTGGTAAAGCGTTGGAAAGCAGGACTCTCTTTAGAAACTAAGCAAGTGACATTTATAGGTTGTGTCGGAAAATTTCATGATCTTTTTATTTCAACTTTTGACTAGGACACAAGTATGTTTAGTAACATGTACTGATACCCCCATTAAATTTTTAGATGTACTTAAAAAGTAGTGGTGTATATTAGAGAACCTATTGATCGTGGGCAAAGCCGTTGACGGGCAGCTAGTTTATTATAAGGTTGTCAGTCCGTCTTGACAGTTGACGTCTAACGACAATGCAGCGCTTTGGATCTTTTTATTTGATCAAAAGCGTCTTTCATTACACCAGTGTGAACCCAGCCCGAGTCAGAAGATCTCGTTAGAAGTTGATTAGAGGCGGCACAATAGGACGACCGAGTTCAGATTACCCACTTACGGGGACTTTTTAACGGAATTACGGACACTGGCAACTTTGGATTGCCATTTTATATTGCCAGATTGAATGGCGCTTGGTTTGCTGTTGCAGAAGCCTTTCAGTGGGGCGAGGGCGAAAAAACTATCGTAACTTATTCGTAGCGTTTACCTATTGTTAGCGATTGTTGTCAATTTGTATGGGGGAACTGTCCGTTTCTGACGTTTGGACGACACGAATACGTAAGGATAATGTTCGTGCTGTGGGAAGAGCTGACATTTTATCCGTACAAATTGACAAATTAACGATAGGTAAACGCTACGAATACGTTATAATAGTTGTTCGTGCTCACCCTACAGAGTGCTTTTACTGCACAACATTTCAAAACAACATCATTTTCTATAACTTCATGAATGAGTCCAATTTTGGGAGTAATCATAGAATTCTCTGACTACAATCGACGCTCAATCTAACTTAATTAATTGTAGCAAAACTGAACGTGGGTAGTTCAAACAGATAGTTTCTTAAACACTTCATTCCCGAGTCAGCGTTAAGTTTCCCTCTTCGCTTGGGCGACTGAAATCGTATTTTAAAATATAATACGCTTTTATTTTTGGAAAATTCCGCGAATGGCTCTAGGGAGAGAAAGCTAATTTCAATTTCATTTAGTTCTGGCGCGATTCCATGCACCGGCAAAGAGCAGGAGCCGCTGTTGACAACAGATGTGCAAATTCATTCAAAAATGCAACTGAGCCGTGGTATTGAACCTAATCAAGGGGGCTCAAACTATGAAATAAATTGTGTGTGTAAAAAATATTTTTTTTTCCAACGATGGCGTTGGAATATCATCTGTTTAAAACGTAGGTGGAACGAGGGGGAATGGAACACGTTTGATTGCAAGAATACAATATTTGATGATTGGTTTTATTTTTTTTGGTATTTTGTTATAGCGACTTTAGGCAGAACAACCAGGTTTTAAAACGTACGAATGGCGATTAGCAACTGCATTTCTGTAAGTTTTTGTTTTTTATTATTTCTTTAAAAACTCTTACGGATGATCAAGGATTGTGGAGTCTTATCACTGAAATAAATTTAATACGCGAACAGATTTGGTAGCTTGTCTTTCGCTCCACCGTATTATTTTTGTATCAAAATCAGCGCTCAAAATCAGATCGCCCAAAGCGATGGAGATTCCTCCACACCTTCTGCCCAAACTGCATAGTATCGGTTACTCTTTGGCCGCGAGTGCAGAGTGCTCGCCGCGGAACTCTCGGGAGCGTTTGGGGTCCGTAGGCAGGCAGATTACACCCTGTCTGAGCCCCAATACGCAATTCCATTCATTTCAAGAGGATTTCGCATTTTTATCGTTGCCTCTACTCTGCTCCGTGCCTTCACTATTAAATTGGCCATACTTGACTCTAAGGATTTGTAAGTAACGTCTAAGGTAACGAGGCACTTCAGGTATTGGTTAACGGTTTAAAGTACGACGGTTGGGAGCGAAGCGTGTTGTGATCTCGCTTACTTGTTAACTTAACTCGGTTTAACTTAATTTTTAATACGGGCCTATGTAATGGACTCGATACCTTTATATTTTATTGACGACCACTTTGGTGTAATGGCCAAGAAGTTGACTAGTATCCAAGAGGTCACTGTACAAACATTTGTGTGCATGAACATGTCTGTTTGTAGTGGTCGGGGTGTTATATGTATTTATTTAAGTTTATTTGTAATACCACTGTTGATTCTGATATCTGTAACACAAGTTCCTTAAGCCTATTACCACGGAGTCAGATCAATGTATGTGATGTTGTTGTATATTTATTTATATTTATATATATTAGTCCTACAAGGTAGGTATTATAAGAGCTATTATCTTTCCTGGCCTAGTTACTCATCTACCGAGCTGTCACTAAGTAATTAAAGACTACCAATCATTTCTCTCTAGAAATATAACTCAATTAGGTACTCTTTAGTTAGTGGCTGAATGTGAAACATACTTTAAAAACTCTACGAGGAGAATAGCCCAATTGATCTCAAGATTATAATATCATCTCACCGAAACGAAGATTGTATTACAATATGTATTCAGAGTTACAAAGTGACTAACTTTGGCAATGATTCATATTATTTGCGTTGAGGAGTTGATTACCTCACCACTAAGGGTGGGCTTACATTTACACTCGTCAATATTTTTTTAGGTTTCCCCTCGGACTTAAAATAGTTTTCAGGAACGTTTTTGCCAACTTCCTTAAATAACTTTCTTAAATAATAGCAGGAACTGTACTCCGCATGCCAAAGTATTGCGCTGTTTGATATTTTAGTTGCTCTATATCAATATTCGGCCCAGTAGCTAAGTCTTTTCTTTCGTTTGGTCTGTATTATTGGTAGCTAAAAAATATTATCTTGATTTGCCCATAGATTCTTAGGATTCATGGTTTGAAGCAACTTGCATTCAGGTTTATACTGCAGTCTTCTGCACTAATATTATAAAGATGAAAGATTTGATTGTTTGTTTGATTCGAATTGTTGAAATTTGAAATGATTGCTTCGAAACTACTGGACCGATTTTAAAATTATTTTACTAATATATATCCTACATTTTCTCTGATGAACATAGCCTATACACCACAAGTTTTTAAGTATATCTAATAATCAAATGCGGGTATCCGTACATGTTACGAACATATGTGTGCAGTCAAAAGTTTGTAAATGTCTAAGGAAGTCGAAAAACTAAGGTTTTTTTCACCACCTCATTTCATGCTATTACCTGGTAAAGCGTTGGAAAGCAGGACTCTCTTTAGAAACTAAGCAAGTGACATTTATAGGTTTTGTCGGAAAATTTCATGATCTTTTTATTTCAACTTTTGACTAGGACACAAGTATGTTTAGTAACATGTACTGATACCCCCATTAAATTTTTAGATGTACTTAAAAAGTAGTGGTGTATATTAGAGAACCTATTGATCGGGGGCAAAGCCGTTGACGGGCAGCTAGTTTATTATAAGGTTGTCAGTCCGTCTTGACAGTTGACGTCTAACGACAATGCAGCGCTTTGGATCTTTTTATTTGATCAAAAGCGTCTTTCATTACACCAGTGTGAACCGAGCCCGAGTCAGAAGATCTCGTTAGAAGTTGATTAGAGGCGGCACAATAGGACGACCGAGTTCAGATTACCCACTTACGGGGACTTTTTAACGGAATTACGGACACTGGCAACTTTGGATTGCCATTTTATATTGCCAGATTGAATGGCGCTTGGTTTGCTGTTACAGAAGCCTTTCAGTGGGGCGAGCGCGAAAAAACTATCGTAACTTATTCGTAGCGTTTACCTATCGTTAGCGATTGTTGTCAATTTGTATGGGGGATCTGTCAGTTTCTGACGTTTGGACGACACGAATACGTAAGGATAATGTTCGTGCTATGGGAAGAGCTGACATTTTATCCGTATAAATTGACAAATTAACGATAGGTAAACGCTACGAATACGTTACGATGGTTGTTCGTGCTCAACCCCACTAACCCCACAAATGGCTTCAGGATATCAAGGCACAGTTTTAAATCAACATTTGCCAATAAAAAAAACGTCTTTTTGATGTAAAAGTAAGATCATTTCCTTAATTGGATCACACGCAAAGCAGAACATTTAAAAGTCATTGGTTAATATTTTTAGTATCTCGGTTATCATATTTATTATTCAACCCCCCAAAATAAGTCAGTTTGTAACTTAATTTATTTTAAAAGTACCTTATAAAAAAATAAGAAGTTCAAGTAGATTCGAGGGATTAACAGTCTACGGTAACTGCAACTGTTTCTTACTTAATCATTGTTAAAAAATTATATTAAAAAGAACAGTGTATAGTTTGAAAATAAAATAATTTTATTGACGCGATATACTCGTATTTTATCGATGGGCGTAACTTAGACCGACTGAACGCAAATAATCCGCCACACTCATCCCCCACATAACCTCGGTCGGCCATTGATATAATTAAATAGAAGATATGTTTACGTTCTTACTATCATATTAATATTTATTTTAGAAAAATGCACCAATCCTCTTGATAGACGCGCGTGTCAACAATTTTGTGCGCTGACGGAGAAGAAATAATGTCAAAAGGTAGCAAGTTAATATCTATCAGGTGCGAGCGAAGCAAATCATGACATCACTTAGAAGGCACTAGGCACACAACCTTCCAATATTTTTCCGCCCATTTTCAAGTATATGCCTCAAAACGTCCATTGCTGAACATACCCACCCCTCCAAAGATTGTCAGGTCTTTCTGGCCTGCATCCAGGTGGCACATTTCCTCTATTTCATTATAGCAATGCGGCCAGCGCACTCCGAACACATTAGCCTCTCAGACGAACTCGGCCCGGGAACCGAACCCGAGTCTCGAGAGCATGCTAATATCCGTGTGGAGCTGTTAGCTGCTGGCGATTGGTGCCCACTTGGAACTTGGATATTGGAAAGCAGGACCACAGATATTGTAATTCTTAATCCTTATTATTTTCTATTTTGACGTTAACAAAAATAAGTCAGGCAAGGTGAAACCAATGGCAACCCTAGTGGCATAACCTAACTGAGATATTTCAAATTTGTTATCTTTGAAAACTTTTACATTTACTTGCGATTTTGTAAACTCGGAATAAGGGCGATTTAGCGAAAAAAAATTGGTACCCTCTCGGGGGCTGTCTTCTGTACAATGAACACCAAAATCATATGGCAATCAATGGCATACAAATAAAAACCATAGTTGTCCTAACGGACAGACTGTTCATTATATAGGGATGAATTATGTTTCTGCCTCAACTGCAGCTATCTACTAGAAAACCTTCAAAGATAATTAAAGTTTAAAGCAAACAGCCCCGGCTGTACAGACAAATGGTCCTTATCACTAGTTAGCTAATCAAGACAAATGTATGTTAGCCGTTCGGGGCGCCTGGCTTCGTTCATTAGATCAGAGATTTATCTGTGATTGCTCCAACACAAGGTGGGAATTGGCAGAAACACTGTTTTGCAATAAATATATACAACAACCTCAGATACATTGATCTGACTCCGTGGTGAGTAGCTTAAGCACTTGTGTTAAAGATATCAGAATCAAAAGTGGTATTACAAATAAACTTAAATAAATACATATAACACCCAGACTGGTACAAACAGACATGTTCATGCACACAAATGTTTGTACAGTGCGGGGATCGAACCCGCGACCATTACACCAAAGTGGTCGTCATAAACAGCCGGATACAAGCCGCCATATATATATATAGTTGGCTCCTTCATAATTATGCAGCGTTTATGCAGACTTCGATCAAAGAATCAATGATCACAAGGGGTTAGAACCCTGAAACGAGGTAATGATGAGATAAATTATAAAATTATATGAGTACAAGCCGACGCGTAGTATTTTTAGTACATTGACAGAGGATCTTTTCGGTTTGACCGATTGAAAAATAAACTGTTTCCCAACTGAAGAAGCCTTTGGTACTTGACGACCTGACCTAAAGCCGCAATGTCTCTTCTAATACAACAATTGTCTCTCAAACCGCCCGCCCTCATCGAGACGAAGTCACGCGCGTCGCGACGTTGATAGTAGTGATAAAGTAGCCTTTGTTAGTTCGTTAACAGAAAATAAACGTATGTAGCGTAACGTGTGCCTCGTAAATTTGTTAGCGGTGCGTCAGTCGGGTATTGTCCCATACATCATTAGTCGTCAGTTATGTTTTATGAGCGCGGCCGCCGCCGGCCAATTTCATGGGCGAACGCGCCGCGTATAGCCGCCGCCGGACCGGCGCTGTGACCATAAGCCGCCATTTAAATAGGAAGGCTATTGATGTCCTGAACTCCCGATTGGAACGGCCAGGGGTTGTATAATAATCTTGCTTTTCAGTCACTGGCAGCATTTTTATTTAATATTATTTTCATTTAAGAAAAGTGTAAATAATGGCAAAAAGTGTTGGTAAGTGCATAATTCAAGAACGCCTGGAACAATTCGGATAAATTTTTTTTAGCAAGAAAAAAATTAAAAAAACTAGGACAACTTCTGCTGTGTTCGCAAGTTTCTTATAAGAATAAAATATTTATAAAAAAATGCAATCTGTTTATATTGTTTGCATATATGTAAGAAGCTATAATACTCGTATAACACTCTTAATATAATCACAAACTAACAGATATTATTAATAACAAATTACAAAATGTATATTTACCAATGCTACGACAACGCTACGAGCTATGCTACGAACGTAGCTGTAGCATGTAGACATAGCAAAAAAGTCGCAAATCGCTAAATTATATCACACATCTTTAATGTTACATTTTAAATTTGATGGTTATAAAAAAACGTTACCCAAGAAGGTAAATGAAAGATATAGAAAGTGGGTGTCGAAATGATCATCAAATCAAACAGCTCCGAAAAATAACCGATAGAAATCTTCAAGAAAATCTGGCCACCCGAATCCTGATCGTTTATACTCGCAGCAAGTTGCCGTCTGACGTCGAGTGCCGCTTGAAAGCATTCCTAATTTAGCCCTGTATGCATATCCGACCGGGGTCAAAAAGTTCCGAGACTGCCGACGACGATTTTAGGGGATAACATCTTAAGATGCACACTCTCTTGTTCAGTTATGGAGTGTCAAGCAATCGAAATATAAACTGGAGGACCCGAAGTTATTGCGTGTAAGGCTGTGCCGAAGTGCGTTACCTAAGTTTATATCGGAAACAAATCCACGAACTACCCGCCCCTTTCGCTTACTTATGCATTATTTCACTCATTTCAATACATACACATTATCTCCCTTGTTAAGGTAGGATGTTTTAACAAGCCTGGTTTTAAAGTTAAAATATATGCGACCATTGACTACTAACATAACTCGAAAGCTTGAATACTTTTCTAGCTGAGATCATGAACCAGGTTTTTAATACTTATTTCATTTTAATTTCATACTTTCAAGACGTATATTTAACTCGATATACCTCAGACCTCAGACCTACTCCTTCCAGTATTTTCTAATAAGAAAACGGTCTCCACTCAATGACCAGCAGTCAAAGTGGTTTTTATGGTAGTTAACGAAGATTTAACGGTAATCATCGCACCGGCGAGTCGGTTCGTTTGCATTTTGATTGCCTCCGCTTTATCGGCGTACCGCGCGGACCACTGTCCCGAAAAGTGTAATTAAAAAGAAACTTAGTTATTTTAGGAAGTCTTACTGGAGTTTCTTGATTACTCAAGATGGCGATATTGTTTATGAATTATTAATGAATACAAATTAAAATTATTATTCAAATGAAACACCGTTTAAGCTCTCAAAATATGGCGGCTGGAAAATACAGGATGGTCAATCACACGCTGGTTTACCCTATTCAGGTATGGCCGACCGCATATTACTTAAATAGGTAATTTAATCATGATTAGACCACACTGGCCAGCATTGTTCATCATAGGGGTTTTAATAGCGTATTTTTGTTTTAACAGGACTGAAATTACAATCCGTGAAATGTAACAAATGGATTCAACCAATACTAATCGAGGTTACTTCGATATCCGTTCACCTTTACGAGTATTAAGTAATACGAGTACCTTCTTGTTCTTTATTCAAATACAATACAATACAAATATTTCACAACAATCACACCAATTCTCTAGTCCCAACCTAAGCTACGAGGCTTGTATAATGGGTACTAGACAACGAAAAAACATACTTAAATACTTTTTTTTTGTAAATAAATACATATTATACATAGAAAACACCCAGACCAGTACAAACACACATGTTCATGCACACTTATGCTTGTACTGTGCGGGGATCGAATCTGCTCGATTGTAATTGCTGGATCCAAAATCCAGCAATTTAGCTGGATCCAGAACAGTGCGTATCGCAAACGTATCAAATGATTATTATTAAATCGTATCAAATTATACTATATTCTGCTGATTCGCATCTGACGCGCGGATCCGCTTTGGATTCGCGCTGGATTCTAGAAAATCCATTAAAAATCCAGCTGAAGCTAACTGTTTGAAGAAGCGAGGCGAAGGCTGAAGCGAATGCATTGCCGAAAATATTGCTGAATTGTAATCCCTATAGGTAACTTTAAACTTGTTGGACACGAATTTAAAGACCGTCATACGCATTGACATTCCAAACTATAATTCTGTATGATTTTCACTGCTCACCGCAATATTTCAGTTCCTCGGAAAACTAGCGGCGACGCTCGCGACAGAACAACAACCCAAACATTACACTTGACACTAATAAAAACCACTAACACTGGATTTATGTGACAACACGATAATCATAACAGAATTGAGAGCACGTTTTACAACGCCCAACATAGAGCCGGTATTTGCATATTATTCCTTTATTACACTCTCTGAATTCATATGCTAATTTTGCGGTGATATTTTCGATCCCTGCGGTACCCTTTCACTGGGCCGCCGCGACCCTTAAGATTTCGACACGTTTTAATATGTGTTTTCGGTTTTTGAACAACTGTTTTGGACGTCTTTTTCAACACTCGTGTATCTGGTAGACTTTGAACGGCTTATAATGTACTTTTAAGTATCTATCAAAAGTTTGGTGTTATTTATTTATTAAACAAACAACGTTTTAAAGTGAAATTACAATAGTCCTACAAAACTATTTACATAGTTTGTCTGTGGGATCACGAGTCTATAACATATTAAATCATATTTTAAATACTAAGTTGAGTTAGCTAGAAAATACTTTTTAAGTTTTCTTTTAAAAAGATTTTTAAGTTGTTCCCGTCGTATATCCCCGGGCAAACTAGGTACTATAAGGTACTACGCTGGATTTAGATTCTTATTGTAATGAATTGCAATACAAGCTTTTCGCCTAGTTCATCCTACATTTCTATTGCAGAGTCCAGCTGCAATAGAAATGCACCGTATGACCATATGACCGTAGGTTATATATGCCTAAATCGTAGCGAAATTGCGGCATAGAAAATGTCAGTAGTCAGTAGTAAAGAGATTAGGCAAAAAATATTGCTGAATATTACGTAATGCCATATTGACATAATATCACTCGATGTCCTTTTAAGAACAGTCTCGTAAATTTCTATTATCAGGACTGATGTAATCTGTGCTACAGACGGTAGTAAATTGATTAAGGTATGCTTATAAACAATGATTAATTTTACAGCCATATTGCCTCATCTGATGTGCAAAATCATCTGGCTGCCCAATGTGACATTACTCCGGTCCGTTTCACCGTCCGAGCGGCTCATTAATGCAATTACTTTTAAATGTTTTAAAACAATTTTAAATTATTTAGCTGCATTAAAACAATCTGTCCGGTATAGGGAGGCGGTTAAATGAACCGTTAACTTTTAATCCGGCAATCGTATTTACCGGTCGCTGTTTAATCTCCGCGCCGGATTACAAATTAAAACCGATTGGTCCTGAATTGTCGCGTTTACAATGTTTGCCAGCGAAAGCGCGATTTAAATGAGTTTATTAAATGGACAGTCGATATACGGCCCGTAATTAGCACACCGCCGGTTATTGGTGCATTTACCTAAGTGTACCATTTTATGGAACATGTGCATATTTATGGAACAAAAAGGAGATTGGTAAGATTAGATTTTTCACTAAACTTCTGGGTATATATTGACGAACTATCGGCGACAAATACCAGTGCTATAACTTACTTATGTATCCAGCTATGTACCTATTTAAGCTAAGTAGAAAATGAGGTAAATACTAAAGAAAGCATTATATAATCACGCTTAAACAAAGTTAGAATGGTGGCTCACCCGTTCGTTCGGCCCATTACACGGATGGCCGCGCAACAGCGCCCCCGCGCCCGGCGGCAGACACCGGTACTAATTTACGCTCACATTTTTATTTTTGTAGCAAACTTTTTCCGATTTTTACCACATCATCAATTGGTGTTTTGGTATTGTCCGGGGTAAAAGGAGTAAGCATGTGGCCACGGTCACGGACTGTGTAGACTTAGGTTGCCAACAATATGGTGTCGGTTTTTTCGTTTCGTTGGGTTTCATATTAAACTTAAAAGATCCAGCTTAAAAAACATATTTTTAGAGCAACTCTCTCCTTGCGTAAATCTTAAACCTGTTTTAAACGCTAAACTAAATATTTATAATTTTATTTTATTTTATGAATTTTTGGAAAACATACAGTTTTAACATTACATAACAAAATAGGTAATTAAAATAACAATTAAACCAATTAAGCTTAATCAACTTAAATAATACATGTACCAATATTTTTTTTATTGAGAAGGTTAAAATATAAAATTATAAAAGGATGACATAATGCCAAAAAAACAACATAAATTATTATCGGGGCCAGTTATGAATTTCTTTTTTAAACTTAACAAAAGTTGTCGCAATAATGTCACCGTTTTTCATCTCGTTAAACATACCTATCCGATTTGAGCATGATCAAAATTGCTAGTTAATGAACGTAACGAGAGATTTCTAGGCGCAATGCTCGTTTGACATTCATTTGTTTATTGTAGGTACTAAGCCGCCTAGCAAGTTTTAACCTCTAAAGGGTTTACAAGCTAGGTTTAAATCCAATCACGAGCAATCAACCTTCGTTAGAACCCTTTCACATAAACATGCATCGGCTTGTTTTAATTAGCTAATAACAAGCGCAAACAAGCAGGTGTGGTGTGAAAAGGGCGAAGGCTCTTTGATTCGACGTTCGTTTTGCCGATTTGCCTTTTTAATCAAGAAATGACCTATGCTAAAGAGATCAAACGGCGGTAATAATTATAGGAACTTACGTACGTTTTAAAATAAAGGTAGTACTTTTATAATGATGCAGATTTTTTCTTTGTAAGAGCGTTTCCCTCCCCTTTATATATGAGTTCGCATCATCGTTACTATAGCATTTTAGTAAGAATACTCGTAGCTTTGATTTATTAAAACTGTACATGTGTCGTACCTATACTTTGAGGTTAAGCTGTAGTCACATGTCCGATATAAAAAAAAAATCAAAAGTCACTTATTAAAATAGGATCACAGCCCAGATCTTTCGCCACATAAATACTTATATCCCATTGAAAACAAATTTGCATTGTGAATGCTGACGACGACATTGACGACCGCTTGGTGCAGTGGTCCGCAGGTCGGACTTCTAACCAAAGGTCGCGGGTTCGATCCCCGCACAGTACAAGCATAAGTGTGCATGAACATGTGTGTCTGTACTAGTCTGGGTGTTTTCTATGTATAAAATGTATTTATTTACAAAAAAAAGTATTTAAGTATGTTTTTCCGTTGTCTAGTACCCATAACACAAGCCTCGTAGCTTACTTAATTTGGGACTAGAGAATTGGTGTGATTGTTGTAAAATATTTATTTATTTAATGCTATTAATTTACTTTAATAAATTATCTGATTCATCTTAACCGATTGTTAAACAGCTGAAAAAGTGTTTCTTTCGGATGTTGTAGGTATCTTACTGCAACATTGATGAATCATGGCTGGCTGCAGCCTAAAGAGTACTTAAAGAAAAACGGACCGATGAGTAAGTGTCACGTTACCTCAATTGGGAGAGCAATCGCCGGCTTGTGAGAGGTGCGGGTTCGAGTCCCGCCTGTGGCAGTCCATTTTCTTTAAGAGTAACTACTGTACGTAAACCCTATTTATTGCAAATAAATATATATAAATAAATAAATATTTCTCAACAATCACACCAATTATCTAGTCCCAAAGTAAGCTACGAGGCTTGTGTTATGGGTACTAGACAACGGATAAACATACTTAAATACTTTTTTTTGTAAATAAATACATATTATACATAGAAAACACCCAGACCAGTACAAACACACATGTTCATGCACAATTATGCTTGTACTGTGTGGGAATCGAACCCGCGACCCTTGGTTTAGAAGTCCGACATGCGGATATATGATTATGATTACTGGTTATCGGGTCTAAACGCAATCTATTTTAATGAGTATTTGGTACTCACTGCTCGACGTTTCGGCTGGATTGCACACAGCCGTGGTAACGAGCTGACTGCTGGCTTGCAGCGCGAGAGTTTAAAATCATACTCGTATATTTCTTTAAGCGTGTTTTAATTTAACAGTGTAAAGAAATTAGGTAACTTACTAATATCTCAACTGAGAATACTAACCCGTGTATGACACTCAACAGTAACATTCGTCGTGTCTGTGTAAGCAAGCGCCTGATTACAATTTGAGTCGCGTGTTTGCAAGTCGTCGCCGCGGCTGATTGTCTAGGCGAAGGCGCGAGCGTGAAACTCCGCACAGACTGCAACAATCAAACTATTCAGCAACCCCCTACTGTCTAAACCGTTGTCCCTAGTTCCTCATGTTGCTATCCTTGTCACTTTATTAAAAGTCCTCCTGGCCGATTTCGACCATGGCGACTAATCTCAACAGAGATCAGCCAACTACGCAGGAGATATTATAGTGCACAAGTGTGAGCGCAATACACAGGTGCACTCACTGTTCCATCACTGTGAAAGTTCGGTGAGACGGCAATCCAACATGACCGGAGAGAGATCACGGCATGAGGCACGGGGTGTAACACTGCCAACTTCCCGACTCCGAGCTGTTTTTGAGAAATTCATGACAGAAAATCTCAGAAACAATATTGGCTCGACCTTGGATTTGAACCCAGGGCCTCTCGGATGCAAGGCAGATACTTTTCCATTACACCAACGAGGCAGTCAATTAACTTTAATAACCCCCGACGAAAAAGAGGGGTGTTTTCATCAGTTTGACGCCTATGTCTGTTTGTGTTTTTCAGTCTGTGGCATCATAACTCCCGCATGGATCGGTTTCAAAGCGGTTTTTTTTATTCGAAACATAATATGACCGCGGTGGTTCGTAGCTAGGGCTTGTCAAAATACGTCCAGCCGTTGAATCTCACCAGTTGTTTACGTGACTCATTCGGAGGTTTTTTTTTTAACTGAAAAGTTAGTTTCGATAAGAGTTGTTACAAGCGCGACCGCGCGAGCGAAGGCGCTGGCTAGCTAGGACCCGTGGGGTCAGCTCCAACAACTATCGTAACATAATATTTGTAATATTTCTCTTATTTCATATCCATATTCATTTATTTGCCAACTAAGTGTTACATATATACGGCAGGTCTTTCTCATATTTATCATATTTGTAATTTTTGTAATATTTGTAGTATTTGTGATGTTTGTAATATTTGTGATATTTGTCATATTTTTACGACGTTTAGACGATACGATACGTTACGAAAATGTTCGCGCTCACCCCACTGAAAATGCGAACGAAACGTTACCGAGTACAGACTCGGACTGCTACTATCAAACTGTTCGGGTTTCGGTGTTACGTTTCATGTATCACTGTTTGTGTTGAATTTGAACTTTGAAACGGAATGAAGATTCCACAGGCTGTATGACAATGTTGAATCGGCTCCAGGTAATTAAGAGAATAAAAATAGTTTGTATGAACAACTAGTGGACCCGGCAGACGATGTCCTGCCCCCTGTTTTCGCAATTTATCAATATTTTCTCATCGTTTACTACTTTACTGGACTTCCACTAATATTTCAAGGCTAAAATGATTGAAATCAGGTCAGCCGTTCTCGATTTTTAGTGAGACTAACGAACAGCTATTCATTCTTATGTATAAAAAAAGCGATCGGTCCACCTAAATTTTGCCATGGGAATGCGTCATTTTCCCGCGGAAAAAGTAGCCTATATCCTTTCTCGGGTATCAGAATATCTCTATACCAAATTGCATGCACATTGGTTCAGTAGTTTAGACGTGATTGAGGAACAGACAGACAGACAGATTTACTTTCGCATTTATAATATTAGTATGGGTAAGGGATTCGCATGGATACTTTTTTTTAACGTACATACCAATTACCTAGCCCCAAACTAAGCGTTAGCTCACGCTATGGTGACTAGCATAACGGATTCAAATACTTAAAAACATTTATAAACACCCATGACTCGGGTACTAATGCTCGTGCTCATCACACAAACATTTGCCCCTAGCAGGACTCGAACCCGCGACAGCCGGTTTTGTAGCTTGGACCTCAGACCACTAGACCAAGGCTGTCGTCAAATACTGGTGTCCAGCTGTACTCAGTTACCACTTCAATTTCAAATATTAAGTAACAATAAATGCCGATTACAACAAAGCTCATTTAAAACATCAGCCAGATAATAAAGGTTCCTTACTCCCACCGAAGTGTTTTTTTTTCATCTCCACCAGAATTTACCTACTTCGATCTTTTTCCATTAAACAAAGAACTTTAAAACATTAGGCAGTCCGAGCACGATGCGTCTCAAGAAAAATATCCAATTGTAAAACTGAATCAGGTTCCATTTCAATCCTGATAGGTATTTAGTCAGACGCTCGAACCTAGGTTTTCCACTTTCTAAGTAAAAAAGGTACCTTCATTTGCATCCGGAACTCTTTCACGGTAACCTGAACTTTAATTAAAAAACAAAATTACCGAGAATCAAGCGCACACACCATGAGGATGTTTACACTCGGTGCCAAAATATTAGGAAGTAGAATAATATTTAATATTCTCAGTGGGGCATAGGATAGCAGAAGGTACACATATATTATGTTGAGTTTTTATTATCAGTCGTAATTGACATCTTTTTTCATGTGTGATTTTAATGGAATAAAATCATAAAACAAGCACCCCTGCTTGTTTTATGATTATTCCTGGCTTTCAGTAGGGGGGCCAGGACCCACAGGGGCCTGGCATAACGCTGAGTGAGGTCCTCTTGGTTTGGACATCATAGACACAAAAAGGCGGGCTGGCTGACTTACTCTGCAAAAATACTTTTTAACAATTTCAAATTACTTGTGTTATGTTTGTTCCTTTTTTACGTTATTTCCCCATTGTTTTTTTTTAGTTTCTATTATTCTGTAGATTTTGTATCTGTTTTTTTTTCATTTCATTCTGAGTATGTGATGTCCAAAATCAATAAACGCTTTTCTTTCTTTTTTTATATCATTTTATAGTTTACCTAGAAACATTGTGAGCTAATTTTGACAGAGCAAAAAAAAACAGGGATACTTAATAATATGATGATGAAATTATCTTTTACATCATTATGATATCTATAATATCAACTATATTTTTTGTTAAAATGTTCTTACCATTTTCCCCTCGATGTTTTAAAGGGATTCATAATAACACGTGTTAGTTTTATTTCGAGAGTGTCCAGTTTCCGTGTCCTCATTTGTAATAGAGGCGGCTTTATCTATCGGCGGGCAGTCGTGCGACCTCCTGGGACGGCAGATCGTCTGCAGACCCTCACTCCGCGAGGGAAATTACCGATGAGACCCTTCACTAACGTTTTTCATATCAATCTGATAGTATCTTAATTAAAGGTTTTAATAAACGCGCTGTACTCATCTAATTTGGGTTGTTTTTGTAAGTCATGTGATAAGCCTACATGAGTTCCCTTTTCGAAATAATTTTAACAAAGTTTTGATAAAATATTACTTCTATCTGGTTAATAGTAACAAAACTTTGTCTCTGGTCAAGGAGAGACTAACGTGCATATAATTACATAAAAAATATTTAAATAAAAACCCTTTGATACTGTTATGCGTGTATGTTCAGTCGGTTATTTCTTTAAATTTGCGAGAAATGCAAAAATATTTTCACACATCTTTTTTTATTGTCCCTGACATCGCACAAGAAAATATCTTCAATTGCCTCTAGCTGTAACATTCGCGCCAATTTGTACCTACCCCCGTTCAAAAGTTGTTTAGCAAACGTTGTATAATAACACGGTAAAGCGTGTGCTTTACGAGATGAGACACCCTGTATTATCTAGTGATGGAACATGCATAGAAGTTGATATATCGATATCAACTTCTATGCATGTTCCATTAGAGTTCAGAAGCGGAGAGTCAGAAGATCTTGGGTTTAATCTTGAATAAATTTACGCTTGTTTTGCAACATTATATTTCGGGTATACGAAGAGAGATATAGGAAATTATTTTAGGCGTGTATCTAAAATGTACGTTCATACTCGTATATCGCATTTGACTCAATTTTGAAGATAAGTAAGTCAGTCACGCATTGGTCAAAGTCAACTTAAGGATTGTATTTTTGATTGCTGCATTGGGGTTCTTAACACAATTTTGAATCGATTTATTTTGCTTGCTTCTTCTTCTTCTTAGGCAATATTATATTTTTAAAGACCAAAACTCAGCCACCGACAAAGCATCGGCCTTGTAGAGGTCTTTGCGTGTATAGGTGCTGAGACACGCTTGGCAGGTAAAAAGATGTGCAACTGTCTAGGGGGAAACACTGCTTTTTGAGGAAAAATATTTTGCTTGCTGGGATTTTTACAAACGCTACGATATCTTTTGTATCCAGTCCAGTGATCAAAAATGTAGAAGCATTGATGAATTTAAGTAAGTATCCTAAGGCCCGACGTGAGCCACATAACGCGACAATTTTGAGCCGTAGCTGGACGGCAGTATTACTTTATAAGTCTAAAGCTGTACAATAAATTACGAGTAAATAAGATATCACATATTTACAAACGGAATCATTATAACTGTAAAAAAGTAGGCGATGGCTCTATACCCTTAAAAACGATGAAATTAAAAATCTTTTTAATTTTATCTAATTATTTTGTTGTACTTGATTGTGTGATATAAAAGCTACACTGCGTACACTAATATTACACTCACTTACACGCATATACACACACAACAAACAACAATGACCGTCATCTGCAAAGTTATGTTAATCTTTATGTTTTAAGGTTCTTTATTCTACCTCAGCTTACCATAACTAGTTGACTAGACTTAACTAGTTAAATTTGACTTAACTAGGTATTGTGAAACAAAAGTACCATAGATAAAATCTAGTTGTGTTAAATTTCATTTCTCTCGCACTTATATAAAATCCTTCAAATAGTGGAATACTGCACTGTCTGTATCTGGAGTGTGGGCGTTAATAGCTGCAACACAGTTTCCTAAACTGTAGCGGTTATTTTCGTGCGAAATATTTAATGTTCAATTGTTTTTATTCCCAAATAGACTTTATTTTGTTTTTATTTGATATTGTCACGTCGGGTCAGGTCGCGTCGGTCACGCGTCGTGTGTAAGGGGTAAGATTGTGGGTAAGATTCTCAAAAGTCACGATAGTAAATATTTTCCCATCACTAGCGATGTATGACAACGCGTTTTGTTCCGAGTCGAGTGCGGCACGTGGCGTCACCGGCAAATGGGATTGCACACATGCACTTACCATGCTATTCAGTTGGATTATTTTTTATACCGTTTGCGAATGACTTAAGAGCATTTGCACACTTGATTTCAATGTTCGTTTGGTGGAGATGAGGTCATTCGGAATCAGCGTCGGTTTGGGTATTTTATTTAATGGCGAAGATTAAAAAGGTTACGCTGGTTGCTGCTGGATGATGGAGGAATATATGGAAAGAACTGAGACTACTCTTATGGGTTGCCAATACCTAAAATTTCATTCATCTCAAATTCTGTCGTCACAAATCATTATTTATTAGAAACTAGCGGGCCCGGCAGACGTTGTCTTGCTCGCTGTTTTAGCAATTTGCAAACATTTTGTCACCGTTTATACCTTTCCTGAACTTCCACAAATAATTCGAAACTAAAATTAGCAAAATCGGTACAGCCGGTCTCGAGTTTTAGGGAGACTAACGAACAGCATTTCATTTTTATGTATATAGATAATATTCAACAATAAATAAGTTATTCCCTAGCTTGTCGCATTCTCTTTAAATTAAATTTTCAAAAAAGATAAGGTTCCCAAGTAACTAACTATTTTTTTACTGTTATCAACGGTGTAAATACATATTACTAAAGTCACTTAGCTACCATTTGTTCAGTAACAAGATAGTTTTGGTAAACTCAGCACTGAACATGTTCATATCACCGCAGTAGCTACTTACTCGATAGCGTAGGGTCTAGTTTCCATGTGGCGAACTCGACGCGTCGAGTGTGCTCACAACCTAACATCGGCCATGGACGCTATTAGAATCTATTGTTATTAGACGCAATCGGAGCGCGGCTTCTTGTTACAGTTGCTACTGTCTGCGACTGAATTTTTATAATTGGATTCGTGAAATGAAAAACGCGGATGAGGTTTGCAGTTTTTTATTTAAAGGCATTATTTTAGTTGTGAATGCAATACTGAACACTGACATACGGCGCAATAGAGACAATTAGGTAAAGCTCCTCGAAGCAAGCAAACATCTTAGATATCACTGTCTCAGTTTATAAGCTGTGTTGTTTTCATGGGTGGTTCTTGTGTTGCCGTAAATGCTTTTAATTTTAATCTTTGCAACAACTAACCTGCACCTTGAACATATTCAGACAGATTTATTTAGACGTTTTTTACTGTATAATGTTCGTAATGTAAATGTATAACATTGACTATCATCTGTTGGATCATGTGCGTACCGATTTAATACTATTTTGGTATAATCTGTATTAAAAAATATTCTGTATTGTTTTATTGGCACTAAAAAAACGTAAAAAATACAAAAACATTTGAAAAGAGAAAAAAACATTAACCAAGTGCCAACAAGGTCCCCGACTCCGGTATTCAGCGGGGACCTTGGAGGGTATTCAATATTCAATTAATTTGATTCAATTGTTAATTTTCTCAGACCTGCCTCAATACTAGTAATGCAAATATATTTTGGGAATATACGTCAGATACAATTAGTATTATTGTCATAGCGGCTGTCGGCATCATTAGTTCATCATGTTACTATTGGTTTTGTTTGGAGCCTGCAGTATTTGTACCAAATTAAGATTGCAAGTTCTTAGTAGTAAATATTTCTAACTGATTGAGTTTAAAAATTTGAGCGCGGCTTAAAATCGTAGAGCGCCATCTTGTGAGACCGTAACTAAGTAAATGTTTACACAGTTGGGTGGTACTTTGGGTTCTTCAGTCTTATCAACTGGGTAGAGTCGCGGGTAATACTCATAAATAAATAAATAAATGGGGACATGCTTACATACATTGCTCTGATCCCAAATTAAGTAGCTTAAGCACTTCTGTTATGAAACTCGGAAACAACGAAGGTAACACAAATACGCAGTTCGAACATTGTCTTCGTCGAACTCGTCGTCTCGATCGAACCTGGGACCGCAGAGATGGCGGCAACTTGAAACTGGTACTCACACCACTACACCATGGAGGTCGTCCTTTATCTTTAGCCAGCCCATCGTATCATCTTCAAAATCATCATGTTCAGTGCCACAAAACATCAGTAACGAAATCGTTGACAGTGAGCCGCGACCCGCCGGCGGCGAGGTTTCCCGTTTATCACCAAACCGAGGCAACAGCTCCAGAAACAATTGCCCTCACACACACCCGCCCAAATTACATTTCCAATTCATGAAGGCAGTTATCCCGTTTCCCTCACTTCACACCTCGCGATCTTGCCCTATGAATATTTTTACGTGGAAACTTGTTGACTTAATTTTATATAGGTATCCCTTTTTTAATGCCGTTTACCTTTCAACTGTCAAGTTATATGGCATTTAGATACCGTCATTGTTTCGCTGTTGAATTTCAAATGTACCTAATACGATTACAGTGGGGGACACTGTTTACTCTGCGATGTCAGATAAGTCGCAATAAGCAAGTTGCTTTTATAGAATGGAGGTAAAGAAGCGGACGGTCCTTTGAAATGTGATTGCTGTGTCCGTGTTTGATTTTGGGGGAGTTGTCGATATCCTTTGTTTGAACAGAGTGAAGGACAACATAGCCGATTAACGTACTGTCCCGCTATATTACAAAGATCCTGGAACTAAAATGGTTCACATTAAAAGTTCTTGTTCATTACAAATGTAACAACGATGATGTTTTTTTATGATAATTTTAACTTCTTGCTTAGGTGTTTAATATTATGCTTGGGTATGTGTTTAATGAATGATACTTTGGAAAAAAATTAGCAGATTTGTAACGTCTAAATAACCTTATGTCATTAGTGTTTGCTAGTGTTGTCTGTAACCAAAATGACTCTTTTATATTTCGTTTATATCTCTCTTTTATTTATATATAGTCCTCCTGGCCGATTTCGACCACGACGGCCAATCTCAACAGTGATCAGCCAACTACGCAGGAGATATTATAGTGCACAAGTGTGAGCGCAATACACAGGTGCACTCACTGTTCTATCACTCTCAAAGTTCGGCGAGACGACAATCCGACATGACCGGAGAGAGATCAGGCGCAGGACCAACAGCTTAACGTGCTTTCGGTGGCACGGGGTGTAACATCGCCAACTTGCCGACTCTGAGTTGTTTTTGAGAAATTTATGACAGAAAATCTCAGAAACAATTTTTGGCTCGACCTGGGGTTCGAACCCAGGACCTCTCGGATGTAAGGTAGAAACTTTGCCACTTCACCAACGAGGCAGTTATTTATATAATCCAGGACCAAACAGTCAGTTAACCCCAATACCTGTCCATGAAATGGGCAGCCAAGTTGCGGCGCGGCCAAGTGGGCCCAAGACAGAGCCGCGACACTTGGCTTGGTGACAAACGTCGCTACCGAACTGCCGTTTTAATAGGCTAACATGGATTGAAACGTGAATGCTTAAATTTGAACCTATAAAGAATAGTATTCATCATTGATGAGAAAATCAACCAACGATTTAATTTTCGATGTTGGTAAGGTGAAGAAAATTCTAGACGTCACTTTTTTCTGGATTACCTATTGTCCTGATCTGCGTTGAGGCAAATACGACACGCTGCAACGCGACAATATCAAATGTAGTTTTCTGTTACGTGACATGAAGCGCGATTGACGTTGACATAAGTATGGGTCGCATCGCACTTGTCGCGTTGCATCTGTAGCGACATCTACCGTTTGCCATCCCAAACGCATGCCTATGGTTGCAAGCACGACAGCGGGCGTTGATACGGCTGCATATGATGGCGCTGTTAGCCTAGTAGCGCACTTGAATCGCGGCATATAAGATTTAGATCGAGAATAAAATAGATAGACAAAGTAAATCGATGTCTATCGGACTATGGTCCCCGACCATAACACTAGTCTTTACGCCAAACATCGTTCACGAATAACAACGTTTTAGTCATTTCGTACTATTGATTTAAATTGTACGGCTCCTATGTGGAATTAAAATAATCGAGAAGGTTTTGTATCAATGGATTACTAAAATCATTCAGCAAGAAATGAGTGCTACGGATTACGATTATTTTTCATTATAGCTACGAATGTGATTATTGTAATTGAACTAGTTTGCTTATCCCCTAGCATGTCGCCTTTTTTTGTATGCTAGAAATGTACTTTTAAACGAATCCACTCGGTTGCTCGTATATTTTCTGACCAATTACGGTGTGGTGCCGCTCTCGACTCATGAGTTGAGTGCTTCAAGGATGGAGGCATTACAGCTGCGGGTACATTGGAGTAGTTACTGCGTCTCAAAAATTTCAAATCTGGTCAACTTTTCGAGTCGTAAGGAAATCAGTCCTCAGTTCTTCAATTCTGCAGTCAAAGTTTTAGAGCGGTTCATCCTAAGCAGTGGCCGGCATGCTTATGATTTCACTTATTTTTAATGTACGAGTATCACCCTTATGAAGGTACATTTACGACTGATCTGTTACCAGTCATTAGATTTTGTATTTATTTAAATCTTAATTGGGAATGAAAGTTAACACACACGTAGAGAAAAATCCAACTGCCCCAGGCGCCTGTGGCAGTTTGTTTTTTTTTTCTTTAAGTGTGAACACAAACACAAAGTAACTTAATCTTAATTTGAATTTAATCGTTTTTGTGGTAAGGTTCAATAAAAGACTTTTTTTAAAGCCCACGAACAGGATAGCCGCTAATTTCTTTATTTGGAACTAGTGGCCCTCCGTGACTTCGTCCGCATTCTCGGCAGAATCCATTTGTTTTCGAAATCGCGGTCGAACCGGATAAAAAGTATCCTATGTCCGTTTCCTGGTTCTAAGCTACCTCTCCACCAATTTTCAGCCAAATCGGTTCGTCCGTTCTTGAGTTATAAAGGGTGTAACTTACACCACTTTCTTTTATATACCTATATAGATATAGGTATTCACGCTATTGCAGCTTTTTGAAATAGTACGTTACTATTACTTTACTAGTTAGTAATTGGCAGAACTGTTACATTATACTGAAATATACCTCTATCGTTAAACGTAGACAATTATGCAAATTCACAAGTTAACGTGTCCAATCATATCGATCAAACTATCGCTTAATACATAAGCTACATAGCTACCGGTGCGTTTCTATCATCCCCTCCAGACGGCCTACAATCGTGCCCTGGGGTATCCCCAATCGAATATTAACTGGGATGAGCGGATTACACTTGAGCAATTACCTACCTATCTACCATCAGCATAATAAATAAGTCTTGGCTAACTGGTTGCCTACTGTGGTGCTGGACAAATGAAAATGTTTCAGGACTTGGGTTTTTTGAATAATGTTGGATTACAAAAAACATATATCATGTAAAACACTGTATTTCGAATGCAATTGATTCGATTAGTTTATGTTGTGGTAATTTTTACGTGCTTTGACCTAGTGTACAAAGAAAACAATTGGTTTTTAAAAAAAACGTTACGTTACCTTTAAATTGTTTCCTTGTGTTTAAATTCATCCATGTTTTGTTGTTTTTCCGATGTTCATTTGTTTTTTTTTGATATTCATTTGTTTTCATGATGTTCACTTGTTTTTATGATGTTCACTTGTTTTCATTATATTTTTTATATTAATTTGTTATAGCAAAGATAAATTATTATCTTTGGTTATAGGTACATTTTGCATTTTGAGCACGACTGTTCATTTTCTGTCGTATAGCTAATTCGTCAAATCACAAAATCTTCCGTTTCCACGAATCCGTCCTATACCAAACAATTGAAAGAAAAACTGATCATAGTAATTTTAAATGTTTAACAAAGCAAATAACTAAAGATCACGTCTTTTAATTGAGTGTGGGCAACGAAAGTAACTATGAGTAAATGACAATATTTATTTACTTCTCTTAAATTGATATTCATTTATTTCTCTGACATGAATTATGAATTATTTGGTATAACAACCAGTATTTACTTTTGCGATACCTTGCGAGTTTCCAACTCTCAAAAAGTGTTCTAAACTTTTAACGTTTCGCGTGTCGTTCCACCAAGCGCGCACTCCACTCTGGTGTTTGCACTTTAATTCTATATTCATCCCTTTAATATAAATACAGAAACGTACAGTATCCTCAGTTAATGCAAGCTCTTTGATTATGAAGACAAGATTTAACCGATCAGAAGTCAAAATTACTGTTTTTAATCGAAAGGAATTCGAATAACTGTTGCTTGTTTACCAGTCTTCTTATCAACACTTCGTTTTAGCTTAAGCACTGACTAAGGGTTGAATTTTACCTATTTTTATAAGTAGTTATCAAACACCATGGCACTTAGCATGTTTTTCACATCTATGATCATAGCTAATAATTATATACGTAAACGTCCTGCATGTCTCCTTCAAGTTCCAACGTACAGACTGAAATTAGCAGAAAAAAATGCATATGTTATGGCAGCGAAGGTATATAATGGGTCCTTATTTAAAACAAAGTTACATTCGTGGCTAATTAAGAATAACAATAATAATATTTTAATGAATATTTTGCTTGCTAGAAATATATTTAGTCCAGTGGCGATGATTTCCTTTACTGACATAATTGTAATTTATTAATTAATAAGCATACATATTTGCACGCTGACTAAAATTTAGCAAATTTTGGTAAATTTTAACTATAACTTTATCTACAAGACCTTTATTGTAACACCCAAAATGCGCAAATAAACGCATATGTTTTTCAATAAATAAATATTTCACAACAATCATACCAATTCTCTAGTCCCAAATTAAGCTACGAGGCTTGTGTTATGGGTACTAGACAACAGATAAACATACTTATATACTTTTTTTGTAAATAAATCCATATTATACATAGACAACACTCAGACTATTACAAACACACATGTTCATGCACACTTTTGCTTGTACTGTGCGGGGATCGAACCCGATCGATTTGTATTTAGCAATCCATTTGTTTAACCCGTTCACTGATTGTACCGTACCCTTTAAGTGAGGAGGTAACTTAAATTTATAAAAGAAAGAATTATTATAAGGTTAACTTATTTAATACAATTAAAGGGAAATTAACTAATTTAAATAAACAGGGAGTAGGTTCATAATTAGCAACCGAACGATACGCGTCTTCGATTAATCAACACCACTGTCCTGGTTCACTGATGTCCGGTGGCACCGCGATGACTCAGCACTCGTGGCGGAGGAAGTAGCAGTAGGGGAGTGAATTCGGTAGTATAGAATTAGCTAGGCTTCCACGGTGATGAAGAATCCCAACCGGAAACCGGGACCCTGGAATTCCGGAAATTGGCCGATTTTAGCAAAGTCCGATTTCATATGTATGACTGCGACATCAGACCGGAAGCGGTGATAAGCGGATCAAATGGAGTGATTATTGCAAGAAATAGCAATTAATGATGAGGCAGTCATACAACAGTATAATTCCTAGACTAGAACTAAGCCAAGTACAAAGCGACTAAATAATTTTAGCTATTTTGGTGACATATTAGAAAAATAATGACATAGTTACATTTTTACAAAAGAAATGGCAAAATATTACAGGAATAAGAACTTAATATTAAATTGAGATGATAGAAGAAGATAATAAGCGAAACATCACAAAATATTTTGACCTGCTAACGGTCATGGAGGTCATGGCAATGTCATGACCGTTGGACTTTTGTGTGCGTGGATGATTGGAACAACTAATGTACATGAATTGGATTTTAGAAACCACGCACAAACACTATTGCTAGTAACACAGATACTTAAGCACTACTCATGCATGCACAAATCCAAAACACTAAGTTGGTAAATACTACTAAGCACTAGGTAAGCACTAAAACTATATAAAATAATCATTTACAACACTCACCCGATATCGGGGCAACACTGAATTTAATTAATTGGTCGAAGTATGAAAACTATCAAACAACGTTGATTTTTAAAATTCGTAGATCGCCGTGAGTTGGCAGTTTTTAGTGACCGCAGTACGTCCTCGCATTCAGATAGCTCCGCTCGGACTTCGCGATGTCTGTTCTGAAGGCGACGTCACACATTCGGCCAAACCAGTTTCAACGCAGTGTTCACTCATATTCGCGCGCTTCAAGATAAATTAAAACTAGCAATTGGGTCCGAATTTGCGAGTTAGTGATTTCGTAATTAAAAGATTAAGTTCTAAATTTAGGTTGTACATATAAGGATAATTAATTTTAGTTATTTATAGTTGTAATTTATTATATTTAATCTAATGCTATATTTAAGTTTATGTTAGTAATTTTAGCTATCTTTTTTATTTAATAAGAATGTAACGAACCGTTACATACCCCTCTTTTTAGGTTAGGATTTTACTTATAAAATCCACTAACCTACAGCATGGTAAACTAAGTAAGTTTAAAATCTTTAACATGCCAGGTTCCTAAATTACGCCCAGACATGTCTTCAAGTTCGTATACAAGATTTGATTTTTTTGAGACAATGCGGCATTTTAAAAACTTGGGTGCCAACTTTTTTGAAAATTTATTGTCCTTGTCGCTTTGGAAGAATGTTCTTTTCCAAACGACATCGCCCACATTAAATTCTACATTTTTACGGCGTAGGTTGTAACAAGTACTGTTTCTAGGTGAGCTTTGACCAACGATAATTGCACTTTGTCGAATATTTTGCTTAGCGCGCCTAAGTTTTCAGCATAAGCATCCCGCGGTGTAAATATAATTTCGTTTTGTAAGTCTGTGTCAATATAGTGCGAACCACAGCTTACAAGCTCACGTCCATATACTAAGAATGAAGGTGTGAATCCCGTCACTTCATTTACCGCACTATTCAATGCAAACTGTATCTTGGGGATATTAGAATCCCAAACCCTGTGATCACCGCTCACAAAAGTGGAGACAGCCGTCATAATTGTTTTATTATAGCGTTCCACAGTATTTATTTGTGGAGTATACAATGGAGTGTAAAAAACGTTGGGTATATTGTAATACTCGAATAGCTTTTTTAGCGTAGCGCTAGTAAACTGCCGTCCGTTATCCATTAATATGGTGCTAGGTACACCATGAATAAGAAACACCTTTTCTTCGATTAATTTTGAAATAATGTCGGCCGTAGCACGTCGGATGGGAAAAAGAAGACAGTATTTCGAGAAGCAACAAGTTATTACCAACAAGAAGGTATTTTGCTTCCTTGATACGGGCAAGGGTCCGACGAGGTCTATGCTTAGCATTTGGAATGGTCTGCTGCAATCTTTCGGTCTCCCCATTATGCCTAGTGTAGCGTGATTAGGGTGTTTGTGAGAAAGACAAGCATCGCAGGAAGATACAAATTCAACTACGTCATCGTGCATATAAGGCCAAAAGTAGTTCAAACTAATACGCTTGTGCGTTTTAAAAATACCAAAATGACCGGAGGTAGGGTCTGAATGATTCTTTTCAATTATTTCTTTTCTGTACTCCAATGGCACTACCTCCTTCCACTCGAATTCTCTAGTTAAGGGATTGATAGATTTCATATAACGGAACAGCTTTCCGTTTTGAATCTTGTAGTTAGGAAAGGATGCAGGTGATTCTAGACATCCTTCAAAAATTTTTAAAAACCAGGGGTCATTCGTTGTTTGGGTAAGCACATCAGATACGATATCGACAATTGATATTGGAACGGCACGTGACAGACTATCAGGCACAACGTTTTCAGTACCTTTACGGTGCTTGATTTCGAAATTGAAGGCAGAAAGCCTCACTCCCCATCTAGCCAGTCTTCCAGTTGGGTTATTTAAGTTGAGGAACCACTTCAGCGAGGAATGGTCAGTATATACCGTAAACTTATAGCCATTTTCTAAATAGCAACGCCAGTGTTCTATAGCTGTTAGCACAGCTAAAGCTTCGCGTTCTGTGGTGCTGTAGTTGCGCTCTTGTTTTGAAAATGATTTGCTCATATATGCGACAACCTTTTCTGTACCATCGATAGTTTGAGTAAGAACCGCTCCCATACCATAGTCACTAGCGTCGGTATGGACCTCAAATGGTTTGTCATAGTCAGGACAGGAGAGAATTGGTGTCGAAATGAGACATTCTTTTAATTTTAAAAAGGCGTTATTGGCTTCGTCAGACCAAACAAAAGGCGGAGCGTTCTTGGCTTGGCTAGTTAGTTTGTTTAAAGGGTTAGCTAGCGTACTAAAGTTCGGAATGAATTTCCGGTAGTAAGACGCAGTACCTAGGAACCTTCGAACTTCCTTGCGGTTAGTTGGGGTTGGGTAGTTGATAATAGACTCTACCTTTTCCGGGTCCGCATGAAGTCCGTTACAGTCCACTAGATAGCCTAAGTATTTTAATTGATTCCTAAAGAACATACTTTTTTCAAAGTTAATTGTGAGGTTCGCCATTTTAAGCTTCTCAAGAACACGCATAAGTAGAGAGATGTGTTGATCAAAGTCATTTGACACAATTATGACGTCATCGACGAATACAAACACTCTGTGTTCAAACTCTGGTCCGTAGAACAATGCATCGACAAGTCTTTGTTGAGTAGCAGGAGCATTTGTTAAGCCGAAGGCCATACACTTAAATTGAAACGTTCCCCGCGATGGAATGTAGAAAGCTGTCTTCTGTCGATCTTCTTCTTTTATTAATATTTGCCAAAAACTTTTGGAGAGATCGACACTTGACAGGTACTTGGCATCGCGTAGATTGTCAAGTATTTCTGCGATATAGGGTAGGCTATACGCATCTTTTTTGGTGACCGCATTAAGTTTCCTGCTGTCAAGGCAAAACCGTAATTCGCCGTTTTTCTTTGGCGTTAGAAGAACTGGAGACGACCATGGACTTTCGCATGGTTCTACCACGTCTTCTTTAAGCATTTCATCCAGTTGCTCAATAATAATACGCTGTTTTACGGGCGGCATTCTATAATAGCGCTGACGTATGGGGGCAGCATCCCCAGTGTCGATTGCGTGTTGTAGTAAGTGAGTACGACCCAGGCCACGTTCTTTGTAAGAAATGTCACGAAATAATTCTATAACGCGATCGGCAGTGTTTTTTTGTGTTTGAGATAAATGTTCGTAGGAGCAAAGATTACGTGTAGTTTGTGTGACTTGAAGTTCACATGAGTAGGGTTTATCGGAATCTTGGTAATAGATGATGCTATCTAGATGTTTGGGAAAAAGACCAAATACTCTCCAAAAATCCATTCCTAGTATAAGGGAATGTTTAATATTAGGCACTACGTACATTTTGAGCGTATGTGTTTGATTACAAAAGGTTATTGGAAGGTGTAAAATTCCTTTTGAGTCTAATTTTTCCCCACCAGCAGCTATAAACTGCGCGGTGTCAGTTTTATGTAGTTTGAAGCCCGCTTGTAATAAAAATTCATGACAGCCATTACCCAGAATTGTAGTCGATGACCCAGTGTCAAGGAGTCCAATTATAGGTTTATTATTAATTATCACAGACACGTAGGGTCTAGAAACGTTTATGCGATTATCGTGGATTGAAGAGACAGCGTTGTAGGTAGCAAATGAAGTGACGAAATTTAACCACTGTTGCCAGTCTGACTTATTAAAATTTATATGAGAGTAAGTGCATCGGGAAACGCTATCTTTACAATCCACCCTATCTAGTTTTTTTGATCCTCATTGTTAATAGGGTTACATTTAGGGCATTCAGGGAAGCGGTAGTCCTTCTCACCACACTTGAAACAAACTATGATACGATCTTCTTTACACGTACGCAGAGAATGATCATCAGAGCGGCATCTAGGACAGTATAGAGACTTTGTGGGACGGGAATCAACAGCATTAATTGTTTCGGATTTATTTTGTTTGTAATTCATAGTTTTTTCCTGTACATTTGATGAAGTAGGTTTATTAGCGTTTAAGTTAGAATAATTAGTTTTTTGTTTATGTTCCTCATTTTTTGTGTATTTTTTGTTATAATAAGTGTTAGTATAGTTGTTGTGTTTATAAGCAAACTCGGGAGCGATTGTGCTATTTGTTACTCTTGGTGGCTCTTGAAAATAAGAAAACCTAGACTGGATACTTTCATAGTTCCTACATGTTGCCACAAGAGCATCTATACTCGTAATATTGTGAGTAGCTGCTAGTATACTTGCGTAACGTGGACGAATATTGTGTAACAAAATTTCTAATTTTTCGTCTTCTGAAAGTGGTTTGTTTAAGCGTGAAAATAATCCATGCATTATTGAAATATAGATTGTGATATTTTCTGATTCACCTTGAGTTCGAGATCTAATTTCAGCAGCGAGCCTATAGTCGAAGTCACTGCTACTGAAATCTTGTTTAAGTTGTTTCACTAAATCTTGCCATGAATTTATTTTACCTTTATTGTAGCGATACCAATGCAGCGCGTCTCCAGAAAAGATTTCGTAAGCCAACGAGAGTACCTTATCAAAAGATATACTACGTGACTCGACAAACTCCTCAACTTTTTGAATAAATGAGTGAACACACGTTTTACCGGAGTATCTAAGCTTGATAATATCTGCTGATAGACTGCGTTCACTACATGAGACGGATATGGTGGTAGGTTCCGTATCCGTAACAGCAGAAGGTGTAGGCGTAGATTGTGATTGAGAGCTTTGGGGTCTCAAGGAATTGAGGTCTTTGTAGTATGCGTTAAAAGTAGTGACACAGACTTTATAGATATCCGCCACTTCTGGTGTATTAATTATTCTATTAATCCTGTGATAAATGTGGTGTAATAGAGCTTCAGTCCTTGTAAAGGCATTTTTATCAAATTTTAATTTTAAATTAGAAAGAAGTGTGTGTGCTTTGAGAAGAGATTCTTTCACAGACTTAAGGTCTTCACTTGGCTCTAAATGTGATTCGGTTATGTCTTCTGTAGCATTAAGTTGTGACAATTTAGTTATCTGCTTACGCAATTCTATGACCGAGTCTCCTGAACCACCGCGCAATTCAACTTCATACTCTAATTCAGCTTTTTGTAACGACAAAAACTTAATAGGATATGACATTATGTCGATATCTAGGTGTGTGTTGTAAAGGAAAACTTAAACTAATCTATTACAACAATGAAAAATAAGATGAAAGCAGATGAAAATTAGCATAATCAGCCTTAAAGTTAGGTTTAGAGCCAACACCAATAAAAACCATCAATTGCTTAAATAAAAACGGTAACGTTTCGGTTGCAATTATACCCGTTGTAAGGCGCCAATGTACCGTACCCTTTAAGTGAGGAGGTAACTTAAATTTATAAAAGAAAGAATTATTATAAGGTTAACTTATTTAATACAATTAAAGGGAAATTAACTAATTTAAATAAACAGGGAGTAGGTTCATAATTAGCAACCGAACGATACGCGTCTTCGATTAATCAACACCACTGTCCTGGTTCACTGATGTCCGGTGGCACCGCGATGACTCAGCACTCGTGGCGGAGGAAGTAGCAGTAGGGGAGTGAATTCGGTAGTATAGAATTAGCTAGGCTTCCACGGTGATGAAGAATCCCAACCGGAAACCGGGACCCTGGAATTCCGGAAATTGGCCGATTTTAGCAAAGTCCGATTTCATATGTATGACTGCGACATCAGACCGGAAGCGGTGATAAGCGGATCAAATGGAGTGATTATTGCAAGAAATAGCAATTAATGATGAGGCAGTCATACAACAGTATAATTCCTAGACTAGAACTAAGCCAAGTACAAAGCGACTAAATAATTTTAGCTATTTTGGTGACATATTAGAAAAATAATGACATAGTTACATTTTTACAAAAGAAATGGCAAAATATTACAGGAATAAGAACTTAATATTAAATTGAGATGATAGAAGAAGATAATAAGCGAAACATCACAAAATATTTTGACCTGCTAACGGTCATGGAGGTCATGGCAATGTCATGACCGTTGGACTTTTGTGTGCGTGGATGATTGGAACAACTAATGTACATGAATTGGATTTTAGAAACCACGCACAAACACTATTGCTAGTAACACAGATACTTAAGCACTACTCATGCATGCACAAATCTAAAACACTAAGTTGGTAAATACTACTAAGCACTAGGTAAGCACTAAAACTATATAAAATAATCATTTACAACACTCACCCGATATCGGGGCAACACTGAATTTAATTAATTGGTCGAAGTATGAAAACTATCAAACAACGTTGATTTTTAAAATTCGTAGATCGCCGTGAGTTGGCAGTTTTTAGTGACCGCAGTACGTCCTCGCATTCAGATAGCTCCGCTCGGACTTCGCGATGTCTGTTCTGAAGGCGACGTCACACATTCGGCCAAACCAGTTTCAACGCAGTGTTCACTCATATTCGCGCGCTTCAAGATAAATTAAAACTAGCAATTGGGTCCGAATTTGCGAGTTAGTGATTTCGTAATTAAAAGATTAAGTTCTAAATTTAGGTTGTACATATAAGGATAATTAATTTTAGTTATTTATAGTTGTAATTTATTATATTTAATCTAATGCTATATTTAAGTTTATGTTAGTAATTTTAGCTATCTTTTTTATTTAATAAGAATGTAACGAACCGTTACATGATGATTTCCCTTTGTTGAGTAACCAGCAGTAGGTGTTAGCCTACTGTACGCGTGTCTCTTTTATGCATTTATCTCCAGCTAACTTTCTTGAAACAATTTCCATAGTCACAAGAGGTCATATCTCCGCTATAAAACCGAACATTCCAGCGAGTTAAACCTAGTTGAGCAGCTATGGACTACCTGGATAAACCTAGGTCCAGCCGCCTATGGTATAACTCCGAAATCACCCATTCCTATGCAAATTCGTTTGCTGAACCAACTATGGCTTTATGTAAAGGTTGGCACTCGGGTTAATGTCGTTTTGTTTCAACACTGAATTGAAAACTGGTAACACATAATGTTAAAAGTTATAAATTAATAATAATAAGTCAATCATACAAATGAAAATAGTGGGTGATATAATTTTAATACTTTTTAACTTTCTCTGACAGCATGTGATTTTAGAGATTTAATTTAATCAGATTTAATTTCGGCATCAAAGAATAAACGATGAAAAAGTTGTTCAATGGCTTTCCGTGCTTCGGAAGGCACGTAAAGCTGTTGGTCCCGGTTAATATCGATAGATATTATTAACATCTGACAGTAAGATCATGTCACTTACCTTACAAACACCCCTCCACCAATCCGCACTGAGCCCGCGTGGTGGTGTATGGCTCGGACCACCTCATAGTTGAGGTGAGGCCTGTGCCCAGCAGTGGGACGTATATAGGCTGATGAGAACCAACATAACGCTATGATTGGTTCATGAAAATAATTTTAATTGACGACCGCTTGGTGCAGTGGTCCACACGTCGGACTTCTAAAACCAAGGGTCGCGGGTTCGATCCCTGCACAGTACAAGCATAAGTGTGTATGAACACGTGTGTTTGTACTGGTCTGGGTGTTTTCTATGTATAATATGTATTTATGTGCAAAAAAGTATTTAGGTATGTTTATTCGTTGTCTAGTACCCATAACACAAGCCTCGTAGCTTAATTTGGGACTAGAGAATTGGTGTGACTGTTGTGAAATATTTATTTATTCAATTGCTAATGAATTTCCAACGGTATCAAACGCTTTTTCCATACAGCGAGTGAGCCGTTATCCTGAATGTTTGTAACGACGCGGCTATAGCGTAAGTGAATTCTCTCCGTGAGCCACTCGACTGCCAGAAGGTGGTCCTTGATTACAGATCACATTACACAGCTTCACTGTGAATATACGCGGATTTAGAATTTCGATACAAGTAACTAACATAAAACTATTTCACTGCACAAACTCAGCTTTGCATTTAGAATGTTAGAACTTCTGCAGCCAAGATTCTATTGCTTCTTCTATTCCAACCAAGAGGTCGTGGGTTCGATCCCCGCAATGTTCAAACATTTGTATGCATGAACATGTCTGTTTGTACAGGTCTGGGTATTATATGTATTTATTTAAGTTTATTTGTAATACCACTGTTAATTCTGTGTGCTTTAGTTACTTACCATGGAGTAAGATTACGAAGGTTATGACATTTCCACTTAGGTACACAAAACAACGTTCCTTTAGCATCGAATCAAGCATGTAAGTGGCACGAATTCAGTTTGAAATATATAAAAAAAACATTGCAGATTGTCTAAATCTTAACACTGCACCTTTTTAAACAATGTAGAGTAAGATGAAGCGAATATAAACCTTTGTAACATTTCACAAATTTGTCGCGTAATCAAAATGTTCAGAGATCAAATTCTCAAATCATGTATCGTTGGCGAGCCATCGAGTCTGAGTCAAACTTTCGTGTGGTTGCGGTTTTCTATTATTCTTTATCAATTTCTACTGTTTCAGCAAAGAATTGGACGGTAGCAATTTCTTCACCTGACCACTGACCCAACCGTCCCAGCCGATGCGTCTCGAAATCTTAACCAGTTGGCGCATCAAACAGTGTCGTTCAACCGCAAAAACAAAACTCGTCCACAACCGAGTCACGTCTCCAAAAAGTGCAGGCCGACTTGCCAACTTGCCAAGCTCTCGTTAGTCTGCCAAACAGGCCGAGTCAACAGGCGAGTCGTAAAACAGCGCTAATCAGATCATTGCGGCTGCTAATTCTGACTTGGCAAGTATAGTTGGGTAAATTATTTGGGAGTCACTGGAGCAAGTAGGATTTGATTAGGGCAATTTCTTTATATTTCTTATAGCGTTTCGTATTGTGCTACGTAACTAGTGTAAGACGTAATCAACTAAATTGGCCTGTTGGTAGATCTGGTCTAACTCGGGACTTGTGACCCAGTAAACAGGCGTCTATTGTAAGTCCCTTGGATACGCACGGAACCGTCTTTTGTCTTTACAATCGTAATCAATGTAAAAAGAAAACTTTAGCTTATCAGAATTTATAAAATATGCAGGAATAGCTAAAGTCTGTTTTCATAATTTCCTCTACTGACTTCATGTAAGATTTTCACTATTTTCATATATCCATTCATGTCCATCACCCCACGGTCAGAAATAACAAAAATCGCATTGGAAAATAAACGGGGCCGACTACTCGCAGCGCAAATATTTGGGCCTGTGAGGCGCGGATGATAAGATTGGGACGTTATTGGGAGCGCACACAGCGGACAACTGGCTACTTTGGACACGACGGTGATTAGGTATGTGTAGATGGTCCATTTGAACGTTGGCCGTCATTTAAAATCTTTGCAATATATTTATTTATCTTTAGGCAACATTCAGTTTTATAATAGCAAATAGTCTCAAATACAAAGGTATTCACTAGCAATTTAAAGTTTCCAATGTTAGTTAATACAGTTTTTGCCAAATAGACGATACAAAATGAATGAAAAACAAGTGAGAAAAAGCATGCAACGAAAAATGACATTATTTACGCCGCATGCTCGTTCCCATGACCAATTTACATTATAACATGTTAATTAAGTTTTAGTTGTTAAGTTTAAGGAGACGACGAAAAACCAAATGTCTGTGATGACGCTTACTAGGTATGCAAATGGCGCTAGTTGAATTCCTGCTTTGGAGGTTTATTTCAAAATGCCAAATTATAGTTTTTCTATGAGTTGAAACGTTAAGCAAAAATATTATTTAATTACACTTTTGATAAACAACCTTACATAACCAAAATGGGCATTCTTATCTTAACTCATCGTATATAGAGGTACAAATTTTCAGTTTATCAATACATATTTAGTTTAATATAAACATCGAAACAGGCAATGTGAGACAAAAAACGCTGGTAAAATGTACCCTACCTATTTACATATTAGTTTTGAAGTCCATTTGATTTTTGAGTTCACTCTCTCTGGGATCAGTACCTTATGTCTGAGGGTCGTGGTCAGCATCAGGGTAGCATCTGGAGCGGATGATCTGCCTCCACCGGTTCCAGTTCAGCGCGTTTCTTACCCATATACCTATGGCTTGGTGGACGTGGTGGAGTTTTGGCGCAACAGATTTAGTGTAAGGAAGCTAAAGGGAAGCGCTTCCTACCGGCCGGGTGTTATGGCCGGGGACCAAGGTCCGATAGACATAATCTTGATTTGTCTATCTATATTATTTATGATATAAATCTTATATGCCGCGTTTCATGTGCGGAACTAGGCCGGTACTAGGCTAACAGCGCCATCTAGCCTATGGAGCCGTATCAGCGCTCGCTGTTGTGCTTGCCACCGTAAGGCATGCGCTTGTGATTGCGAACGCCACACAACATACACACATAGAGGTCGCCACAGAGTCTTTTACTTGATCGTTCCATTTTGTCGGTGACCCATCCACTACAAGTTTATCCAAACTTTCGTGTTAAAATACGAAAAAAAAACATTTAAACATTGACTTTCAGTCCGCCGCAAAAGCAATATCGGCGTCCTGAGGTTCTTTTATAAAAATCACATTTCTGAAATAAAATGAGCAGCCCTCCGACCCCAAACGACCCCTCTGCGCGCTTAACGTTTGCCGCTAGGAGGAACGGTCACCTATTTGCATTGGAAATTCATAATAATGTTATTATTTCGACAATTGACGGCACCCTTTGATTGTCGGGCCCTAATTGCGTTTGTGTCCGGCCTTATTGATTTTCGTTATTAACACAAATCCTTGGGCAGTGTTGATTTTTCCAACTATGCCAGATCAAATGGAAAATAGAATAATGTTATTAATGTGAATCTTTATGAGATTTTCAGCTAGAATTGTTCAAAGTCGTTGAAATTGGGTTACCTATTTTGTTGAATCGTTATCATGAAATATATTTTTTACTTGAAATAGATACAAAAATGTCTTCTAAAATTTATGGCAAGTAATATTACTCCTTTGCTTTGATAATTTGATAAGGATTTGGATTGATAAAATAGAATTGTCTGGTTACATTAAAATTTGTTTATAAGTTCAATCGTATACTGTTTTATAATTGATGAAATCAGGGGTTACTTTGCGGAAATCCATGACTAAAGTTGAAAAAGAGGATTATTTTGCTTTAAATTTCCACTAAACAACGCCAGTGCAACAACCAAGATACACCCAACTGTAATCACCTGAAAAACTAGAGCTTGAAGTCGCAGGATTTACAATACCTACAACTCACAACGTGACACAGAAGATGAACCTGGAATCACAACACAGACACCAACAAAACACTGTGAAACGCGTCGAGTGTTTTGTTTAAAGCAAAATAATCCTCTTTTTTAGCTTTAGTCATATAATGTTTTCCTATTGAATAAGAATGCATGGAAAATCACATGAGACACATAATATTTCAACGGCAGCCAACGCAAGCGCCCATATTGCTCACAGCGCTTGTTTGCGCGCTACGTATAAAAATAAATTCTTCTCCGTTCGACTGTCCGTTTGTTGTATCAAAGACAAAGCCGCTTTCCTTGTCTGAACCTCAAACGATAAATCCATTGGTGTCCGATGCAGCTTACGGGATGCCCTGGCGAGGCCTGTAAGGATGCGCACTTACTAAGTGAAGACGAATTTTTTCCACATTTCTCAATATTTTTTTTTGGTTATAAATATTTGAAACTAGCGTACCGGCAGACGTCGTCCTGCCCGTTGTAATTTTTCATCGTTTCAACCTTCCCTTGACTTCCACGATTATTTTGAGACAAAAATAATTCAAATCGGTCCAGCCGTTCTCGAGTTTTAGCGAGACTAACGAAGAGCAATTCATTTATATATATATAAAATTACACAATGATATAAAATTCAGATAGACAACCTCTTTAACGTAACCTAAAATATTTATCGTACTAATATTATTATCGCGAAAGTTTGTAAGTATGTATAGATGTTTGTTTCTCTTTCACGTAAAAACTATTATATGGATTTTGATGAAATTTTACCATAATATAGCTTATACACCAGAATAACATTTAGGCTTCAATTTATGAGGTACTAGTGGCTCGCTTTGGATTTTTCCTCCTTCCTGTGTTATCCCAAGGGAGCATTTAATCGGGATAAAAAGTATCCTATTACCCAAGTCAGCTCATACCCTGTCGGTATGCTAAATTTCATCAAAATCCGTTGTGTTTTCAGCGCGATTGACGAACAAACATTTAACATGCAAACAAAGAAACTTTCGCATTTATATTGCAATTTTTTATATATTATGCTATTTTTTATCTAGGTGTCCTTGTCGTTAAGCGTTTACTAAGGTCTTAATCCTACTTCAGGCACCAGTCTCCCAATTCCAAAACTTTTGTGTTTTAAAGTTCTTAATATATTTATTTATTGATTTACGCTGATCAACTGAAGACTTCAGAGGACGGCTTGGTTACATGTAGTACAGGTTATTTTTACCCCCTTTCACGCAAGGGGCTGGTCCTTACTTTGGTGTCTTTATTACTTATTACTTTGAGCTCTTTTTCTATTTTTTATCTCTGTCCCTACGTTGTTGTACCATTGTGTGATGAGGAAATAAATTAATATTAGGTACTATGTGAAATTTAAACACACTTTAAGAAAAATGGACTGCTACAGGCGGGACAGGTGTTTTTAAATTTCACATTGAAAATAATATTTGCATTGTTAATGCTAAAAAAAGTAATTTAATAAATATTATTATACCTACATATTATAAAATTAAATTACTGTAGTCAATTAAATTACTGTAGAATCCTTACCTAACTTATAGAATAACCTCTAGTCTTGTGGATTGTGGGGAAAATTATTGACAGCTCAGTCTAGTGTATACGCGCCTTTATTAGAAAAGACACCGACCGCGCCAAGCTGAAGCAACCCCTATGGCCTTTGCTTTAGGTAACATAAGAGTAGGATTAACTTGGCACTTGACATGTCCAAAGAAAAACAAACTTAAGCTTCGTATACGTCATAAATGGCTGTAAATGACGTTACCTGGTTAAAATTTGTTGGTCACTTGCAATTTGAAGTATGTATCACCATTCATTAAATTTCTTGCCTATGTTTAACTATCTTTTCTGTCAGCTTTCTGAAAAAGTAGAACATTTTAAATTTCGCCTCATTTCCGCTTAGGTACCCTTTCTTGATTTATTTTATGTGATGATATAAATACTATTTTATTTTATCAGATTGATAGAAAACAGATGTCTTCTAAGTAGATTTTCTAGCTTCCTCAGAGTCAGTCTATGCCTCGTTGGGCTGGCTGAACTTCTAGAACAACCATGTCAGAAATCAATATCAGACAAATCCTAATTTTAGAATTTAAAATCAATAACAGAATTAATAAGTTTGTAAATTCTGTTCAGTACTCGCACAGTAGGTACCTATGTATAGGTCCTAATAAATAGGTCCTAATAAATGTTCCGTCCGGCCCGCTATAGCAAATCGTGTGCAGCCACCGTCACAAACGTGTGCGTTACCCTTGACGTATTCGAGGCTGCACTATCGTTCGTTACGCGGACAAAACAGGGCAACGTTGTTTTATAAACTCGACCCTTAAGCGTTTTTCATTGATCAAGAGTGAGTTAAATTAAAGGGATGATAGCAATGACAAACAACACGTTGGGCGCCACTTTGTGTGGACAAACTTTAAATAATAATAATAATGTCATTTATTTCAATCATCAAAAGGATCATACAATTACAATTTATTTAAATTAGTTTAAATAATACATCCCTTATTAGTTTTTATGCTATAAATCTTCTGTGCGAATTAATCTTATAACTAACTTTACAATTGGGATGATGACACCTATCTTAAATATTGTCAAGAACATGGTGTTTAAAGAACATAGCCCCTATGAAGTTAATATATTTCAAAAAAGCTGTAGAAACCAATTTTTAAACACACAAAACGCAATAAATATTCGGTCAATTGACTCCGATTTCTGACACATGACCGTGACGTCACAATCATTTATTCCCGTACGAAATCTATGGAGGCAGACCGTTGTGACAGATAATAAAAAGTATGTCAACGATTGGTGGTGTCGTCTAGCCAATTAAAAGAACTTCGAATGAGACAGGAAACCAACTGGTGAACTTCAACGGCTGGGCAGATATTGATAAGCCTTACCTATGAACCACTGTGATTATATTATCATTTGAATAAAAAGAAAGTTTTAAAATCGGTCCATCCGTTCAGAAGCTACAATGACACACACACACACACTTCAGTTCAATTGAATAGCGAGATCAAAAAAAGTATAACACATCTGGGTCTATCAGGAGATATGTGTAAATTTCTCTGATCAAACTTAGTCTTAAAATAATCACATTCTAAATCCAGCCCACGATATATACCAAGAACTAAGCGATAGCCATCATCCATTACCGGCTAACAAGTACAAGAAGGTACATCGAAGAAGGTGTTCAGCGCGAAGGTGCGTGGAGACAGTTGTTGCGACTTTAAATCAAACAGTTCGCGGAGTCATTACGGGCACGTGCTACTGGGACGTACAGAGTTGGGTGCAAAGCTCCATTGATGTACGTTTTAAACTACTATTATTGAGTAGTATTCTCCAGGCCGATTTCGACCACGGCGGCCAATCTCAACAGAGATCAGCCAATCACGAAGGAGATATTATAGTGCACAAGTGTGAGCGCAATACACAGGTGCACTCACTATTCCATCACTCTCAAGGTTCGGCAATCCGACGTGACCGGAGAGAGATCAGGCGCAGGATCAACGGCTTAACGTGCTTTCCGAGGCACCGGGGTGTAACACCGCCTATTTCCCGACTCCGAGCTGTTTTTGAGAAATTCATGACAGAAAATCTCAGAATCAATTTTGGCTCGACCTGGGATTCGAACCCGGGACCTCTCGAATGAAAGGCAGAAACTTTGCCACTACACCAACGAGGCAGTCAATCATACCAAGACATCGAACCAAAAGTGCTGCTGGCCGATTTTTATGCCATTGTACAGAGCTGGACACCTGTACTAGTTCAATGGCATGCTGAAAGAAACTAATGCCAAGTGAGTAGTGTCCACAAAGTCTGTAAGATGCCACCTAGTAACGAGTTTGAAGATCCGGCAGACAAGCGTGAAATTTTACGTTACTGCCTAAAAGGCACCTGTATGAATTTATTTATTTAAAACTTTATTGCACAAGAAATGTACAAAGGGTGGACTTAATGCTAAAAGCATTTTCTGCCAGTCAACCTCAAGGTCATGCAGAAAGAAGGCAATGGATGCAGTGAAAATTATATAAGAAAGGGAGTGTTTAATAACGCAAAAATAAATTAACTTTATATATAGATATAATATCAATATATAAAAGTAAATATTAAATTATATATAATATACAAAAAATAAATGTGATGTTGCCACACTTCTTCTCTTGTCTCTCAAGCTTCACTCTTGTCTAGTCTACGGCAGTTATATATTGAGTAAATAGTAGACGTGTTCGTTATTATCAGCCCCAGAACGCAGGTTATCTGCTGCTGAAAATGGCAACCTTGAGTTGACCGCACTTAGAGAGGCTATTTGGATCAATGGACGATTCTTTAGCGGATTTTGTTTTTTTCATGGTAATTGATTGAGGTACCAAGTTTCACTCATACAGTTATTGTACATTTTACCTCTGGAATTCTATGTTAATCTAACAACGTTTACGTTCTGTAGCTTTTTTGAGTGTCGGAGCTACGTCTCACCATCACAAGTTGTGTCACCGCGACAACGGAAACGCGCAACAAGAATAATGAATGTTTGAGTGAATGGACACCCCAGTGCCGTAATTATCCGCGCCAAGTTTGTTGTTCTTCTAATTTATCGTTTCTGATTCATATTCGCCCTCACCTTCCGATGTTGCTGGAGATGCTGAGCAGATACGCCCTTTGTTTCCACTTTCAATATATTTGAGAGGAAAGTTTGTTCGCGACCCTTCGGTGGAACATGTAGCTATTATCTTAATTGTGTTACGGACTTATTTCATTGTTTGCGTTTAAACTTTGTCGCGAGTTAGAGACAGCAACGAGAATTATCTGCCAAGGGTTCGCTATTGCCTTAATTCAACATTACGAATTAAAAGGTCAGGTGTTCCAATGTACTTGGTAATCTCAAAGCGAAATTTGGAATTAATCCATGGATGAACTTTATAAAAGTCTATCACTAACTAACATATATTAATAGACCAGGTAAATACGAGTATTAAAATGTCCTGTTGACAGAAACACAATGACATTATTCTCGTTTTCTCCGACCAAATACCAGCACAGATTTACACTTTTACAATTTTACTGAAATTAAAAATGTAACGCTTCTCGACAATGGCGCCTCAAAGAAACTGTCTAATAAACTGGTATTTAACAAACAAGTGGCCCAAAGGAAGTAATACCTCGTGAAATATTCCAATGAAATTTGTATTAAAACGGTGGCCACCGAGATTGAGCTGCAGGAAGATCGAATATTAAGAAAAACTGGCGTCCAGTAGAAGCGAGTTTCTCGCTACGCGCCACGAAATTTCGTAAAACCAGCAAAAGTTGTAACAAACATATAAAGAAAACTTTTGATAGAAGTAGATAAGCTATTTTTTAAACCATATTGGATTTACCTATTACTATTGGTGATTGGGGTATACAAAATTCAAGAGTTGCCTACAATACAAAAATACAAAATACAATAATACAAAATATTTATTTTTCTTTTACAAAGATAAGCCTTACAAGATGTGGCCGGTATCTCCTTTTAAGCTTGATAAAGCCTGTGCCATGAGTTACAATAAATGATATTCTTCTTGCACACATTTGAAATAGTATCCAAACGAAAGTCTATTTTTGCCGAAGCTTCAGTCGGACACTAATTGAAATCTTTGACATGTTTCTTTTTTGTGATTATACTTCACACAGAGTGTCTTTCGTCCCTTATCACAAAACACAGATGGTATTTTGAAGTAGCAATGGGTGTATCGAGTAATAAATAATAAATAGTGCAGACACAACATATCGTTAGCCAACTCAAACCAACTCAAAATAGTCAGGTAGATATAATCTTAATTTAAAAAAAACATCGTTAGCTCTGTATGCTGTCCCTCGAAAAAAGTTACCGCTTGCGCTGGCTTTCAAGCCCGACACTTAGGTGTGCGGGAAGCAAAGAATTTAATCTACAATGAAAGAAGTTGGAGGTCTTTGTGCGTGTCGCCGACTGCCGACCCGCCTCCGAGATCTCACTTTCAGCTTCAGCTGAAGCGCCAAAGCTTTTGATGTGGCAATTTTAAACGGAAATAAACGCCGCTGAAATGTAATTAAAGCAATAAAGTTTCGTTTTGAGCGAGCGGTTTCCACGCGGCTGTTTCGGAAGAGATGTGCGCTCTACTGTGCGATGTGATGGCTAAATTCAATCTATGGGTGCAGAAGATTGCTCTTGAAATATCAAAAAATTAACTAAGTATCTAAAAGTAGTGTAGCACACTAATTTATCAACTAGTTTTGTTACATTTGAATCACCAGTCTCGGACCGCAGCAATAAAACATGCTGCGCTAGAAAAACGTTATCTCTCTCTCTCTGTCTCTTTCATCAATCATATTGGTATTTCATATGAGCCTCTTCCGAACAGAAATCCAGTGTATTTTGCACCTGTGTACTGTATAAAACTTATTGTCGCATTACACAAAAGAATAAACTGGCTCAGTTGTTTCACGCCACATCCAACCGCGTTCGCACCTCCCGGCCCTTTTCCTTACAATTCAATATCATCCCTTTGTTGCTGGTTTTCACTTTAATAAATGCGGCAACCCCAATTTCGGCTCAAATAATATTGTCACCTCCGACCAGCTTATTCCGCAGACTCCGTTATGTATGGTGTGTACGGAATAGTTCCTTTCCTTTCAAAGGGTGAAATGTAATTTGACTTTTATTTGCCCGTTTTGACTTTCAAATTACCCTCTTTCGGGTTTTGTTCCACTTTTGTTGATGGTAAGGGAATTTTTCTCATTTCCCTTTTCGCGCCATGAAATTGAATTGTCAACTTTGCTTCTCGGAGAATTGGTCAAATTGAAAACGAGGTGCAGTAGGATTCCATAGTATCTCATTACGGCTTGGAGTTACTAGACGTAGACAAGCAGAGCTTTCAACGTAAGCTACTGAAATTTTATCTATGTAACTGAAAGCTTCATGTGCAAGTAAGATTGAGATGAGGTGGGGTAGACGAAACATGCTTAATTAAACAATTACCGAAATTCAATCGTATATATTCTTACCCTACTGATTTCTTCAATCGCAATCACGAGACTAATTTGGAAACAGTGTTCCTGCATCGGATTGGAATGAAAAACGTTCAATTTGCAACAATACCGCGCAGACAATGGTTTTCTTAAACAAGTTAATTAAAACACTGGGCTTGAGCCAATCAGTGGGGTGCTAATGCCGGTTAATGTTGCCAAATATTACTTCACGCTTTATTAATTTCTTGTTTACTGTGCCTGGTAACATTGGGACGTGGATTTGGTCTGCTAGATGTGACCGTTCGTTTATGTAACTGTTCTCAAACAAGTAGATTTAACGTGAATACAGTTTCACAATTTTTTTTACTGATCAAACTTGATTGTTATTGAGCCTATTTAGGACGTTTGGGCGTTATTTTTATCACGGCCGCTGTTATTATCTTCTTTACTGTAAATTCTTGGACGATGCTTTCAGCAATTACGCCTTAAACATAAAATAAATAAAATTATTGAAAGAAGAACTCTAGAAGAAATATTATTGAAATATTTTCCTTTTTTTCTTTTCTTGAGTGTGTTTCCCATAATCTAAAATATGGTGAATTCTGCACGTGCATCTTAACTGTAGTATCTCCCATTTTTTATTTCTCTCTTTTTTCATTCCCATCTCGTATACGACATCCAGTAAGATAAGAGCCTATATCAAATCCGCGAAGTAATCACGGCGGAAAACCCTTGGAGTTGAGATGGAGCGATTCATCGGGTTCATTAAAACTCGCCACTGCCACCATCTCGGTTCCGCTCATTGCCGCTTCAAAGAGCCACTTTATTTTAGAACTTGTGAATTGGCACATAGATTGCTAGTAATCAAATGCGATGAATAACGAATTTCTTTGATATTATTGTCTTACTTTTATGTAGTTGATGGAATCAGGCATAACTTTGCGGAAATCCATGACTAAAGCTGAAAAGAGGATTATTTTGTCGGTCGATACAGTCGCTCGTAGTCTGTCGAAGCGACAACATTTCCTGAGGATGCCACGTGTAGTGGCGAAACGTGTCGAGTGTTTTGTTGGTGTCAGTGTTGTGATTCCAGGTGCATATTCTGTGTCGCGTTGTGAGTTGTAAGTCCTGCGACTTCCAGCTCTAGTTTTTTTCAAGTGGTTACAGTTGGATCGTTTAGTGGAAATTTAAATTAAAATAATCCTTTTTTCAGCTTTATTTGTATGTACACTACTATAGATAGTAAATAAAGTTTCCGGACATCCTTCTTTGCGTATAAGTCTTGTATTTGGAATTCCAGAACTATTGCTTAGCTTACTATACATAACGTGATTGTCATGTTGCTAATAATATCTATAAAACGAATATTTACCGATATTCAAATAATATGAAATCCTACTAAGCTTACGGAATGGTACTTTATTGTCATGTGGGTTATAAAATCTATAAGACGATAATTTACCATTATTTAAATATTTAATTTCACATACAGCTTGTAACAGCTGTACTTAACATTTATAATAAGAGGTCAATTCATGATGTTACTAATCTTATTTATTGTCAAGTATTTGTCTGTTTGCGTTGCGCACACCACATTGGAAATAACAGTATAATGTGAAAGCAATTGCTCGTGAAAGGTGTATCGTTCAAAGTTGCCGTTTGGCTGCATGATATTTCGTTCCCGTCAGTGCACCGCAGTAAACCTAAATAGTCTATTACTAGAGCTCCCCTGGCGTTACCTAGGTTATAGACAACTGTAGCTCATAGAATAGGCATGATAACACTTATTGTTAATATTTTTAAGACCACGGTGTTTTAAAAACATAACCTCTAAGAAGCTAGTAAAACCAATTTATTTGCAAAAAGCTGTAAAAACCAATTTTTATTTAAATAGAATTCAATAAATATTTAGTCAAATTATAGTATTCCCATACAAAATCTATGGAGGCAGATCGTTTTGACGGATGATAAAGAGTATGTTAACTAAAGATGATAAAGAGATGTATTAGCGGTGTCATCTAGCCTTTTCAAACAACTTGAAAAATAAAAGAAATATGTCGCAGCTTAAGATTTTAAATGGGTAGGAGGAACTGATTTACTTATAAACAAAAATTCTGATAGTATTTTGAATAGATGCTTCAGCTCAGTAGGATAATATGACTTAACCTTTAACCTAACCTAAGGTTTTATTAGTGAAGCGAGCACTAACTGTGACTTTTAATTTACACACTTACTTCTCTGACTCCGTGGTGAGTAGCTAAAGCACTTGAATTACAGAATCAACAGTGGTATTACAAATAAACTGAAATAAATACATATAACACCCAGACCAGTATAAAACAGACATGTTCATGCACACAAATGTCTGTACAGTGCGGGGATCGATCCCGCAACTTGGGTAATAATTAACTTCTTAACCATTACACCAGAGCCTTTAAGTTCAGAAAGTCCAATTCCCAAAATGTCCAACGGTTTCAAAATGGCCAATTCCCGAAATATCCAATTCTCAGAATGTCCAATTTTCGAAATGTCCAATTCCCAAAATGTCCAATATACTTTTATGACGAGTTTGTTGAATAAATCCTCATAGCATTTCTTAAAAATATTAAATACTAGCCTGTGCCCGTGGTTTCACCTGCGTGGACTTCTATTTATGTTATGTACATTGCAATTATTCGAAAATCAAAAGTATTTATTTACAACGCGTTCAGCCAGTTTTGACTAAAACACTTTAAAAGAAGTTTCACTTTTAATATTCGGCGGTAATTGGTTATAAAGTTGATAGAAAGTGTGATAGATAGCACAAACCCTCTCAAAATACAATTTTACACTCTATCTTGCCAACTGCTCTAAGTACAGGCCCTACCTAATAAGCAGCTACCAAAAGCCGATCCTGTGTCCGGTCGTGCAGATTAATAGCGCCATATCTCACCCACCGCCACATTATACAGTTAATCCAACGGATTAATCCCAGCGCCATCTACCGGCGAAACGACGCCGCTTTATGAACGCAGATATTGAATAGTGAGACTAATTTGTTTATTTATTGGAAACGATTATTGCGATATTGCCCGGGATACGGTTGGTGAGGCGATCGCCCATTTTTCACATGGGAAGAATGATGGGAAGGTGTTATTTTGTATCATATGATGTTGTTGAGCCGGAAGGCTGAACCGTTTAGGTTAATATCTTTTAAGTATCTTCTAATTCGAATTCTGTCCCGTTATTTCTTTATTTTAAGGGTATGTTGATGAATTAGCTACAGTCCCCAACCTATTAATTTTGAATGAATGAATGAAATATTTATTTGGTAATAATAGTGACATCACAAAAAGGCATCATAAATTCAGGCACAGGAGAAGGTTTTTACGAAATTATTATTATTATTATTAATTAATATGGGTTTGCTCTTGACATCATTCTCCCTCTAAGAGGTAAAAAAGAAGGTGCCTATTGATTTGAATGAACTCAAGTTTTATTTCATCACCCGATCAAAGTCTGAAAATATTTTTGAAGGAAATCTTTACCGTGGAAATAAAGAAAACTTTCAATTGAAAAAAGGGCTTACGTAAGCCATATCCAATAATGCATTAGCAGCCATATTCTTTAATCTAGATCCTCATCACGATGCATCAGAAAGAAGTAAGATACGGTACTGCACACACCGTTTCCCATGCTATATGCATGCGGTCATGTTTAATCTGTCTAGGGTTGACGTATCTCAGCAAGAATTGTAAGTGTCAGGTAGATTTTTCATAACGGTGCGTATAGACTATGTAACAAAACATGTTATAAAACATTGTCACATAACATGTTTTACGTGAAATTGTAATATTGCAATGTAAGGCGTGTCATATAACAGAAGTTTTGTAAAATGTTTATTTTTTTTTGTTATTTGGGATAGGTTTGCTCTTGACCCAAGACTAAGCCCAACGAGGCTAAGACTGAGTCTACGATGACATGATGATGATGATGATGATGATGATTACATAATCTAGACGCACCCTTAGAGATGAACTTGACACATAGCTTAGATACTAAATATGGTTTAAAATAAAGGTCCATGTCATCGATACCAAAATTTTTCTGTTGTTTAATAACAACCCTTCAACATGGTTATTTGTTACGATTAGGTCGTGAAAAAATATGATATATTACGTAAATCACTCTTTTTTTCCCTCAAATGAATCTTATTTTTACATCAAGACTTATCCTAATAAAATACCGCTGACGAAGCCCTTTAGAGCTGGTGGCAGCCCTGCGCACATACGGCTAGACGCGTTACGATATTAATTATTCGTCGGATCGAGCGAATAAACCAATTTCACGGTTCTTTGCGCGCGAATCATAGCCCGGCCGCGCGCATACAGGGTGTGTGCTTCCTGTTGTTGGCTTTTTGGTGTTGTTATGATTTAGTTTGACTGCCTCGTTGGTGTAGTGGCAAAGTTTCTGCCTTACATCCGAGAGGTCCTGGGTTCGAATCTCAGGTCGAGACAAAATTGTTTCTGAGATTTTCTTTCATGAATTTCTCAAAAACAGCTCGGAGTCGGGTAGTTGGCGGTGTTACAGCCCCTTCCCTCGGTGCGCACGTTAAACCGTTGGTCCTGTACCTGATCTCTCTCCGGTCATGTCGGGTTGCCGTCTCACCGAACTTTGAGAGTGATGTAACAGTGAGTGCACCTGTGTATTGAGATTACACTTGTGCATTATAATATCTCATGTAGTTGACACCTCAAAGACAAATGTTTTAGGGAATAAATGTATTCATTATGTTCTTTTACAAAAAAAAAACGAATACTGTCACGTCAATACGTCCAGCAGATTCATTCATCCTCCAGGTTACAATACTTAGCTTGAACATCATACACCGAACAGCCTGTATGCTCACTAAACGCACCGCGCCAAAACCGCGCGATCGAATTTGCGGCGCCAGCGCTCCCGCGCCGATCTAATTAGTTTCTCTTTAAAGCGACTGTTGGTGCGCGCTGCGTGTGCGACGTGTGGAGGTTCGATGCCTGAAATGGTCATCTGAAAACAATAAACTGACATGAGCCACGAAAGTCTGCAACTTCGACGGCTGGAAGGACTGTGATTAATTCTAGCTAAGATCCGCCGTGATTTAATTAACATTTTGACGTGACAACGTCTTATAAATTGGTTTGCCGGGTGACACTTCAAGAAACTGCGTTACGCTCCGCTCACGTTCCGCGCTCACAATGAGAGCGAGTGAGAGGCACGCGTCCCTTCGACTCGGGCATGGTTAGCCCGCCTAAGAGCGAGTGAGACAGACATAAAAAGTGAAAGGCACGCGTCCCTTCCACTCGAGCACAGTTAACCCGCCTAAGAGCGAGAGACACAGAGCGAGAGAGAGAGAGAGTGAGAGAGATAGGCATACACACCGGTTCATGTTATACGAATGAATATTCACATTAAAATTATTTTACCACTCAAAGTCGTTGTCACGTAAAACTTTCGCCCGTATACCGACTTTACAGGCAACCTATTTTTTTTTTAAATAAAAAACCGCTTCGAAATCGGTGCATCCGTTCAGGAGCCACACACGAATAGAATAAAGGCCAATGTTATAAAATCCTTCTTTTTCATCAGGGCCCGCTGGAACTTTACGAGGGCAGTACTGAAAGTTTTTAGAATAGGCCACATAAAAACATTATATTAAAAGAAGATTATTTATTTTTTTAAATAGAACTCTTTCCTAGTATTATTGAGTACAAACTTCATTAATTTGTCATTTGTTTTACGATTTAGCAGCGAATTGAAAATTGACTGTGCACTCATCATGAGAGAAAAGCCGTGAACATTTTCGAGCAATATTTTTTTTACGAATTTCGTTGTCATTTAGTTTTACAAAAAAGTTATAATTGACTTCGATTGACCTTTTACGATAAAAATCCATCTCGTGCTACAGTTTTAAACTGGTTTTAATTATTTTAAAGTGGTCGTACTAATCTCACTGATGATTTGCTAGAAGGACTGCCTTTACAGCAGCGACTGAAGATAAAATCAGTGTTGTGCGGCGGATGATAGAGACTGACAAAAGAGTAACTTATCAGCAAATTCGAACAAGCCTAGGCATTGTTATGAGTCAATTACACAAAAACTTCCACGAACATTTAGTATTCAACTCTTGGAGATATTTTTTTTAAAGCTTTTAGCAGTTCCTGTGTTATAAATTTTCATGCAAAACGCTCATGGACACGTATAAACGGGTGACGAGAAGAACAGACATGTTATAAGTCATGTTCATGTACGAAACATTAAAAACTCTGTTTGTAACGATATCTCATGGTCAGAAGTAAACGGTGTGTGGCTCTACCAATTTAGTTACCAAGTTATCACTATACTAAATTATATTTCACATTTACCCCCTCTGTTAACCTTTCATTACCTTTTCAAATTGAGGAGCCGAATTAAAATCGAAGACTCTCCGCCGCCGTATCATCTGAAATTTAAATTTTTAATTGACAGAAGGGATTCTTAAACAAATACGAGACTTTCGAAACTTTCCGAATTAACATTTATATTAATTGAATATAGGTATTGTCTTGCTACTTTGATATTTGAAATTTTCTGGTTTGTAGAATATTAAGATTTGGTGCGATTAGATGAGTTACATATTTTTTCCTTAGAAAGATGTTTCAAAAAGTGATGTTTCTAATAAAATAATATTATTGAATAATAAATCATTTATTAGTTTCTTCGGTTTACGCGAACAGCAGACATTAAAACGAGACACTTTACGAATTATTTCGCGATTTATTTACATTACCTTCACTAAGATTTCGTATCCCATGAAACGTTGAATCATAAATGAGTGATAACTTCCTAACTCATTCTCTTACTTTCATCGTACCTTCATCCGCACAGATTACGCATTTTTATTCAAACACTGCCGTTTAAAAATCAAAATTGTCACAAAACCCGCAATATCACGGCACTTCAAATCCAATGCAACCAAGACGAGAGGATACCTTAACGAGTATGCAAACGTTGGGTGGATTTTTTCTGCTCTACGGCGTTTGATTTGATTACTTGGGCGGCGCTGGGCGGGCGGGAGCCGGCTTGACTTAGCGGCCCGCGCTGAGTTGAAGCGCTTTTGTCGAGCTGTTTATATAGGTTGAGGTTCAAAGAATCTTTATTACCATTACAATTAAGACAAAACATATCACTTACATGGAAACTTGAAACTTAGTAGTTTAATGTGTAATGAATGAATAATAAACAATTTATGAGTCGTAGTATTGATTTAGAAAAAAACCTCTTTTCTTACCTTGCACACTCGCCCTTAAGGATTTAGCCCATTTGTATAGGAATGTTTCTTTTTTATTTTATTTTATTATTTTTTGGGAAACATACAGTTATAAAATTACATAAAAAATAGGTAGTTAAAATAACAAATAAACCAATTAAGTTTCCTAAGCTTAAATAATACATACAAATGTTACAAATCTATAACGTTTGCATTCAGAAAGTGCCTACGAACGAAACAGTTGCGCAAAATACGTATAGAGCTCCCCAATCCTAGGGCGAGGTCCCAATAAATATCAGCTCACTGTTTTATGGTCTAGACAATAAAATAATTAAATTACCATAACTGCTTGCCGCCCCTTATTTTGTCTGCGTGTGTTATCTGCTCAATGCTTCGGTCTGGAAACTTAGTTGAATATCTTCAATGATTCATAGAGTGGAGGCAGCGCTTTTTAATTATGTCGCTGTTTGTGACAATGTTTTTTGGAGTTTATTGGAGTTTACTCCTTAAGAATCGATTTTTATATATAAGGCCGGGGTATGAAAATATACGGGAGTAAAATCAAATTCCCGATGTTATCCGATGTCACGCGATGTTACACGAAAATGTCACACGATGTTACCCGAAGACGCATCGGTCATTTTCTGATACAATCAACCGAGTATGTTGTATATGTGTACTGTAGAATGTACTATGTATTATGAAGACTATTGTTCATATTTCTATGGTTTTGTTATGTATTTTATTAGATTCATTGTATAATTAATAACAATAAATGTATATATATAAAAGTAAATGTATGATACATACATGCTTTAAGTATCATGAAAAATGCATTCATTTTTCCTTATTCCCTAATCTATTTACTTTTTATAACCGTTCTTAAGGAGTAAACTCCAGTCGTGCGTCGGAGCTGACACACACACTTTTTTTTAAATTAAAGTTAATTTTCTGGTTGAAAAGTCGTCATCATCGTTTGTTCACTTTGTCGCATTTCTTTCGATACAAATCGTTTGAAAACAACTTTTCCTATAAACTTCTTTTTTTTTGTATAAAGTCCCGAACTAAAAATTGTACTCATCAGTATTAAACAAGCTACGAAAAATTAAAACATTTCAAAAACAACATGTCCTATTGTAACAATTAATCCGGCCCGAGCTAATTAAGCGAAGCAACCAAAATGCAACGCTTTGACGACGCAATTCTCCATTCCGGAGTTTTAGCTCGGAAACCTAAAAACTCAGACCTACTAAAACTCACTAATAGTTTAGTGTCGGGAATGGATGACAGTTGCACTAGGAGTTAACATTTTATCATGTAGAGAATGGTTCTGACTGAGAATATTTAATGAGCTGTGAATGAAATGAAATCATGTCGAATCAATTAATCTGGTCGAATGTATATGATATGAAAATCGTATACATTCGACCAGCTGAGCTATTTCTCCTGAAGAGATCTCGCTAAACTGCTTAGATATCTGTTAATCGTAGGTGACGGCCAAACGAACAATAACCTAGCTCAAAATTATAATTGTCAATTAAATAAAAATAAATAATAATAAATATTTCACAACAATCGCACCAATTCTCTAGTCCCAAATTAAGCGACGAGGCTTGTGTTATGGGTACTAGACAACGGATAAACATACTTAAATACTTTGTTTTTGTAAATAAATACATATTATACATAGAAAACACCCAGACCAGTACAAACACACATGTTCATGCACACTTATGCTTGTACTGTGCGGGGATCGAAATAAAACTACTCGTTTATTTGTACTAGCACTTAACTATATTTTGAAATATATTTACCAATTCAATATCTTAACTTGATACATCTTTAAGCTGTTGAGCGCCCAGCTTAATTTCAGTCATTGCTACTCGGTTTATTTGTGTGACTGCGCTGGACCCTGAAGATGCGATGCGAGCCGCCAACAAACTAAAATAAAATTGTCAGCTTGTTGCCGTCATCGCTATTATACCAACCCAGTAATTTTACAAGTACCCAGACCAAAACAAACTGAACACCTACAAACTCAGCACCACCGTGAATCGCAAACAATGCCTGGTTGTTATTTATATAAAAGCAGTGTCAAATGATAATGTTAATCCGTCACATGCAATGTGTCGCTCCGACTCCCACGGGGTTTATTTGGCCGCGCACACGAGCGGATTTTAAAACTTAAACATTGTGTTGCTTTTTTGACGTGACAACGTCTTATAAATTGGTTTGCCGGGTGACACCTCAAGAAACTGCGTTACGCTGCTCCGCTCACGTTTCGCGCGAGAGAGACAGAGCGAGAGAGAGAGAGAGAGAGATAGGCATACACACCGGTTCATGTTATACGAATGAATATTCACATTAAAATTATTTTACCACTCAGAGTCGTTGTCACTTAAAACTTTCGCGCGTATACCGACTTTACAGGCAACCAATTTTTTTTATTCTAGCAGGACGTTTGCGGCTGTTAGAAAGGGTATATTTACGCTACTTGACTGAGTGTATATATTTTATGATTCGTCTTTTCAGCACTAGATATCTCGTATGTTTGGTCTTTAAGTTGTAAGACCCAAAATGTCTGGAGTCGTAATGTAATGGCATCTTTAAAAAGTAAGTATTGAAGTTTATATTCAATCTTAGAAAAAAAATTGTCTCAGTAAGTCCGGCACAGGAAAGATGTGGCATAACGATTTTCATAAATCTTTATGAAAGTAGCTGCTGTTTTGAGGAGGTATAGGATTTAATATCTATAAAACGAACAAATTGGTGTTCAAAAATAATTCATAGGAAGGTACTATTTGCTGCAATATAAGGGAAAGAAAACAGACTGTTGGGTGTTTCAGTGCAAAATCTTCAGGTCAAATCAGCACAAAAACAAAGAACAACATCATAAACGCAGCTTTTATTTTCCCGCTCGTCTGCCCAGCACAAATCAAAGGAATGCGCGAAAGGGGTGCGAAACGACACGTGTCGCACGCTGATTGGCCGCCGCCCCGCCAGCCTGCGCCGGGGCAGCTTAGACGAGTAAGCCGATTCGCGCTACGCGATCAAAAGGGTGATGTTTGATTGATGTAATTGTTATAATTTGATAGATTTTGAGAACAAAATAAGAGGTGATCCGCCGTATTGTAATCGCGTTTCTTTTGTTAAGCTAATTGACTTGATATAAATCAGGTGATCGAGTTACTGCCGGGTGTGCTAAATAAATAATGAATAAATATACAACAACATCACATACATTGATCTGACTCCGTGGTAAGGAGTGTGTGTTACAGATATCAGAATCAACAGTGGTATTACAAATAAACTTAGATAAATTTATATAACACCCAAACCAGTTTAAAACAGATATGTTCATGTACACAAATGTTTGTACAGTGCGGGGATCAAACCCGCGACCTCTTGGTTAATAGTCAACTTCTTGACAATTACACCAAAGTGGTCGTCAAATGTATCTAGGACGAAGAATTAACAAAAGATAACACGAATAAAAAAAAATAGGTTTGAACCACTATCATTAATTTTCTTTCCTCATTATTATCCATGAAAACATATTTCTATTATTTGTTACACAATATCTAGACGTCGAAATAGTCCATCAATTTGAGCTCTTTAAACAGATCTTCAATTGTATAAACTTCTTAATTGTTTCTAACTTGATACTTAGGTCAATATTGTTACGTTCTAGGGGTGTGGGATCTAGATTGAAATGCACTTCTAAACCGATGAAGTAGAGTAGGATTTATTGTACACACTTTACGTTACAACACTTAGCACACAAACACTTACCTATATCGCACTCCAAAATCTTCTTGTCGCAGTTTTCGCTCCGATGTTTACTCGTCGCTTTCCCAAATTAAACTCCAACTCGGTCGCATTCCCGGGCTCCTTATATACCGGCCGTCAAGGACTCCCGAATATTCGGTAGGTACCTACTACCCAGTACGAGACTGTTCGGGATCCTTCCAAATGCCGTCTTGCCTAGCCTAGACCTTTCTCGAATCATAGTGCTATCCTTGTCTTGTGCTGTCTCTGTCACACCTTTCTGGAATGTTCTTAGTATAGCTGCCTCTCTCTAATCGTGCTATCTCTTTCACTCCTACTGAAAATTACGTCATATACTGAAGTGGGCTTCAAAGGCCCATAAGGGGTCCTGAAAACGCCTGAAAACGGGTTTTCAGGTTATGGCGTCATCTGATAGAGGGTGGCCTGAAACGGACTGAAAACATGTTTCAGGCGCCTGAAAACAACGGCAACTTGGGTGAAATTTCGATAAACTAGTATGTGTTAGAGCACTCTCTGAAACGGCCTGAAATGGTATTTCAGCCTGCTGAAAACGCCTCCAAGACACGGAAAAACACGATCAAAGTTTTAGCACTAGCCCACCGGCGTAACACTACCCCCTCCTTAGACATGCTCGTCCCGAGCATCATTCGTTCCATGGTACTTGGCCAACCGATCAACATGAACAATCTTACAGGGGCTACGTGCGTTGCGCTGTATCCGATAAGTGACGTCGTTGATCCTTGTGACTACTTTGTACGGCCCTTCCCAACTCGGCGACAATTTCGGTGACTTTCCTTTTCGACGCATAGGGATATGTAGCCACACGAATGATCCTTCCTCAAACCTCGTCTGGTTAGACTTCCGGTCGTATCTGGTCTTCACCGTTCGGTCCGAGTCCCGTTGCCTCCAAGATCTTTTTGGGCAGCCTGATTGTATGTGTCCTCTTTCCCCGCAGTTGTAGCATCGAGGCCCAGTTTCTCGAGGTGGAGCAATCGGCTCCCTGGCCGCAACTTCGCGTACCCTAAAGGATTTTGTTGAGTCTTGGCGTACAGCTTCCACCTCCAGGGCATGGGCGAGCGCATCCTTCAAGGTCCCATGGTGTCCCAGCCGTACAGCAGCCCTCACTTCAAAGTCCCGAATCCCATCTATGAATGCCTGTACAAGCGTTCCATCGATGAAAGTCGCTGCGGAACCTTGGTACGCCTTCCGGACGAGCTTCTCTATCTCAAGTGCCCACTTTTGTAACGACTCATTATGCCCCTGAGTCCGCTGAGCTCTGTAAACGTGCTCTAGATGGCTGTCACCGAAGCGTGCCTCTAAAGCTTCAAGAAGACGGTCGTATGTCTTCTCCTTTCCTAACGCTTCCAGAACAGTGAGAGCTTCGTCCCGCAGCGCCAAACTCAGTGCCGTTTTAGCATAGTCCTTGCTCCAGCCATTCGCTTCGGCAACCATCTCGAATTGGAGCTTGTATGCGGCCCACGAAGAGGTACCATCGAATGGAGGTACCTTTAACTTTTCTCCTCCTGTGGCTGGTGCACCTGATACACCGGTGGTGCTGTTGGCCACTCTGATCTCCAACTTCTGGAGGCGATTCTCCTGGTCCTCCACTTTTTCGTTCAGTCCATTGAGGCGCTTCTCGTGGTTTTCAACTTTAATTTCAACGCCCACAATTTTGTCTTGCACCTCAGCCATCTCCTTTTTCCATTCTGCAGCTACTTCGTGTACCTCACGGAGGACTTCTTTCAGGTCCCGTAGCTCTTGCTGCAAAATTTTGGCTTGTTCCTCGTGCCATCTAGCCTGTTCCTCCTGCCTTCTGGTCTGTTCCTCCTGCTGAACCCGTAGCTCTTGTTGCAGGATTTTGGCTTGTTCCTCCTGCCTTCTAGCCTGTTCCTCCTGCTGAACCCGTAGCTCTTGTTGCAGGATTTTGACTTGTTCCTCCTGCCTTCTAGCCTGTTCCTCCTGCCTTCTGGTCTGTTCCTCCTGCCTTCTAGCCTGTTCTTTCAGGAGGATCAGAATGGCGTTGACGTCTATCTCCGGCGTCCTTGAAGCTGGTACCGCTGTGTCTGACGTTCCGGCGGTGCCCGCAGAGTCTCCAGCAGCGGTGCGGCTTCGGGTCTGCATCCCCTCCTTCTCTTCTTCTCGCGGAGTAATCGGCATTTTCAATCCCACTTCTGACACCAAATGTTACGTTCTAGGGGTGTGGGATCTAGATTGAAATGCACTTCTAAACCGATGAAGTAGAGTAGGATTTATTGTACACACTTTACGTTACAACACTTAGCACACAAACACTTATATCGCACTCCAAAATCTTCTTGTCGCAGTTTTCGCTCCGATGTTTACTCGTCGCTTTCCCAAATTAAACTCCAACTCGGTCGCATTCCCGGGCTCCTTATATACCGGCCGTCAAGGACTCCCGAATATTCGGTAGGTACCTACTACCCAGTACGAGACTGTTCGGGATCCTTCCAAATGCCGTCTTGCCTAGCCTAGACCTTTCTCGAATCATAGTGCTATCCTTGTCTTGTGCTGTCTCTGTCACACCTTTCTGGAATGTTCTTAGTATAGCTGCCTCTCTCTAATCGTGCTATCTCTTTCACTCCTACTGAAAATTACGTCATATACTGAAGTGGGCTTCAAAGGCCCATAAGGGGTCCTGAAAACGCCTGAAAACGGGTTTTCAGGTTATGGCGTCATCTGATAGAGGGTGGCCTGAAACGGACTGAAAACATGTTTCAGGCGCCTGAAAACAACGGCAACTTGGGTGAAATTTCGATAAACTAGTATGTGTTAGAGCACTCTCTGAAACGGCCTGAAATGGTATTTCAGCCTGCTGAAAACGCCTCCAAGACACGGAAAAACACGATCAAAGTTTTAGCACTAGCCCACCGGCGTAACAATATTCAAGCTAGTTTTTGTATATTTTAGGTTTTCAAGGTTTTCCATTAGATCAGTGCTCATACTTTTGTCAGTTACGCGGAAATTCCAAACTTAACGTGGCCTGCCGCCAACTAAGCGGAAGATTCACGGACTATGCCCAAATCCAATTTTATTTAGCCAGGACCTTATGTGCAGGGATGCTGATTCCCGTTTCAAATCAATATAATCATTTATTTGCTAGAATACATAACAACACCCATTCACTTGTAACTTAAAGGCTAAATGTTGCAAAACACTCATTTCGTTAATTTTATGCAATGGATTTTTTTTAAGATACAACCATTAAAATAATGAAACGTTAGCTTGACTGCTGCTTGTTGTTGCGCAACTATGCATGTAATCCTAAAACCATACTAATGATTCCAAAAAAATATGACAGGACTTACAGTGTGTTCATTAAATTTACGATTGATTCCGATTAAGTGCTGAAAAACATGTTACAATCGGATTAATTTTAACTTTGCACACGTATCAAGTACCGGTGACAATGCAATAATTTGATAAGAGTTTTCCATTAACCTTATTAACTAAATAAACAAATGTTGCGAAAAGACATAACACTTTAAAAAATAGCGCTGTGAAAGTTTAAAAAACTTTGAAAAATATATAGTTATTTTTTAATTTACTTTATTATTTGCAAAAACAAAACTTCCTCATGGCTACATCATAACAACCATCACACAAACAAAAAAGAAAAAAACATACACGTATAGTTTTCCACAGATTTCTCAACCCTACCCCGGGGTCGTGGGGTAACACTGGCCGGCGGAAGGGTCAATTTATTTGCGAATTGATAAACCCGTTCGCTTGACAATGGGCCCGGTTGATTATTGGCGCGCCCGCCCGGGTCCATTTGACCCCTTGACTTTTTACGTCCAGTCGTGCTTGTAAATAGTGAGAAATGTCAATAGAGTTTTTTTGGGCCATAATGGGTCACTGGACCGTTTGTAATGCTCGAGACATAGTTTATGGAGGAGTGTTGCGTCTAATGTTTAACCCTTAAATGCGTCGTGTTGTAATTTTACAATTCTCCATTTTATCGTTGTATAGCAAAAATAAATTTTTCATGGAAACATGAAAAATTTTACTTTAATAAAAGAACATATAACCAACAGAATGGCAGCATAATTAAATTATTAATTTGTTAAATAAATAGTATCTGCGGGTAGTTTTGTAAAAACACTAAGAGTCGATTTAATTGGAAGTTCAGTGCATACTTAGTATTTATTTCAAATTAAAAGGTAAGGCTTAAACATCATACTCGTACATATGCTTGATGTGCTCAATTTTGAAAATAAAGTATTTATTAACGAAATAATATTTGCAAATTGGGGCGTTTTTAGTCAAAAAAATGTGTTCATTTCTGAGGAGCGACCGCTTATCTGGTTCACAAATATAAGCAATGTTAAGGAGTATGGAAGCAGGAAATGGCTCTGAAGACAATTTGGACCAATTAATGAAAGTCGACAATATTTTTTTCGGATTTTTGGAGACAATATTATTGACGAAGAACAGTTAGATAGTGATAATAAAGATCCAGACCCACCGCTTTTTGAAGAGGAACTACAGATTTCTGGTTACCCACAATTTATAAATGATTCTGCATCTACCAGCACGTCAACAACAAGATACAGAGTAAATCGTAAATAATACGGAAAAATATGGTCTGATAGAGGAAGGTGCCAGTATCCTTCTTGTTAAGGGTGTACACAGACATTGTGTGAATATGTTGCAGGACTTTCCTATGTTAAAACAAGATAAATAACCGTTTTCGTCAATAACATGTTGTAGCATAAAAAATGGGATAAAATAAATTGAGATTAGAGTTATTATTTTTACGCATTTAAATGTTGTAGTCACTATGTTTATACCTTGTTGACTGCCTCGTTGGTGTAGTGGCAAAGTTTCTGCCTTACATCCGAGAGGTCCTGGGTTCGAATCCCAGATCGAGCCAAAAATTGTTTCTGAGATTTTCTGTAATGAATTTCTCCAAAACAGCTCGGAGTTCGGAAGTTGGCGGTGTGAAACACGAAGATGCTTGTAATCAGACGTCACTTATATGGTCGGAATGGCCACATTACCCAAAAACGACCGCGTCATAGGTTATTAAATCTTTAATTAAATGGCAGATTTCCCTTAGTAAATCTATACTAAGGGACGATTTAAATACTGTTAACGACTCTACCTAAGTGCGACAGTTAGGTATCACTACCAAAGCGCATCTCTGCGCCATTAGCACGTCAAAATAACGTTACGGCACCATGACTGCCTCATTGGTGTAGTAGCAAAGTTTCTGCCTTAAATCCGAGAGGTCCTGAGTTCGAATCCCAGGTCGAGTGAAATTCTGAGATTTTCTTTAACGAATTTCTCAAAAACAGCTCGAAGTCGGGAAGTTGGCGGTATAAGATCCCCGTGCCTCGGGAAGCACGTTAAGCCGTAGGTCCTGCGCCTGATCTCTCTCCGGTCATGTCGGATTGCCGTCTCACCGAACTTTGAGGGTGATGGAACAGTGAGTGCACCTGTGTATTGCACTCACACTTGTGCACTATAATATCTCCTGCGTAGTTGGCTGATCTCTATTGAGATTGGCCGCCGTGGTCGAAATCGGCCAGGAGGACTATTATTATTACCTTGTTGTAAATTTCTACACACATACATTAAAACTGGCGCATTTAATGGTAACTTTGTTCACTTAGTACGTAATCTAAATTAAAATAAGAGTTTAGAAAAGATTTAGAATCTAAATTGAAATAAAAAGTTACGTATAAATGCCTTAAAGGTGCCGCGGTGCTTGTGACGCAGTGGTTGCAGCGCTTTAGTAAGGATACCAAAAGTTAAGCAACCTAAGGCGCGGTCATATTTGGGATGGGTGACCATTCGGACCACATTAATGACGTCTATTTACAAGCATCTCCGTGCTTCGGAAGGCATGTTAAGCTGTTGGTCCCGGTTAATAACCATAGATATAAATCGTTAAACCTAGGCCCTCGGGCGGCTCATAACATCTGACAGTAAGTAGTTGAGGTGAGGCTTGTGCCCAGCAGTGGGAAGTATAAGAGTAGATTATGTCGCACATTTAAATGAAAAAAATCACAATTAAAGTGCTACCTGTTTTAATATGTATATAACTGGATAGTAATATTGAATTTTTTACATTTTTGCCCCAAATCAAATGTTATCCTCATTCCATTGTGACTTCAAAACAAACTTTCCCTGCACAATCAGGCGCACGTATTTTGCGCGAAAATACGTTCGTGTCCTATTGAAACTCTTAAAGGTCCAACTTACGGTGGTCATTGATATTTGGAACATAAAAGGAGGGTCCCCGCTCCCAGGAGAGGACCTTTTCAAATGGCTAATGAAATTCGTGACCTTACGTCTGACGGTTAAGTAGGTCTTGTTTTTTGCTACCTAAGGAAAAATATAATACTACGAGGGAGACCAACAGACAATCGCAAGTTATCTCATATTTTTTTTCACAGAAAGTAATCATTACAGAGATTCTTTCATAAAATAGGTTAAGAATCACACTTCAATTAGACGCAGGTATCCATTTCTGACGTTAGTGCTAATCTTTGGTATTTCTTCTCTTTGCGTTTTTTTCATACAGAAATACATAATTGCATTCCATCAATCTTTATCATTTATGTATAATAATATGTATTTATTTACAAAAAAAAGTATTAATGTATGTTTATCCGTTGTCTAGCACACATAACACAAGCCTCGTAGCTTAATTTGGGACTAGAGAATTGGTGTAACTGTTGTGAAATATTTATTTATTTATCATGTGAGCAGTAGATCAGTAATACAGTCAATTTTTTTTAACATTATTAACCCTCGCATAGCGGTCGGGTGAAAAAATTACATCAACCCGCCGGCAATTTTAATAAGTTTTTACCATTTCGAACGTGGTATTGTGGGCACGTGCCGACGTACAATTATCAGTGATTTCCACTCCGCAAGGTGCCACTTTGCATCACAATTAGCCAGCATTATGTGTTAACTGCACAATTCAACAATATGTGTGCGGAATGTTTAATACGTCTACCGGACTGGATTAAGCACTCAAAACAGGCGATCGCCCATTTGGTTATCACGTTCCGTGTTTTATCGAATTGCAATCGGTTAGCGATGGGTTAATAGTTGGCGTCGAGCGTTTAACGGTTTAGTTAGGCTCAGTTTCAAAACAAACAACAACAAAAGAATCAGTCTTTTTAACACGCTTTTATTAGATCGGGGTGTATGTACGGAATCTTTGAGCTCAATTTTCACCAACTTCCAGAAATCGGATTAATTTGACACTTTGCACATGTATTAAGTACCGATGACAATACAATAATTTGATAAGAGTTTTCCATTATCCTGATTAACTAAAAAAATGATAATAATAGTTTAAAAAACTAAAAAAAACACGCTTTTATTGGTAACTAAAAAAGAGAAAATAATTTCTGAGTACACGGAATTTATATTACAGTAGAGTAAAAAGCGTGGGGTGCTTGGTATAGTAGTATGTGAAAATCATCCTATTATTGGCAACTATAAAAAGAGAAGTATGAAAACGACATACAGTGCACCCCACGCTTTTTACTCTACTGTAATATAAATTCGGTTTTCGGTTGTTCTTGGCAGAGCAATCGTAGTTATAGTAGTCATTTTAAATGTGCGTGGTTCGGCACATAGTCTTCCGGGACTTTGCGCTCACTGTGGTTAAACCGTTGATTTGATGCTTTTTAAAATTAATTTAAATTAAAATTAAACTGTTCTCATATGAACTCTCACCAGTCTCAGTGACAATGTGTTCTTACCATGTGTACCATCCTTATTATGTACACGTAATAATGTATGTCTATGATTTTTTATGTATTTTTATTTTATTTTATGTAAGTATTATGTAAGTAATGGTGGAATGGCTCGCCGCTCCACCTCATAGTTAAGGTGAGGCCTATACCCAGCAGTGGGACGTATATAGTCTGATGATGATGATGTAAGTAATTAGTTTGTATGTTTATAAATTTATTTTGTACTTAAATAACTTCAGCTAAATTGTTTGTTTTTACCTTTTACTTTATGTGCACCGCCTAAATTTTCTCTGCTTGGCCCTATGGTTGACTGGTAGAGAATGCCTTCGGCATTAAGTCCACCATTGTACACATGTTTGTGCAGGACTTAAATAAAATACATAAAAAAATATGTATTACTTTAGCTGTGTCCACTTACAAATTAAGTAAACAGTTGTAGTAACAGCATTGAATTAAAACCATCACCGCCACTTGCGAACAATAACCCTGATTTACACAAGTGATACTGTCATCGCTGATTGACAGATACGGTAAAACTAATATGAGATTATCGTAATATCTTAATGAAAATCTAACGCCGAAGGGGAAACAAACGGTGGTATTATTGACGATACGCGGTGAAGGGTGAAAACCTATTTAGGATCAATGCTAGGTCGATAAATGAAAAAAGCTTATCAGCTAATTCATCGTGATATCGAAATATTATGTATTAGAAGAATAGGAACAGTTGGCACTAAAAATAACTGAGTGAAAATGTTTTTTTCCGTTTTTTTGCCAACAATTAATTAGACAGTGTAAGACAGACAATATAATGTTAAAGACAACCCTATACAGACATACGTGTCAAATTGGTAGGACAAGCTTAAATACCGTCTAATTAGTTTGTGGTTAGAGTATGTGCGAGTTATAAGGTAAGTAGGCATAAATATTCATGGTTGTTCGTTGCTTCATTCATTGCTAATTGGTACAGATATACTGGACTTGATGATGGGATCCCAGATAAGTCAATAATTTTAAACATTTCTGTACTATCATTGGTGACAACAATCCGCAGTTTTTTTTTATGTTAATTGTGCCTTTGCTGCTTTACAATGTAGGCATGTAGTTCGTCCTAATTTTAATGAAATCAAAGTATTTATCGCGTTCCCGGAGCGTAAACAGGCGTCTGAGCTTTGCGGCCGTGAGCGAAATTTGCTCAGCGCGTTAATTATATTGGGAAAGTAACGCCCTACTGAGATTTAGTGTTCAAAATTACGTTTTAGTCAATAAATACAAGTAAAGGTGTGTAGGATTCAAATTCTAAATGATTGGAAATAAACACAGCCGAAACCTAAAAAAATGAGCAAACATAACATAATTATGTAACAAAACATGTTATAAAACAATATGATATGTAAAGCTGAAAAAGATGATTATTTTGCTTTAAATTTCCACGAAAACGGCGCCAGCGCAGGAACCAAAATACATCCAACTGTAATCACCTGAAAAAGTAGAACGGGAAGTCGCAGGACTTACAATATCTACAACTCACAACGTGACACAGAAGATGCACTGGAATCACAACACTGACACCAACAAACACTCGACGCGTTTCGCCACTACACGTGGCATCCTCAGGAGATGTTTTCGCTTCGACAGACTACGAGCGACTGATGTCAGTCAAAATAATCATCTTTTTCAGCTTTAGTCATGGATTTCCGCAAAGTAACGCCTGATTCCATCAACAATTATATGATATGTCTCAATAATGTGGAGACTGAATGTTATAAAAAACATTTCGGACAACATCTATAACACAAAAATGAATCGCAAAATGTGTAAGCGCATAACTCAAGAAAGCCTGGACCAATTTGAGCAATTCTTTTTTGTGATGTTCCTTAAAGTACAGGGATAGTTCTTATGAAGAAAAAAATCAACCACGGGCTGGACAACATCTGCATGGTCCGCTTGTGTTAAAATAAAGTAACATTACAAGTTATATGACAAGAGCGAGATGTAGCACTGCTAAAATATCAGGAAATTGTCACTGACACGAAAATGTCATACAACATTGTTAATTTAAGATTTAAAAAATTATGGCAGATATGTTACAAAATACAAGTTGTACAACATTTTACATAGTCTGTACGCACCTTTATATTGAAAGTACATATAAGTCTCGTCAAAATATTTTAAATCCTAGTAAGTAGGTAGGTAGGAGGTGCTTGTGGCGCAGTGGTTGCAGCGCTTTGGTAGTGATACCCAAAGTTAAGCAACCTACGGCGCGGTCATGTTTGGGATGGGTGACCATTCTGACCATTTAAGTGACGTCTATTTACAAGCATCTCCGTACTTCGGAAGGCACGTTAAGCTGTTGGTCCCGGTTAATATCGACAGATATTAGTCGTTAAGCCTGGTCAGAGGCCCTCGGGCGGCTTAATAACATCTGACAGTAAGGTTGGTCAACTTACCTTACAGACACCCCTCCACCAATCCGCACTGAGCCCGCGTGGTGGAGTATGGCTTGGACCAACTCTTAGTTGAGGTGAGGCCTGTGCCCAGCAGTGGGACGTATAAATGCTGATGAGAAGTAGGTTGTAATGATTGTTAGTTATTAAACGACATAAAAAAAGGAGAAGGCCAATTGGACCGAATTGTTATTATTATTTTTATGTTATCTTTTTCCGTTGTTTATTTTGAATAGCACTTGCTTCGCACATAAATAACAGATTAGACAAAGATTGTTTATTGAATTATGTAATATTTTTCAACTTTATGGTACATTAATTAAAATATTTGAAAAACTTTTGCTTTTCGCATAAATTAGGTACATATAGATTCTCGTTAATTGAGATATCAGAGAATCAGAACTAAGATAAATAATTAACTAAGATAAAGATGTGATAAAAAAATTAACAATTGTAGCTACATCAAAGCGGCCAATCTTAATTTTCCATCGTCCAGTGGCTTCACCCAGATCCGCGATTACGTCGGCGTGCCTAATGGAAAATTAAACGTCAGTTTCCGCCGCCGTCCGCACAATGGCGCGCGGTGCTAATTGTCACTTGTCACTTTATAGTTTTTTTTTCTGTCACTTAAATTGGCTATTGTGGAGGAGCAATCACGTGGACTACCCTTTTGTCGTTCGAGAGTGGAAATTTCAACCGACGACCCGTGTAACAAGAAATTCTAGCTTTGTGAACCTTTTGATCAGGATTTTTGGAAACGTATACGGCGTGATTTTTTTCGCCCGATTCCTTATTTGGGTGCAGCTGACTGTTAAATTCGCATGGTGTTTGGTTATTTCGTTTCTAGAGTGAGCAATAAAACTTATGTCTTTTGTACTCTGCATGGGAGCAGCATTTTGACTAAATTCAGCCACAGATTAAGGATACGGTTAAATAACTTTATTTTTCAAAATAATTAACATAAATACACTTCTTGAGAAAAATTAAAAATTAGTAGGTATATAATAATGACAGGCAAACAGACGAGCGCTCATAGTTAAAAATTTAAGAAAAAAGCGGGAACATTAATACCAAGGCAGAAAGTCAGTGCGTAGTATGATCACGTTGTTTAGCAACATCGGGTGAACTACTTCTAAACGCGTCCTCAAAAGCTTTCAAAATTATTGATTGGTTACTCTGTTTAAAATATGATTTCCTAATTACTTCACAAAACAATTATTCCATAAAAAACATCAAGTTTGTACGAGCACGCTAAACATTTCGATTATGCCGCGGAAATCGTTGCCAAATGTATTTACTGCGACACATTATTTTTTACTCTCTACGGAATCGGACACATTTTTACTTACCACATCCCGTGACGCAGATATAACTTACCGACAACAATCACATCTTACAACTATATCTCTCAAATGTAGGGGTACATCATTACTACCCCCACAAAGCTACTGTGTGATATTAAAATCGTTTACACCCGCTAAAGGACATTCCGAAAAACAGCAATATTTATCAAAACGGTCAATTAATTTGACTATTACCGTACTCGCGCCCTGACAGCCACAGAACAAATGTGACGTCACGCGTCAAATTAGCAACGGTCCGGTTCGCCCATTTTGCTTTTTTAAATTTCGAATGCCGCATGATTGGCGCCTGTTATTGAACGCGACTGTCCTGTCAGTTGGAAACGCGTCCGTCCAATGAGGAACGTTTGATTTTTACTGGTTTATTCTTTTTTTTTTGTTTTGGGCACACCAACTTGCCAGTGCGTGCGTTTTGGTTCAAATAATTTGGTCATGCGTGGTTTACCTTTTTGCGTGAGCTTTTTTAACACTTCCAAAATCAAGCTTGTTTATTCTTCTACTTTAACCCCTGTCTTGATCTTAACACTGTCGATGAATTGATTTTTTATTTTTATTTATTTATTAAGATTACCAACAACTGTTACATTATATCGTGGATGATAAAACTAACAATAGTATATATGCTAAATGCACAGTCAATTATAGGTAAACATAGCTTGCCTAATAAATTAGCAAAAAGATCTTAAAAATTTAAACTGTATCTGCAGGTGTTTGTAGATATAGTTAGTAACAACTACAATAAAAAAGAGTAAGTGATAATTAATACAGGTGACTGTTCTCATAACAATTAAACAAGCACAAACCTTACAACTAGTGAAAATTAAGTTCGAGTTTTACCTCCTTTTGGAAGGTGGCTTGAGAGCTAGCAAAGACGTCAAGGCTATTACTATGTTCATTGTACAGTCGACAGATCCGGGATAACGGAGAGTTTCTCCCATAAACTGTACGTCTTGTGGGTGTAAACAAAGGTGTGATGACTTAAACACTATGATTATGAAAACATTTCTGAAAATTAATAAATAAAATAATAAATAAATATTTCTCAACAAGCACAACAATTCTCTAGTCCCAAAGTAAGGTACGAGGCTTGTGTTATGGGTTAGTACCCATAACATAGATAATTGACAAATAGAAACCGTTTAATAAAGCACGTAACTTATATTCTTTTCAAGCAATAATCTCAAAGTTGCAAGTCACCCTAACAGTTAAGTTCAAAAGACAAAACGTTTCAGCACACAACGAGCGCAAATCGGAACGCGTTATTCACAAAATCTCCGTCAGTTATTTAATGTTGGTAATTGCCAGAACGGCTTATCAAACTCGCCCGAAGTTTGCCTATTACGATTCCGCGAAGCACGGCCCAGCAGGCCACTCATGAAATTAAATTACATTGAACTCCCGGTGCGCGGCTTACCTCTAAACTCGTCTCATTTTTAAAAGGCATATGCCAAAGAGCATCGATGTACGTGTAGAATATTAACTGATATGCTACTGCTTAATGATTAATCTGCCTTTGGTTTTGTAAAATAGTGATATCTGCTAATGAAATGTCAAGATGTCAAATGAGTGCCAATGAAATGATGTTTGCCATCGCTTCGGTGAAGTAGGTAAATTGTGAATTGATTTATAGAAAGAACAGCATTTTTGTAAAAAAATAAAGGTTGCAACGCAGTTTTAGTCAGTCACCACTATTTATGGTGATAAGACAAATATTGAAGTTATTAATTACTTTTTGTTTACTGTCTAATTTCACGATAAGGGCCAAACACACTGAGCTTTATCGTAGTGGTCCATCACTATGCAAAGAACGTACCTACTGAAGCATCGCTTAGCGATAAAATTGTAAAAGATTTATGCACTTTTCGAAATCGCCTTCGATTATTGTAACTCGCTTATTGCGTAGAAACGTATTGCGGCGTGTTATTTACATTTTTTAGGACTACGTATTATTTACTTTAGGCAACATCTTATTAACGTTTTCTCTGTCTGTTCGCTTTACCCTTTGACCCGCGATACATATTGCAATATCGCTAAGGAAGGCGAAGTTTTCCATTTTGCGTGCACCGCGGCGCGGGCGCGAACTTATGTTTTTTGTCGAATGTATTTGCATGCGACCCGAGCCGAGACGTGTTCATGACACGAATAACGTACTCGATAATAACGAGAAAGAGGTATTGGGAACGCAAGCTTGTATATAGTGGTAAATAGCGGTCGGAGATTGAGTTGCTGGATATGACTCGTTGGAAATAGTTATCTCGTGGAAATCGTTATTTTGAGTATTGTAAGAGTTTTTCAGTACTGTCCGCAAGATCAATACTTTATTATGACTAGTTATTACAAAGGGTTCCTAAACATTGATAAAGTAACGTCGAATAATTTTGTTATTGCCATATTTCAAGCATGATCTTTGCTTTATTTACCAACATGATCATCATCATCACCATCAGCCAAGGACTTCCTCTGCTAAGCGAAGGCTAAGCTTCAGACCAAATTAAATGCTGGCTGCTGACAACCGACGGCCTTCGCTCAGCAGAGGACGTCCTGCGGCCGATTGAGATGATCGCATGATGATGCTCATGCTTCGACTGCTTTATTTAATAGAAAACTATCCGTATATTTAGGTAACTGGGTGTGTCCAACCGTAGTCTCCAGTCAGATGTCAAAACGTCATGGCCAGTCTTTGGCTATACAACAAAAGCAGCTAGCCAACAAGTCGTGATCGCTACAAAATGTCCCCCAGGTAGCCAATTAGTCCCCTTCCCCCTCGGGCCGTGTCTGCCGTAACGAGCCGTCAAACTTTTTGTTCGGTCACCCTTTGTTTGTGAAACCCGCCCAATATGGAGAAAGTATAGCTTTTTAGCGCTACACCCTGTAACAGTAAGTGTAAGCAATAATGTTTTCTTCACGTATTCACCAAAAACACATTATGATTTTGTTTTGTTTGACATAAAAATCGTGTTTTGTTCACGGTGTCCCATTCCATTGAAACACTCTTACTATTTGAAACACAAGCGAATTTCTTTTGGGTGACATGTCATATCAAACCAGAACAGAAAGTTATAAAAACCCGAAAATAAAAAAGACTTATAATGATTATGATTTACCCAAATTCATTTCATTCTTTGCAAAGCAGGCACAATTCAACTCGAAACCAATTCCAAGAGATAACTCGCGTCCCGAAAAAGTTCCGAATAAATAACTTACTTAACGCGATGTCCCGGACGACGCTTGTCCCAGATTTTTACTAAAATAGACAATAAATTACAAGGGACTCGCGATACGAGTTCTCTTTGTCGAATTAGGGAATGTGGGTGGAGTCTGAGTCTATCTTTTTTCTTTGAAATATACCGTTTCGAAACTAGACTGTTTCGTTCTCAACATGTAATCAGCAATCCGTAAATTTACCTTTTGTTTCTATTTTAAGCTTATTTTAGTAAGTCAATGAAAATATACAAATGTATGTAATATACTAGTGGACCCGGCAAACGTTGTCTTGCCCGCTGTTTTAGCGATTCCCAATTTTACTCATCGTTTAAACCTTTCCTGGACCTTCACAAATATTTCGAGACTAAAATCAGTCAAATCGGTTCAGCCGTTCTCGAGTTTTAGCGAGACTAACGAACCGTAATTCATTTTATATATAAAGATGCATTTCATTTTGTCATTTTATTCATTCGCAATATTTATCAAAAATGTATCAAAAGTTATTTTATTTTATTTTCTTTTCTTTATTCAGGAAAACAAACAGCTGTGTTATAATACATAAAGCTTATAAAACAAGGCGTCGTTCATTAGCCATACAGTTTTCACAATTAGGTATACAATTATGATGTTGACGAGTCGTAGATCGTAAGCGCGTTTACAAATTTTAATTTACTAAATTTATTTATATAAACAGAAAGTAACCATTTTTGATCTTGACAAAATAAAATGTCTACAATTATGGACTTAGGCACACCTACATCAGGTGGCCTCTCCTTTTAACAAGTAACGAAAGCGGTTTAATTTTTCATGAAATATATCGATGTGATTATACGCAGTGTTATATTTTCTACAAGTTCTAATAATAAAACTATTACTTCTGTAATTTGTGGAGCAAATTGGTGTAACAAAGGTACTAAAGTGGCGGGGGTTGGATCTGGGACACTTCAAAGACATTTTACTTAGCAAGTACGGAGAATCGACCACACTATTAATAATTTTGTGTAAAAATATTTGATCTCTGACCTCACGTCGAGTTCCCAATGGCTCAATTCTACTTGTGTTATAATTTTTAAACCGATACTCTAAACGTTTGACAAATTTATTCTGAATACCCTCTAACATGTCCATATATTTTTTATACATTGGATTCCAAACCGTTGAAGCGTATTCCAATTGAGACCTAACAAACGCGTTATAAAGCAAAATTAGCGTATCTGCACTTTTAAAATCCGTGCTTTGGCGAAAGATAAAGCCAAGCAGTTTATAAGCCTTGGCAGTAATTTTATTTATGTGTATTTTATATTTGAACAAATGCAAGTGTTAGCTCTGATTATGTACCTACCTCGTCAGCTTGTTAGAGAACCACATGGTTTCATTAACATCTAGCATAAAAAAGCCTTTTAATTTTAAAACTGGCCTCTTCAATAGGCATCCCTTACTAACTCATGTGTGAGGAGTTAAGTCGTTATTAATTTCGCCGGCTAGGGCGGACCCTTTGAAGACCGCAACGCAGCAGAGTGATATTAAACTGATGCATTCAGATGCAAACCCACGCTACATCCATCGATGTATGGAGGCACGGGCCTGCCATTTCGTTTGATTACATTAAAGTAGTTAATGAGTGAGTAGCTGTGGCAAATTGGGGGGAAATAAGAGAAGTTGCAAGTCATACCCAACACAAGTGTCTAAGACAACTTACTGGGTATTCTCGGCCACATTTTGTAACAATTTAAAAAGTTTTGATTATTTTAATTATTTTTAAAATGTGACTTAGCGACATAAGAAGATAATGATAAATTAACACAATAAGTTTTTCAGACGCACCTTCTTAGTCAATTCGTCAGATTGCACAATGCCATTTATTGGCACTCTACTTATTTATGTTAGATAAACAATAGGGATGTGGACTGTACTCAAATAAGTCTATTATTTTACCATTAAAAGGTAGTTTCTATAATAAAAATAATAAAAAACACAATATTTTTTTTCAAAAACCAAAGGGTTATTTTTTTATTTAATAAAATGTAATTAAATATTTCACCCTCAAGTCACGTGACAATCAACGCCAATCAAAATGCGTAACGTCACTTGTTGCCAAACAAGAATTTTCACTGTCAAGTACTATGTGTTTGTTGATATTTGGACAATATTATTATTTTGATTCCCGTGAAATTTCTTCGAAATTCGTTCAATTATCTTATTGAATCAATTTTTAAAGGCTTTCCTATCATGGTAAGCGGATATATTAAGGCAGATAGTTCAAATTTGCCATGAATTGATTGCTTTACGGTGGCTAATTTCTTCGCAACAAATAGTAACTTCTGCTCTGCTGATTTTAGAAATGTGAAGACCTCTATGTAAGTAATATACTCAGTATTACTCAGGATACACTACAATAGTAATCGTAGGTATTTATAAAGTACAAAAGTAAAATTGAATGTAATATAAAATAATAGGATTTTGAGGTTCTGTCTTTTTAACAAATTGTTTCATTCCTTTTTAGTTGCTCAGCAGGCAGTCATATTGGAGATGATGCTGTGGGATATATACAACTTCGACGAGATGCAAAATTGTGCACAGTTAAGTGCAAAATTTGCCCGGAGTATAAAATTTGTAGTAAACCATATTCAGCCACTATGGTTGTGGATAGAAGGAAGGATAGAAGAAAACGGTGTAATAGTGAGTGCCGAGTGTCATGATTGTGCTGCTTCTCAAGGAGGTTGCAAACATGCTGTGGCATTCATCATGTGAAAAGGAATGAAATAAAAAACAATTAAAAATGTTCAGTTGTTGAAACACCAGTCAGATTTCTACAAAGATTATGTTATGATGTGTTCAATGCACCAACTGTGCTTGAAATACAAGGATGCTTACTGTGGGAATTTTTTAGTAAATCCAGCTCCTTTATTATTAAAATTACCTAAATGGAAATCACAGACACAAGATACTAGTGCTGGATCCCGACGGGCTAGTTGAAGCCACATTTTCCGCATCGTTTTTGTACATGGAACGTGAATAGATAGATTTTAGGTGTTTTAATAGTAGTACTTTCACACAACGGCACCGCAAAACATTTATAAAATGTAGAATCCATCTTATTAACTCAAAACTACGAAATAACTTTCTATTGCATACAACTTCGACAATGTTTGCCAACAAGTGACGTTACAGCGGGCGTTTGACAGGTTTCCACGTTTTGGCGCGAAATTTGGAATGGAATTTTAATTAACTTATTTTCAAGGTATTAGTTGTATTAAAAAAAAAAATAACAACTAGTTTGGGCTCTATTTGGTACTTATGCATGGTTTTAAACACTTTCCCAAAAATAGTCCACATCCCTATTGTTGTTTTTAATATTTTCTTCCAAAAATAAAGCTATTTAAGAACATTTATTTCTTGCAACCAGGTTTCTTTTTAAGGCATACTTCGATGTGCTTGAAAATCAATCTAAACCCTTTCGAAAATCGCGATTTGACAACGGCTACCTGTTTCGACGACGTGAGATGTACGGTACGAATTCCCTAACCTATATCTGGGAATTCAGAGATCGCAAGAAACTTTGATTCTGCGCAAAAATTGGATATTGTTTTCTTTGTCTGGCAAATCTCAAGGCGATACCTTTGTTTGGCGTACACATGAAACCGTCCATGAATAACTAGTGCTTCTGTAAATATATTTGTATTGACATGATTTATATGTGGATTTTCAATTAAAAAAAGATTTCACCGTGTACGAGTACGACTCAATCAATAAACGGGGTTACTGCTTCTGAAATTTATCAGAAAGAAAATATTGCTTATCCATTTGAATCACATGATTACATTATATTTACAAGAGACGGGGTTGATTTTTTTTAATTATTTATTTAAGATTCAGAATAGATTTATTAATTTAAAACTTTATTGCACAAGAAATGTACAAAGGGTGGACTTAATGTTAAAAGCATTTTCTGCCAGTCAACCTCAATAGATTACCTATAGTGTGAACTTAACGAAGCATTCATTATGTTTTTAAGAGGAAAAACCTACAAAATGTTTCTTTTTAGCTACGGAAATCATTATATACTGATTGCATTTTACATAATCATCTATATTCATCGTTTATTGCGATGTAGCTAAGGAAAAAGTATATAAAATATAAAGTTAAAAGAGACGAGCAAAACTTGAACGTCGTTCTGGCAAGCAATATGCAAATATTTGGTCACCTATCCAGCATCGAATAAACTTGTCCCGAATATAAGAGGAAGCCCTCTCAGCCTCCGGTCAGACGTGATTCACGATACAGCCAGCATGTTCCAACTTGTTCGAATAGTTGACTAGAAGTTTTAGTCCGCTAACCAATTTGTATTTAACCGAATTCGGTATCGGTTCGCACTCGAAGCGATAACTTTCCGAATATTCATGCGAACATTTTATTTTGGTACCGAGTGCGGTTGCGCTGTGCGGATCAACTTTCAATCTATCTAATAGGTCTATCGACGGATCTAGGTTTAGACGCACGTTGATTGATTTTTTGGGTAGAATTCAATGAAGTTAATTGGTTTTCGAGCATAATCAGCTTAAATGTCTTGAAATCGAACATGAATTATGAATGAAACTCGAGTAAAAAGCGCTAATAATTAAAAAAAAAACCAATAATCTCTATATATATTTCTCGTGCCACAATGTTTGTTTCCGTACTCCTACGAAACGACTTGACTGATTCTTATGAAATTTTTTGGGCATATTGACTAGATCTGAGAATCAGCCAAAATCATTTTTTTCATATTCCTTAGTGATAAGGGATGTCCACAATAATTTATATGGCAAAATAACGTTTGCCGGGTCAGGGGTTACTTTATAAAAAAGTACGAAGTAGTTGATTGATGGATGATTTATTTTTAACCTCTTTCAATTTTTTTTGGAAATATATTTACCTTAGTGTAAATAACATTTTTGGTAAATTGCTGATCTGCCAGTGCCTCGTCCACGTAACTCCTCCTTAAATCAAAACAAGAAAAGTGAGTATATCAGTATGATCCATTGCAATATAACTGTTGGCAGAATAAAAATTAACAAGGTAAGTTTAACACGACGCGTCGCGTCGCGGTTTATCTGATTGCGCAAATTGTAATTGGCGTCATTCGCGCTTCTGACGCGCACGCGCTCTGAATGGGAAGTGCAAGTTTGCAGGTTTTGGGGCTACGTTTAAAAACTATTGGGAATTCACTAGTTCAATATTATGTGTCCTTATATCCAAATAATTCTTTAAAATCCGAGGCCCTAATTCTGACGAGATTGGTGTCCACAGTTTTGAATGTAGCCATTCCAGTGTGACTAAGCGATGGAGATGGCTGGAGTCGAATATACGGATGAAGTGCTACGGAAGGCCTTAGCACTCAAATTCAGCAAACGCATTACTACGATAGTACTACGAAAGTTAATGAGTGCTACGAGTCGTAGCACGTATCGTAAGTAGCTACGTAGCTAGCTAGTAGGCTAGCTAGCTAGCTACGTACATCGCAAAACTTTGCAAATCTACTCTTAAACGATGAATATAGATGATTATGTAAAATGCAATCAGTATATAATGATTTCCGTAGCTAAAAAGAAACATTTTGTAGGTTTTTCCTCTTAAAAACACGTCTTACTTACGTCGTAGACTCTCCTTATATGATGATTTATGATAAGTCAGTATTGATCTTTAAACTCTTTAATTTCTTGTACTAGATATTATCATATTCCTGTATATCTCTTTCGCATCACACACATGACATTTGTCTTTTTTTTCATCCTATTAGTACTTATCAAAAATAAACGGAACCAGCCTCTCCAGCGCCTCACCCTCGTCCGCATTTTAAATATTTTTCCCACGTAGCGGCGGCTCGCGGTAACTCGCTTATGATTGAGTTGTTAATTCGCCCAGCGAATTGTTTAGTTCTCTTTTAATTCTATTGTGTGGCGAGTTAAATATTTTGTATGGTTGTAAAATTAATAATTGTTAAGTTAGCCTTGATATATGTACCTACTCGTGGTAAATCTTTTGTAAGCATTTGGGAAATATTGCGAATCCTTAACCGCGACTTGGTCCGAGTGATTTTAAATATGGAAATATTTGTAACTCCTTTAATCGTTTTTGCGACCGTATTTAAATATATAAAATTTAAAGGTGACTGACTTACATAGTGATCTATCAACGCACTGCCCAAAGCCCCAAACCGCTGGACGGATTTGGCTGAAATTTAGCATACAGGTAAGTTGTGACGAAGGCATCATCTGAAAAAAAGTTTTTGATAAATTTTATCCCCAAGGGGATAAAAGTCGGTGGAAAAGAACTAACTAAACTAAGACCACGCGAACGAAGTCGCAGGCGGCCGCTAGTATCATATAAAATAGTTTACAAAACAGCACCAGCCGACAATTTAGCCCATCAACCGATACGCATATCGTTAATTTTAAATGCAAAACACTTATCATTACGAGTGGTCGAACGCCACTCAAACAAAGCGCGCTGATTGGCCGACGCGGACGGCTGTTTGCGGCGGCTAACTAGTTGACACTAGTCACTATTGCGCGCTAATGCCGCTATCGGTTTTTGATACTGCATGATCTACAGTAAATATTGTTGTAGAATTGATTTATGAGAGGTTGCGTGTTGTCAGGAAAATTGAAACGAACACTAGCTTTTCCAGCTCATAAGATATTTGGCGATTCGACTTTGCGTCGCATCTTTCTTTAACGATAGGGAAATGTGTTGGTTTGAATCCCATCTGTGGTAGTCAGACGGAAATTAGTGAAAATCACATACTTAAGAAAATGACTATTAACCAAGTGTTCGCGGATCGAACCCCGCACTGTACAAACATTTTTGTGCATGAACATGTCTGTATGTAATGGTCTGGGTGTTGTATGTATTTATTTAAGTTTATTTGTAATACTACTGTTGATTCTGATGTAACACAAGTGCGCATCAGCTACTTACCACAGAGTCAGAACGATTTATGAACAATATGAACATCACATAGGTGTTGTTAAAATAAATATATAAAAACACCTATTACGTTAGAGCTGGTTTATTTCATTGATACAGTTTCTTATCAGGACGTTTATGTAAATCTAGTTACGGTTTTAAACGAGTAATCTCGGTTATCAATACGACACATTTCGCTAGCCGGACCCAAGACAAACTGTAACATAGAACTATGCAGACGGCCCGTCTGCGCAATCTATTTAATTAACGACGATTTAGCAGTTAGCCACCGCGGCGATCGTTACACACCACTTACGGGTTAAGAAGAAATTAGGAGCTGCAACTGCGGATAGTTGGCGGTTAGACGGCGCGGCGAATAGCGTTGAAACCACTTGTCCAAGAGAATAGTTTGGTTGAACCACGACTAATATCAAAAGCAATGTAAATTGAGACTTGATCTGGCTAGAATCAAAAGCTGACCAGTTTTAACAGAATCATAGCACAGTGATAGTCAGTATTTTAAAAGAAGAGCGGGTCTTCTGCCACAGGTGCTACATGTACCTACTTACTAGATAGGCCCCAGACTTAAATTATTGTACCTAATTAATATCTTTGTTGAATAATAAATATAATAAAATACTCCTGCTAATTAATGGAGTTCGACTAAAACCTAACAAAATACACTGCTCAACAAAGTCTAGGGACTGCGAAGGACTGAACCCTCTTATCCTGAGGAGGGCCTGCGAGGTACTGACCCCTCTTAGTCCGAGGAGGGACTGTGAGGGACTAACCTCTCCTAAGCCCGAGGGACTGCGAGGACCTGACTCCGAGAACGCTTCACTTCACTTCAGCGCCTCCGGACCCGCCTATCCTTGTGAGGACTCCTACCCACGCCCACTCCACTCACTACACTCGCTCAATTTCACACATACATTCTTCTCACTCGTCTAGGTTTATTTTTTTTTAATTTCCCTGTTTTCCTTAAAATATAATTTGTTTGTTATTTCTCAATTCTTTTCGTTTTCCTTTTCCCTTCCTTGTCGCTCCACGACAAGCTAAGTCATTTTTTTTTAATTGTCGCTTCACGACACATGTGCCCACTGATCTACGGTCCACTGCAAATGTTCACGTGCCCACAATAATCGACGTCCTCGATTTCCATGACGCAGCGCGGGCACTCTTAGTGGTCTGCGAGCACGAAGATTAGCTTCATGGAGTCTCCTCCGAGCAGTCTGGTCACTGATAGCAACCTGGTGCTGCGACTGGAGGTCTTCTACCAACTGACGAGCCGTAATGGTGGGTTGCCTCCTTGCGACATTTTGCAAAAAACGGTCTTGCCTTTCCGTAGTAACCCTATACCTGCCTCTGTGCCTTTCGGCTACATCGCCAGTAAGTCTGTAACGTGCCCACAGTCTGCAGATAACGCTCGCGTGAGAATTCAGAGCAGCTGCAACTTCGCGTTGGGGTAGCCCAGCTTCCAACATTCCTACAGCTCGAATCATTTCTTCCCGCGTTAAATGACGTCGTGACATAATGGCCGTAGTCGCAAAAGTTACGAATAATAATAATAATAATATTTATTTTCTTCTATCACAATCACAGTAGATACATCAAATTTACATCCTATGGGTGAAATTGAATTGATTGTGAGAGAACTGGAGTCTGAACTAGGCTTGGGGGCCTGTAATACAGAGCTCCAGCACTCTCCTCCCTCAATGTCGTTCGGGGCACAAAAGTAAGTCTTACATAATCTATAGAAGGTTATAAAGAATTTCATAAAGAATTTCATTGTAACTTATAACAATCACTAATTATTTAATTAATTCAATACCAAGTGTGTGTGTGTGTGTGTGTGTGTGTGTGTGTGTGTGTGTGTGTGTGTGTGTGTGTGTGTGTGTGTTCGTGTGTGTGTGTGTGTGTGTGTGTGTGTGCGTGCGTGTTAATGAGTGTGCGTGAGTAGCAGCGTTTTGTTGGTATATCTACTCTACTGGAGGAATCATATCTTCAGTGGCATCATACGTCAGTGACAACAGGAACTTGGTGGTGGCACTTTTGCAATCATAAGTAGGCAGAGAGTGAAGGTCAAGAAGGCGATGTAATTTATTGTAGAGGAAGGGACCTTTAAAGCAGAAGAAGCGACATGCAAATTGAGTAACAAGAATAACAACAGTTAATTTTGTTTTTCAGTAAAAACATAAAACAATAAAACAAATTTTTATCTTTAAAATTCTCATACAGTATCACTACACAGCAATCAAAGTGAAAGATTCCCGCCTTTTACGAAAATTCTTTTGTTTCTAATTTTTTTTTACAATTCGAACAACGTTTGATAAACATTCAGCCTACCTGTTTACCTCAAAGAGATCAGTACTTTTTTAAAGAAGATTTTACAAATAAAGTCATATAGTTGGCTTGTTCCCTAGACTTTGTTGAGCAGTGTATTTTGTTAGGTTGTAGTCGAACTCCATTAATTAGCAGGAGTATTTTATTATATTTATTACTAGCGGCCGCCCGCGACTTCGTCCGCGTGGATGTTAGTTTTTTGCGACCGGGCTTCATACAAATTCGCAACCCCTATTTTATCCCTTTGGGGGCAGAATTTATCAATATGTAATATTATTTCTATTCTTCTTTACCTTCCAAGTAATGTTGAGTCAAATAAAAAAAAGTCCCATTAAAATCGGTTTAGTAGATTCTGAGATTCAATTTCCTGCCTGCCCCCTAAGTTCATCGGCGTGATTATTTATATCCCAGTTTACTCTCCAGGTGATACTGAGTCAAATAAAAAAAGTCCCGTCAAAATCGGTCCAGTAGATTCTGAGATTAGCCCGGACAAACAGACAGACAGACAGACAGACAGACAGACAAAAATTTTAAAAATTGTTGTTTTGGCTTCTATTACGGTAATTAAGACCCCTTGTAACAATTTTTCATAAAAATCTTCAATGTACAATAATCGATCTTTTACAGTCTTATTATATGTATAGATTCAACAAAGATATTAATTAGGTACAATAATTTAAGTCTGGGGCCTATCTAGTAAGTAGGTACATGTAGCACCTGTGGCAGAAGACCCGCTCTTCTTTTAAAATACTGACTATCACTGTGCTATGATTCTGTTAAAACTGGTCAGCTTTTGATTCTAGCCAGATCAAGTCTCAATTTACATTGCTTTTGATATTAGTCGTGGTTCAGGTTAAAACTAGACGAGTGAGAAGAATGTATGTGTGAAATTGAGCGAGTGTAGTGAGTGGAGTGGGCGTGGGTAGGAGTCCTCACAAGGATAGGCGGGTCCGGAGGCGCTGAAGTGAAGTGAAGCGTTCTCGGAGTCAGGTCCTCGCAGTCCCTCGGGCTTAGGAGAGGTTAGTCCCTCACAGTCCCTCCTCGGACTAAGAGGGGTCAGTACCTCGCAGGCCCTCCTCAGCATAAGAGGGTTCAGTCCCTCGCAGTCCCTCCTCAGGTTAAGAGGGTTCAGTTCCTTGCAGTCCCTCCTCAGGCTAGGAGGGTTCAGTCCCTCGCAGTCCCTCCTCAGGTTAAGAGGGTTCAGTTCCTTGCAGTCCCTCCTCAAGTTAGGATGGTTCAGTCCCTCGCAGTCCCTCCTCAGGCTAGGAGGGTTCAGTCCCTCGCAGTCCCTCCTCTGGCAAGGAGGGGTCAGTCCTCAGAAATGTAGAGGGTGAGGGCCTTCCGGAGGTAGAGAAGTCCTGGTCTTCCTGTAGTACTTCTTAAAGTGTCGTATAGTAAAGAGTTTACTGTTGTAGAATCGAAGCCAGGACTATTCCTGGCTTCGATATGAATCAGATATGGATGGTCTGGGCTTATATAAGGGCCGGGCCGTTCAAATTTAGAGCGTGGATAGAACGCGAAAAACTCGTGCTTTGCAGAATTTGAAATGGAAATTGTATTGAAACTTTGCTAAAAGTTGTCAATTTTCAGAAAAAAATAATAAGACTCTCGTCACTCAAAATGTCAATCACAGTGTCAAAAAGTACAAAATTCGGAAAAATACTAATAAATCGTGTTCACAATAAGAAATAATTATGCTGAGAAGGAGAGGAAAACCATTTAAAAGTTAGTTATAACCCTTTTTCCCTATTTAACAACGAAATATCACATTTATAGGTGATACAAACTTTGACGTTTATGAACACGTAATTAGAAATTCCTTATTTTTCAGTAAAAAGCGAACGAAAACAGATTCCACGGAAAAGAATAATAATACACGCAAAAATGCATATATTGTGAGAATGAAAATGACTGGATACCCAAACCGGAACAAATTATTAACAGTATACCAAGTGAGTATGCACGTTGGTACACATGTACTGTTCTCCGATGAATCTCGCTTCGGATTTCATCCAGATTCAAGAAGAGTGCGTGTTTGGCGGATTCCTGGTCGGCAGAGTCGGCTTCAAAACCCACAGGAGGTGCATCCCTACCAAGGTGGTACAATCATGGTGTGGGCTGGAATCCGCCTGGGTGGACGGACGGATCTCGTTTTGATCAGGGGAAATTTAAATGCAGAGCGATACTGCGAACAGGTAGTCCAATCCGTGGTTATCCCGCACCGACAAAATCTGGGCGCAGATTTTATTTTTATGCAAGATAATGCACGAACACATACTGCGAGTCAGGTGATGGATGTGTTCCGCGAGTACAACATCGAAGTGCTGGAGCGGCCTGCTCAGTCCGCGGACCTCAATCCCATTGAACACGCGTGGGATTTACTAAAGAGAAGGGCTTTTAGAAATCTCCCTCAAAATTTGAACACAGCAGATGAACTTTTTTCACATCTCTCCAGAGAATGGAGTCTTCTTCCACAAGAGACAATCGATAGTCTCATAATCAGTATGCCACGACGATGTCAAGCTGTTGTTAATGCCTTAGGGGGTCCAACTGATTATTAAAAAAGTCCCCGCATATTTGTTCTTAACTGTAATGTTTTAATTTTTAAGAAATTTTATTAAATTAAATTTCTTTGTTTAGTTCTGTAATACACTTTCTTTGTTTTTCATTAAAATTACCTCGTAATTCAAAAACTGAATCCTTTATTTATATACGCAACTAATTAAGCATTAAATTGCGCATCGATTGGTATATAAACTTTAAAACAAAAATATATAAAAATAAAAATATTCCCTAAAAACCTCCTGTTCCCTAGACTTTGTTGAGCAGTGTAAATAATAATTATTGTTAGCTAAATCTTATTTGAAAAAAAAGTAAAAAAAGCTAATATGGCCCAGTCCCTGTTTCTCACGGGGATTCCCCTAAATCTTATTGCGAGTTCGCATGACGTGATAATCCGTATTGTGTAACACACACCCGTTTGTTTGTTTGTTTGCTCTATGAAACCGAGTTAGTAGAGCTGTGACGCTTTTTTGATTGGATATTGATTGACATAAATCAAGCTAAGCCTCTACATTGATCCCACAATAAATGCAGTAGAAATAGTTTTGTTACGGTGAAATAAAAAGGAAAAGATAACATTTTCTGTTTGAAAGCTGTGTCAATTTAAAACTTATATAAATTTATTTCGTATATTAGGAGTAACTAGCGTTGGGGGCTTAGATTTTCTGTGCCATGCTTTTTAGTAGTAGCTTTATCGTTATCTTTTTATCAATAACACGACTCTTAAGTATAAAAAATGAAACTTGTTTCGTGTATCACATCTTTACCAAAGAGCAGTTTGTTACAAATGACAACGTTTACGCATAACCATAATATATCCTCTAAAAAGCAGTCAACCGCACACATGCAGTTTTATGAATTCATTGTTCTGTTAAATTCAATTAAATTCCATTTATTATACAGATTTAATTACATTCATAGAACAGCATGTCTCGCCACAATCATGGTAAATATGGTTTTAATACAAAAGATCGATTAAATTAAATACAATATGTTATACCTAAATCAAATCAAAATAAAATGTAAAGAAATAATAGAAAAAGCACAACATAATCTTAATAAATTAATTAAAAAAATCTTTGATACTATAAAAGTTTTTATTTAAAAGCCATTCGCATAGTTTTTTATTAAACAGGCTTGGTCTAATGGCTTTTATGAATTCGGGTATCTTGTTGTATATTTTTAACTTAAAATACATACTTGAGCAATTTCTAATAATCTTATTTCTAAAGTATACATCACTTGCTTAATTGAAGAGAACAGTAATATTCTTCACAAATTTACACACTTCAAAAATGTAAAGACTAGGCGAAGTGAGGAGACAATCCATAAAAGAAAAGCACTTGATATTAGAAACAGTTTTCGGCAAACCTCTCGTCATCAACTTTGCACCCATCCCGCCGACCCCACTTTAATTCAAGATTAAGACTCACAATAGCTGAGCCGACGACTGAGTCTACTCAAATAGCTCAGCGCAACTCTGTAATCGAATCCGAGTGATCGCTCGCAACTCCACCGACTCGACTCGGCAACTAACGCAACTTTGATTGCGTGCCGTAATGGATACGATTTTAATGCTATTGATTTAACTTGCTAGTTTCGTTTGAAATATATACGTTCTTATTTACTGCGTTAACGGTTTAAAAAAATCTGTACCGTTATTATTAGTCTTAATTTTAAAACTATACTAGGGCGTTTTGATAACTCCATGACTTTCAGGCTGAATAGAAACTTTTTTTATTTTTAATGATATTTTCTTAAAAGTAATATTTTTGCGAACCTAAAATAATTCTATTTTCAAATATGGCGCGAAAACAATATTTAATAACAAAAGAAGTTTGGCGGCTGTGAAGGTGTTCTTCGAAAATGGAGAAATCCGAGTTTCGAGTCTTGATTAAACACTATTTTTTACGCGGGAAAACCATTAAGCAGACCGAAGACAAGTTGAAAAAATATTACGGGGATTCAGCGCTGTCTCATGGAATGGTACATAAATGGTTTACTGAGTTTCGTTGTGGACGTATTACAACCAATGATGCCGAGCGCCCAGGAAGGCCGATTGAGGTAACCACTGAGGACATTGTTAACAAAATCCACGATATTGTTTTGGCTGACCGTCGAGTAAAGATACGCGAGTTAGCTGAGGCTGTGCACATCTCAACTGAACGAGTTTTTCATATTTTGCACGATATTTTGGGAATGAAAAAACTTTCTGCAAGATGGGTGCCGCGCTTACTGACATTCGACCAAAAGCGAAAACGCGTGACTACTTCTGAGGCATGTCTGGCTATGTATAATCGCAATCCAAGTGAATTTTTGCGTCGGTACGTAACCGTGGATGAAACGTGGGTCCACCATTATACGCCAGAGACTAAACAACAGTCAAAGCAGTGGACTTCTACCGGCGAACGTGCACCAAAGAAGGCAAAAACGGTATGTTCGGCTGGTAAAGTGATGGCAACAGTATTTTGGGACAGTCAAGGGGTTATTTTCATCGATTTCTTGGAGAAAGGCAAGACAATAACCGGTGCTTACTATGCTGCATTGCTGGAAAGATTTAATGAAGAGTTGATGAAGAAACGACCGCATCTAGCAAAGAAAAAAGTTCTATTTCATCAGGATAATGCTCCGGCCCACTCGTCTGCAGTCGCGACTTCAAAACTTGTCGAATTAGGATACGAATTATTGCCGCACCCTCCATATTCACCAGATTTAGCCCCCTGTGACTTCTTTCTCTTCCCAAACATGAAGAAATGGCTTGCTGGGCAAAGATTTTCATCCAATGAAGAGGTGATAGCTGCAACCGAGGCCTATTTTGCAGGCTTTGACAAAAAGTATTTTTGGATGGGTTGAAGAGATTGGAGCATCGCTGGAAAAAGAGTGTAGAGTTGAAAGGAGAGTATGTAGAAAAATAAAATGTTTTTGTACACAAAACATATGTTTTTCTTTTCAAAGTCATGGACTTATCAAACCGCCCTCGTAATTCTATTGATCTGCACTAAAACTACATTTAGCGCAATTTTTTTCCCTTTTAGCGTAGCATTAGGTATCTTTCTTATCAGTAGCCTCTCAACCAACACTTTAGTTTTACCACATAAAACCCTGTGAAAACCCATTGCCTTCTTCTTACATGACCTTGAGGTTGACTGGCAGAAAATACTTTTAGCATTAAGTCCACCCTTTGTACATTTCTTGTGCAATACGGTTTTAAATAAATTAATAAAAGGAAAACTTAAAAGACAGTATTAAAACCTTGCAAAAAGATAAAATAGCCAATAAGCAAGTCATTTAACTCGTTTCAAATTCTTCGTTCAACCAAAAAACATATCTTTGAATGATGATAAATAGATATATTATAAGATAGAGAGATAAATTATAAGATAATTATAGATATATTAAGTACCAAATATTTAATTATGTATACCGTTAACTTGCCTACGTTTGTGTTTGTTGTTGGTCAACGTAAACTTTAGCTTAGTGAAGTAACAAACCTTAGTGGTTTTGTGCTAAGTTAACACCGTACATGTTTTATTGGATTTTTTATTTGTTAATAAATGGACAAAAATTATTTCTAAGTATTCGGATATCATTTAAATAAACCTCGAAAGGAAATTCTCCTATTTATTTGATCGGTCTAATTTTCAACTTGTGTGACCTAGAATATGACTAGTAATTTACTAGTATTGTTAGCCTTAGTTAGGTGAATTTTCTAAATATTGTATTTTATAATCACATTCGAATCAGCGCAAAAAACAAAACTTAATAAAAAAATAATACAATATTCTTAGATTTTCATTATTTCATAGGCACTAGTAAGGTTTTTGTCAAAAACAGTATTTATATTTAAAACAATATTCTATGTTTTTTTTGTGAGACTGTTTGTTGCCTCAAATAAAAAAAATTTGCTACAATTGGTTACGCAAGAACATTATTATTATTTGTGTACCAAACTGTACTGGATGGAACTATACCTACGCACAGAATGATCTTATTTCCGGCAAGGAATGGGGTTCGATTTAACAAAAATGTGTCAACACAAGAAAAATATATTTTCCTGAGGTCGGACCATTGGGTCAGGATGTAAATGCTAGTCATCCGTATAATTTGATTTGCGCAAATATATATATATATTTTCAACTTTTGGTTTGATGGTTTCGCTTTGCTGTGCGTTAGCTGTTAGGTTTCTTTACACCTGAAGTTACCTGTACCTGTTAGGCGATAAGGTGTTAGCGCACTTGCGGATTTCTCAAGCACAGGGGCACTGCATATCTTATTACTAACTGCCGACTGCCTCGTTGGTAAAGTGGCAACGTTTCTGCCTTACATCCGAGAGGTCCCGGGTTCGAATCCCAGGTCGAGCCAAAATTGTTTCTGAGATTTTTTGTTATGAATATCTCAAAAACAGCTCGGAGTCGGGAAGTTGGCGGTGTTACACCCCCGTGCCTCGGAAAGCACCTTAAGCCATTGGTCCTGCGCCTGATCTCTCTCCGGTCATGTCGGATTGCCGTCTCACCGAACTTTGAGAGTAATGGAACAGTGAGTGCACCTGTGTATTGCGCTCACACTTGTGCACTATAATATCTCCTGCGCAGTTGGCTGATCTCTGTTGAGATTGGCCGCCGTGGTCGAAATCGGCTAGGAGGACTATTACTAACTGCCAATAATTCTAAAGAAAATCGTTGTTATGGCATCCGAAATGAAGTAAACATCCCAAAAAGGGTACTTAAACGGTTGTATAATGAACTAAATCAGTATTTGTTTCTTCGGTTTACGCGAACAGTAAACATTAAAATGATACTTTAGAAGATATTTATAAAGAAATCGCGAAATAATCCGTAAACAAGTGTATCATTTTAATATCTAAATCAGCTATAGATTTTATTCCAAGCCTAAAGTCGACTTGTTTCAAAGCGTTTCAGAAACTTATTGTTTCAGAACCAAAATCTTTGTCAACGACCACCAATAACTACCCCTAGGTATTGCGACCTGCAACTCCTAATTACACAGTTACAAAGGCGGCTTTATATAAAAATAATACAGGGTGTTTCTCCGCCGCTCCTCTCCAATTACACGTGCGGGGATAATGGGGAGCGGCCGGGTGTTTCTTTCAGGTCCACGCTGGCCGATTATTACGGCCAAATGACCGTCTTAAGACTTAATCTGAGGTGCAAGGCATGGGATATCAGCGTTAGATATTTTTAGGATGTGATGAAGAGAGTGAGTACGTCTTGGGATGTTGCGATAAGAGACACATTTGCAGCAAAATGATATCTTCTATTGAAGCACAATGATTTTTCAACCCTATATTGACCTCAACCTATTTTGTGCATATGGGCTAGACTATTCCTTTTCTTTCTGGAGTGGGCAGTGGCAGCAACTGCAGTCATATCTAGTAAAGTGGCTATTTTTGTAACAACATTTCTAAGTACATTTTGTACGTATTGTTGTCAGTTTTATAGCGGTCATTCCCATATATTAATGTGATGTCTTGAAAATTATCAATCCCAAACCTTGCACCAAACCATATAAGCGCTCCCTCTCACACGGGCTCCGTATTGCCATCATTATGGGAACTCATCTCTCGATAGAGAATTGATAACTGAACCTTTCAGTACTACAGGAAAATGGCCGACAGTGAAACGGAAAACTTTGAAGACCGTCTTTTTACGAGCTGCCCGGGACACGCGTGTATGCTCCGCTGATAAGGAGGGAGAGGAAACAATTAACTCAATTTGACGCGTTGATATAAAGTTCAAGCGTCCCGTCCCGGCTTCGCACGGGTGGACAGTTATTTAATACTAGTGGCCACCCGCTACTTGAAGCCCTTTATTTAATTTTTCATTTCATTTATTTATTTCATCAAAAATTGGTTGCCTGTAAAGTCGGTATACGGGCGAAAGTTTTACGTGACAACGACTTTGAGTGGTAAAATAATTTTAATGTGAATATTCATTCGTATAACATGAACCGGTGTGTATGCCTATCTCTCTCACTCTCTCTCTCTCGCTCTGTCTTTCTCGCTCTTAGGCGGGTTAACTGTGCTCGAGTGGAAGGGACGCGTGCCTTTCACTTTTTATGTCTGTCTCACTCGCTCTTAGGCGGGCTAACCATGCCCGAGTCGAAGGGACGCGTGCCTCTCACTCGCTCTCATTGTGAGCGCGGAACGTGAGCAGAGCGTAACGCAATTTCTTGAAGTGTCACCCGGCAAACCAATTTATAAGACGTTGTCACGTCAAAAATTATTATAATTATTTATTTAAAATTTTTATAAGTTACAGCCTATGTATCACCGATGCTGCGACATTGGATGCGCCTGCACACCTGTCTAGGTGGGTAGATGCGGCCAATGTGCGCCGCACACGTATACTTTATTTTTTATTTTTTTAATGTTAATTGCAATACTAACATTAGTTTTTAAGACACTGTGTAATACGAATAATTTATGGGCATGGTCTGATTTTTTTTATTATTATTATTATAATAATCCATAAAATAGTTTTTACAAAAGTAACAAACATCCATACATACATACATACTTACAAGCTTTCGCGTTTATAATAATGGTAGTATTATCGTTTTTCATATTAAATATAGCATATGTTCATCAGGGATAATGTTTGATTGTAATGGTAATTTTTTTTTAAATCGTTTCTATAGTTTCGGAGCCTATTAAAATCGAACAAACAAGCAATCAAATCTTTTCTCTTTATATAATTAATAGAGATTTCATATAAGAACTAAATGCTCAGTTGTGCCCACGCAATTTTAAGCTATTTGTAGAACAACCCTACATTTATTTTAGCATTTATTTATCTAGTCTAGTGTTATAAATCAGCTTGTTCGCTGTAAAAAGTAGACTATTATTTTATATCATTCCAAAATAGGTTTATTTGATTCTATAATAGTATTATGTTTTTCTTTGACTGATTTTTCTTTCTACTAAAACAATGTTAAGTGATTTATATCTTTGTTTAACAGATTGGCTTTGTACCAGTAATTTTGTTGTAAAGAGCAAACCTTTTCTGTTTAGAAACCTTTTTTTCTTTAAAAAATGTTTATGTAATAGCTGATTTTACAAAAAAAATAATAATGCAAGAGCGCATTTTCCATTATCTCTAGCGTTATTAGTCTCCAAGTTGTCCGATTAGTCATAACTGCAATTATCAAAAGAGTGTTAAAATATCGCAGTGCGTTATATTAATGACGTTTGAAATGTACAGCTTTTAGGGTAATATAATCATAAACAAATTTAACCCTACCTTTTAAAATTGGCTTATTTTTGTGATAGAAAAGAGATATTTAATAAAAATAAAATGCTCTCATGTAATCAGCGAGCGCGTAATAAGTTTAGTGACGCGAACTAAACGGTGACGTCGGACTGACCCTCCGTCCCCCGAGGCCGGCTATTGTCCTGGTATAATAGGACTTTATAAAATACCTAATGACTTATTAATAAGGGCAGTAATAGTAGTTATTTGGTTGTATTATCTTTAATTTAACTAGGAATAAGACACTAACTGTGTTAATTTTGAGATTTTACCCTCAGTTTTTATGTGAGGGACATCACATAATGTACGAGTATGTTAGGAACAAGTTGCATTGCATCCCATGTCTAGGATACCTTTGATATTATTTTCGATATAATTAGGATACAAAATTACTTGTTACTGAAATGTTTATTAGATAACACAAGTTGCATCCTTTGTGTAAAAACATGCATTAACAAAAATAGTTTTTTTTACTAAATTAAGTATAAATTAGTTAGAATTGTTACAGGTGATAACCAATGTTATATTCAGTGCGAAATTGAAAAGGTTCTGTGGAAATAGCATGCGCTATGTAAATAGTACAAAATACCTTTCAAAATTCGTATAAATAACGCATTCAGGTAGACAAAGTCAAAGTCGACGCTAGTCTGCTACCTGACAAGGTGATTTGGCGGACTTAGTCACCATGGCTGTAGCTCAGATATATTTCAAACAGCACACATTTGAATCAGGCTAACGTAGCCTGGATGTAATAAAAAAGACGTGTGGCACTCGGGGACTGCCGCGGTAAAGCCATTGCAAGACTACACGCATACGCCTAGTCGCGCGCACACAAACAGTGCCGAAGTCTGCCGAACTGAAACGACGTTAGACGATGTGTTAGTTTTTTCGTCACGGAATTTCTTGATAAGCCCGCGATAGAAGCTTTGCAACAGTTTAAAAATACTTGATGATTAAGAACGATAGGGGGTAAGAAATCGATAAAGTAGCACATTCTGCAAACGCACTAAGCCCGCTGGGTCTACAATGTGAATTGATGAGGTTATTCCGACGTTTAGGTACAGTAGCGTGTGACTGCAATAAATATTATGAATATGAAATGGTCTTTTTAATTTTCGACCAGCAGACATATCCACTAAAAGGTCTGCTCAGCGCCTCGATAACCTATGTTGTTGGTAGTGTTCATGGTGTGGATGGAAACCAGGACTCACGTGTTGCACCAAGTATAATTTATTTCATACTGAATAATAACTAGAAATACATTAGAATTTGATAGGTTAACAATGAATTTATTTTTAAGGTAATTTTACTACATAAAATTTAGGAAAAGAACAACCGAAAAAGATGGGTGGTGATGCTGGTCGCCAACAGGTAGCCAAGATCTCTTAAGCTTAATTTCAATAATCATTCCTGAATCTCTATGTTATGGAATCTGTAGGTTTCTGATTCACCATCAATTACCAGTTTTTTTCTAAATATCTTGTAGTTTGCTTTGTAAAAACGATGGTTTTGTTTTAAGGTGCTCTGTTTAAAACCTGTTTAGTTATTATGTGACTAAACTTTGAACAAAATCAAATGTGAAATAATAGAATTAAAAATCACCCCATAGCCTGTTCTCAACAATGTTATCTGTGCATGCCGTGGCAGCCTGTAAGTAAGGCAACACTCTAAAATGAGCCCTAATGATCAGTGTATATCAATGTGTGGTGTATGCTTTGTTGGTTGTCCGTATTAAATAAAATAAATAATTGACCGATCGGGCCTTTCAATTTTAGCTATGTTAGTCCAGACCGGTGCAGTGGGTACAATTGAAAATTCGGCGAATCCAAGGGGCCAAGCTTCAGATGGGATTTGAATGTTGAAGCAGCTTAAATTAGCATAATCCGGTATTTCTTACCTAAAGTTTTCGGTGCATTACTTGTTACTAAGATCGCTGTATTCATAAGCCGGGAGCAGCTATTGATATACTGCCAGATGGCACTTCTCAGATTAGGCGATTGTAGTACTTGCACTTTTAGTTTAATGTAATGCAATCTTTATTATTACTTGTAAATATTGCACGATTGCTGTTAACAGCACATCTCGAAACTAAGCCATGTAACGAATGACTTGTTTAATAAGTATGAATTGGTTTCTTCTGTAAACGCAAAACGTTTCATCGTTAGTCATCAATTGAGCTCGTTTCAGTGAAATTGTTGTATTGAAACCATGACGAAAAAAAAATTAAACCTACTAAGGCACTAACAGAGAGAGGTGCTTGTGGCGCAGTGATTGCAGCGCTTTGGTAGTGATACCAAAAGTTAAGCAACCTACGGCGCGGTCATGTTTGGGATGGGTGACCATTCTGACCATAAAAATGACGTCTATTTACAAGCATCTCCGTGCTTCGGAAGGCACGTTAAGCTGTTGGTCCCGATTAATATCGATAGATATTAGTCGTTAAGCCTGGTCCGAGGCCCTCGGGCGGCTTAATAACATCTGACAGCAAGGTTGGTCACTTACCTTACACACACCCCTCCACCAATCCGCACTGAGCCCGCGTGGTGGAGTATGGCTCGCACCACCTCATAGTTGAGGTGAGGCCTGTGCCCAGCAGTGGGACGTATATAGGCTGATGATGAAGGCACTAACAAAGTTTGTATGTAATTCAAGTTCTCCTCGAAATTGAAACAACACCTATGCCAAAGTAGGCTCACAGAAATAACGGTAGTTACACGCCTCGTATCGTCTCTCCGTTTCAAGGGATGCGACATGCGATACGTCCGGGCATACGAAAACCTTTTCAAAGTTAAGAAGTTACATAAACTTTTCAAAAACATTTTTTTTTGGTCGGGGTGTATATCGTTACGCTATAGAAGAGCGGGACCTCTTGACACAGGACCCTAAATCCCACTAGGGGCTCCCAACCACTAAATGTTATTATGTAAAACTGAATTGAAATGAATGTTTTTGATTTTTTGATGTTTGAATGTATGTAACGGTATTTTTGAGCTCAATTTCACCAACTACTACTACTACTTTGAAACTTTGCACACGTATTAAGTACCGATGACAGTGCAATAATTTGTTAAGAGTTTTCAATTATCTTTATTAACAAAAAAATAAAAATAAATAATAGTTTAAAACACTAAAAAAACACGCTTTTATTGCTAACTAAAAAAGAGAAAATAATTTCTGAGTACACGGAATTTATATTACAGTAGAGTTAAAAGCGTGGGGTGCTTGGTATAGTAGTATTTGAAAATCATCCTATTATGGGCAACTATAAAAACAGAAGTATGAAAACGTCGTAAATTGTACCCCACGCTTTTCACTCTACTGTAATATAAATTCCGTGTACTCAAAAATTATTTTCTCTTTTTTAGTTATCAATAAAAGCGTGTTTTTTAGTTTTTAAACTATTATATTTCTTGTATTTTTAAAGGATTGTAACGCGGCAACGGTATTTGCATTCCCGCGCAACGATTTACCGTTGCGTTTTTAGTTTTAACTGTGGTGTCGCGTGACTGTATGACCAATCAGTGCGCGCAATCGTCCCGTCCCGCGCCACAACAGAACTTTTTCTCGTTCGTACTGAAAAAAAAAACAGGTTCTCTCGTGTGATCTCCAAAAATGAATTTATTTTGACTTTCCTCACTTTTATGTATAACAGCATGTAATTTTATGCGAAATAAAGCATTTGTGAACATAAACTGTTAGAGGATTATTTAATTTAAATCTTTCAGCCTCTGTAGAACCTGGATTCCTGTTGACCCAAATAAACTATTTCATTTTATTTTATTTTATTTAGAACCGGACATAACATAACCAATTTGGAATCGTCTTATTTGGCAGTGGAGGTTTGTTTGATGGTACAGCCAACAGCACATCAGGTTAGCTACATTTGTTGCAAAGACGCCTTTATTAAGTGTTAACCTTGACGTGCTCTTGTCTTGATAAAGTTTATTTTTCCAATGTGCGTCGCCCAGTACAATATAGCTACCATGGTGCGTATATTATCCAGGAACGCCTGATGGTTGGGAGTTGAACATGAACCTGTTAGACCAACACAAGCTTCAATCATCGGTATATCGGTGATAAGGACATGATAAGAAAGTTAAGGTCACAAGCTTGCACACATTTAAGTTACACGGTCTGAATATCTATTTCATATTAATATGATTGACTATAGATTTTTTTTTCAACAAGAATCATCATTTTTTGATAAGGTTGATTGACACTGAGGAAATAAAGAAAATAGGTCCATTACCAATAAGTGATCAAAAAGCTTTTCTATAATATCGACTAGCGGACCCGGCAGACGTCGTCCTGCCCGCTGTTTACGCAATTTTGTTTATATTTTCACCACTTAAACTTTCCCTGAATGCGACGAATAATTCAAGACTAATTTTATTAAAATCGGTTCAGCCGTTCTCGAGTTTTAGCGAGAATAACGAACAGCAATACATTTTTTAAGATGAGTTTAAATTGATTAATAAATTTCTGAAGGTAACAAGTAACTGGTTATGACATAAAGGACTATATGATAAAAGTGTGTTTAACAATCTAATTTAAATACTGGTAAACACCGTGACCGTACATTTACCAGTTCCCCTAAACGTCCCGGCCCTATCCGCATGTGCCCCAGGCACCAAGATGACGAGCGCTAGTTGGGACAAACTTTCATTTGCAAATTACAAACTGTTGTGCCTAGGCGCTGTTTGCCACGATGGGTACATCGGCTGTGTTAGGAATGCAAATGTTTGTCGCGTCGGGTCGTGGTAGGCAGATACACTAATCAGCGAACGAGTAAAGAAACAAGCTGGTTGTGTTTTGATTTTGACATCATGCTTTTGTTTAGCCTGGGTTAGTCTTTAGCTACCGCCTTTGACAACCACTTTGGTGTAATGGTCAAGTAGTTGACTATTAACCAAGAGGTCGCGGATTCGATCCCCGCACTGTACAAACATTGGTGGGTCTACATATCTGGGTGTTAAATGTATTTGTTTAAGTTTATTTTATAATACCACTGTTGATTCGGATATCTGTAACATATGTGCTTAAGCTACTTACCACGGAGTCAGATCAATGTATGTGATGTTGTTTGTGGCAAAATAAATGACTGTTAAAATGTTAAGCAGTAGACGATCTGTCGCTATTAATCAAGATAACAATACATAAACGCTTTAAACTAGTCTGTCACCTTATTCTTCAATCTAAACTGTTGTGGTGTGCTACCGTCCGCGACTTCGATCGCGTCGAATCCTTTTATCTTGACAACTGTATTCTAATTGGAGCCTATGTGTTATTCTGATATATACGCTATACTCTGATTAAAAATCATTAAAATCCATACATTACTTTTTACGTCAAACATCCACACATATTTACAAACTTTCGCGTTTATAACATTAGTAGGATATTAATTACGTCGCCAGCGCAGCGACATTTCTTTATCATCATCACTCAGCCCAAATAGGGTTGAGCAATTACACCAGTCAGGGCGGACGGGCGTTTAATGACGAAACTGTTATTGCGTTCATCAAATCATTTATTCACACGTGACGGTTAGCTATATGGGTGTTATAGGTGATATACCCTGCTGGTGCGTACCGATGACCCCTGGGCAGGCCCGCTTTGAACGGCTCCCAATAGGTTAATACTGTTAGCACTGTGGTTATTTGGGTGATTGCGATGCAGGAATTTGGGTTCTATTCTTGGTTATATTAATATGAAAACTATTCAAAGTTATAGTCACCTTAAGAGTTTGGTTTTTTGTCTTTTGGCTACGGAACCCTAAATAAAACATTTGAAACGCTTAATTTTTTTATTTTGCAGTAGTACTTGAATACTCTCTAGGTAAGTTTAACCAGTATAGTCAATTTACTTAAAAATCTTAATCGCAAAGGGTTTTTCCTAAATAGATTAGTCTATTTTAAATTAAATCTGAATGAATTCATTTTAACCCTGAAAGCCTACTGATTAATATTTAAGTAGCAGTATTAGATTTTATATAAATAAAAGGAAATGATTATAACTTTTTCAAATGAAAATGTAATATATTATTTGTAACCATCGAAGTTAATTGTAATTTCGTAATTTGTTTATTGTATGACGTACATATTGCTTACCATCTGCCATGTAACCCTATAGTTAATGCAATAAATATTTATTGAGTAATTGATAGAATTTCCTTTTAAGGTTTTTGTTTTGTATTTAAAACTTATAAAAGACAAAAATTGTTCAACAAGTACCTAATATGTTAGAATGAACATCAAACATCCAACACTCGTCCCGCGCCCGGGAAAGCGCATTCAAATTTCGAACGAGTTTGAAACGCGAGTGCGGCTGCCTAATTTGCAGGCTGTATGCAGTATCAAAATTGATGGCCATTGCGTTATAAAAAAAAAGTTTAACATTTTATCGAACTCAAAGTGGGTAGGCATTTTAAGTGTCAGTCCAGTCATTCGCATCGCTCGGATCTTGCGAGTATTTTAGATTTTGTTTATTTTTAGTTATTTATATTGTGTTATTGTGCTATTTATTTCTCGATTTGAATATAATAAATTATGAGTAAACAATGTCAAAGATACGAAACTGCATGTTATTACGTTGTATGTGAAAGTATAAATAATTAATTGGTGTTTGACCAAGAAGATTCATAAGCTCGTGATCTTTACGTGTACTTTTATTAAGTGTAATGGAATGGATTTGTATCAATACTAGTAAGCAACAGCTTCCAATAATGTTTAAATAAATGTTCTTAAATGTAAGTTAACAAGATAGCAATGTATTGGTAAAATAGGTACCTGATTAGTTTGAAGTTCCACTCGAGTGATTTCTTAAATAAGTACAGTCGTGAGCGATTACGATTCATAGTTCCATTTTAAAACACCTGCCTTGAAATTAATAGGAAATAAAAAAAAAACTTAAAACTTTTGCAGCAATTTGGAGATGTAAAAAAATATGATGTATTTAAATTCATAGGCCTAGGCCCTAGACGGATGCCTGCATGCGTGGGACAAGGACAGGAGTATTCGGCTGTATGAGGTTAAAACGAGAGGGAATATTCAGTACAGCGGCCATTGCACCAAATGCACCGGCTGTACGGTCGGCAGACAAAACGGTTTACTATTAACAGTGACACTAAGTTTTGGCTTTGTAGCAGTAGCAAAAAAGGGCAATTCAAATATTTTGATTGTTCTCCAATTGATGATTGCATTAAAATCTGCCTTTATTTTGCTGAAAACCCACAGAAAAGGCTTTAATTTTTTTTGTTTCAGGAATTACCAAATCTTTTCCAATAAAGAATCGGAATCTTTATTGCAAGTCACATGAGTAAAAGGTGTTACAAATAATGTCAAAGTACAGTGACGCCCGGCTAGGGCACAGCAAAAGCTTGTCACTGAGGCTGTGGTGACTGTTGATCCTGCGGTTAATGCGAGACTTCTATAATATGATGAGCGAAATAATGTTAAGCTCCTATTTTATTTGTAAGCAAAGCTTGTGACAAAATATTAAGACTACAAGAATATGTAAACACGGGAATAGGTGGATAACTCTTACATGCACGTCACAATTCACAACACACAAAAATATACAAGCAAGGCGCTTGCATATTCATGTTGCTACCCCACGCTTTTTACTCTACCGTAATATAAATTCCGTGTACTCAGAAATTATTTTCTCTTTTTTAGTTAGCAATAAAAGCATTTTTTTTTAGTTTTTTAAACTATTTTATTTTTTATCTATAGGAAGCTTGGTGCAATTCATAAATGTAATTTATTTCTGTAAAAAGACTTACAGGGGGCACGTTTTCCCGTCCCATAGAGTGTTCCCCTACAAAGATTCGAAGAGGAAGAGAAGAAGAGACTTCTAGAGATTTCTCCTACAAGAGTTAATGACCTCTTCGCCTAGCGTGACGGCGCGGTTAACATTTAAACTATTTAAAAAAAGAAACTGTCAACTTTAAAAATCGAACATCGTAATCAAGCCCGGCCGCTTCTGCTGTCGGTACAGGCCCACACGTGTGGCACAAACGAGCGGCCTTATAATGAATGGCCGTCTCTCGCCGCCATATTTCAGCGCATTAACAAATGACCCTGTCACTGCAGGCGCAGCGCGCGATTTTTCTGCGCACCGTACTACAGCCTGATGGAGGTGCGGCGGCCGGCCTAATTGATGCAGAATTGCAGGAGGTGCTGAGGTATTGCAGTGGTGGTGAGATGGTAGCTACCAGCTTGTAGGAAAGGCTTCGGATCAGAGATGGAGCAATTGATCGGTAGGTTTCGGCGGTGATCACTGTAATCATTCACTCAATCAATCACTGAATTGTAGGTGCTGAGGTTTTGCAATGGTGGTGAGTTGATAGAAGTAAAAGCTCTGTGTTAGGGATAAAGAGTTTGATCGCGAGGTTCGCAGGTGTTCGCAGTGAAATAGCTCAGGGCGAAAAACGATATATTGTTGAACTTTCTGTGTGTCTGAGAGTTTAGTTCATTTATTTTTTTGTTTTTCAACCTTATTGACGCAGAAATGTTGGAGGTGCTGCGGTATTGCAGCTGTGGTGAGATGATTGGAACTATTAGCTGGCAGTGAAGGTTCTGGATTAAGGATGAGGCGTTTGATCGCGAGGTTTCAGTTGTGATCGCAGTGAAATAAGTCAAGGCGATAAGCGACGTATCGTTGAAGTTTCTGTGGTTTTGAGCATTCAGTTATTTTTGAAGTGAAAACTTCTTTAGCGGCGTTGAGCACTTTTGTGGCATGGGTAGAAACTGTGAAACTCGCGTCAGGTCACGTGATGCTGATCGAAAAACCGTAAGACGGTTCAAATAAATCAAAAATGCACAACGTTAATAATCAAGTTTTCACTTCTGCCGGCACTCCCGGAGTGCAACCCGTGTTTTTTTAAATGTGGCGTTCGGTGCCGGACACATGCTGTCGAGGTTCGGCTGTTCGCCGCGAGGAAATGTTTGATGATTTAATTTTTAGGCCTTTTTCTAAGTCTTGGTATTTTTATTTTTATTTATTTAAAACTTTATTGCACAAGAAATGTACAAAGGGTGGAACTTAATGCTTAAAGCATTTTCTGCCAGTCAACCTCAAGGTCATGCAGAAAGAAGGCAATAGGTGCAGTGAAAATTAAATGAGAAAGGTTAAATTGTGATAAATAACATTTCTCAGTCTAATAAATGTGAAATTGTAAGGTGATGAGATATTGCAGTGGTGGTGTGCTGGACATGTTACTAGCAAGCAATGAAAACTGTGGCGGACGGTAGAATTGGGCGATGGTCTTAGAGAAATAGGTCATGTGATAGGGGATAAGCGAACTTCGTGTTGTAGCAGCGTATCAGTTGTAGAGAAGGTTCTGGATTAGGGATGAAATGTTTGTATGGTTAGTTTTTGGCGACGATCGTAATGAAATAGGGCAGGTATATGACCTAAGCTCTTTCCTTTTGTTTACTGTGATTTATCGTCGTAGCAAGTATCGATTACCTTGAAGTTTATAATATGATGATGATGAGATTGATTTAGAGGTTTCGGAGATATTTGGGTAGTTGTTTAGCGAGGAGGAAGAGGGATCTATTTATGACAAACGGTGTCAACTATCTATGTATTTTATGTCATTAGTTAATTATTATCTTGAATTGCCTGTCGCATCAAAATCACCTCGAAAGCCTTGCAAAACCTTTCCTCTGATTTTGAGGAGCTTATTTTATTAATAGCGACTGCCTCGTTGGTGTAGTGGCAAAGTTTCTGCCTTACGTCCGAGAGGTCCAGGGTTCAAATCCCAGGTCGAGCCAAAATTGTTTCTGACATTTTCTGTCATGAATTTCTCAAAAACAGCTCGGAGTCGGGAAGTTGGCGGTGTTACACCCCCGTGCCTCGGAAAGCACGTTAAGCCGTTGGTCCTGCGCCTGATCTCTCTCCGGTCATGTCGGATTGCCGTCTCACCGAACTTTGAGAGTGATGGAACAGTGAGTGCACCTGTGTATTGCGCTCACACCTGTGCACTATAATATCTCCTGCGTAGTTGGCTGATCTCTGTTGAGATTGGCCGCCGTGGTCGAAATCGGCCAGGAGGACTATTTATTAATAGCGACACTGAGCACATTCAAATTCAAAATTCAAATTCAAATCACTTATTTGGTAGACACAGGTGGCATTATACAGATGGTGATGTAGATGGCAGCATGGTTTCACTATGTCATGTCTTGATACAAAATATCAAGTAGCTATTACATGCAAGATCTAGGATTACATTTTATTACGTACTTTTAAATAATATAAAAATGGCGTGCATGCATCCTTTTAAACGCATTGATATTTTGTTGCAACCGTGTGCTTCCTTATTGTATGTCTAAAAAATTATAGTCAAGTGATTCATCACTGGCAAGTTTGTTAAGAACTCGTTAGAGGAACATTTGCATCCAACTGAGTGCAATCATTGTAGGAATTGTATCGTCAACCCTCAGGATGGGCCCAAAAATATATTACTCCGCCTTCGAGCCGGCAGCGATGTAAACATTGCTCATCTGCATATATTAGCCGCGGAGCTGAAACGCGTATTTACTAAATATACATTTTCAATAAAATGAAGCCAAAAAAAAAAGATTTTGCAATAATTTCTTTTTTTTCTTTTTTAGTTAAGTGCATGTTTACAATTTGTAATAACATTTGTGCTAGTAAAGAAAATAATCATAAGAAGTGTTGTTATATGTTATTATATAATTACTAGTGGACCCGGCAGACGTCGCCCTGCCCGCTCTTTTCGCATTGTTTTTTTTAAATTTTCTCACCGTTTAAACCTTCCCTGGACTTCAACGAATATTTTGAGACTAAAATAAGTCAAATCGGTTCAGTCGTTCTTGAGCTTTAGCGAGACTAACGAACAGCAATTCATTTTTATATATAAGAAGAAGATGTTTAAGCAACAGATATTTTTTGATATCTGTGTACAGATATGAGTATATTTTTTAACACGCTTTCCTAGATAGGAATGCCAGACATGCCATGCAAATCTTTGCATGCCATGCAAAGATTTGCATGGCATGCAAAGATTTGCATGGCATGCATACGCTCGCCTTATGAATCGCATAAGCAAAATATTTAAAATTAATCATGTTTTTTGTCTCATCAGAGTTTTTAAAAACCCAGCATGTGTATGTACGGCCATACATCAAGATAAACACTGCGGTATCTTATACGAACACAATAAAGGTAATTTTGCAACGAAAATGAGTAGCTTGATGTGGAACCGTGCGTACTGCCAGTAATATTACTTATCCGTTACATAAACTATATAGTGACATTTACTACGTAGTATGAAGCAAAGTCGCTTTCCGCGTCTGTCCCTATGTATGCATGTATAAATGCATAGATCTTTAAAACTACTTAACAAATTTCGATGCAGTTTTTTTAATAGATAAAGAGATGCAAGAAAAAGGTTTATAATATAAACATAATATGTATAATAACATGCTTAATATATTAAAGAACCACTGATATTTTCAAGACTTCTAATCCTCGAGGCGACGCCGCTTGAGCAAAAAGCTAGTAAATGTAATAAAAAATGCGAATTCTTCCAACTCCCGTATTTAGAACACGCGCGTCCCAAGCGCGAGCTAATTGGCACTGACTGTTATAACTACCGATTTGAATACTGCTAGGTGCCGCCATGCATACAGAGTGAGTGCGCTGCCGAAGGGTTTGATGGACCGCCCCCCTCCCCCCGGAATATAGATTAGGGCATGTCACCTGTTTACCTTTTTAATCGCACTTAGCCAAATGTTGTTCCTAGTTATCAAATCAGTGGCCTCACTCCGAAAAACCTACCAGGCAGACCAAATGTTTGCTTCTTTGTGTCACTTTATGTTGGAATGACAATTTTAGTTGTATTTAGTACTGCTTATGCAAACTGTTACATTGTGTTTTTTGTCACTGTTTTGCTAATCATATTTTGGATAACCAAACTATGTGTCAGTTACTAACTGTTTGGTTTACTTTTTTGCGAAGTTTAAGGTATTGTAGGTATGGTTTTAGGTTAAGAATGTATGGAAATTGTTTCTGAAATAAATGTTTCATTCATTCATTTCGCCAAGGATATATCGAAGTACCAATACAAGCAATTTTATTTTATATATTTTTTTGTGAAATATCTTATTTATTTTAAAACATCTTTTTGCGCAATCGAAACTACTATTTTAGTAAAATTACCTTTTTTGCGAAATTACAACTATTTGTGGATGTATCGGTAGGTATCATTATTCAACTACTAATACCTTTTTTTTGTATTCCCAGTCCGTCGATCCTGTAGAAGTTACTCGTCGCATCGTTCATTGCTGCAATACGACACAGCTTCAATCAACACCCTCAACAGTCTCCTCCTAAATAAACACTAAATTAATGAAAAGAGTACATTTAGGTGGTAGGTTTGACATTGTGGTTCAGCTTTTTCAGCCATATTATAACAGCTTGCAAATTGTATTAAATCATTTTACCGTGTGTGTTCATAAGTTTAAGGTAAAACACAATATTCAGTCCAATAAAATAGATACATATTTATCACACAATTAAATAACTATGTAAAATATTATGTCAAATTACTATATCAAATTGCTATATAAAATTACAAATATATCAGCATTAATAAGATGTCCATGAAAGTTAAATATTTAACATTAATATTTCAAATCTAAATTTATGTATTTATTTTTATTTATATTTATTATTTTATTTATTTATTATTGTCAAAAATTAAGAATGTCCTAATTTTAACACATTCATTATATTCATTTAAATTTTACAAACATTGTTCACTAAGCCATTTATAAAGGGCCCCTTTAAATCTATTTAAAGGGAGCTCTTTCATTTTTTTCCAATCTTAATAATTTTTCATTTATACTCGTAATGTTGGAATAAACACCCGGCATCTGGCATCTTCTTTAATATTAAGTTGTTATAAATAAATTTTAAAGTAACTTAAAAATCTTAAATGATCCGTGCGTGTCAATTTTTATTTCTTTACCTGTACCTTCGTCGTCACTATGTTCATTAATATATAATAGTATGTCTGACTTGCAGAGGTTCAAAACAAGCAAATAAATTTTGATGCTTTATAATTATTATTATTTTTTATATATATTAGCACAATAGGTACATTAATCCTTGAACATGTATAAAATATAAACTAAGTATGTGCACCTAAGGTGCGTGAGGCTGGTGCCTAAAATAGGTTTGCAATAAACCGGTGCTACAGGTCACAGGAAGAGATTGCAGCGAAAAGACTGCCTAATTGTATATCTTCCTGTGATTGTTGATTTTTGTATTTTGTATTTTTGTATTTTTACTATATCTACTTATAATAGTAATAGTCCTCCTTGCCGATTTCGACTACGGCGGCCAATCTCATGAGAGATCAGCCACAGGTGCACTCACTGTTCCATCACTCTCAAAGTTCGGTGAGACGGCAATCCGACATCACTGGAGAGAGTGCTTAACGTGCTTTCCGAGGCACGTGAGTGTAACACCCGACTCCGAGCTGTTTTTGAGAGATTCATTACAGGAAATGTCAGAAACAATTTTGCCTCGATCTTGGGATTCGCTGGAGCGTCTTGACTTTTCAGTTTAATAGTTTTCATCCTACTTTAGGTACGTCTCGCTCTAGCCCCCCATTTCAATTGACACCATTGGCATTTTCAACTCGAGTTGAACTTTCGAAATTAATAATTTTGTCATTAGTACTGTCCATAACATTTAACTGTCATTGAAAGCAACAATAAGTTCTGTATGATTTAAATCCGACAAGCGAAGGTTCACTTCGAGCCCTTACCCTCGAACTGACGTCCTTTGGGACTCAATTAGCCGCCTCGGACAGCCGCACCGGACGTCGGACAAGGCTTAGACACAGTACATGTGGATAGCAAAAGCCCCATTTAAGTATGGAAATGTTAATCCATACTAATACTACTGAACCAGTTGAAATGAAATTTGGTATGGAGATATTTTGATAACCGAGAAAGGACATAGGCTACTTTTTACCGCGGGAAAATGACACATTCCCATGGGGAATACAAGTGGGCCGATCGCTTTTACGCCTAAACTACTGAACAGATTTAAATGAAATTTGGTAAGGAGATAGTTCGAGACTTAAGAAAGGACATGATTAACTCTTGACCGCGGGAAAACAACGCATTCCATGGGAAAAATACTTTTCGGGGAATCTGCTCGCTTTCACTCCTAAATTACCAAAGATTTAAATTATATTTGGATAAAATTGGTATAATGGGAAAACAACGCATTCCAAAAAACGCCCTAATGTGGACTAAGTCGCGGGTAAAAGCTAGTAAAAAATAAAATTATTTTATAATTTATGTAATGAATAGTTTTAATGGTGGCACAAATAAGGCTTAGACAAACTTCAGATTCCACACAAAAGCATTTTAACAAAAAAACCGGGCGCATATACGTATTAGCCAGTGAAAAAGATATCGTTATGAAATACTCTCTTATCTCATTTAATGATTTCAAAGGAATGATTTTGAATTGAATGATCTAGTGACTCTAGTGTACACCTACATGAACACCAAACAATAATTAATTAAGAAAAGGAAGGAATAGCAATCAGCAGTTTCGCTTTTATTTGCTTACCCTTAGGTTATACGTAGGTTTCAGTCCGTGATTCCGGCGTCCTAATATCCTACTTTTTCTGTCTATGTTACCTTAGTCAGATTTTGTGTGACTTTGTCTTGCTTTTAACCCAATAATGTCGTGGAGGTCAGGGACTAAGTATTTCTGACATGAACGTTCAATTCAATCCGGAGTCACGGCTACGAAACTACCAAGATTAAATTTTCAGCTACCTTACTAACTGGTCAAATTAGTATTACCTATTTAGTTTTCAGTTAACACACTATATTTTTTGCCTTAGGAAAAATTTAAATAAAAACAAGATCACAACCATAATAAATAACGACACATTCAGTTACAAAATATTTTAAAAATCCTGCAATTTTTTTATTTAAAAAAAAAGTGAAAAAAAAGTAAAGTATGTTTTGTGAAAGTCTTCAAAAAAAAATATTTACATACCTACCCATTGAACAATCCACCCTTCTACGCCCAATCATACACTGACTGCCCACCAATGTACAGTCAAATTGGTATAATTCTTCGTAATTTGACAGGCTTATTGTGCCTTTTTGTCACTTGAACAATTTGCGCGGGAAGGAGCCCGCCGCGTGTGGGTCGCGTGCCGCTACGATTGGCCATTGCTGTGACATTTTACTTTTTAATTGGCCGCTTCGACTTGGAGCGATTGAGTTATTGACATTTTAAGTTGATTGATGACAGTTATTAACGATGTTATGCTTTTGAGATTAGAGCTAACTACTAATACCTAACTATACCAATTCCAATATATAACCAAAAATTAATTTTGTGTAAAATAAAATTGGTTGCCTGTAAAGTCGGTATACGGGCGAAAGTTTTACGTGACAACGACTTTGAGTGGTAAAATAATTTTAATGTGAATATTCATTCGTATAACATGAACCGGTGTGTATGCCTATCTCTCTCACTCTCTCTCTCTCTCGCTCTGTCTCTCTCGCTCTTAGGCGGGTTAACTGTGCTCGAGTGGAAGGGACGCGTGCCTTTCACTTTTTATGTCTGTCTCACTCGCTCTTAGGCGGGCTAACCATGCCCGAGTCGAAGGGACGCGTGCCTCTCACTCGCTCTCATTGTGAGCGCGGAACGTGAGCGGAGCGTAACGCAGTTTCTTGAAGTGTCACCCGGCAAACCAATTTATAAGACGTTGTCACGTCAAAAATAACTTTTATACTCAAATTATGTATTTTCATCCAAACTAAACATATATATGCTACGTATATAATTTCAGCTTAATCGGAGCTTAGGAAATGGATGAAATTCAGCTTGCAAGATTTGATTACATACAAACAACCAAAAAACAGTACAGTTGAAACTAAAAAAGGCTTGTAAAATGTAAAAATTCCGAGAAAACACCAGATTTTTAGCCTTTTACTTAATTACAAGCAAAGCTAGCACCACTATAAAAACAACAATATCGATACCAGAAGTATGAATTAAGGTAAGGGACAATTTGGCCAAAATGAGTTATATATACCGTTGGATTCGGAATTTTGCGCTTTATCAACTGGCGTACTTAGAATTTCAATATCGAGCAAAAAATGTCCCTTACAGTACATATTTTTTGATAGTCTAGACTGATACTTCACTAAAAAAATGCTTTAAGGGGCTTGAAATTGTTACCCCTTTACGAACAAATAGAGTAACTAACCTTATAAAAAATTGTCGAACTTTACCTTATACTCATATTTATAAATTCATAAATCATGACCATTACGCCTTTTTGCAAAATGGAGTTTTTATATTGCAAGTCCCTTACATTAAAATGTCTTACAAAAACATTCACAGAATGGACTTACGCTAATATGTTTAAAGTTTATTATCGTCTCTTGTGTCCTTTACATTACGCTGGCGTCTGCAAATTTGGTGCTTACATTATTTGACCATATTAAAACGTATTCCTGATATCTTGAATGACCTAAAGACTAAGGAAACTGCAGAAGTCTTCAAAAATTACAAATTAGTTAACGGTCGGGTTTATAGAATACTTGATGACTCTAGCGTACATTGGTTAGTTCCTCGTGGTGCGCGGTGGCAATTATTAAAAGCAAACCATGATGACATAGGCCACTTTGGCTATGACAAAACGTTGGGACGTATTAAGGCTCATTACTGGTTCCCAAAAATGAGGCGGTTCGTTGAGAAGTATGTAGCTGCATGTTTAGAATGTGCCCATCATAAATTGCCTAGTGCGAAAAAGGCAGGTGAGTTACACTCAAATCCTAAAGTGGAAATTCCATCTGACACTGTTCATGCAGGTTGAGCGGTACAATCGCACCATCTTGGCAGCTCTTGGAGCCATGAATCATGATAAACCAAACGGAATTTGGGATAATCATTTACCGACATACAATTAGGAATTAATACGACTGTTCACTCTACAACAAAAAAGACACCAACCGAACTTTTTTTTGGAAGAACGGTTACAAACCCATCTCAAAGTATTTTTAATGATGTTATTACGGCAACTGCCTCCTCTACACCAGTATCGCTTCCAGAAATAAGATCCGAAGCTAGCGAATTAATCAAATCTCAACAAATTAAAGACAAATCCTCGTATGATGCCCGACGAAATCAAGATGTTAGATTCAAAGGAGGCGATTTTGTTAGGGTTATACGCGCACCTACTGGAATAGAGGGTCAGTCAAAGAAACTTGAACCTAAATGTCGAGGGCCATATCGCATTAAAAAGGTTCTTCCTAATGATCGGTATGTTGTTGAGGACACCCCAATCACTCGAAAGGGCAAACGGTATGAAGTTATTATAGCAGTAGACAAAATCTTCCCATGGCTCTCAGTCACTCAATCACCTTCTTCCCATGATGAATCCTCTGATACCAATAGTTCTGATCATGAATGATTGCTCCCTCATGATCCTTAAAACACTTTTGATTTTGCCCTCAATAATCACTGTCTCTCCTCGATTTACTAGTTCAGTAATTCCTTGCAAAAAGCTATATTTCACAATATAAAATGATTGATGTTTCCAATTACTTAATTATTGATATGATTTTAATAATTAAGTAACATATGTGCAGACATAAGATATGATAATACATGTTGTAATAGGAAGTTATGATCATTAAAGTCATGGTTGTGTTAGTTAAAGTCATGAACTAGCACAGCTACATTAAGGTAATTGCCGGTAACGGTCAGCGTCATGGACCGGGATGACCACATCATGGACATCACCAGTGATCGCCTTCCGGCCCTCCCAGGCATCATTCGCCAATACGCAAGGGCAGGGAAAGAGCTTACCTTTCTTTTAGACAAGAAGGAGCCAGTTATGGTTCCTCTTAACAGATCCGTAGCTGCCGGCGTGATATTAGCTTTCTTCAATGGAAGAAAAGATCCCCTGGACAGAATTCGGGATCTCTTCCAGGTTCAGTCCGATACCCTTGACGGTTCAATAGGTAGAGTCCTTATTACATATTACTTAAGTTGCATAAAATATGTTACGGACATTAACTTCATTGACCAGATTTGCGAAGATAAAGGTATGACAATTCTCACCGACGACTTGTCTCTAATACCCCGGGAGCACCGAACCGTTTATGGGGAGATGAAGAGGGAAGAGAAAGAGATCACCCACAGCATGTAAGCCTTCCAGGCTGTTTATGGTGCTTACAGTATATGTCGTCCCGTTGAAAACAAACGAGACTTCCGGACGTGGATCATGAAACGGTATGCAGCCTTTATGGCATCTGTTCTGCAAACCGCTGAGATCAATACATATCTAGAGTATCAGAGGGGAGGAACTGTAGTTAACGAGACAGTTGTCTCTCGCACTCCAGTCCGTCGGTTGGTTTACAACGTAATTGCATCCACCACTGACGACATCGTTCCTGCTGCCGTTAAGGTCCATATAAAGATGTTAACAGCACTCTCGGAAATGACAACCTACTCATTAATCCAGCAAGTGATCAGCCGGGGCAGTTGTGTCATAACTGGAGCCCCTTCCCAAACAACTAAACGACTACGTTCAGGAGAGACAATAAATATTGGACAAGTTAAAAGCCGAAAAGTACCCGTCCGACCATATTCAATATCTTTACCTCATAATGCCTCATACCCAAGCCTTTACGGCTTTTAAGTATGCTGATCTTGTGGTTACAGCACAGGTTATGGAGGAGGTGGAGACACACAAAGACTACCTTAGAGCAATACAAAGCCAAAATATCAACTGCTACAATCAACAAAAGACAACTGAAGCAATTCCTCCTCACCCAGTCGCAGCAAGTCGGTCTTAATATCGACGAGTAGTCAGGGCAGAGTCTGCCCTGACTACTCGTCGATACTAGGGTTAGGAGGGTCTGCCCGGCAGACCCTCCAAACCCTAGTCGGCGGCAGAGCCACTGACCTCTACAAAGAAGCAAAGAGGATCCTGAACCTCATCAGCACCCAGAGGAGGATCGCCTAAGCTTTCTCATCCCTATTAGTATAGAAAAACCCGAATTGGACTGTAATCAAAACAAACGACAAAAGACATTGTTTTTAACTACTTTCTCAAATTAGCATTTCAATCAGAAGTTGAGAAAAACACTAGTAAGAGAACCCAGTAGAGATGTCAAAACAGAAGGAAAAGGCCACCAAACTTGCTTCTCTTGCCCGGAACGAGATTCGAGATTTAGAAGAGCAGATATTAAGAACTGCCCCCTTGGAGGATCCCATACATGCAGTTTTTGAGCTTACAGATTTCGTGGAGATAATCCTGCCAGACGAAGAGTTCATTCTTAAACTCCTCGACTCCCAAGAAGACATGCAGAAAAGAGCCATTGCAGAATACGTAGATTCAAAGGTTGAGAAGCAGAGAGAGAAACTTCGAGTAGAGAGACGGCAAAAAAGTTTTGACGTCTACCGAGATCTCCAGGCTGATAACATAGCTTTCGATTCCAGCAGCAGGACCGCATCTCACGACTCAATGGCAGAGGGGTACATGAAGTCTGAAGCAGCAATCGTCAATGTAGGAACTGACCCCGTGATTACGGGGTTATTTTCTTTCTTACTTTTTGTTTTAACTCTAGAAATTAGAGATTATTATTCATTATTCTTTGGAAAATACGAAAGTTGATTATGATAATATTTGTTTTTTTTTTGTTGATTATGACATAATTTTAAAAACAAATTTGTAATTTATGGCACTTTTTAAAAATAAACACATCACCCTGTCTACAGAAAACACTTCTTTTGAAATTAAGCTTTATTAAATAACCCAATATAAGCTGTATTGCTATACAGTTAAGGTCCTGCTATAAAGTGCAATCTTTATGTTATACATTTGTACTTACATAGATTTTTTTTTAGTAGAAGTTATTTACCTTATTTTATTATGCAAGTTCTCGTATCTTTGTGTTACTTACATTATTTTGACTTTGCCTTGAACTCAAATTCGACTAACGTAATGGATAAGTGATTCACATTTTTTAAGGTAAGGGACAGGCTATTTTCTAAACTATAAGATTTTATTGTATTTAGCTTTTATAGCATAAAAGAACATTAAATTCTAAGAAACTTTGCCATAGACCTCATCTAAATCGGCCTGTAAACAAAAAAGTTATACACAGATTACAAAAAGCAAAAACGTTTTTTCGCTCTCCTGTAAAGTCATGTTTTGTCCCTTACCTTAATTCATACTTCTGGTATCGATATTTTTATTCGTAAAACATTACATTAATTTTATACTATCGTATCTTCCTGCGGCCCGTAGAAAGCGCCGGTAGCCAGCTGGTGGGAGCCCACGCTGATGATGAAGAGGAAGGGGTGGTCCAACTCTAGCTGGTCCATGTCATCGCCGAAGGTTGAAAACTCACGTGCAGATCTTTCTCGTAAATCTATAAGTCAAGTGTCAATATCGTTTATTTTGGTTCAAAAACATTAGCCATTTATGAACGTCAATCAAACGTCAATATTACATTTTGTTGTTTTGACAGTGTTTAGTTAACCGTTACGTTCAACTTCAATCAGTCACTCACCATTCATTAAATTCATAGAAAAGTGTCATTTTAAGCAGGTAGGAACTTTTGTAGAAATTTAAAAAAAATCGAATTTAAATAAGTTTAGGTGTATGTAGAAAGCATCCCGACAGGTGGGCCCGAATCGTTACACAGTGGGTTCCTTCGGACGGCTTTCGCCGAAGGGGAAGGCCTAGAAAGAGATGGTGCGACGATTTGGCAAAATATGTAACGAATTGGAAAACTCTGGCCCTAGACAGGGATCGGTGAAGAGGTTTGGGGGAGGTCTTTGCCCAGCAGTGGGATGATGTAGCTAACAAAAAAATAAATGTTTTTGAAACGGAACATATTTTGACATTTGTCATATAGCGGACATGAGAAATTAATTATACTTTTTCAGTGCAAAAAATTCATAAATCTTTGTAAAATCGTTCATATGTAAACAAATAAAGAAATACTTATCATACAAAAGCGCTAGATTAGCGTAAATTGTCAAATCGATATAATTACTGATGTTAAACTTTACATAAAGTAGGGGTCTAGCCTGTCTAACTTGGACAGTGGAACAGTGTTTAAATCAGGTTGTATAGTGCTAAACATGCTTCTGGGGTACAAAAATGTTTAATAACTGGATAAACAGATGCGGATTAGTCACTATTTCTTCTCTAGTAAGACGGTATGTCTTTACTCAAACTGAACATTCATATATTAACTACTTACAATAGTCTTGTCGCATAGAAAGCCATGACTCGTCCATTTCTATGAACACCTTTTGTTTTGCTTTACTCAGATAGACGTGACCCTCGGAGTATGTTTTCAACATGCCTTGAAGCCCGGAAGCATTTGACGTGAAAACCATGTTCAATCCTATCTGAAAGGTAAAAAAAAACATATGTTAAGATTTTGGATTAAACTCTTTTTTTCACGGTTGTTAGGAATGGAACGCAACATAAAGTTACTCTAAAGAGCTAATCTATGAACGCTTCGATAAGTTTCGCATTTTTTCTTCTTTCTCTTGAACCGCTTTGTGAAATAGGTACTTGTGAAAACTGAATTACACGAATTTACTACATAATACTTGCTTTTTTGCTACTAATCCTACAACGGTGTATATTATGTCGTACACATTTATGCCTTGATCACACACGCCGAGTGGATGGGCGAGACTGCACTTGGCCGAGTGCTCGCTTTGTGTGAACAGATTGCCGAGTGCTATCTATATAATAAATACTGTCTCGGCCGAGAATAATTTTACTGTCTCGCCCATTCACTCGGCGCGTGTGATCAAGGCATTAGGAATGAATCTACTTGAATTATGTATTTTGGATATCGATGGTATATAAAACGAGTATTATGACATGGTAAAACGGTAGCATGCAGTGCGATAAACATATTCGTCACATCAATGTTAATCATCAAAACAAACAAGAAACAATTAAGCATAGTGAATGAAAATTATATAATTGACAATCGAACCAACCAGCCTCAAAAAGCCAGTCCAGTCCACATACGTTTTGATCTTCATCCTTGGCAGGGAAAACCTCAGTATTTTCGGCTGCAAACTCTTGATGGTCTTGGGCAGCAGTTCAGGGTCATCAGCGAACTTCTTGATTAGAGCTGGTAGCCCTGCGTTGGTGTCGGTTACGAAGAACATAATGGATGCACCGTAGGTATTCAGTTGTATTCGGAGCGCCTGTAATAAAAAAAAAAGTAATTTTGTCCGACTTAGCGGTAGATTTATCTTGCCCCAAGATATTCAGGATATAATAATAATAGTCCTCCTGGCTGATTTCGACCACGGCGGCCAATCTCAACAGAGATCAGCCAACTGCGCAGGAGATATTATAGTGCACAAGTGTGAGCGCAATACACTGGTGCACTCACTGTTCCATCACTCTCAAAGTTCGGTGAGACGGCAATCCGACATGACCGGAGAGAGATCAGGCGCAGGACCAACGGCTTTACGTGCTTTCCGAGGCACGGGGGTGTGTGTGTTTTTGTTGCACTAGGTAAATGAGAGACATGCTCATGCTTGAAAAAAAAGAGAAGATTTACTGTCTCACCTTAAAGTTATTATTGACATCGTCGAAAAAATCAAAACTGTCGATTCTTGACATCATTGGCAGCATCCTATAGCTTGTTTTCAGATCGTAAAACTTTCTTGGTTTTGTAAATTGAGGATCGAAAGGCGTTTCCCACCCAACCTGCAATCGTCAAAATACACAAAAGCCCTTTATAAATTTAATGAAAATTTTACTTAAGAAACATTTTAACTTTAATCAGAAAAAACCATTAAAACATTGAAGTTTTGTTTTATAGGTATTGTTTTTAGCTCGATCTTTTTATGTATCGGCACAGACTTTGCATTGTTTCGGTATGCTTAAAATCAGGTAGTCTATCCTGTCCTTGAAAATCCTACGTATGTTAAACGATGAAAAAAAATCTCTTTTTCCGTGCGTAAAGTAACTGCTCAAAAGCCTTTTAATAAATTCAAAACTTTCCTAAAGTAAAATTTTCATTTTTCAAATAACATTTTTTTTCTTCTTTTTTGTTTTTTGTTCCTGTTTAATTTGTGTAATTTAAATGTCCTTTTAACAACGCGTAAAAGTATATAATATTATCAATATAAAATACTACAATAAATAGAGAAGGCGACAATAATGTAAGTGAGACTTGGTTAATGTGTGTATAAATAAATAATGTTTACCTAGACATTTGACCACAATCTCACATGATGTTAAGTGACGATGTGGCCGAGGTGGATCATGTCTGTGTTCTTAATTAAATTGTGTTTTTAATGACAAAAAGACGCTGTATTATTATTTTATTACGAGTATAGTCATGTTTTACTTACTTTATAGTATACTGCATTTAATATGACCATCGATGTTGCATTATCCAAGTCATCTTCATCAACTAAGGTTGACGCACGATATAGAGTTTCACGTGCAAACTGAAAAAATGAAATGCTTCTTCAATGAACTAATTCCAATATTTTATTTTACATAATAGGGTAAAAGCTACAATATTATCACATTAAAATTATGAGTCGGTAAAAAGAAGGCCATTTATTTGTTTATACTGATAGTACATAGAATAAAGAATAAAAGGTCAATATTTACTGTATAATGAGTCCTATAAACTGTTTTTGCTTCTGAAAAGTGATTCATGCAAGCAAAAAAACCTAAAACCTAAAATTAAAATTTACAAAGGCTTCAGAAGGGGGAGGATCGTAGCGCCAAAGCAGCGTATCTTGGAATACCTCGAGGCCGCCGCCCCGTCGGCCCAGATACCGCTGGAAGGACATGACAAGGATCATGTCAGATCTGCAGGAGCTACAAGTTGCGGACTGGCAAGAGGCGGCGCAAGACCGGATCAGATAGCGTTCTCTTGTGTCGGAGGCCAAGATACACTTTGGGTCGCTGCGCCAAAGGAGTAAGTAAGTAAGTAAAGGCTTCAGACGCATTTGCAACTATGTATTTTGTATACTTGTGATCACCGCGTGTGTGGCTACCTTGACTTACTATTTTATAGGAGCTGGTGGCTGGTAAATATGGTGAAGCTTTTGGTGTGGCGTCCTTGAAGCGCCTACCTATGGCAAACTGTTGCCGAAACACGCGCCTAACAGCGTCTCAACTAAAACAATGCAGCCAAATCGCTGACAGTCGCCTATTGCGACGACATAATTCCGCACGTGTGCCCTGAGCGTAAATACTTCCTTAAAATTAAATAAATATAATATAAATACATATACAAGAACATCACAAACATTGATCTGACTCCGTGGTAAGTAGCTTATGCACTTGTGTAACAGATATCAGAATCAACAGTGGTATTACAAATGAACTTAAAAATAAATATAACACCCAGACCATTACAAACAGACATGTTCATGCACACAAATGTTTGTACAGTGCGGGGATCGAACCCGCGACCACTTGGTTAATAGTCAACTTCTTGGCCACTATACCAAAGTGGTCGTCATAAAATTAGATTTTGAATTAATCAAACTACACACCCATTGGTTTATATGCCTAGCAGCCGCTCGCGGGTATTTGTACCCTACTTTATCAACACGAACGTCAAACGTTTTGGAAGTGTTCGTCAATCTTGGGTCTAGATTTAGGCTCTCGTTAAAATATATTGCGTTTTTCAGCATCAAAGTATAATGTTGCATCATGCGTATTTCCTCTTCGATGTTTGTGTAGTACTTGTTGATCTGCAAGTGCAAAAAAATTAATACCCATTATAACCTAGCGGTGTCTTTGGCAACTAATGTTGGGTAACGACCACAATACGACAATTGAATTTCTGTCTGTTACGCTATCACACCTAAACTACTGAACTGATTTGGATGAAATTCAATACACATACTGTAACACTGTACACATATAGTAACTCGTGCCGCGCACGAAATAGCTGGTTGCCGACCGGTCAGGATCAGAACACGCGCGCCGGTTAGCGTCTCATTCACTCTCGCATGAAACTGACTCGAGTCGCCGTCAGTCCCGATTCCACCACTTGGAGCGCGGACGTATGTTCTCTTCTAAGGAACTTTGAATTTTTAACGGCTTCGAAGCTATTGTATCATACTAAATATCACTACAAATCGTTATTTGGATAAAAAAATAATCGTGTGTGCTCTTAATAGTGTTCCCATACTGGGAACACGTTCTGATTTTTGGAGTCCGAGGGGTCCACCCGGGGCGATTGACGCCACAAAGGGGAGTCTGGGGTCGATTGGAGGAGAGGCGAAGATTGGAGAAGAAGGAGACGGGAGCTCAGGGGAGTGTTGCAAGTGGACTGCGACTTGAGCGGGGATGGACCTTGGCTGAACTTAGCGATAATAAACATATATTTTGTAATTCATTATCTTTTAATTTATTTATTTCCTTGTTTGTTCATCCTCCTAAAGGGTGACAATACACAATGTTGACGACCATGTCATCATATCAGCCTGTTGCAGTCCACTGCTGGACATAGGCCTCCCCCAAGAAGCGCCACAGCGCACGATCTCCCGCCGAGACGACCATGTATGAGTACCAAATTTCATCTGTTCTGTCTGTCGTTATCTGTTCAGTCGTTAAGACGTGAACGTCTTTATGTAGTGTCGTCGCCACCCTGTTTAATCTGTAAACTTTTTGTCGATCTTAGCGGTGTAGTTTCATGAGCACCGGTTTAAGGGTACCGTCATCCATGAGGTCCCGATTTTAGTCCCCGGACGGAGACAATGTTTTAAATCAATTCACAATGTTGTCAAGGGTCTGGGTGTTTTCTCGTGCCTTCATTGTTTCTGATTCCCATAACACAAGTGCTTAAGCTACTTAGATTGGGATCATGGCAATGTATATGATGTCATGTTCATTAATTTATGTTCATTAATTTATGTCCTATTGAAGGATATTTTACAAAAAAAGTATTGAACAATGTATCACTATGGAATTTCAGGAGACATTTCTCTTGAATTTAGTTAACGCATTTGATCAAAGATTATAAAGTCATATACCTCACTTTCCCGTGGAATTCCGAGGACGGACATGAGTTCATCTTTTGCATTTCCTTGAGCAATGGAGGCTATAAAACACAAAGGCAGGCTTAATGCAAACGGCGATACCACTGTGCTGTCTGGGCTGACTTTCAATACTTCCTGAAATATAATAGAAAAATTTCGTAATTCTGTTAGTCATTATTCAATTTTTTTTTATTTCAAAACTCAATGTACAGACTATTCAGGTGTACAAAAAGCGGATTTAATGCTTAAAGCATTTTCTGTCAATCATAATAATACGGTAAGAAATTAGTGCTATATCATTGTCAACAAAGATGAAATCCAGACTACGATGGACTTAACGTTATTCCATCCAAGCCATCTACTTATAATCTCCCTTGTTCTACTATGTTGTCCAAAAAGGAACACTTTCGTACGAAACTAAAATCCTCCGTCTTCGTGGAATTAATAATACTCGTAATAGTCCTCCTGGCCGATTTTGACCTCGGCGGCCAATCTCAACAGAGATCAGCCAACTGCGCAGGAGATATTATAGTGCATAAGTGTAAGCGCAATACACAGGTGCACTCACTGTTCCATCACTCTCAGAGTTCGGTGAGACGGCAATCCGACATGACCGGAGAGAGATCAGGTGCAGGACCAACGGCTTAACGTGCTTTCCGAGGCACGGGGGTGTAACACCGCCAACTTCCCGACACCGAGCTGTTTTTGAGAAATTCATGACCGAAAATCTCAGAAACAATCTTGGCTCGACCTGGGATTCGAACCCAGGACCTCTCGGATGAAACTTTGCCACTACACCATCGATGCAGTTCGTGGAATTATTGATCAAAAAGCTACGAAACTCACCAGTGCAATTTTTTTCCGCAAATTATCTGTAACGGATATGTACTTTTCGCATAAAACCTCGGGTATTACAATAGCGAATCCCACTAAAAATAGCGAACGTTATTATTTATTATTATTATTGGATATAAACGAGCGAAAATAAAAAGCCTTACCCAATATTATGTGGGTATTCATATCGACAATGCTGGTTTTTCAGTGGCGTAACAGTAAAATATGGTTGTAAAACATATTTTATTTGCAATACAAAAATGCTACGTCGATAAGCTATAAGGATTTTGCCGTAAAAGTGGCGTGACATTGTATGAAATATGTCTCGAGGAAGTGGCTTGAGAATACTTGGTGTCCTGGCGCAAATCTTGTAGAATTTCAATTGTCTGAGACCATGTAAATCTATGGTGTAGCTCTATTTGTTATATATATATACTATATATATATATATATATATATATATATATACTATATTTATATATTTATAGTATATTTAAATCTTTGTATAACATACAAACTTACTTTTTTGACAACTTGTATCGTAATCTATATATATAAAAGAAAATTTGTGTTAGTTACACTATTTACAACTCAAGAACGGATAAACTGATTTGGCTGAAAATTGGTGGAGTGGTTAGCTTAGAAACAGAAAACGGACATAGGATACTTTTTATCCCGTTCGACCACGAAAACAAAGGAATACCACGCGGACGATGTCGCGGGGCACCAACAGTAACTTATAAAAACCGGTCAAGTGCGAGTTGGACTCGCACACCGAGGTTTCCGTACAAACCTGTAGATAAGGAGTAGTAACTTTGAAATTTTCAAAATTGTCAAAAATATTTTTCAATTTTTTTTTATATGATGAAACTGAAAATTTACGGTTTTCGTAATTTTTCCTATATCTGTACTATAAGACGTGACTTCGTACTAAATTTCAAGATTCTAAGTTTACGGGAAGTACCCTGTAGGTTTTGATTCCCGTGCGAGTTTCGAAAATTTGCGGCCTAAATGGCTGTATCTTTTGATTGCGTTGGCTTAGAAGGTTGATTTTTCTACAGCTTTCAGGGACCGTAGACCTTAGTATCATATAGAAATTTCAGTTAGATACCTCCACGCGTTCCTGAGAAAAACGGTCTTGACAGACGGACGGACGGACGGACAACAAAGTGATTTTATGAGGGTTCCGTTTTTTTCTTTTGAGGTACGGAACCCTAAAAAGCAAAAGGAAGGAGAATAAAAAGTAATTTCTGAACGTAAGTCGTGGTCGTGTCTGAAACAGGTGTTTCTGAAAAAAATATGCTGTCTGATAACGTCACGTTGTTTTATTTATTGCTCCAAGATATCAAACTACTGGCGGCACTTACATTATTAACTGGATTCAATATTTTTACATGACAATGGATATGCGTTTTATTTGATCTCCTCCTTAGGTGTAATATAATAATAAAATAAATAAATATTCCACAACAATCACACCAATTCTCTAGTACCAAATTAAGCTACAAGGCTTGTGTTGTGGGTACTAGACAACGTATAAACATACTTAAATACTTTTTTTTTGTAAATAAATACATATTATACATAGAAAACACCCAGACCAGTACAAACACACACGTTCATGTACACCTATGCTTGTACTGTGCGGGGATCGAACCCGCGACCCTTGGTTTTAGTTATGAGTGTATGCAGTTGTGGTAGTGTACCTATTTTTATTTACCACTAGCTATTTTATTTAGCACTTCACAGGAACTGCAAAGTTTAACGGGATAAAAATGTACCCTATGTGTTATTCCAGATTAAAATCTATCTTTGTTCTATATTTCAGCCAAATCGACCCAGTAGTTATGGCGTGATAAAGTTACAAACATCCATACAGATAAACTTTCGCATTTATAATCTCTACTAGTGGCCGTCCGCGACTTCGTCCGCGTGGAAAGCCTTTATCTTAAAAATTCTTTATGAATTGTAGCCTATATGTTATTCTGATGTATAAGCTATATTGTGGTAAAGTTTCATTCAAATCCATTCAGTAGTTTTTACGTGAAAGAGTAACAAACATCCATAAATCCATACATCCATACTTACAAACTTTTGCCTTTATAATAGTAGTAGGATATATATAAAATTCTCGTGTCACAATGTTTGTTCCCATACTCCTCCGAAACGGCTTGACCGATTCTAATGAAATTTTGTGAGCATATTCAGTAGGTCTGAGAATCGGCTAACATCTATTTTTCATACCCCTTAGTGATAAGGGTTGTCCACCCTTAACATTTATATGGCATAACAACGTTTGCCGGGACAGCTAGTATTAATATAGAAGGACTAGCTGACCCGGCAAACGTTGTTTTGCCATATAACTGAGGGGTATGGAAAATAAATGTTGGCCGATTCTCAGACCTACTCAATATGCTCGCAAAATTTAATGAGAATCGATCAAGCCGTTTCGGAGGAGTACGGGAACAAACATGGTGACATGATAATTTTATACAGGGTGTAAAAAAAACTTTACCGAAGCCGGCAACCACGCGTTCAGTACCTCAAACAAAATCGTATGAAAAATAATTTTTGGATGGGAAACAACTTTTATATTTTGACTTAAAAAAAAAACAATTTAATTCTAACCCGCAATGTACCGCGCGCACGCGGAAATGTGACCGCGGGGCGTGTTCCTATACGCCGCGCCGCGCGCCGCGACGCGGTTCGGTTCGAGTGTGCGCTGTTCATTGCGGAGTGTGTCATTTAAAGGCTTTTTATGAAAGAACTAGTAAACATTTGTATCATGTTTCTTCGGAAAAAAGTTATAACGGACAAAAGACATTTCTGTTAAAATCATCACTTTTTTTCAAACTTTAACCTGATGGTTAAAGTATTTATTAATTTAGTTATTGATGTACCTCAGTAACCGTTAACTTCCCAGGTATGGTGTTAAGGAAACAAATGATCGTAACAATTGGTATAATATGTGGTATTCGGCTTCGTTAAGGTTTTTTACACCCTGTATATATAGAGATAAAATCTAACCACAAAATTGTAACATTGACAAACTTAAAAAACGATATCTCTCAATCGGTTTCCCATTATGCGGCCCTCAAGAACTCTTAGGTACAAAGAGATAAGGCTGGGCGCGGGCGGTAATGTAGCCGGAGTGTGCGCTCGCTTTGACGGCCGAATCAAATAAGTCGCGAGAATAGTAATAAAATTGAACCGAGCGCCTGCCCAGATGTAGCGACGATTTATCGCCCAGTTAAGGTGAGGTGACACTGGGAGGCGTTAAAACATTAATCAGTTCCAAAGATGGTTTAAAAGAGAAAAACCGACATTATTAGATTTGTACTCACTCTCAAAAGTACACTCACGAAGAATAATAAACTTTATTTGATGATAAGATGCTGGTGTTTTTTATTTTATTTTATTTGGGATATGTTTGCTCTTGACCCAAGTCTAAGCCCAACGAGGCAAAGACTGAGTCTACGATGAAGCGAGCTCACTAAAAAGTGTCGTATGATTCAAGCATAATTGATTTAAGAATTGCCAAGTAAATACTGATCTCGCTACGGCACGGTCAGTCTCTGCGACTGTGCCAACTTTAAACTATCTACTTATTTTGCAAATACATTTTTTAAATGTGTACTTATCACGCTCCTCATTATAATCACGTTTCAATGTCAGATACCTATATAGGTATCAGACATCAAAACGGCATAAAAGAAGCTGGTTTTGACGCTTATTCCATGTATGATTAACCAGAGTATTTCAGTACATCAAATGTGTGATGAAACATTTTCAATTGTGTTTGTTTTAAATCAGCTTAACCAGTATTTGATATTGAAACAATATGTTATTTATCTTGCCTGCTAAATACATTTTTTTAATCCTCATGTTCCTCCCTGTGCACCGCCATCTTAGCGATCGTCGCTCGCTTACACATTCGCCGAGCTGCATCCAATATGTTTCCGAGCGTATTGTCTTTAACAGGTCCATTATACCGCCGATAGATTCCGCAGAAAGCGCTACCCAAGAAATCTTCATCTCCACTATGAATATTTTGTTTGCCACGGTATTGCGCCAAGGAAAACATGGGGATTATTAATTTCCGTTCAACGCTGGGGTCTCGGGTACACAGTATTTTTTGGACTCGTTTTTTTGCGGGTTTGAAAGTGATATGAAATACTTGTTGGCTTGTAATAAATACGCGAGGAATGTTGATATAGGAGTTGTATGTTATTGTTATAACTCGAGCCTAGTCTAGATTGAGCATTAATATCGAAATAGTAGAAGTGAAGTGTTTTAAAAAAAGTATAATAAATTATTAAAAATAGAGTGCATTTTTAACCATTTCAAGGGTTTTCTAATTAGATACCAAAAAAGAGTTTGAAAAAGTTTCAGTGTTCAAACATTATTTTAAGTCGTAAAGGTGGATTGTTCCAATAAATGTCTTATTGTATCTCTATCACATACGATTTTCGAAAAAGAGTAATATTACAGTTACAATATTTAGGTGATCCTTAGGAAATTCAAGCAACCACAAGAACTAGAGCTGGAAACTTATGTTCAGTTAAGCGATCGTAAATTTAATCAGAGTTCATTCACCTCATCCTATTTACAAACTATTATTTAGTCGAAAATCCTTGCTAAGGTAATTCCGAACCGCTCGGCAATGTAAACCGAACCCTTAAAATAACTAACAGGAGTTTCATCGCAAAACCGCGCCAACATGTAATTGAATGAATATTCAAGATCCTTAATCAATAGAGGCATTACTAGAGGTCCTGCGAAGGCACCCAGCCGCCTGTGAAATTGGACTAGAATGGACAGAGATGGCAATAGGGATTGTACGAGGGTAGGACAGAGATGGTTAGGGGAGCGCGCTTTTATAAATCATTTTTCCTGGTACGCTGGTGTTTTAGGGCAGACGCATGCGGGAGACGATAGCTGTTTGGAGTTGTGAACTTACATCCACATTATTTTAGTTTAACAGATGGCGCTGTGTGTACATTGAATCGCGCGAATATTCGAGTTCGCCTTATTAATGGCTACCTGAGTCATAGAAATTATATTCAACTCGTGGCTTTGAGGTACTGTACCGATATTGTACTATAGAAAAGAAGGTGTTGGGACTGAAACGAATAATGAGTTGTGAGCATCTGATATTGTGGTATACTTGTATGTAAGCAAACCAATTCAACAAAGGTGTAGGAGTATGAGAACGCAAAATTATTATTATTTATTACAACCACTCGCGACTTCGTCCGCGTGGACTCTTGTTTTTATTCAACCCAGTTCACACAAACTCACAACCCCTATTTTAAGCCTTTAGGGGTGAAATTTAAAAATAATCCTCAGTGTATGCCTGCCTACGTCATGACATCTACCTGCATGCCAAATTTTAGTCCGATCCGTCAAGTGGTTTGGGCTGGGCGTTGATAGATCACTATGTCAGTCAGTCTGTCACCTTTGAGATTTGTATATTTAGACAATCTATAAGAAGTTCGCAATCTAGTAAGTAAGTTAAAAGTAACAAAAAAGTCAAAACGCCAATTTCATATGTAAGGACCTAAAATTATTAAAATTTATTCAGTTTCAAAAAGGAAAATTACAAAAAAAAGCACGCTTGCGGCTGCCTTTAGTTGGGAAAACGCTGAATTGCGATTATTTCTCTTTGCGTTTAGTTAATCAATTATTGTAATGTTGTTGGGAGCGGAGACGTGTGCGCCACCGCCTCGTTTTAGTAACGAGACCGATGTTTGCCTGTGACTTTGTCCGTGTGTGATTTTGTTTTTCCGTAGAAATGTTCCATGAGTTGAAATAAAGCAATGATATAAGTATCCATGATATCGTGAAATGAGTTTTTCAAGCAGGCTATTGAAATTTTTCCTTGCAATATTAATTTAATACGAATAAATATAACAATAATAAGTAGTAAATAGGTGTCCTGGGACTATTAGCTTCAGGTTTGTCACTGATTAAAAGCTTAACGATAAAATGTACTGTTGCACCAACATTTTATTTTGTGCACTGTGCTATGATGTATATTTAAGGTTTTTTTAAAAACCAAACTAATCAATAAAAAATCCAAACAAACAGTGACCGTTGGAGTTCGAACCGTTTCAAAATACGAACAAAAACAGCGATTGGTCCGTTTAAAAAAGCGAATTGGCCCGTATCCGGCGCACGAGCGAGCGACTTATTAACCGTTACTCCTTTACTTTTTGCGCGACGATTGCCTATCGCTGCGATTGATTGCTGGCCCCGTGACTCCGTTATGGGCTATGTGATGGTACTTACTGCTGTGATCTGTACGTTTATCTATATGTCGAAACTTGATGTCCCGTCACATATGCAAGCCTTAACCGTGGGAGCGAACGTGATGTCAAAAGTCGTGATGTGAAGTCGAAAAAATTGAAGGTGCGAACGCCGTAGCATCCTGTGTGAACCTGGTGACGGAATCCAGCTCCGTGTGTGTACAGACAAGTGAAATTTATTTGTGCAGAAAAAAAAAAACGCAGGAAATTGGGTGCATTTTTTTACGTTGACAAAGAGCCTACAACGGCCAGACTTTTTTTGCATGTGACAATTTTTTTTTTCGCAGAATTAATTATGCACAAACTTGCGTAGGTACAATGATGGAATTAAAGCCGAAGACATTCTCTACCAGTCAACCATAGGACTTTTGCCACGGTACCTAACAGGGCATAATATATATTTAACTAATACGTTGCCAATACCGATCTCTTGGTCTTCGAATGGTCTTAGCTTAGCTTAGCTTTAATTTATTCGATCACCCCATAATAGCTTCTTGTAATAAAGCTGGAAAAAAGGATTATTTTGCTTTCAATTTCCACTAAACGACGCCAGCGCACGAACCAAAAATACATCCAACTGTAATCACCCGAAAAAGCTAGAACTTGAAGTCGTAGGACTTACAATATCTACCACTCACAACGTGACACAGAAGATGCACTGGAATCACATGAATCACAACACTGACACCAACAAACAATGTGTGTGTAGTGTTTGTTGGTGTCAGTGTTGTGATTCCAGGTGCATCTTCTTTGTTGGATGTATTTTTGGTTCCTGCGCTGGCGTCGTTTAGTGGAAATTTAAAGCAAAATAATCCTCTTTTCCAGCTTTATTCATGGATTTCCGCAAAGTAATGCCTGATTCCATCAATTCTTGTAATAACACTACTCCCTCCCGAATTCGACTGGCCGAAACCTTAACATCGTCTGCGCATTGAAATTCAAATCTACTGGGACGAGCGATGGCCCTTGCGCCGGTATAACAATGAGTATTAGCTACTCGGGATAAGCCGCTTACCTGTCTTTGGAGCCGAAGCTAAAATATTGATACTAAAATCGACAGCCATAAAAATGTGTAATTTATGGATATTGAAATTTGGATGTGCTTGACAATGGTGAACGTATTTTTCCATTAATGCTGATGCTGTAAGAAAAAAGTTGAAAATGCAGTCAAGTAATTTGCTTAAAATTGAGTGACAATGTTGTGAAATAAGACATTGAAACATTAAAATAAATAGCGTATTATTATTGATGGCCTAAAACACTTACAACTTACAGTACACTACTGTTAATGTAATTTGTACTTACATTCTTACTTTCCAACACCAGCTCACGCTTACATAGGCAGAACCACTACAATTACCTACTCCAGAAAACCGTCGAATAAATAAACAAAATCGCAAAGGGTAGTCGCCATACATTACCAATCGAGTATACAGTCAAAAGATAAAGTTGCAACTCGAGCGAAAAGATACGGGAGGGGCATGCTCAAAGAGCCAGCCAGGGTCGAGGGAGCCACAGCTCGGATAAAACCACCGGGTTAATCTTACGATCTTGAAGGCTATGAGATTGAAAAAGTTAGCTGATTAACCCACCCGTTCAAGTCATAGCTTTAGATTGGTTGATATGTATTTAATATTTACGTTTATTTATAATATTATATTTATATATTATGTTTATTTATTTTTGCATTATGAACCACAATTTACCTTTCTCATTTAATTTTCACTGCACTCATTGCCTTCTTACTGATAGAAAATGCTTTTAGAATTAAGTCCACCCTTTGTACATTTCTTGTGCAATAAAGTTTTAAATAAATAAATTTCATTTAATTTCATTAAAGTAAGTATTTATGGGGTATGGAAGGCGTACAGTTCGACAAATAATTCGTGATAAGACCATTTCTTCTGCGCAAGTGGGGGAAAGAATGCTAAGAAGGCGAGGTACCACAGCTCAATGACTCTAACCCTACTAATGCATGATCACGCGAGAGCATTCAGCATCTGAAGAGTTGTTTATTTTTACAGGCCTTTAATTAATTTTTATTTTTTATTTAATTTTTCCGATTGAGCTGCTAAGTATTTATTCATAACTAGTGTTACTAGGAGACTTGTCAGTCACTCAATAATAATGTTTCTTTCGTGATATACGTATTTTACTAGGTTTCGAATACAGCTAGAGGCGAATGTTTGTGTTATGAGCGCGAGCATTTGTACCTGAGTCATGGGTGTTTATAGATGTATTTAGGTATTTCTATCCATTATTCTAGCCACCATAGCACCATAGGTGTGTTCGTTGAAACAATCCATTTATTTGTTAATAAAGATATCAATGCTTTGTTTGACTGTTGACATTTGGACTGGCTTATTCTATTGAGCTGTGCGAAAGCCTTCGGACGCCAATAGATTTATTGTTTAAGGCTGTGTGTCGGACGTATGCCTTCAGACAATAAGCAGATTGGCTGTTTTGTGACAAATGCCGAAGGGATAAACATTGATTTTGTGTATTTTCAGTGGCGCTCGATACGGATGTGCAAGCCATGGGGTTTTAAATTGGGCCTCAGTTTGATGAGGGTAGCGATAAGCATTTGAATATTTTTGCTGAAACGCCCAATAACACTATGCAGTTTGCCTTTTGAATAAAAGAGACAGTCACTTAGCAAATATTTTCTATCTACGACTTTTTAAGTAAAATTTAGCCCTTGTTATTGCTGACACGAAAGAAGAAGAAGAAGAAGAAGACCTAAATAAAGTTGTAGTGAGATGACGACCAAAGTAAATAAGGCTGCTCCCATACTAAATGTGGCATTGTTTTTTCATCAGTTTTAATGTAAGAAGGTACCTATAAAAATATCAATTTGTAAATAGACTCACAAGAAGCACTTTTACACGTCCCAAAATATAAATTAACCCTGCCACCACTTCGGGACAATTTGGGCCAGTGCTGAGAAGAAGCGGGGCAAGACACTCAGTCAGTTTTGTCATTGCCTCTTTTCAAATTTGATTTACAATAATTGTAATTGTTTACATTCAAACATTTCCATATACCTATCTTCGTCATTTATATAATCATCAATTATACTTGTATAATATTCTTTCGACATTAACATCACATTTTACAACTGTTTTAAATTTATCTAAAGGTAATGAAATAAATGCTCAGGTAATTTATTAAAAAATATATACATCTACCCATATACGAGTATGAGTGACCAACTCTATGAAACCTAAAATGTGGAACAGCAAGCCTATTTTTTGTTTAGTGTTGAAGTTATTACATGTTATGTCTCAAAGGAGAATAAACTGCTTTTGAAGCGGGCAATTTATTCAAATTCCCAATATATCGTTGGTGTACACCAGAATAACGATAACGGCTGTGAGCGATGACTCTTGGAGGAGCAGATAGCGCAACAGCCCGCGATAGCGGCGTCCCCTGGCGCCGGTTGCGTGTCGCGCAGTTTGCTTTATGCGTAAATATTGCTCCATTTGTGCGAATAATTTGAATCTGCTCTGCTGCTAATATGATAATAATAATACATATACAACAACATCACATACATTGATCTGACTCCGTGGTAAGTAGCTTAAGCACTTGTGTTATACATATCGGAATCAACAGTGGTATTACAAATAAACTTAAATAAATACGTATAACACCCAGTCCAGTACAAACAGACATGTTTATGCACACAAATGTTTGTACAGTGCGGGGATCGAACCCGCGATCTCTTGGTTAATAGTCAAATTCTTGATCATTACACCAAAGTGTCAAGTGTCAAACACACAATATTAAACGTATTTTTTTCACCCCTGACGAAAAAGAACGGGAGTTACAAGTTTGACATGTGTATGTGTGTTTGTGTGTGTATATGTGTTTTAGGGTTCCGAAGACAAAAGGCAAAAAACAGAACCCTTATAGATTTGTCCTGTCTGTAATACTTGTAATATCACCTGCGCAGTTGGCTGATCTCTGTTGAGATTGGCCGCCGTGGTCGAAATCGATTGGGAGGAACTTATTTTTAAACTATGGCTAGTAAAAAATCCGTCCAACAGTTGTAGCTAGCTGTCATTGTATAAGTTAATATTTGTTTTTTTGTAAATAATATTTTAAGGTACGTTTAACAGCCGAAGAGGCAGCCCCTAGAAACGATGGTGTGACGACTTGGTCAATACGACACGGGACTGGGAAACGTTGGCAATGGACAGGAACAGGTGGAGAGATTTGGGGGAGGCCTTTGCCCAGCAGTGGGATGATATAGGTTAAATAAATAACGTTTAATAGCATATTTCTAGGTAATTATTGTTACAGTTACAAATTGTGTACTCTTTTATAAACACTCATTACTTAACAAAATTCCGTCGTCCACAGGCAGGAAATGAAAAGTTCATGTACTGCCTATATTCAGATGTTTTCTTTGATAATGTGAGTCCACACTGCGAGTCCAGCGCGGTGGTAACGACGGACGCGGAAATATTAATCGTACGAAACGCGCTTTTGCGGTCACGCTGGAGTGAAAAAGCCATACAATTTCACGCTCCCTGCCCGCTCGTCACACCCGCCACCGCGCCACGCCCACCACAGCGCATTCAGTGTGTACACATTGAGTTTTTCCACGTACTTTTAGTCAACAGTTAGTCAAATACTAGAAGCCATTAGGTAATTTAACACACCTAGATCAGTCGATCCCAGGGCACAATAGCCAGTTAGGGCTGACAATTTGCATGCCGAGTGAGGCCGGGGCGTGGTGGCGCCGATTACCGTCCCAATGCGTTTGTTACCAACCGTACATAATGAATTGATTTTAGATCGATACGCAATAGGCGATGATGATTGGTAATGTAAGCCGTATGTGTCGCTTGTATATGGATCTTTCACAAGGATCCGACGAAATTGACATATTTATTTCTAATCCAAGTATCTTAAAAAAACAATTAAGAACTGTTCTCCGTCATAATATTAATTAAGCTTATCTTAATTTTTAGTTTTTCATGTTAACTGTAGGACTTTTATTGGAAAAAAAATGTCTTTACTAAAACTCTAACTGTTAAACACAAAATATGATCTTGCTTCAATCTCAGATACATATTTTGGGTTGTAATCTAGCGAATACATTTACTTGTCTTATTGTATTTAATAACCTTACCTGATTGTAACCTGTTCTGTGTCTACAAAATAAATAAATAAATAATGGTTTATGGGAGTTGGATGTTACACAAAAGCCCTTGATCAAGTTAAATTGCTACCATGCATTGTGTGCAGTTTTTAGATTTTTTAAAACGATTTCAAAAAAGAGAAGGTTCTTAAATCGACCGTATTTTTTTTTGCATGTTACCGTATATCTCCGGAAATTATAGTCGTATTAGAATAAATTGTTTGTATTCAAAAGAGTAGTGTCCGTATGGTCCCATAAAAATTTTGTTAAAGTCTGGTCATCCATGTGAAAGATAATGCGTCATCCATGTGCTTATTAATCTTGAGGTTTTCAAGTATTTTCATACATCATCATCATCATCAGCCTATATACGTCCCACTGCTGGGCACAGGCCTCACCTCAACTATGAGGTGGTGCGAGCCATACTCCACCACGCGGGCTCAGTGCGGATTGGTGGAGGGGTGTGTGTATGGCAAGTGACCAACCTTACTGTTAGATGTTATTAAGCCGCCCGAGGGCCTCCGACCAGGCTTAACGACTAATATCTATCAATATTAACCGGGACCAACAGCTTAACGTGCCTTCCGAAGCACGGAGATGCTTGTAAATAGACGTCACTTTTATGGTCAGAATGGTCACCCACTCCAAACGTGACCGCGCCGTAGGTTGCTTAACTTTTGGTATCACTACCAAAGCGCTGCAACCACTGCGCCACAAGCACCTCTCGTATTTTCATACGAAAGTCGTAATTTCAAAGCGATATGATGATGGAGAACTCCTCAATCCTTAGGAGTTTAGGGAATCTTCCACTACAGTTAATGATCATTCTACAGAGTTACGATGATAGTAATAATTATTCATAAGTGGCCACTAAGTTTTGAATAAAACATTTTATATAAAATATTGAACCGCCTTCAAAAAGTTTTAAACAAGGAATTCTACTGCCCAAATTATTCTGAAGTCGGTGCCAGCAAGATGATAAAATTAAAGTAGTTCGTGCGAAAGATGTTAGTGGCACCGACTTCAGAATAATTTGTTCAGTAATATTCCTTGTTTAAGACTTTTTTTGTTAATTTTTTTAGATTACACTCAGTTGTATAGAAAATCTACCTTAAATTTAACATTAAAGGATTTTTAACTAAATATTCTATGGTTAATTTTATTTCATGCGCTATTCATTACACCGTAAAATAATCATCTTGTTCGAGGGTGGATATCGTGGATTGAGTAAATCATTCTTTCTGGTAATTTGATTTGAAGAATTTATTAGGCAATTATTTCGTAGAAAATGGTGGTCGTTACCATTTGCATGATTGTATTATGAAAAATGAAACGTATAATAATGTCGTTACTTTGCAATGAAATACATGACGAATATAATAATAATAATATTTCACAACAATCACACCAATTCCCTAGTCCCAAATTAAGCTACGAGTCTTGTGTTATCGGTACTAGACAACGGATAAACATACCTAAATACTTTTTTTTTGTAAAGAAATACATTTTATACATAGAAAACAGCCATGCCAGTAAAACACACATGTTCATGCACACTTTATGCTTGTACTGTGCGGGGATCGAACCCACGACCCTTGGTTTTAGAAGTCCGACATGTCGACCACTGCACCAAGCGGTCGTCATATATAATTGATGCTTAAACTTAAAAAAAAAGATGTATTCTTTTAAATTTTCTTATATTAGACTTTTAACAGTCTATTTTATAACACCACGTCCAAAATTTTAACAAAAAATCCACGTAAAATTGAAGATTGCCAGGACGTACGAATATGATATCCATAGTAAAGTCATTAGAACACCATCACAATTAACTGCTTCACAATATTAAACAATAACCATGTGTTTTAAAATAGTTTTGTATGTACGTAAAATAAAGCAGCCATGCTTGTTTAAATTTTTCAACTTAGTGCTTAAAAATAAACGATACAAAACTTATTATATTATAGTGTGTACCTACAGTTACATCACATAAAATAATATTATGGACCCTTAAATGTTTGTTTTTAATTATACACTTTTCATCTATTACCACATGTTGCGTGATATTTAAGAGTCATACATATCACAAAGTTTGACAGTTATGCAGATATTTAGCCGAAAAATTGGTTTCCAAAAAAAAAAATCGAAAATCGGAGGCCGCTACGAAGTAAGAATTTCGTAATGATGTCATTACATATTAAGTATTTTTTGCGTTAAAACATTGTCCATGTACAAAACGCCATCTTGAATCTAAAAGAATTACCTACCTCGAAGCGGATTCCGATTTTCGATTTATCCTTTAAAATCGAAGTTTTCGGCCAAATACTGCTGAGCTATCAAAATTTTGTGATGAGCCTCTTAATAAGTTGCGTAAATAAAAATCACAATGTACCATTGTCAAAAGAATTAATGAAAGAAAATAAAAAGAATCCCGCCTATCGCCTAATTCCCCGAACGTTTCGCTTCAAAACTTTACTTAACAATTTACATGATGAATATTAAATGAATCGCCATCACAAATAAACCGAAGAAGGCTTTTAAAACTCAAAGATATCCACCGAATTTGTTTAAGTTCTATCTTTTATTTATTCAATACGGCCCTGTTCTTTTGGTTTATAAGATTCTAACAATGATATGGCGATGTAATAAATTGAAATTTTATTAATATGAATAACTTTGTTTGTTTTTGAAGCTCAAAAGAAAAAAACGGAACCCTTATAAGATCACTTTGTTGTCCGTCCGTCCGTCCGTCCGTCAAGACCGTTTTTCTCAGGAACGCGTGGAGGTATCAAACTGGAATTTATATATGATACTTAAGTTTACTGTCCCAGCAAGCTGTAGAAAAATCAACCTTCTAACCCAACGCAATCAAAAGATACAGCCATTTAGGCCACAAATTTCCGCAAATTTTCTAAACTCGCACGGGAATCAAAACCTACAGGGTACTTCCCGTAAACTTAGAATCTTGAAATTTAGTACAAAGTCACGTCTTATAGTACAGATATAGGAAAAATTACGAAAACCGTAAATTTTAAGTTTCATCATATAACAAAAAAATTTTTGAAAATAAAATTTCAAAGTTACTACTCCTTATCTACAGGTTTGTACGGAACCCTCGGTGCGCAAGTCCAACTCGCACTTGACCGGTTTTTCTAAATATTTGTACGACACTTTACTTAACATGATCTCTTAAAAGAGTCCACCACCATAATAGTTTGTTGATAGTCTCGCATAACATTGAATTAATTTCTATTTCAAGATAGATGTGAACATTACCTATATGCCACACCACACACACAAACACAACCATCTTAAAACTCAACTCTTATTAATAAAATCTCGCGTAGCTAGGTGAACCACATATTTTGTATGTTCATCTCTATTTGTGTACCAAATGATGTCCAAACTACCGTCACAGGGCGGGACTCAGAGCAAATTTGTTTTATAACAATTATTTTGCGGGAACGACCCTTTGTTGGGCCCAGAGCTCTTTATCCTCGCTACAACATGTTTAAACGGCAGAACACAAATCTCGGTCCCAGTACATAAACTAGTTGAAACTAGTACAGTCGGGAGTCACATATAGGGCTGCCACTTATTAACTAGAATTTAGTCAACCTCCTTTCCATTATCTTTGGTAAACCCTCAATACGAGTTACTAAATAATAATAATAATAATTTATTTCAGTAACATGAAATGTACAGTATATAGACAATGACCGAAGACACCTTTTAAGCAAATAAGATGCCTGTATTACGAGTAGATGTCTTCGCCCTTCCATAGCGTTTAAGTCATAAATTCTAAATTACAAATTTTCCATAAGTACAATAATTCAGACTGCTGTGTGTGTGTGTGTGTGTGTTTGCGTGCGCGCGCGTGTGCGTTTGTGTAACTGTAGGGTGCGTGTGTGTAAATGGATTGTTAGTTGGCATTCTACGGTCACAGTTTTGTAGCATGATTTTAATGTACAATCACAGATAATCAAAATAGTAATGGTATTTGTATGGTAACATTACTATCACTGTGATTATAAAATAAAATGCGAAAATATAATTGTTATTCACGCCGATCATGAAAAAAAAAATTAGGAATACTCAGAATATAATACTAATATATTTTATTTTGTTCTTAAACGTTGACAATATAATTTTTTTAGGTATTGAGATACCTACACAGGAAAAGAAAACAAATTACATATATTCCATCAAAATAGGTATTTTTGGTCCACAGACAAAATTGATAGCTAGTCAATGGAACGATTATTGATCAGTCCATGTAGTTTCTCGCTATCTTTGTTCAATATGTACTTTAATATAATATACAGGGTGTTTCATTTAGGGTGTCAAGACGGTGCGGGGTGATAGCTGAGTACTATACTTATCGAATTATTCTCTATCTATGTTAACCGATTTATTATAGCTTTCTAGTTATAATTATACTATAATTTAAACGGAAAACCCTGTATACGTTTGGCTCAGATCAAAGTGGGTATGTGAACTAAGTTCATTTCTGATGTCTTTGCGTCACCCCTATTTCCGAAGTAGCTCGCAAAAATCGCCTGGGAGCGCGTCGTTGACGATTTGTTATGTAAATGCACCTTGTCGGCGGACTGCGCCGGCAGGTGAGTTACTTATGCGCGCGCGCGCGATAAAACGTACCGTGTAAAGAACATTCAACGAACATATGCCGGCCATTGGGCTAGGCGTCTTTCTGTCTACTTAAGATTTTGACATTTTATATATAAAAAGGGGTGTCATCGATATCTCAAGAACGGATGAACCGATATGGCTGAAAATTTGTATACATATACAAGGTGTAACAAAAAACCACGTTATTACTGAAAGGTGTTGTTGTGCCCGTAAACCTGAACAACTTTCGCTAAGAAACCTAGGTCGAAATCTCAAAAAATCTTTTGGCTCTCCCATAGTAAATCGATCAGCTGATTGGCAATTTTGTATGGGAGGTCCGATTTTTTTTTGAGATTTTGACCAAGGTATCATTGGGAATGTTGTGCAGTTTTCCGGGCACAACAACACCCTTCAGTTATAACGGGTTTTTTTGTTACACCTTGTATATTGCATATACGAGTATATAACCAGGAGACGGAAATAGGATTCTTTTTTATCCCTTAAATATTAACGGTTCTTGTCGGATATGTAGACACCACTAGGGACATCAGCTAGTTATACACATAAACCTTCCTCTTGAATCACTATCTGTTGAAAAAAAACTGTATCAAAATCCGTCGAGTAGTTTCAAACACAATAATATAATACATATTAAAGACATATTAAAGAAAGTTACAGACGCGAAAAGCTCCTTTGCTTTATACTATATGGTGATGTGTATCGAAAAAATATAGCTTTAAAAAAGAGACATTAAGGTGTAGTAGATCCTGGCAGGGTCGCCATGTAGAGATTTGGGTTTGCTTCGAAATGAGACAACCGATCAAATTGACGTAGGTACTCATTTAATGTGTCCACTAAATACTTAGATACATCCTTTTATATTCATGATTATATTATAACCTACACACTACAAAGGAATCCGTCTCCCTTCTGCAAAGAACACGAGCAGGTCTGTTGCTTTTGAAATGCCGTTTTATGACCACCTTAAAAGCAAGGGTAAAAGGCTTGGCTTGGTAAGGGGATCGTAAATGAATAGGTAGTGTCGATTTTAAGGTTTCAGTGACTCGCTGAAGAATTTGGGAAATTTGTATGTTCCAAGAAATCACGAGACGGAATTACCTATATTAACCATACGGTGATAAATATACATAAGGGTTAGCAATCACCTGATATACAAGGTTACTGGTAACTCGACGTGTTCCCTAAAAATAGACAAAGAAGAGGTAATCAGCAACAAAAAAGGTTCCATCGACTAGGGGTTAGAAGCAATTGATTTCTAAGATATCGTGCTTTTAAGATTGCGAAATTTCTTGTTAAAAGGGCTTAAAGTGCAGTAATTTGTAAATTTTTTGACCCCTTACCTACCCTTGGTTGATGGGACCTTTTTTGTAGGAAATCCCTTTTACTATAACTCTTTTGAAGGAATACGTCGAGTTACCTGCAACCCTGTATAACTATTGATAAAAAAATGACTGCATAATAGGAGTGGGTAATATCAGGTTTTCATGATATCAAATCGAAACTATATATCGATATTCAATATCGGATATTGAAACTATATATTTTTTAAACTATATATTTGTGAATCGGTGAATATTTGATGATACTGAATCTATAAAAATATGTTACCAAAACTGTATTGCATATCGTAACATGATACCATTGTTGTTTGTGATTATTATTTTATAGTCTTTTTTGGCTAGGGTCAACCTTAGGTTGGTTGGTTGTTTAATCTATAAATAGAATAATATAAGTAATAGAAAGAAATGGATCACCGGAGTTAGCTAGAGTTCAAAAACAAAGGTCAGTGACAGTTAGTAAAATTGCAAACGAAAATGCTTTCTATTATTTAAAATCTAAAGTCTATTAATAATGCCAAGACACAGGAAGAAAGTGCTGAAATAGGTCACCCTTATTCCTATACGATTAATGTTAGGAATCAGATATGAAATCAACTATTGCCATTTCGCTTACACATCGACCTGCCTGCATCGATTCTGCTCGTTCGTATCCCTTATTGCGAGGCGATACGGTTTGATATTCGATATCTACAAATCTTGAATATCCAGTCAGATATTGAATCGAGCGTATCGCGACGATCTAGCAATATCGTGTTCTAAAAAATATATAGTTTTTACGCGCATCGATATCGGATATTACGATATTGATCTAATATACGTTTCAATAACTATATACGATTTGTATCACCCACTCCTACTGCATAAGCTATCAGGCTTATAAGCTTGAAGATCCTCACTGACCAAAACTACTTATTAGAAAAGAAGGAGTCGAGAAAACATTAGTTTATTATCTTGTCTGATTTTGCTTTAAAAGTAAATTCCATATATATTCCTTAAAATTCATAGTTACAGACTTACGACCGCTTGGTGCAGTGGTCCACTTGTCGGACTTCTAAAACCAAGGGTCGCGGGTTCGATCCCCGCACAGTACTAGCATAAGTGTGCATGAACATGTGTGTTTGTTCTGGTCTGGGTGTTTTCTATATATAATATGTATTTATTTACAAAAAAAGTATTTAAGTATGTTTATCCGTTGTCTAGTACTCATAACACAAGCCTCGTAGCTTAATTTGCGACTAGAGAATTAGTGTAATTTTTGTGAAATATTTATTTATCTATTTATTTATCATGGATAAGTTGGTATCTATGTATCTGTTGTATGTACTTATCATGGATAAGTTGGTAACTATGTATTTGAAGGCACAGCGTTAAGTTCAAGATCAAGTCAACTGTGCAACATTAATTTTGAGACTCCCAAATATTTTCTCGCCCGAAACTCGCAAGCAATAGATCGCACGAGAAAGTCTCTAGTGCTTTTATTAAAATTTATACGCGATCCAGATTTATACATGTCAAAGTACGTAGTCTGATACATTTGTAAGGGGAGCATATTAATGATTGATTTAAGTTTTTACTGCGTATTCGGGAAGGGTGGAGGGTGCATACAGATGAGATACTACGCAAAGTTTGGTGACGGTATTTGTAAGAATATGTATGATACTGAGTGGTGTTTAGTCGGGGAATCGTGGTGACATTTGTAATTGAAATAAATGTAACATTTTGAGTTTTGTTTTCGAGTGTTCCTAAAGTTTATTTCTAAGATTTAATCGTTCAGAAAGTCTTTGTACCGCAATTGTTGGCTTGTATGTTTATTGGTTGGTCACTAGAGCCGTATGTCCATCAAATTATATCGAATGGCGAGCAAGCAATTTCTCTATAATACTTACTTAACTACTATAAAATTAATTCGATTGTAATTTGCTACTAAAATACACCATAACTAATACAAGGGTACCTAACTAGAACAATGCTTTCTATATTCCATAATTCATATGTAAGGAACATGGTTGAGTATTTTAATTAAAACAGTAACAAGCCAATAGGCTTATAAGCAGATTGTATGAGACACACATAAGTATGAAAATGGCGCGGTATAGAGCCCTTTCAACTTAATTGTCCGCCGCTATTTCCGGCCCATAAGGTTTTACTTTTATCGCACTAACACGCGCGGATTACTATAAATACAGATCTGTTTTGGATGCACGCGGGTCAGGGTTTGATGCAATGAAATGGTCATTGTAAATAACTTTTAAATTGGTCTGTTACAGGGGAAAGTGTCAGGTAGAGGTTCATATTTCACTTAACTACATACATGAGTTTAAATTAATTCGATAAAAGTTTATAAAGTTTTTGAAACTGTGACAAATTTAAACAAGTGCGTTTTAGGACTCACCTTTTTCAAAAATGTTTAGATGCAACACGTTTAGGTTTGGTTATATAACGCATATAGGATAATCCGACGGTTATATTCTCATGATAAAAATATTTTTACAAATATTTAACATTCGCTGGCTCAAAGCGTTAAAAAAAGCACTTACAAAGTTCAACGACTCCATTAAGGTTCTCGGTAGCTCAGTGGTCAGAGCATTGGACCGGACTTCCAAAGGTCGGGGGTTCGATTCCTCCCCGATAACCGGAGCCGAAAAGAATTTTTTAAGTGTTGTCTTTTCGAAAATTAAAAAAATAGCGTTGTAAACGCGAAAAATACTTAACAAATAAAATTATAGCCTGTTTCATCTTAACCAATTGTTAAATATTTTTACAAATATTTCTCTCGGGTGATTTGACGGTGTCTCCCACAACTTTCTTATTTTGACAAGGTTCTTGTGTGCCACTAAGTTTTTGACGATAACTATACACTTCCTTGATAAGGCAAGTTTTACTGTGTTCATTGGTCACAGTTCATCGTTGTCTTAGACAAAATATCCATGGTCGTGTAACTGAAGACACACACAGCTACGGCGTAGCTCGTAGCTCGTAGCTAGCAGCCCGTAGCGCGTAGTCGTAGACCATCAATTTGCTATGTAAATGCACCTTTTGTCCGCCGTCCGTCAGCCACTCTATAAATTTGCTCAATGTTGCGCTCTGTATGCAATTTTGTCCAATTGCATCGCTCCACCATTGAGTGTACGAATCGGGGATTAAGCTGCGTTAAAGCTTATTGGGTTTCTTTTAACTGTTGCCTTAAAAATCATCATTTTCGTTATTCGAACGTTTTTATATCAGTGCGTTGATATTAAGAAGCAAATGGTACACATGGAATTAACAAAACTTCATTTCAATACAACGCTATGGCGTTAGTAGGGCAAATATTTTGTGTGACACAAACTGAAAAAAATAATTACATATTTTTTTTAATAACCGGATCCCGTTTGTATCGTACGTAAACGTTACTTTGCCCGAAAAATCCCACAATTCATTGCAAAGACACTTCGACCTTAACGTATTATTCCTGTGAATTCAAACACTTATCAAGTCGAAAGAATTAAAAAAAAAACGGTTAAGTGCGAGTTGGACTCGGCCAAAAAGAGTTCTTGGCAGCAAATAAGTAACGCGATATAAAGATTTTGCATTTAGACGTAAATTTTATTTTCCGTGTATATTTTATGAGTTGGTCGCATATAACTTATTTGATTATGGTTTTGATTTACTACTCAACTGTGATAGTTATTCATTAAACTTCGTTATGTATACTACTGTTGTAACTTTCTTCCCGAATCAAAAAACTGGAATTCTTCAAAAATACAAATTATACTTGTATAAATTAAGAAAAAAACAAGATTTTGTTTACGACTTTTTTGCAATTATTGTAATACGAAATTACAGCTTTCTATCACTTATAGCCTCTGAGCAAAACCGTGGACAGAGGGACGGACAGACGTGGCGAAACTATAAGGGTTCATAGTTTAGCCACTACTGCGGAACCCTAAAAAAAATTGCTTTCGACGTCGAGTGAATTAAAATTACATTTTCACGTTAAATCATTCGAAAGCCGTTAATGCGCCATTAAAAACATCATTTAAATATCGGGAAAATGTCACGGGAGCAATGTAGTCCGGGCCTGGAGCGAATTCAGTGTTGGATGGATAATTGTCGATATTTTTGATATCGCGACAGGCAGAAATGCTTAAAAACTTTTCATGTATCCAGACAGTTCATGTTGAAAACAGGTGCTATGGTCATTTCCTTACACACTTACAGACTATTAATTAAATCAAGTCCAAAAAGTAAAATAAATGTCGGATTTATACAATCGATAGCTGATTATCGATATGTAATCGTCACTAAACCAACAAATTCCCGGGACCGGATATTGGTAGTGCCTCGCCCCACGTTCGGTCGCGGAATTGACGAAAATGAATCTTGTAGTTTTTCCAATGTTTAACGTCTAACGTCTTTATGCTGTTGTTTATTTTATTTATTTTACGTTTCATTGTAGTCCTCCAAGCCGATTTCTACCACGGCGGCCAATCTCAATAGAGATTAGCCAACTGCGCAGGAGATATTATAGTGCACAAAGTAAGTGTAACACCGCCATCTTACCGACTCCGAGCTGTTTATGAGAGATTCATTACACAAAATCTCAGAAACAATTTTTGGCTTGACCTGCGATTTGAACCCAGGAACTCTCGGATGTAAGGCAGAAACTTTGCCACTACACCAACGAAGCAGTCATTTTCATTGTACATTGTCAGTAAACAGAGGCCTACCTTATATGTTTCCAGGTCGATCGGTTACGATCAGGCTAGTACATCCAGTTTATTCTTGCAACCTTTACGTGTTTATCAGTCCATCATGTTGCTGGTGGACGCTCACCGCTTCGCTGACATACTTGACATGACCACTTTGACATAACATGCCAATCTGGTCATTCCATCTTCACCACAAATACCTGAAATAAGCTCCCCAAAGTAAAAGACTGTATTACCTAAGCAAAACAGTCTGCAAATCAGCAAAGTTGATTCAATTTGCACACACAACACTGGTGTTGGACAGCGCCACCTGCCCGCGGACACCTGCAAACTTCGCCGTAGACTTAATTAGTTATGGTAATAGCCACGAGTACCTGGCGTGTCTATCCGAGTTTGGATTGCGTTTCTTATTGTGGATGGCTGGATGGTATGGTAAGTTGAACGTACTTGTGAAGAGATGTAATAGTGCTGATTGTTAAGGGATTCATACCACATACTGACATGCGTTTTGTGATTGTGGCTATAAGGTTTTTGTTTTGTTATTTAGTGTTTAGTTTATAATTAAGATTTATATTGCTAAGGAAGAGCCACTCCTTCTGGTACAGGCGCTATGCACTTAAAAGATCGAGTCTACATCTAATATTGTTGTTAAATTACTTTAAAACAAATAAAAGATTTTTCATTTTAATTATTTTCATTTTTCGTAGTGAGTAAACATTACATGACAAACGTCTGGAAAAACAAATCCGATATGCATCTTCTAATTTACCTGTTATAAAAATCTTGTAAATTTTTTATTGATTTCTTATTGTTTATCTTATTGTTTTCGTTGTCGATAAATAATTATCAATAAAATAAAAAAAACTATGTTTCTGGACAATTGAAAAACTTGAGTTTGGATATAACGGTGAAACGTAGCTTTGAATTTCTTCATACGTCATTCATATTTTGATGCCTGATGAAAACATTTCTGATGCCTTTAATCTGAATGGCTTAAAATTAATTGCGGAGTTGAATTTTCATGTTTTCCACTGATTTTTAAACGACAGACGGTGTGTAACACAAGGGGCACTCAATTTTACTATTTTTTGAGAACTAGCCGGTTTGGCTTGTATTAGTGCGTAGTAACGACACATTTCCATAAAATAAGGTCCCGTTCAGATAAATTATTATTTTCTCCTTTAGCCGAAGGTCTGGAAGAGATCTCTACAAGCGATAAGACCGCTTAAATTGTACATCTTTCTTTATTAAGCCTATCTGTTATTTTCTTTTATGTTATACAATAAAGTGTTAGTCTATATATCTTTATATCTACCTAGTTAGTATAATCGTACACCTTGACTTGTACACAGCACTAGGCACTAGTAGTGCAGCAAAAGACAGTTCAATTTGATTGCAGCAATACGGTCGGGTCATTATCATTACCGTGCCGGTTATCCGGCAGAATTGAATCGGCGCCGTAATGACGATACGGATACGGGCACAATACCCGGTAAATTATTCAAAGCGATTGATAAGAGTATTAAAATGAAAGGCTATGATCATAATATGACCGGATGAGGAGTTTAACACTGCTGAATGTCAATAAAGTGATTATTGGAAAGCGATCGTCAGTGTTCGAGTTGAAATGAAATGAACAAGATTTTTCAGACGACAAATGCATAAATGATTAACTAAATATAAACACAAACAACAAAATATAACAACATTTATACAAGTTACAGTTATATTTGTCGTAACATAAATAAAAAATATCGATAAAAAGCAACTGAAAACAAAAGTTTTTTTTCTAGTTACGCCATCAAGTTTGATATATGAGCTAACTCTAATCCAACCTCTTTTGAGACCTCAGTGCTATGACTCCTATACCAACTAATACCGAATATAATTAGTGATGATAAATATACATCTTGCTATACTTACCACAGTTCTTAAAATTATCTTCTGAAACTCGTTTCCCCGAGTTCATAAATAAGTCGGCGGCCAGAAACGTTTAGTCGGCAGTAATTGGAGTTCCTACAGTTAAATTTTACTGCTGCCGCTCCGTGGCCAGATAAGACGCTTAAAGCCCACTCCACTTGCACCTGTTCTGTGGTAGCAAGTGGTATTAGTTATTTCGGTTTCTTGTTAGGAAACCGAAATAACTAATGATGGTGATTTTGATTCAATTTTCAGTGATAGGTACACTGTTTACACAATACGGACGCAATATTATAAAAGAAACAGCTACTCAAGTTGTATTTCGATTTATGCTAAGCTTCCAATGAATGAATTTTAAAGAAATTGTCTGAGTGGTTGGGGGTTAAGTGTTTTTACTCGGTTAATGAATACCTAGACTCTAAGATTGGCGTTTATTTAATGAATTATATATAATAGGATTTAATTTGTTCAACGATGGAAATTTAATTGTTTAATGACCTTGTATATGCCTTTTTTGCTATATTTGCATGCTATACCGTATTATGGCTGAATATGTATGAAATGTATGTCTTTTATTTATTATCTGTCAATGTACCATATTCAAAAGCAAATAAATTGGGATGATGACACCTATCTTAAATATTGTCAAGAACATGGTGTTTAAAATACATAGCCCCTATGCAGTTAATACAACCAATATATTTCAAAAAAGCTGTAGAAACCAATTTTTAAACACACAAAACGCAATAAATATTCGGTTAATTGACTCCGATTTCTGACACATGACCGTGACGTCACAATCATTTATTACCATACGAAATCTATGGAGGCAGACCGTTTTGACAGATAATAAAAAGTATGTCAACGATTGGTGGTGTCGTCTAGCCAATTATTCTGATTCTGATTTACTTAATCTTCAGAATGGATGAATTATGGTACGCACGGCCACATGTCAAGTAAATCGCGGCGTCTTATGCTTACGTAGTAAAGTTGATTTTACAACAACGAGTAGCTTGTGGCGGCGTGTGTACAGTATGGGATTAAATTTAAAAAAAATACACTTTTTGCCGATTTCACTAAGTTACTGAAATCGATGGCTGTCACATTGTGAAATTGTCACAAATTGATAAATTTAACCTTAATCCGGTAATTTCAAAAGTTCGTGAACTTTCGCCTTATGCATTTTTAGGAAGCTAACTATTTATAAGCATACAATTTCTACCCACAAAACCGTCGTTAAACCCTATACTCGAACTGCACCAAAAGGTTGCAAGTTGCAACTCTTGCAATCAGTCAGTAAGCGGTGCCTATTTCCGCCGCGAGATGGCGCTCGCCCGAGCCGGCTCGCAATCACGCTTTGTGACCGCGTGACCACAATGGATAGGGTAAAAAGTAGGCTTTCGTTTTTTATCCCTGATGTAAAAGATACGTTAGTAGTTTGACCCCTATATCTGTGTGTATATGTCTATATTGTTTGTGTTTTTGTACGTGTCTGTCTGTAGCTTAGCCCTCGTTACCAAACCCTCACAACAGACCTCAGAGGAGTGGGTGCGGCTGAAAATCAGCGCTGTCATATGTCAGCAATAGCTGAGCCGCATCCAATTGCTTCCATGTTTTCATTTTTATTGTAATTATTATTAAGTGTTGCATCATTTGTTAGTTGGAAGTAATAAACTCAATTTTTTTTAATTTTTTTTTTAGCTTTGTAGCTCGTGAATAAATGGACCGATTTCAAAGTGTTTTTTTTTATGTGAAAGATAATTTAATAACGATGGTTTTTAGCTATGGCTGGTCAAAATCTGTCTAGCTCTTCAAGTCATCTGGTTTTTTTGGGAGTTTTTTGACTGGAACGTTAGTTAAATTCCAAAGTGCAAACTGAATCTCGACTTATATAGGTTCTACTCATGCGCTCTGAAGGTTTTATACTATATTATTTTATACTACAAAGTAATATTTTTATCATTTTATCGGAAAAAAATAGTAACCTTTTTAATGTCACTAAGACTGGACAAAGAGGTTGTGTCCACTGGCTGACTTGGCTAGGAGGAGTTGGAGGCTGCCGTCCAGCATCAAGAAAAAAGCCCTAAGTCCCTAATGAGGGATAACAGGATTCCAACATCATCATTATCAAGAAAAACTATTGTTTATAAAATACTTGGCAGATCTTATTTTGAAATTGTTATGTTTGGAAAATGAAAGGAAATTACTGGCGTTCTTTAGATGATCTACAAACACATGCTCGTACCTACTCTACATGTATCTGTCTCGCTCACACACAGGACACATTTGCGTGACCATTAAAATAATAAATACATCTGTAATCAGACTTTTTTGTGTTCGAGTGAGCCTTCTGGCCACTCTCCCAACATGACACACTTTGCGGTCCTTCCGGCCTTATTTTGACACAGTGCTTTGTGACCACACGCGCTCGCAATAAGAATAGCAGCAATTGTGAAGCTCACTTAAGCAATCAGAGGACAATTGTTTCGCTAAGGAAGAGATAGTTCAGAGGATTGCAACTTGACGATGGATTCGAGTACTCGATGTCCTAAAACACAAAAACAAAATTAAGCAAGTCTCTCCTATTTATTTTTAAAAAAACATCAAACGACAAACATCGGAACTCTCAGATCATAATTATGATGCATTTGATTTAATGTTACTTACACAGGAAACCGATAGATTGGACTATCAAATTTTATGGTCAAAGGAAACAATATTTTTTATCTTCTTCTCGCCCTGTCTCTCAGACACAACGACACTGAGTTTTTGGTATTTTTTTAAATATTTGATCCATAAGTAAATCCTGTATGGAGTTTTCCTGCACAACGTATGGCTTACCTTTTATCATTTGTTACTTTGGCGCCGCTATATTTCAATTTATCGTTAGTGACAACACAGACACGCAACGATCGGCGAACGCAGCCCGGCATCAAACAATTCCTTTGTGAGGCCACAATACCACCGATTTTCTTTGCTAGGCCGCGTAGAAAGCAATAATAGCAAGATACGCCATGCTGACGACCCACTCCAAACGGTACGAAAATAAATTCGACTGCAGACGTCCCTTTCACTCGCGTCAAACTCGACTCAACATATCAGTGAAGCTTTTTTGTGAAGGGACAAAAAATATTAAAATTTTTAAACCGATTTCGACCACGGCGGCAAATCTCAAAAGAGATCAGCCAAATACGCAAGAGATATTACTCACTGTTCCATCACTCTTGAAGTTCGTTTAGACGGCAATCCGACATGACCAAAGAGATCAGGCGCAGGAATAACGGCTTAACGTGCTTTCCGAGGCACGGGGGTGTAGCACCGCCATCTTCCGACTCCGAGCTGTTTTTGAGAAATTCATGACAGAAAATCTCAGAAACAATTTTGGCTCGACCTGGGATTCGAAGCCAGGACCTCTCGGATGTAAGGCAGAAACTTTGCCACTACATCAACGTGGCAGTCAAACTGAAACTTTAGTTCTGTAACCATACCGTATTTCTTCCGATTGTATCTTCAAGCTACCGCCGCGTCAGTGACGCAACACACTGACTAGTGAAAACTGTCTTATTAAAAATATATTTGATTTTTATTTGACACGGAATACTACTAAACGGACTACTTGCTGTTGGGTGAGTACGACCAACTATCCTAACGTATTCATAGCGTTTACTATTCGTTAACTTGTCAATTTGTATGAGATAACTGTCATTTTTGACGTTTGACGATACGAATGACGACCTATTGGTGCAGTGGTCCACATGTCGGACTTCAAAAACCAAGGGTCGCGGGTTCGATCCCCGCACAGTACAAGCATAAGTGTGCATGAACATGTATGTTTGTACTGGTCTGGTTGTTTTCTATGTATATTAAGTATTTATTTACAAAAAAAGTATTTAAGTATGTTTATCCCTTGTCTAGTACCCATAGGGACTAGATAATTGGTGTGATTGTTGTAAAATATTAAAATATTATCATTAGAATACGTTACGATTATGTTCGTGCTCACTCCAATATACGACACTGAATCTTAACTGATATAACTCTATCTAAATCATATAGGGACGGTTAAATTCAAAAACGGCGGCCATCTTCTCGCTCACAGGTTAGGGCCCCTGGCCTATGCCGAAAGTTTACCTTCGGCATTCGGCCTTTGCCAGTTTCGGAATTAAACCCACTTTATTGGTCAGAGACGAATCGTTTTCGAATGCTGCATACTCGCTCCGATCGTTCGCTACAACTCGATTGTCAAACTTTTCTACTTATCTATAGTGTCGTGTTTTTTCGACTTCAAAGCGGGAATGCAGGAAATTGGACAGCGGTATTGTGCTAGCTATTTCGCGGTGATTAGTTCTCGTTTGTGTGTAAATTAAAATTGAACCCATGACAAGGTCTAGTAAATACGATTTTGTAATATTTAGTTTAAAAGGTTTGTCTCTGTTTCGTATAACAGGTTGACTTATTCCGTAGCTCTTTCGTTTCCATCTTTAAACGTCATTGCTTACCCTGGCATGTGTTCAAAAAACGTTTTAAATTATATATTAATCAAAATACTTTCTGTACGCAATAAAAAATCATACCGTTGTCATTCTTTAACTGACTTTTTTTGAAGCGATAGGTCACATAACAAACTTTTCTCTAAAACAGTTATGAAATACACTCGTGGCCATAAAAGTTCAGTAGTCACATTTTGAGATAGAAAACGGTTCCGCCTTCCCTTAACATTCGAAATGCGGTTTACACCAGCACTATACTATATTATCAATAGTACCCCAAAATAAGTCTCATTCATTCAATGTACTTTTCAAACGTACTTTTACATATGTATATTTTTAATAATATTGAAACAAAATCTCTCAACCCTTCACAGCACGCTCAAGAATAATCCATACGACAAAAAGTTTCGTCCAACTCGAAAAGGAAAACTTTATCCCTCCCAGTCACATTCAAAGGTCGGAATCCTGACCGCGCAGTCATATGTGCACCTAGGTCTAGCATTACGCCTATCTAGACCTATGCTATCAGTGTGTCTGATACCGTTCAGTGCTAACCCGCCACTGCTCTTCGTAGCACGCGCTCCCGCCAACGGCAAAAAGTTTCCGATACTTTTTTAGGGTTAAACCTAACATTTTTCTAGTAGTTTTTAAATTTAGACTCGCGAGTATTTATAGGATAGATATTAGTAACTGCTAACTCAGTCGGTTGTGAATTGTACGTAGTTTAGTAAAGTAGTGTTTGTAGCGTGTATAAACTTTGACGATCGCTTTCGACTTGTTTGGCGGTAAGTTTGTGAACTTTTTGTATTTATTTTATGATCTGAATTACGCTTGAAACTTGAACAGTAAAAATTTTTACTTTCTAAAAAGTAAGATGAGATGAGATTTCGATGTAAGGCATAAAGTTTAAAACTTTTGTAGTTGAGTAATTTTTTTCTTTCTTAACTCAACCATGTTTTGTGACATCTAACAAGTTTATCACTAAATTTTCTTAGCAAAAACAAGCAATCGGAATATTGAATGTTTTATGCATAAATATATTGCAAACTTTAATGCCACGTTTGAAACATTTTTAACCCTCATTATTAGTAATAGTGCACAGCTATTTCGAATTCGATACAAAGTAAAAATATATTTAAGGAGATTGCAATACATAATAACAATAAACATTTTCATCAACCCGTCAAAACCTATCTAAAACATTTATTAAGTTATCGTTTGAAAAATGGGAGCGTTCATTCGAAACGTTTTGCAGTTTATTTAGCCGTCACCTCCCGAGCTGTCATCTGCCGCTACGAGACTCGTAGCGTAGTCCGTAGCACCGTAGCTAGCTGCTACGCCGTAGTCACCAACGCGTTTCAATTTTGTATTTACGGCGACTTGGTTTATTTGTACCGTTTAGAAAGCGACGAATATGAATTTAGGTTTCTTAAAAGTTGTTCGTGACACATTCGTTTTGTAAGATATTTTTAGACGTTTAGAAATATGTTTAAATACATATTGTGACGCTCGTATGTTGGGCAATACTGCAAGAATATATTATATTTATTTTACTGCAAGATTATATTCATTTTATTGTTAGGAATGGGTATAATAAAAGCACAATAATTTGACCAAAAAATACAGTCCCGTTTAGGTATTAAAAATGAAAAATCCATACTGGCTTTTTACTAAAAAATTTATACTTACAAATCGATCGGTTTACGAAAAATAAAAAAAATTACACATTTTATTGAGAATACATCATTTCGTCAATGAACGTACAAAAAAGTTTATTTAGATAAAAGTTTGTTAACTCGTAGCTATTTTTGTGTTCTTTTGCTAAGTAGTTTATTACGTGCGCAATCTTAAAATGATCGGAATTTCTAGTAACTCATGTAGTTTTAAAATATGCCTAAACATTCCTTTATAACATTTCAAATGGTAAATAAAATAAATAAATATTTCACAACAATCACACCAATTCTCTAGTCCCAAATTAAGCTACAAGGCTTGTGTGTACTAGACAACGGATAAACATACTTAAATACTTTTTTTTGTAAATAAATACATATTATAAATAGAAAACACCCAGACCAGTACAAACACACATGTTTAGGCACACTTATGCTTGTACTGTGCGGGGATTGAACCCGCGACCCTTGGTTTTAGAAGTCCGACATGTGGACCACTGCACCAAGCGGTCGTGAAAGAAAACCAAGATCTGAAACTTTTACAAGAGTACGAAAATGTATTTCCACCACTCGCAACACAATCAGACAATTTGAAATCCATTTTGTCTGTTTGTCGACGATCCCCCGTCAAGGTGCCTCCTGGCTTTTAAGAGATATTGTTTAAATTTTCATAAATTACCCTTTCACAGTGGACTGGTTTTCTTCTTAACCTGCAGCTTGCAGTCAAGTTTTATATAACATTAAAATTCAAGACAGAAAACCTCAGAAACAATTTTGGCTCGACCCGGAATTTGAACCCAGGACCTCTCGGATGTAAGGCAGAAACTTTGCCACTACACCAACGAGATAGTCAATATCAATCCATCCTAGAAATACACTGGCTACGAACCATCAGCAACACCAAACTGTGGGAAATGATTGACCAGATACCAGTCAGACAAAGAGATCCGATTGCGGAATTGTCGCTGGGTTGGGCATCTGCTTAATAAGCCCGAAAGCAACATGACCAAACAAGGTTTTGTCTGGCGGTCCTCTGGTAAAAAAAGGCCTCGGATAACGTGGCGACGCCCAGTGGACAAGAAGCCTGCGTCCGCTTGGCTTGGCTTTCCAGCCAATCACAGCCAATCCCAGGGCGACAATCTCCAATTGCTTCCGGAATTGGAGATTGTCGCCCAGCATCGAGATAAGTGGAGAAGTCTTCTGACAGCCCTATGTCCATACTAAGGGATAACAGGATCCCATCATCATCAGAAGTTTACAAAATTACATCGTTTTTTGGCTTGCTTTTCACCTATTATTTGCGAACATACAAAACAATAAAATGTGTCCAACAAAAGAGTTTTTTTTAAACCGAAAAAAATACTGTGTTGTTTTAAGTGGGTATCGATTACACACTTCAACGTTTCAAAGAATCATACTTGAAGTTTATTCCAAAAGTTGACTTTTCGTGAAACCACTAAGGAAAGAAAGAAAGATTTTTTTTATTTGGCACATATTACATTACAATATAATGAAAATTATAACTTAAACTTAGCAAACACAAAAAAATGAACTAACCACTATGTAGGTAGTATGTTTTTTAATACACTGGCCACGACCCCATCCTACTCTATTTAGAAATGGCAATCTGGGTATACCTCCCCTAATATATACCGACAGTGATTGAAATGTAAAGCTCAGTGCATCTTCAAAGCTGAGCTTTAATTGCTAAATGAATTTAGAGCTTTTCGCGAAACTGTATTTTAATGCAGAAAACAGTATAAATAAATTATTATTAGCACGAATGAGGGTGAAACCGAAATGCGAAAATAATTAGGAGAAGTTGAGTTTTTTTTTTCATTTCTTCAGTTAGCCGTTTGGAATTGCAATTAATGCATAAAAAATTTATTTTGGCTGTCAATGAAAACTGATACAATAAAAAATAAAATTTAACAGACGGATTTAATCTAACATTTAGTGTGTGATTAACGAATGTGTGTTAATTCTACAGCCTTCAAGTTAAACTAAGTATGTTTTTATAAGTTTGTTGTGACGTTTCTCAGCACTTGCCTCATTATCTGTGTTTTGTCTCGAAGCGTTGGTAGGGCCCAAAAGATAAGACATGTTCAAGCCTGTTACATACGCAATTCAAATGTAATAGTCAACAACAAAGTCTCAACAGTGATCAACTACGCAGGAGATATTCTAGTGCACAAGTGTGAGGGCAATACACAGGTGCACTCACTGTTCCATCACTCTCAAAGTTCGGTGAGACGGCAATCCGATATGACCGGAGAGAGATCAGGCGCAGGACCAACGGCTTAACGTGCTTTCCGAGGCACGGCGGTGTAACACCGCCAAATTCCCGACTCCGAGCTGTTTTTTGAGAAATTCATGACAAAAAATCTCAGAATCAATTTTGGCTCGACCTGGAATTCGAACCCAGGACCTCTCGGATGTAAGGCAGAAACTTTGCCACTACACCAACGAGGCAGTTATTCAAATGTAATAAACTGATGTTAATGAACGATTAAACGTTCATCTTAACCTGAGTAAATAAAATTGACTATTGACATATTTTGTTTTGACCGTGTTTACTTTAAAACAATACACTCAATGATGGACGGATACTCTAAATAACGCTAATAGAGGTAGTACTTGTGGTTGTATCCGCTTAATACAGTGAAGTATCCGAGGCCCAAAAAGTCCCGCAATGAAATTCCACCTCGCCAAAATACTTAAATAAAGAGAATTCAGCGTTACTCTATAGAAAGTCCATTAAATACCATCGGCAGCCTCCACGGCAAATACTGGTGTGTACATAATGGATTTGTTTAAACTATTACCTTCCCGGCTTATTATACGCTCCAGACGTTTATTCCATATAAAAATATTTGCGAAGCTTTTAAAGTAATTACATCATTTCGCGGTACTGTTTGCCCGCGGGTGCGGCCTCGCTGCGGCGAATTGGGTGATCTGTAGCCAAGAAAACAAAAAATATTTTATTATTTGTATTTTTAGGTCGAAAATAAAGGTCTTATATAATCAACAAAAGGATACAAGATTGTGGATGAAAGTAAGCCCTAATAATAAATAACAAAAGAACGATAAATGTTCTGCAACTTACCCTTAGCTTAGTTCTGAAGCGACTACTGAAGAGTATGCCTTTAATCGTTTGAATACGGGATTTTAATGATGTACCTTTTGTTATTGAGTTTTTGATATTTCGGCCCTGTTACAAAAAAAAATGGAATAACTTTTATTGAAGCATATTATATATGTCTATATCTAATCCATAGATTGTGAACAAAAAATCTTTTGTTCATCTGAATAATAAAATGTCCTACCTAAAAAAATGCCCGCTAATTTTAACGCATTCTTTGCAATTTCCCTAAATAATGCTAACTATGATTTTAGTAATATACATAAAATAATAATAATATACATCAACATCACATACATTGATCTGACTCCGTGGTAAGTAAGCTTAAGCACTTGTGTTACAGTTATCAAAATCAACAGTGATATTACAAATAAACTTAAATAAATAAACCCAGACCAGTACAAAAAAGCATGGTACAAAATCTTTCCGTTAATATTCGCCGTAGCCAGACCGCACGCTGCTGCAACAGCTTAGCCGGCAATACTGTATTAGTCCGCCAACGAGCCACCTTACTTGAAATACATTACATCAAGTTATGGCGCTCGTGCGCTGCCTACCAACGCTGATTCTCTATGAATCAATTTAGTCGGCGAGCGCTGTGCGCGATCGTAAACGAGTTTTATTTTTATTTCACATCTAAAAAGGTAGTTGTAAAACAGGGATGTATAAAATTTTGTTGATAGTAAAGTATTTGGGTGGAGTACTCGTAACAACAACGCGCTCGGAAAACTAATCTGGTTTAAGCGATTTATTGTAACTTACCTTTTTATAAGCTTTCTCTTGACTGTAGAAGTACAAAACGAATGGCCACGTGACTTTACACAAAGCGAATGGCACATGACTTTACATCCATTAGTAGAAGATACGAACTTAAATCGACCTTCACCGAACTGATACTCGTAATAGAATGAAACATATTTTATAACTAGTGGCCGCCCGCGACTTCGTCCGCGTGGAAAGCCTTTATCTTAAAAATTCTTTATGAATTGTAGCCTATATGTTATTCTGATGTATAAGCTATATTGTGGTAAAGTTTCATTGAAATCCATTCAGTAGTTTTTACGTGAAAGAGTAACAAACATCCATACATCCATACATCCATACTTACAAACTTTCGCCTTTATAATAGTAGTAGGATAAATTAAGTGAATCCTGAGAAAAATTTTGTCTAAATTTTTAATTAAATTTTAATTTTGTAACATCAAAATATTAAAAAGAAAATGTCCTGACTGAAAGTACAGAACCTATAGAACGTGCAGCCATCGCGTTGTTTATTATTACCTAGGCAAACTACTGGGTAGTCAGGTATAAACAGGCACGTCAAAGTTAGTTATTTTTCTCAATTGGATTATAGAAAAAAAGTATGTCATCATAAGCGCTGTTTTATAGCCATAAACTCACTTTCAGTCAGGAAAATATTTTCTAATTATCTTTATGTCGCAAAATTTAGTTAAAAATCGTTTTTTTTTAAACTATATTCTGTCCAGGTTTTTTACAAACCCATTTTAATATAATGTATAATATACTAAATTTGTGATAAAATATGTTTCATTCTATTATCAGCTCGGTGAAGGTCGATTTAAGTTCGGATCTTAGACTACACCTCTAGTATAACATCTGATTGTGTATTTATTTAAACTGCTATCAATGTTTGGCAGACAGATTTTCTTTTCAAAAAACTGACAAAAAATTTTTTTTTCATATAACAAAAACCGATGAAATTGGATGATAAGTATTATCTTATTTATTTATGCTTCATGCAGGCATGACTCTACATTTAGATGTGAATAGTTGATTCTACGTTTAGACATAGGTATAATGAACGTTTTTAACCCAAAGCTGGTCAAAGCAGCAGCCAGTAGGCCAAGTAGTGACCAGGCCGGATGGAGTGCGTGCCGGATGGAAATGTTTTAACGCTTTCGACGACAGCCTTCAATTAGCGTGCTAATGATATTCAACTTTTTTTTTGCGCTCAACGGGTGCGTGGATTTTTTTTTAACACTGTGTTGTGTTGACTTGCATAAAAACTAGTAAAGTTGCTGCTGCCCTGCTACCAAAAGGAATTGTATGAAAAATTACTTCAAACAAAATACGTAACTGTATTTTTTTAAATTAAAATAGTTATGTTTAGAGCTAATAGATACACTAGCACGTCTTATCTTTATTTTCCTTTATTAAAAAGGTTTAATTAAAATTAAATTTAACCAACAACACTATTCTACATAGCAGCAAAATTCAAAGTTAATATGAGCCTAGCGGTAACGGACCCTAATGAATTCAATTATCAAAACACGTCTGTTGCGCTGTCAAAAATACGTGATAAATAACAATGTTATTGCGAAACCGAACTGTCTCCTAGTGTGAATGTTAATTAAAACAATAAATTTAATAGTGGCTGTGCCAACGGTTGGCGAGCAATGAATATGTCAAACGACGCCGACACAGGTCGCCTATTAAGGCATTAGCGATGCAGAGGTCGCCAACTATTTGAAACGGGGCGCTCTGTTTAAACTATTGTAAATTTTCCCGTTAATTGTGGCTATGAGAAGGAGGGCGGCGTAATTAAATTTAAGACACAATATCTTGCCATCTGTGAATACCTCGCAAGGGTTCGTGTTGTTTGGGACTGAATTTACGAGTGACAATTTTGGGCTTGTTTAGATATGCAAACTTAAGTTTTAGCTAGAATTACGATGCAGGAGTTGTTTTTTTGTTGTTTTCTCAGCAACTGCTTGTTGTTAAGGTTCCGTACCTCAAAAGAACAAAACGGAACCCTTATAAGATCACTTTGTTGTCCGTCCGTCTGTCAAGATCGTTTTTCTCAGGAACGCGTGGAGGTGTCAAACTGAAATTTCTATATGATACTAAGTTCTACTGTCCCTGGAAGTTGTAGAAAAATCAACCTTCTTAGCCAACGCAATCAAAAGATACAGACCATTTAGGCCGCAAATTTCCGCAGATTTTCGAAACTCGCACGGGAATCAAAACCTACAGGGTACTTCCCGTAAACTTAGAATCTTGAAATTTAGTACGAAGTCACGTCTTATTAGTACAGATATAGGAAGAATTACGAAAACCGTAAATTTTCAGTTTCATCATATAAAAAAAAATTGTCAATTTTAAAAATTTCAGAGTTAGTACTCCTTATCTCATGAACGCGTTGAGATATTAAACTAAAATTTATATTAAATACGTAAGTCTATAATACCCGTGTTGGGTGAATTTTTACTTATACGAGTATACCTATAGGTTTGTACGGAACCCTCGGTGCGCGAGTCCAACTCGCACTTGACCGGTATTTTTTAAATATTAATATTTGATTTTAAGGTTAATTTCATCAAGTCTGCGTTAAAATGGCTAAAAGGTGATAATAAAAAAAAATCATTAGACCCTTCTTAACAAGTAAATATTGGATGAAGATGAATCTCGTTGCTTACGATGTGTAAAACATAATCGCGTAAATGTAATGTAAAAAATAAACATAATTTAAATTAAAGTGAATACATTTTCGAAACAAAAAATCTACTTTTTGTAACAAATGACTAGACAATTAAGTTTCTACTAAAATTTTAAGATTAAAAAGTACCGTCTTCTAAAATCAGTTAGCGCGTTTAAGTCCTGTATTTACGACCCGCAAGATGGCGGCAAAAACTACCCGCCCGGCGATAAATTCAAGGGCCCAAGGTATGCTTGTTAGTGCACTCACTAATTTAGAGTAATTAATTGGTGGCATTATAGAGGCAAGGAGCGGGGTTGTCTCTGTTTTGCTGCCGTTTTTGGGGGTTAAATAATTTGAGATTAAACACTCGAAGGGTTAAGTATCCATTTGGTGGAATTCGACGTGCTTGGAAATGTATTATTGTATATAGGTACCTACTATTTAACTAAGTTATTCTTAGAGCACAAGTGGGTAGGTATATTTCTTTATAAAAATGCCCATTCATAAATGTGTTTTACAAATTTGTAATAAGAATTTTATGAATATTTTTTTCCTATTCTATTCTGTAAAAGTTCCTGACTAGATAAAGGATTCAGCTATCAGGTTAAGGCTGTACTGAAATGGAATATTAATACATTCGATATTCAATAATAACAACGTTAATAATGGTAGAAAAAAAATATCCCTAGTATTCATAGCACCGCAATATTTCAATAGCACCTTCAAGATTTAAAAAGAAACATATTTCCCTGTTTCCTTTCACAAATATTTTACATCCAATAACACTCAAACGGAGTCCATGATGGATGGTGGAATTTGTTTTGCTATCCCTCCCTCTCCACTATCTGGTGAAATACTATTTTTTTCTTATCGCGAATATATCTTTCCGGCCATTCGATTTAACTGTTTTCTTACGCCTCCAATTTATAGAGGTTCGGAAACATATCGGCAGGTGTGTGCCGTGCCTATTTTTCCACGTATTTGAATTTTTATTTTCAATGGAATTCAATTATTTTTGGGTTAAAGTAATTTCGACGTTTCGTAGATTTTCAATAACAGTAATCATGTTTGAAAATTACTTGAGTTGGCAAAAAATAATAATAGAGAGACAACTTACCGTAGACACCTTAGACAACCGTAAAACTATGCGTGTTACTGTATTTTGGAATGTTACTGTACGTTATAATAAATTAAACTAAGAAATTACCAAGTATCTGTAAAATAAATTGAAATCACATCATAATACGTTTTTTTTATAATTCAGTGTAAAAATACAGTCAAATCAGAATATTCGTAGATTTTGTGAAATTCTCATTAAACTTTAAGTACCTAGAATAACTAATTGTATAAGTCATTTATTATTTTATCTTAGCTTTATTTCACAAAAAAACATAGTAAAAATTGTGGAGTTAATGCCTCAGGTCATCATAATTTTGACAGTATATAAGTGGTTGGGACAATACTTTTAAACATATAAACGCTTGTATCAGAAGTTCCCGGTTTCTCATAGTGGTATAAGTGTTTACATGCTAAAATTTTAAATGTTATATTACACAATTGAAATAAAGTACGTTAGTTATTTTATCACACTGTTAAAATTTACTTACTTTTATTGTATTTTGTGTGTGTGAGTGTATGGAAGGGAAGAATTCGCTTCTTTAAAAAGTGATATCGGCCGCGTTTTCTCACATAATATATGTACAATTATGTAAAATACACAGCTCAGCCTGCGCTCAGAAGTCCTCGTTAATGCGATTCGATAAATCAATCGATCAGGCAATCCCCTGATTGATGTCATCGTTCCGGACGACAACCTGCATGTGTCAGTGTCGACACGACTATTAGTCGAAGGTATTAGACTAAATTTATAACTTTGAAATTACCTTATTGAAATAATATATTTTTATTCTTAAACTTGATGGAACCGTTTTGCTAAATGTTCCGTTGGTCCCAAGTCAGGGATCAAGTCGAAGTCTCTTACATCTTACAATGATACACTTTTTTACGGATTATTTCGTGATTTATTTACATTTTATTCTAACCCGACGTTTTGGAATCTTTTCAGCGTCTGTAGTCACAGGTTGACTCATGTGTTAGTTGTCATCACATACTTTTAAAAAAAAATTTAACTACTAGCACTCAAGAATATTAAATTACGTTCATATCTACACAAAATAAGCAAACAGTAGTTCAAGCATTATTTTAACCCCCTAGTTCAAGCATTATTTTAAGTTTAGTCATCTTAAGCGATGACATTTGTGTCCAATTGTGTTCCTCCGTAAGTGAATTGTAAATTCTTATGAGAAAATAAAGATCTTTAACCGTAACCGTCTCTTGAGGTCTTGCAGTGCGGGGTCTAGCTTGAGTCTTGACTAAAACAGGATCCCAAGCTGGTAAAATTTTCGTACTATCTTCTCTATTAAAATTAGTGTATCTTCTCTTACATCTTTATTATGCTCTTTTAAGTTATAACAAGGTTTAAAGCACTTTAGATATTCATGTTATTTAGCACTAGCGTGCTAGCTAAACTGTTACAAAAAATGTGATAAATGAAGAACTGCTCTACCGATTTTGTGCAAACTTCACACCATCTACTATCTAGTATATAATAGACATGATGTGGACTATTTAGTCCGAATAAAGCCTAAACATTTGGTTTGGGAGCTCGTTCTTAAGTTTTCAAATTACAACGAAAAGTAGCATTAATTTATACATTATTGCATATATTATACATTATTGCATGTATAATTTATACATTGTTGAGTTTGTTGTCATTTGCTGTCCAATAGATGGGTCCTAATAAATAAAAACTGACAAGATGTTTATTGTAGACAAAATCGTTCCATTTTTTCCTGGTTTTCCGCGCGAATAGGCGTATAAAATTATTTTTAATTGATTTAGTACCTTATGTCTATTTTAAATACCTAAGCCCTAAGAAAAAATACCGCTGTATCACAGACCGTCGACCGCAGAACGAATTTGTGAAAATTCTATCACAAATTCCGTCTTTCCCCAATATGCAAAATGGCGTTTATCACAAGTTATTAATCATTCCACGCTAATGTTGTACCGGAGTGATTATATTCAAATTAACAATAATTTTATTCATGCATGCGAGAAATGTGTGCGAAAGCACTGTGTTCACTTGCGCATTCGATGATCAATCTTAATGGTTGTAGTTTTAACGTGTAGTTAAACACTCAACTTCTACAATATGAAGACACGATAATTTAAGCTCTCGCTAGAAACTGCTTTAAACGTCCCTTCGAAGACCACTAACCAAACTGCATATCTGTTAAGGATGAGTTAAGATGCGTAAATATGATTTACCTATTCAAATAAGTTGAATAAAAATAAATGAGTTACAACGTTTGGACTCATCGGATTATAAATAAATATAAATATTTCACAACAATCACACCAATTCTCTTGTCCTAAATTAAGCTACGAGGCTTGTGTTATGGGCACTAGACAACGGATAAACATACTTAAATACTTTTTTTTGTAAATAAATACATATTATACATAGAAACACCCAGACCAGTACAAACACACATGTTCATGCACACTTATGCTTGTACTGTGCGGGGATCGAACCCGCGACCCATGGTTTAGAAGTCCGACCTGTGGACCACTGCACCAAGCGGTCGTCAATATAATTAAATTTATTTGTTCGTCAAGGGAAGTTAATCATTACGCTAACTATTTTTTAGTTTATTTTATTTTATTTTATATTAGCCCGTAGTTTTTTTTCGGGTCCACCCAATCAGTGAAAACATTAGTAGATATCGGCAAATATGTACGCTTATGCACATAACTTTATTACTTTTATTTAAAAAAAAAAGGGTTTTTGGTAATACTTTCACTGTTAAAACAAAATATGATCGAACTTCAAACTCAGATACATATTTTGAGTTGTAATTTAGCGCATACGTTTTCTTGTTGCATCACATTTAATTACCTAACCTGATTGTAACCTGTTTTGTGTCTATATAAAGAAGAACATTTTATTATTTATATAGGGAAAATGCATTAATAATGTATAATAACATAAAATTGTGACAATTCTAAAACAAATGTGCAGCATATCTCGTGTTTCAAAGCCTACAGCCCATGTATATGATTCACCCGGCGCAGATAACGAATCTATCGGCGCCTCAGTGCGTAAATAACCAAATAATTGCTCCCGGTTTGACAAATGACTCGCATTTTGCGAATTTTAGGCACAAAACAACAACGCATTAATAACGCCGCGTCTACGGCTGTTTATCTTTGCTCGTACTACGTAAATTAAGCGCTCAGTAAATTTGGAACTACCTATGTAAATATCTTAGACTATGCGTTTGCACGTGGTTTTGTACGCATTGTTTAAATGCTTATTTTATTTAAGTCCATTGTTGTGTTACCGTGAGTGCTTAGTTAAAATATATACCGTAAAATTGATTTTTTTTTGTATTTAATATAATTACTGTCAACATAAAAGTTTTCGTCCACAATCACTACCATCTTACGATCGTAATAATAGTATGTGTGATACAGATACGATTTTTCCTTTCTTCGCCGCCATGTTCTCGTGTGACTAATGGCTCACATTCGGGTAATTTTAGGCACAAAACAAACACCATTAATAACTGCAATCGCACCGTCTGCGGTTGTTTATCTTTGCTCGTTACTACATAAAGTGAGCGTTTAGGATACTACGCCACGGAACTGTGAGACTTTGTAAAGATCTTAATTTGGAATTAATTTAATGAAAATAGGAAACTACTCACTTTGTCTTTAAAACTGGCGTATTAAAATGCGTTCAGTATATAAATATTGAATAGAATTGAGATAGTGTATAACTATAGTGTATAGTGACTGGATGCAAAGGGCGTGAGATCGTGCTGTTATCGGGTCCCAAGAAAAAGCTTTTTTAAAAAAGGAATTTATTTAGCTATAAGGAAATACACGACACGAAAATTGAGTGGGACCCGGGAGCGACCGCGCTCTATGACGGCTGGCGATAGACTCGCTGAAGGGTGCAGGGAAATGGTCTGGCTAGGTTGCACAATACATAGTCAGCAATATGATTAACGTTATGATTGCTCAGCCCATCTCCAGGCATAGCCCAGGTGTAACAGTGCGCTGTGGCGCTTCTTGGGGGAGGCCTATGTCCAGCAGTGGACTGCAACAGGCTGATATGATAGTGTATAATGTTTGTATTAGTTTTAATCCTCAGCATCTATGGTTATCTTAAGGGAAACCTACAATTAACCTTACTTAGCATAAGTTCTTAACTAACAAAATAAAACTGTGACGCCGTTGGTTTCCCAAATAAAACACGTTAAGCACATTCCTTCTGACAATGATATGGTTATTTATCTTACATAACACATTTTAAACAATAGTTTTCAGTCATCTCAAAGCAGCAAATCTTTTATTTAAATGTTTATGCACATAAGCTTACTTTCTGTAAAAATTTAAAGCGTTGTAAACGCGAAAAATACTTAACAAATAAAATTATAGCCTGTTTCATCTTAACCGATTGTTAAATATTTGTAAAAATATTTCTCTCGGGTGATTTGAGGGTGTCTCCCACAATCAGTGATGAAACATACGCTGGCTCAAAGCGTTAAAAAAGAGCACTTACAAAATTCAACGACTCCATTAAGGTTCTCGGTAGCTCAGTGGTCAGAGCATTGGACCGGACTTCCAAATGTCGGGGGTTTGATTCCTCCCCGATGACCGGAGCCGAAAAGATTTTTTTTAAGTGTTGTCTTTTCAAAATTGAAAGCACTAACAACTATTAGAATCATTCGATTTGATTTTTCCTAATAAGAAGCTAATAAATAATCATAAGATAAAATCAGATGAGATATAAGTCGTTATTAATGTGAGTGTGAGTAAATCTATAAGCAGAACCGCTTGCAATTTTTATTTATTTATTTATTCGGTCAACAAAAGATCCAAGTAGGGTTAGTAAACAATACATCTTACACACTATGTTAGTACCTAAAAACTAATTTGGGCCATATATTTCGGCTTATGTGCCACATTATGGGACAAACATGTAGTCGCCCTGCAATGCCTTTACAATATCGTGATGTTAAAAAAATTCATTAAATCAAAATATTATATCAGTTTATTCATACTTCAAGGATTCAATAAAGGCGCACATGTTTGGCGGCGCTGGACCGTGACGAACATCCTGGTACGGAGTTCGATGCCGGACTGCGACAGCTTGTGTTAAAGTTTAAGACAAATCCTTTAACATGAGTTACGTACATGTATAAAATCAATGTATTATTTGATAAGTAAGAGTGATATGCTGCAACTACTTTCAACTTTAAAGTATTGTGACTTGGCTAGCACTTGGTGTCCTTTGTCACTGAAAAAAAGAAAAAAGTATTTTAGTAGATGTTCTCTTAACTGTTAAAGTTACTCAAAATATTGAGATTGGTGCCTATCTATACAAAAAAACCTCGTGATTTCATTGTCTTTGGATATGAGTCTGGATAGTCATCATGACTAGACAAAAAGTATCGTTAACTTCATTTTCGAAAGAATAAGCGAGATGACACACATCGTTGTCGTACTTTTTATTATCTGTCAAAACGGTCTGCCTCCATAAATTTTGTATGGGAATACAAAATCGTGACGTCACGGAGTGTATCAGAAATCGGAATAAAATAATTGACTGAATATTTATTGAATTTTATGAGTTTAAAATTGGTTTCTACAGCTTTTTGGAAATATACTGTTTTGTATAAACTTCATAGGGGCTATGTTTTTTAAACGCCATGGTCTTTAATGAGAAAGAGTGTAATATGCATGGCTCCGAAAATATATATTAAAATTCTTCAGGCTTATAAATCCTTGAATGACTCTATGTTTAAGAAGAAATTTAAACAATTGCTACTTGACAAGTGCTACTATAGCTTGAATGACTTTTTAAATGAAAAAATTTGACATTGTTTTATTTATTAAATAACGTTATCTTTATCTTGAAAATATTTAAGATAGGTGTTCGGACAACATCGGCATCGAACCGTGCGGCAGCGGGAGGGGAGCACAGGCAACCGGCCGAGCAACTACATCACCACGATCTCAGCACGAGCGCCCGAGCCGAACGTTCGCCACTTGCCCATACGCACCCATCGCCGTCGCCGGTCGCTTATAATTTGTCGCGCGATTAAGAAATCTTGTAATAAGGCGAGAATACAGCACCTTAAACTACAGTCCGCTTTTCATTTATCTATAATTTACCGAAGGTACTAACAATAGGCGTCATCATGCCCATTGAATGTTTTTTTTTTTCATTTTTATCTATGTAGCCCTACGCCTTATAACAAAACCTTTGTTTTCGAATTTAGCAAGAGAAAGTTCACCAGAAGGGTTGTAGGTAGGTGATTATATTTATCAGCAAGTGATTTGTCGGTTGTTCTGCCGATCCCGCGGGTTTTTACGGTTTCGCATAATGTATTTTTGTGGAGAGGAAACTGGAAGATATTTTATCTTTTATTGCTTTGTGTGTTTTTTTTTTAATTCCCTCCGTGTATTTTAAATGTGCTGCCTATGTACCTGGTTCCTATCTATTTCTGTTAAGGTCTTGTAATCGGTTGATAGACTTTCCATGTTTTCATTTGTCTGCCAGATCACGTCGAATCTGGTGTTGGTCTAAAAATATAGAGTGCACTTTTTACCTCCAGTCACAAATCGTAAAGGTTGAAATACGAAGATAAATAGCGTTTTTCAAAAATCAAACCAGTAAGAAACGAGGCTTTTACTTTTTAAATTGTTAAATACAATTATTCAGTCGCAAAATATTTTATTGTTGAAATAATAAAAATTATTATAAATGATTTATTCCTCGCCATTTCATTACATTAACAATACTATTAACTCTAACTATAGAGACGTTGAAAATGCTTGTATCTTACTGTCAGAATTCACTCTTAAAAACTTATAAACCTTCGTAAACTATTTGAATGGTCCTCTATCCTTCCCTCCAGAAATGGTATGCAAATCCACTAATATTCACCTTTTCTCTTTTCAGGTAAGTTCAATCTGCACCGGGTAGAGGTAATATTGTGAAATAAACTTTTTTCAGGCAACTTTGGAAATTGCGGCGCGCTTTGCCCACACCAAATTGGCCGGGCTCGAACCCGGGACGTTGTTGGCAACTTCGCCGTCCAACTCGGCGATTCTATTGTTATCAAAGGGGCCAGTAAAAACGGTTGGATTTACATACGTTTCGTAATTCGAAGGCGATTTTTAGTTTTGTTGCGGACATTTTTAATGAGCGTGGTATTTAACTTCGTCGTAACCGAACTTTAGATCAGATAAAAATAATTGTAAGATTAACTAAACATCTGCAAATCTAACTTTATTGTGAGAGTTATAACAGATCTTTAACATTTACATTCAGACAATGAGGATGAAGTGTCGATTATCCGAACAAACGACCACTTAACCGAATGCCCATATCGAGTTCCAAATAAACCAAAATAGTGACATTTTTGACATCATGAGTAAAAAAAAAATGGTAACTTAAAAAGTGCTTCGAAGGTATTCATTGTTGGGTTTGGATGTTGCCTTGTGTTGCTTTGGAAGTATGTATATATGACTTTTATTAATTTGTGGATATATATGTATGAATATTCGGTTTACGTTAGTTCCCGTGTCCCCCAAATAGTTCGGATAATCGACTCTCTACTGTAATTCAAAACAATCGCCCAGACTTTCACATGTATACTTTCTTACAATAAAATTGCGCAACACGACATATTTTTCTTATATTTCAGCACTACAAAGATACCATCATTGACTTGCGTGGGATATAAAAGCTTAACCTACATACATCTAAACGTCGCAAGATCTCTACAATACCGACCAAATGGCTCTACCATTGTTACTAAATCGTACTTCCTGCGCTATTAAGCTTCTCTAGGGCTATAAATACGGAGTCAGCATTTTCGACGACAGTTTAAATGGAAAATAATCTACACCATGCCAGTATCTGTTCTCCTCACTCGGGTTTAAAGCACTGCATATAATTTATACCTATCCGTACCAATAGCAAAAGAAAGTATTCTACTACGTCCACGCCAAACGAGAAACTACTTGTAGCTTTTGAAATAACGTTGAATTTTAAAGGATAGATAAAGGAGAGGCTACGGGATGCGTTTCATAGGTTAGCGCAGTACAAATGAATCAAATGGATGCAGAATACGACAAATCTGAAAAGATGTTTGCCTGTTTACGATTTTGGATGTAAATTGTACTCAGTTTGCTTTCTTGTTTTGCATGTGAGGGATGAGTCATGACAAAAGTTTTTTTTTAATCAAGTTAATGGTCATTGGAATATAGAACGGTGAGGAAGAAAAAAATAGATTTGTATTTGCCGGCGAAGCGATGGGCAATAACGCATTGTGAAGTATTTGTAAAAACTTAGGTGTCCACCATCATCTTGATATTATAGAGGTATGATTTGAAAATTAAGACTTACTTAGCTTTGAATACTAAATAGTATTTCAAAATGTTGTGCTCTCCGTTACCCAAATTTAAAGTACTTAAAACGTGTACACGTTTATTTAGAAACAGAAGGTACGATTCTCATGCATTTGTATTTTTCCGCATGGTAATTCGTATGTAGCTAGCAAAACTTAGCTAAATAATAAACTAGTGGACCCCGCTGGCGCTGTCCTCCCGCTGTTTTCGCAATCGATCAATATTTTCTCATCATTCACACCTTCCCTGAACATCCATAACTATTTCAAGCCTAAAATTATTCAAATCGCTTCGGCCGTTCTCGAGTTTGGTGAGACTAACGAACAGCATTTCATTTTTATATATAAAAAAGCGATCCGCCCACATGAATTTTCCCATGGGAATGCGTCATTTCCCGCGGTAAGTAGTAACTATGTCCTTTTTATTGTATCAAAATATCTCCATACCAACTTTCATGCTGATCGGTTCAGTAGTTTAGGCATGATTGAGTAACAAACATTGAGATAGGTAATAATTTCAAGTTACTGTTAATAGGTCGTATATGAATTTCGCTGTTACCAGTTAACTTTTACGAACTTTTTCGATTGCACGAGAACTCCCAGGAAGTAGTAGTTGTTTAAGCAAAAAAAAATATCAATAATCTGGTTAGTTTAGTACGCAGACAGACAGCAAACAAAGTGCACAGTGAGAAAAAAACACGTCGAGTGTCCTCACGGACTGACTGTGGCCGGCGGGAAACTTCTGCGCCGTACCACTGTGCGTGTGTGAATGGGAAAATATTTCAACTTTCCCGTGTTGCCAAGTTAAATGACAAATAAAAAAAAATAAGTACTGCAGGACTTAGATATTATTATTGTTATGCTTACAGTTTAAAGATTTTATTGCTATAAGGACAGTAGGAAACAACGATCCAACTTTGTTATATCGTTTAAGCTTATTGAAAAAGCTGTGGTGTAGGTTTTTGATTTTTTTTAGTTATATTTTTTACTTTGTCTGCGTCCGCTATGCGAGTGGTAGCAGTCGCTCAGTCACATGGGAATTTTTCTGTCTTTAGATTATTACATGGATTATTTTGACAACTTTTTTTGTCGTCGACTATGCAAATATAAATTTAAAATTATGTATTTTCTATTTATTTTGCGATATTACTTTTTCTAAGGCACCAGGAAATTTCCTTTAAAAGTATGTGTTAACTTTAATTAAAATCTACCGACCTAAAAATCTTTTAAAATTACACACTTCTCACACAAGTACTTCATGCACAAACGAAATAAACAAAAATACATTCTTAAAGAAAAATCCAAAAGCACCGGTACAATTACAAGCGTACTCGCGGGAAACTCGCCCTCGAGGCGCTAACCGAATGCATGCACACGGCACAATGTTTGCGCACTGTGCAGACGCAGAATTTATCTAGCCCGAAACATATTTCCAACTTACATTATTTCGTTAGAACCTACAACACGAAACGGAACTTTAACGAAAGATTTTTAAGTCTATTTCGGGGTGAGACACAATTTTTTCCTAGTTGTTTATTGCCAATATATTTTGGTGTTGCACTTTATAGTGCTAGAGATGTGAGAGGACACAAATCTCACCGGTTCATATTTTTAGTGGTTCTCGTTTCGTTTAAACTGTTGGTTTTGGTATAAATTTGTTTAAGTCTGTTGGAGGAGTGAAGTAAGAATCGTAGTTAGGTTTAAAACATCACTAAAAATTAACAAATATTTCTGTAGTATTGTACTCGTACTTATGGTTTCTATGGACACATGTTATGTAAAACGTCTATTAATTGTGACGATTGGTAGGTTAGATTTACCCTTAGGTTCTATCCTATATACTTAACCTGAGCGGTCAAAGCGCATGGATAAGATCACTAAAACCATTTATCTAGAAGTTGTTCTTATGTGGCTCAAAAATTATGTTTTTTTCTTCAATAAAAATTTACAATTTAAATCGGTCTTTCCCAATTGTAACTTCAATAAGTATTTTAACGATTTGGAAAAAAATATTTCATCCTGGTTTCGGCTTCTGTTAGCTATCATCAAGGCTCATCAAGCTCAGGTGCACCCAAACAGTGTAGAACTTAAGTTGCGCTCCACGTACATAAATAATAATCGTCAAAACTAGTTTATGATTCAGTCGGCAGTTAAGGCGAGTCCACACAGTGGCACTAAAGTGTGCAAATTGTGAGCCATATTTTTTTATGAGCCGTAAACGGGCTACTAATTCTCTGCTCCGCGGTTTGCACGGCTTGACCCTTTTAAAACCCATGTTTGGGTAAACAACTTTACTTTTCATTGTGAACGTTATTGTTTTTGATTGTGTGTTCATTTTCGGGGACTTTGTGTTTGCACAGTGGGTCGTTTACGAAAATTGGTGGACACACCAAAACAAACAAATGAAACTGAAAATGTTATGTTGATATAGTCACGCCTATACGTGGATTATGTTGTAGGATGTGTTACCATTTATATTAAATAAGTTTATATTTATGACATCTAATGTAACACGTTCGTTTGTAATCGCTAAAAATGAATAAATACATAAATATCGCCGAACCGTTAACATTTTCTTCTAAGTGATTTTATCTCTTAACCGTTACTTTTCTTTAAATATAACAATTGAAAGGACAAAATATGAGCTACAAACAGCTGACGTTAGAAGAAAAAGCTATAACCCCTCCATAAAGCCGAGTAAGAAAAACCGAACAATAGTCCCGAACGTCATTGTCCATAAAAAAATGTTATTCGTCACATCCACTGACCCACTTTCCATTCAGCGAGAAAACTAAAGCGTTCATTTTAAGGTTAATTTTCCTGTTTGGAGGCGCTCACTCGTTCATTCATTCGTTCGTACGCTCATTACGCGATACACGCCAGATGCGCTGGCGTTCGAACGAACAATTGTTCGTAACGAACCGTTATGTGGGTTATTCTGGAGACGGGTTGATAGAGAGTTTTAAGTGGTGTGTAAATTCTGAGAAAGCAGGTCGCGTATTTTTTTAATATGTGGAAGCTATTTTGGAGCTACGAATTTGTTTATTCTGGCAGCAGTTATGATAAAATTATAATATTTTTTGTAGCAATTATGCAAAAATGACTGCTTAACTCACCATCGCAGCGATGGTGTTCTTGCGGCAATGAAGGTTGCGCATTGACTAAATTCGAACTGTTTCAAAAAAATTCAATGAGATGAATACTCAGAAATATTGTAGCTTGACCAAGGATTCGAAATCGAGGCTTCTTAGAAATAAGATAGAACATTGACCCCTAGATCTTGGCAGTTTTGGCAAATTAAATAGGTGTGTGTATCAACAAATGTCGGTACTGCTATTGCATAAGCTTACACATAAAATCGATAAATTTATAAAACGCCGTAAATAAAAGCAAGATTTTATTTTCATAGTTTTTCTCCCACTCATTAACATTGGCCTAGTTCGGACAACATATTTATAAGTGTAATATCATTCTGCAACTAAAGTGCTCCAGTAACAAGTGTTTCCAAGTGAAGGGCCGCTATAAAAATAAAGGTTAATGACCCTGGAGCATTTGGAAGGGAAATTTTATGGCCCCCACCACTACCTTAAGATGTAGCGAGGGCCACATTATCTTGAGTGACCTTGCCCCAACAAATATTATATGGAGGAGAAACGAAATGCGTGATGGGCGCAGTGGCCAGCGGGAATTAAAACATTTTCTGGGCAAATGTTCCTGGGGTGCTTTAAAGAAGAAATAAATAATGACGAATGAAAGTAAAAAAGGAACTTATTTCTTATCTTTATTTTATTATTTAAAACTTTATTGCACACGAAATAGACAAAGGGTGGACTAGCAAACCCATTTTTAATATATTATCTAATATACTTATTTTATTATAAAATATGTTTCATTCTATTATCAGGTCGGTGAAGGTCGATTTAAGTTCGTAGGTATCTTCTACTATTACCTCAAAATAGTTACACAGATGTTTTCCTCCTTATCAGCATCTCACATTAGTAGGATTCAACCAAGGCTTCGCGAGAATCTTGAACTTCTTGCTCCATTTCTGTCGACGTAATCCGTGCAATTTTTGCGGGCGGACTCATGAGCCGTGCGACACAGATAAAATCTGCACGTAATGACGTGTCACTGCGTACGGCCGCGTGCTAAGATACGAATGTGAACGTTTGATTACGGACTGAAAAATTACACAACGAAGCAGGAAAAGTAATTCGTGTTTGGCTCATGGACAAAGCTGTTTTAACAATCATATCAGCTGCCTAGTTTTGAAACATGAGAAAGCTTGTACTGAAGATAATAAAAAATTGATAATTCGATTTATATTTACCAAAATTTTGGATCGTTTGCTAAGTCGGGATGAGCAGACACCTTTTTAGTATATTGTGTAATTTTATGTTCTTACATGTTAAGTTTGGTTCATTGAAACTGAATAAATTATTTATTTATTCATTCACCCGTATGGATTAAGGTACCTACATGCCTAATAATAATGAGTGTATGTAGCCATCAAAGATGGCGCAGCAGCGCAGAAGATAGTATATACATGGTGTCCAGAAATTAATGGATGACCCTTTAACTGTGGGTAGCTTGACCCATGTCTAATAGATAAAAAAATACCTTAGTTAAAGTGATTTTTTTAAATCAAAATAAGCTCCGATGTGGACTGTGTTTGGGGTGCAGTGCAAAGTATGGCACACTTAACATCGTGCCCGGCGTGCCCCAACACCTGCACGCCAGCGAATTGAATGAACTGCAGCTGATCCGCAATACAAGTGGCTGAATTCTGGGCTGCCACGGTGTAATTCCTCGTGTTCCATCGACACGCTAAGAAGAAGATCAAAATAATTTTACTTTTTAGGGTTCCGTACCTCAAAAGGAAAAAACGGAACCCTTATAAGATCACTTTGTTGTCCGTCTGTCCGTCCGTCCGTCCGTCTGTCAAGACCTTTTTTCTCAGGAACGCGTGGAGGTATGAAACTGAAATTTTTATATGATACTTAGGTCTACTGTCCCTGGAAGGTGTAGAAAAATCAACCTTCTAAGCCAACGCAAACAAAAGATACAGCCATTTAGGCCGCACGGGAATCAAAACCTACAGGGTAAACTTAGAATATTGAAATTTAGTACGAAGTCACGTCTTATAGTACAGATATAGGAAAAATTACGAAAACCGTAAATTTTCAGTTTCATCATATTATAAAAAAAAAATTTTTGAAAAATATTTTTGACAATTTTGAAAATTTCAAAGTTACTACTCCTTATCTACAGGTTTGTACGGAACCCTCGGTGCGCGAGTCCTACTCGCACTTGACCGGTTTTTTTTTAAAATACTTGACACGTTGAGCTACAACCTTTTTTTACACCGTGGGTGCTCATAGGCAGTAGTAAATAAGAAAATACCAAAATTTTTCAATATGACTACTTTAAAAATATTTTGTTATTTACAGGTACTGCAATAATGTTATGATTTTCGTACGATATTTAGAAAACCGTGACACTTTTACTAGTCATACTTTTTTTAACAGTAGAGCAGCGGTCAAGCTTTCCGTAGATAAAGGCTGATAACTAACTTCTAGGCACCCTGTATAGTGCTTACAATGATAAAAAAATGTAGTTATTGTGTGAAAATTGATACATGTTGTTACTGCATAGTTAGCTCTGAAGTCCTCTAAGGTAGTGAAGACCTCAGCGCAAGCAAAATCGTTTATAAGCACCCGTAATAAGAAAACTTGGGGCGAATCCGTGCAAATTTGCATTTTATCAGCACGAGAACACAACTTGCTCCTTGGACCGCTGTATGCGTGATGCAGCCATTAGGTGTTTGTAATAAAAATAATCAAAATAGGTGTACAATAGTGAGGTGAGCACGAACAACTATCGTCACGTATTCGTTGCGTTTACCTATCGTTAACTTGTCAATTTGTATGGGAAAACTATCAGTTTCTGACGTTTGGACGACACGAATACGTTACGATAATGTTCGTGCTCATTCCATAGAAGATTAACAATAAACGGAACGATTGCAGGAAACATTACCTTATTTTGATGGTGAACTAGGGTAGCACGGGTTTTCCTGGCTACATCAGTAGCCCACACACAGAGAAGGCATAACATAAAATCAAGTCAATCAATCAAAAGTGATTGTTTTAGTGGGTAGGCCCCACAATACTTTCTGCCCGGCCAAGACGTTAATTTACAGTTTTGTGCATGATTTCCACTATTAAAAAGGATAGATAAATTTAGAAGGCATACCATGCGATGACGACTGAAGAAGTCGGCTAAGGCATGATTTAAAAAAAAACACTTAGGTTTGTGAAGTCGACAAAGGCATGATTAAAAAAAACTTAGGTTTGTGCTCTATCTTTAGTTAAAGAAGTTCAGAGTGCTTTTCCAGGATAAAAAACGACTTTGAGTGGTAAAATAATTTTAATGTGAATATTCATTCGTATAACATGAACCGGTGTGTATGCCTATCTCTCTCACTCTCTCTCTCTCGCTCTGTCTCTCTCGCTCTTAGGCGGGTTAACTGTGCTCGAGTGGAAGGGACGCGTGCCTTTCACTTTTTATGTCTGTCTCACTCGCTCTTAGGCGGGCTAACCATGCCCGAGTCGAAGGGACGCGTGCCTCTCACTCGCTCTCATTGTGAGCGCATAACGTGAGCGGAGCGTAACGCAGTTTCTTGAAGTGTCACCCGGAAAACCAATTTATAAGACGTTGTCACGTCAAAAATGCATCTATTTGCAGAAAACATTTTATTAGATCTTTCTTTCATATTGCTTATAATCGTCCGAGCTCACCTAGCGCGGTTTTATGATAACAATTTTCCTTCTTTTTTATCTGTGCATTTTATTATTATGCGACAGTGCGATTGGCTGTAGTCGTTTAATTACATCATTTACGATAGAATTATTTAAATTTTATTTGTAATGTATAGATTGTATCAACGAATAAACCAAATACCTAGCCCCAAACTAAGCGTTATCTTGTGCTATGGTGACTAAAATAACGGATAGATATACTTAAATACATTTATAAACACCCATGACTCAGGTACAAATGCTCGTGCTCTTCACACAAACATTTGCCCCTAGCAGGATTCGAAGCCGCAACAGCCGGTTTTGTAGTCTGGTCCTCAGACCACTAGACCATAGCTGTCTTTGACCATAATTGTTTTTTTAGAATGGAATAAATAACGGATTTATTCCTATTGATTTTTATGAAATTAATAAGACTAGTAGATACTAAAACTCATCACTGTTATTTTTGTTCCAACACCATTTGAGTTCTACAATATTAAATAGACTCCTTGGTATAAATATCATATTATACCATTGCTTTGAATTTTGCCTTTTATTGAGTAATTGTTTTGATTCCTGATACCTTAGAGCCGCAAGTTGTGCTTGAAGTCTTATGTTCTTAAAACTTTTAACAGTTAACTACCGTTAAATGATGAATATGCGCCGGAATAACGTCATTTACAAATTAATGACGTCACAGAGCCGTATCACGAGGCGCGAGGGGAAAGGGGGGTCGGGAGGTGTTTCCGCTCCAGTTATCGCGCGAAAACTTTTAACCAATCCGATTTACCTGACTTAATTACGTTTTCTACTATTAAAGCTTTTGGTAAGTTCGCTGTGTATTGGTCGCTTTCAAATATTTTAATAACTTTTTACTAGTGGACCCGGCAGACGCAGTCCTGCCCGCTGTTTTCGGAGTTTATCAATATTTTCTCATCGTTTACACCTTTCCTGGACTTCCACAAATATTTCAAGGCTAAAATTATTGAAATCGGTTCAGCCGTTCTCGAGTTTAAGTGAGACTAACGAACAGCAAATTCATTTTTATACATAAAAAAGGGATCGGCCTACCTGAATTTTCCCACGGGAATGAGTCATTTTCCCGCGGCAAAAAGTAGCCTTTCTCTTTTTTCGCGTATCAAGATATCTTCATACCAAATTTCATGCAAATTGGTTTAGTAGTTTAGGGGTCATTGAATAACAGACAGATAGACAGAGTTACTTTCGCATTCATAATATTAGTATGAATATTGATTTTTTTACATTGCCTACGAGATTACTTCATTGATTGATTATTTATCTTTCCACTATTAAAGTTGGACTATGGAAAGTGGTCAACCGGCAGTGAATTCGAGAGTTCCATCGTATCGTTTGGCAGATTTTTTGTCTTTTGAAATTTGTGGACTTCGTCGAAAATACTCTGCCAATTGTTGTGTTCAATTGACTAACTGCTCTAGATTTTCCCAGCACTAACATTGTTTTTGGAAAAGGAGCTGCCGTGGTAAGTAGCGTAAGCACTTTTGTTACAGATACATACACACACATATAACACTCAGACCAGTACAAACAGACATGTTCATGCACACAAATGTTTGTAGAGTGCGGGGATCGAACCCGCGACCTCTTAGTTAATAGCTTTGATTATTACACCAAAGCAATGATCAACCTCTTGATCATTACACCAAAGTGGTCCTCAATGAAGTTGCTTTACGACATTAAATTTCGTACCCACTAATTCGTATTTAACGCCGAAACAACTGCTTATAGCATTACGTCCACTCTCCTTATATTTCTTGTGCAATAAAGTTTTAAATAAATTAAAACAAGTTTATCCAGTATTTAAAAAAAAACTAAATCTAAGTGACCAATTCACACCGGCCGCTCATAACGTAACCCTCAAATTCGTGTGTGAAATATCAGAAGTTCTCAAGATCTTAGTATGCAGGGTCTCGGGGGTAGATTAGACCTTTGCCGACGTGTCAATTATCGAGTGTTACGAATTCATTACGGGTTATCGTGACGAGTTCTCGGTCTTAGCGTTTGATGTGGGGTTGTTTTGAGTTTCACACGATAATTATGGGTATAGTTTAAAAGTTTAGAATTAGCCTTTTGGTATTTAGAAGCAAAAGTTGTTAACCATACCAGCAACTTACGAAATAACCTAAAAAAGTATGTCACAAATCAATCATAGCTGTTTTCATCACTGAAATAATAAATAAATAATTTGTTTAAAGTTTCATTTTTCAAGAAACTTTAAATGTTACTTTTTAATTTGATAAACATTTAGCATATACACAAATAATATCTAAGATGGAACGATATAAATGATAAAATATTCCAAATACATTAGGCTGGGGAATACAATTGGCTAGAAGACACCACCAATCGTTGACATACTTTTTATTATCTGTCAAAACGGTCTGCCTCCATAAATTTTGTATGGGAATAAATGATTGTGACGTCACGGTCATGTGTCAGAAATCGGAGTCAATTGACCGAATATTTATTGCGTTTTGTGTGTTTAAAAATTGGTTTCTACAGCTTTCTTGAAATGTATTGGTTGTATTAACTTCATAGGAGCTATGTTTTTTAAACACCATGTTCTTGACAATATTTAAGATAGGTGTCATCATCCCAATTGTTGGTGTCTCACTACAACGTCAAATAATATTTCCAGTAGGTAATTTTTAACACATATCGAACCTAACAACTACTTTTCATGGGTTTTACATGGTGTATAAGCACTGTAGTACAAAACACTTGTTATGCTATAATTTTTAAATTGGATGTAACACAAAAACATGAAAATCATGAAAAAAAAATGCTTTGTTTCAAAGCGTTTTTCTCATCTCATCGTATGAAGTTGTACGCGTAATGACTCGGGCTCAGTGCGGATCGGTGGAATTTTGTTGTATGGAAGTTTGTCCGTCAATCACGCTGAAACTACTGAATGGATTTTGATGAAATTTGGTATACAGACAGGGTAGGCGCTGACTTGAGTGATAGGATACTTTTTATTCCGATCAAATGTCCCTTTGGAACAGAAATGGAATCTTGTCAAGTCACTTATTATTTTTTCTAAAAACAACGGGCAGGCAATGTCTGCAGTTTAGTTTATCTATAAATTACCAAAAGAAATATAGAAGTTTTGATATTTTTAAAAGTACCGTAACCGTACCCTAACGTGATTATTAACGATTTTACCGTATTTTTCATTTTGAATATCCCCAGAGGTCATTTAGTCAGGTCAACCGAAATTTTGGCACACCCTCATTACTCTTACCCCCATCAGGCAACGTCGTAACGTCGTTTAAAAAGTCCCAACAAGCAATTTCACGAGCGATCAATCTTTAAAAAGCCGCTGCAGAGTTCTTTAGTCCGAAAATAAATCGCGATTGTCTAAGAAATAGTAAAGTAAGAACGTTAAATTGGATAAAGAGGCAATATTCTCCGTTCAGGGCAAGGTAATAGCCTATTTTCGACATCCAATCCCAGGCTATGGGACAACTCTGCCGATTTAAATATTTTTGCAACATTCTTTTACCATGAGCATTTTAGGGTTGATACTTTAAAGTGGGTCTCAAACGATAAAGGTAGAGACGAGTTCGCATGGTTTGACTGTTTGTCGGTAAAATCAAGAAACTGCTTAAAACATTTTAGTATTCGAAAAATACGTTCGTACGTACGCGAGTGTGGTCATGAACTACACCAGCTTATTCCGCCGGTTCCCTTTTACCATCGGACCACCAGTGGTACCGCAGGATTACCGAGTCGATGTTCCACTGATACGAATCAAGCGCTTCTCATCTACATTCCTGATGTGCACTGAAAAAGATGGGAACTCACTGTCTGCGTCAGTGTTTTCCTGCAATTATAACCTAGACATTATCAAAGCTAGAGTGAACAGGCATCTTCTAGGTGAGCTAGCTTGGGCTTAGTCTTGAGTCAAGACCAAACCTCTTCCAATAAAATAAAAAAAATAACAGTTTGCCTCAATTTATTTATTGCATAACAAAAATTTGTTCAAAAGGTGAACTTAACGCCGTAGGGCATTCTCTACCAGTCATACCTTTGGGCTAAGCAGAAATGATTAGTGGGCGGTGCGACAAATTAAATAAAAGAGAAAACACAAAAATAATAAATCCAAGAATATGACACATGAGATTAAATATAAAATATACAATTAATTTATATGAGATTATATATTTGAAAATACACATAATATCTACTAATATACACTTAATAAATACATAAATTTGACGAACTGATAAAGAAATATCTATAATGAGGGTTGCGGTAAAGTAAGAAAGTGGGTGCGAATGAGTCTCGTTGAAATTTTAATTCTTTGAAGTTTATCTCGTAATAAATATTCAAATATTTAGAAATAGAGTCAACTCTATTTTTAGAAAACAATGTTTCAAAATTTTGAGTTCGGAACGTCTACGTGTAAACTAATCATAATCATAATTATTACATTATTATATGGAAATATTCGCGAGTTTTTTTTACAGATTTACAATTTTTAGTTGATAAACTTGTAGAATTAAAAACTCTCGGCGGTGCAACGAAGCAAGACCGACTGAAAATAACTGAAATTTAATTCCTCAATATCTCTCTACAGCGTCCGTTGTAATCTTTCATACACGTTCCATCGAGAACCAATTACATTTCCTAGAAAGTTGGATAGGTCCGCCCGAGGCATCGAAGAAATTAAAACGTTTCCAATATAACTAATGGCCTTTTAAGATTTTATAACAAAGAATTTTACGGTTCCTCCGATATCCGAGTTGGATCGGCGAAATTTTACAAATTGGCAAAGTTTTTTGTTATTCAAACAATGATTCCGATTTCATTAAGTGCGTAACGGGCGCGGATTCGTTGAACCGCGAAAGTCAACTGCGGCTTTAAAATTAATAAAATATCAATGTTTTGGTAATTTTGTATGGTCTCTATTATGGGCCTTAGTAACCTGAAATAAATGAACTTTATTTATATTATGTCCGAATCATAATTAAAACCACTAATGTAGTAAGCAATGTTTATTAGGCTATGTAGCCAGATGTCAAGTGGTTTATTAACCGACCTACATTATTTAACTTTCTTTTTAAATAAAATTAAACATGTATCTACCTACACAATGCATACCATTTATTTATAATTTTATTATAATGTCATAGGAATTATTTAATTACATATTAGTTTTTAATTTGGAATCCGTACACGGTTGAAAATTTTAATATTTTATGGGTTTTAAAATTAGTAAGGAAAATATGTGGCGACCTCTACCATTCGCCATCACAACAGCGAGAGCTGATACGGTTCCATAAGGCTAGATGGCGCTGTTAGCCTAGTACCGGCCAAATAGTACTGGCCTAGTACCGCACATGAACCGCGGTATATAAGATTTCGATCCAGAATAATATAGATAGACAAATCAAGATGATGTCTATCGGACCTTGGTCCCCGACCATAACACCCGGTCGGTAGGAAGCGCTTCCCTTTAGCTTCCTAACTCTGGATCAGTTGCGCCAAATTGGTGACCCCGACGTGATCACCACCCTGGAGCCGCCCGTCATCATCATCGTCGCCCTCTCCTTCCTCTCGCCAACAGCACCCCGCCAGCAGTCTCCAGCAAGCCAGCACCAGCCACAAGAGGACTATCCGCAGACCCGCACTGGATCTTCCTGGTACCTCCGGCATCCTCATCCACCAGATCATCCCGACTCACCGTGGCCTCTGGACTCGTCCCCACACATCCTGGTCAGCAGCAACCGCCTCATCCCGACACACCGTGGACAACAGGCGGGCCTCTTCCCGACTCACCGTGGAGTACAGGCCGCTTATCCCGACCAGCGTGGACTTCCGCATGTTCATCCCGACTCACTGTGGACATCACGCATGCTCATCCCGACTCGCCGCGGACATCTTGTGTGCACATCCCGACTCACCGAGGACATCACGCACACTCATCCCGGCTCATCGTGGTGGACCCGAGAACACTGGCACTTGCAAGCTCAAGACGCACAGACTGCTGGCTCTTCCTGGCTCAACCAACCTCCGGTTATTCGGAGGGGAGTGGTGTGGCGACCTCTACCATTCGCCATCACAACAGCGAGAGCTGATACGGTTCCATAAGGCTAGATGGCGCTGTTAGCCTAGTACCGGCCAAATAGTACTGGCCTAGTACCGCACATGAACCGCGGTATATAAGATTTCGATCAAGAATAATATAGATAGACAAATCAAGATGATGTCTATCGGACCTTGGTCCCCGACCATAACACCCGGTCGGTAGGAAGCGCTTCCCTTTAGCTTCCTAACTCTGGATCAGTTGCGCCAAAAATAAAATGCTCAGTGATATCGTGCAATACAGACTAATAGCTATAACATTAATTAATTGTTTTTTTTCAAGCGCAATATCACATAATAACTATTGTCCATTTTAAATACATGCCATACTATTAAAATTGCCAGTCTTATGTTTTGACTCTGTGCAATGGTTTTGTAGTAAGTCTTTAAAAATATACTCTCCAAAGGTAGAGTACACTTATCTACTCTCAATATTATTTCCAAAATTCGGAAACTCACGTACATTCCATTTTAATGTGCACCCAAACAGTTTTACTTGATGTCACAGCAAAGCTTTAAATAAGTCCCTAATATGAATATTTACTGGGCTCAAAGTGTTTTTATAGGTACCATAATTTTAAATCCGCCTTAAGAACCTTACCCCGCTAAGCGCGAACGCGCCATCACCTACGCCGACACACAATACGAGAAGATTCAGAAGTATCTTATTTAAAATTTCAGGCATTTATATTCAAATTGTGTATTGTCATCGAAATTAACGTAATGTAAATTTCAACGGGACCAACAGCTTAACGTGCCTTCCGAAGCACGGAGATGCTTGTAAATAGACGTCACTTTAGGTTTCGGTTCCTCACTGAACCGCAACCGCACCTTTGCTGCCATATATATTATAGAAAACAAAATTTAAGTGTTAATATGTGACACTTAAAAAAGAAAGTTAGTTAATAATAAGGCGCTTCAAGATAGAAAACTCGTAGAAAAAAATTTTGTACAAATATTTTTACATTTATTTATTCAAGTTAGCTGTAAAAATAAATATTAATGAGGTCATAGCCAACTTTTTTATGATCACATTAACATTTACTTTAATATTTATATACCTCTAGTTAAGAAAATCTTTCAAGGACTTGCTAGTCTATCGTTTCATGAGCAAAAGAGCTCGAGCATGAGAAAAGCTAATTTTCTTTGAGAGAACCTACCGCATCTTCTTGCCTTGTGGCCATATCCTTCCACTGCTCAGTATAATAAAACAGTGTTTAATTACCGAGTATATTATCCGGCTAGAGCCCCGGGTGTTGTAAATCTAGTTAACCTGAATAATAAATACTTGGTGCTCCTTAGCACCACCATCTACCCTCTTGTTAACTTATGATGAAACTGTGCTTCGAGAGCAAAAGTTATTATATAAGTAGGTATAGAGTGTAGGAAAATTAAAAAGAGACAAAACCCGTATTGTCTCATGTAGTAATTTGTTGAAAACGAATAAGAGAATGAACGAAGAAAAGAGAACGAACGGATGCGAATTATACAGAGTATGAGCTTCTTGAATCCGGCTATATAACTAAAAACACCAAATGAAGCGTTATACTTAAAAATAAAATAAAAATTGTTCATTCCGAGCAACTTGAAGCTCATACTATGGTTAGTAAACGACAAAAATCTTAAAAGCTAATGTTAGTTCTTATTTATTCAAATATTATTAGATTAAAAATTTAAATTGAAACCCAAATCAGACACAAAATTAAAATTAGGATATTAAAGGCCTATCACAAAACTTTTGACAGCTTTTTTTTTCAAGTTCAAGCATTCGCCAAAAACCTGCTTAGCTATCAAAATTGTGTGATATGAGCCTTAAAGCGCGACACAGCTCCAAACGTCATTTCCAACACACAAAATTCTTGTTCATACAAGTGTAAACAAAATTTTCATTTTTTATTTCGCTAAAGCATTTAAAGCGTTTACACGGGCCGGTGCTGCTTTACATATTAAATTAAGCATTTACACTCTGCGACTGGTGGCGTTTTTTCCGACGGGGCGTACACGGCAAAACACTTAGACAGCGAGCCTAGGCGCTCGCTCCAAGTGGTTTGTGGCCGGATTAAAATTTCTCCTTTCACAATCCTTTGGTATTAATTGTGTTTGGAGTGATCACTTGACAGCTGTATTAATGATCCTCTAGGTTCGCAATGCTAATCAACTGTTTAATAAATAGTGAAGAGAACAGCCGTTACTTTTTTTTTCTTAAACGAGCATAATTTATTTGTATAAAAGAAAGTGGTGTTAGTTACACTATTTATAACTCAAGAACAGAACAACCGATTTGGCTGAAAAAAAATTGGTGGAGAGGTAGCTTAGAACCAGGAAACGGACAAAGGATACTTTTTATCCCGTTCGACCTTTCCCGATTGTGAAAACAAAGGGATTCCAAGCGGACGAAGTCGCAGGGGGCCACTAGTATTGAATAAAAGAATCTACCTTTGACCACGGACACTGAAAAGGGTCCGAAACGTCAGGTTAAAATAAAATGTAAATGAATCGCGAAATAATCCGTGTAATCGTGAAATAAAACGTGTCTCATTTCAAAACCATACCAATAATAATAATACAATCTTTATTGCTTACAAAACTAACATTCAATGAGACAAACAAACATGACAAAGCAATTGGAGGTGGCTCAGCTTATGCTAACTTGGGATATGATCCCAAACAGCGCTAGTTTTCAGCCACACCCATCTCTCCATAGATGTTGGGTGAGAGGTAGGTCTTGAGGGTTTACTTCAAAAAACAGGAAATTAAAAAAAGAAAGAAGAAACATTATTTAGGAGCACTCCAGCGTACACACAACTATGTATTTTTTTATTTAGTTTGCAATAAAATTGTCAATTTATCAGCACCATTACAAGTTTTAGAAACCTTTTAAAAAAACTTACTGCATTCTCCATGGATCCAATCTTTATGGTCTGTTTAAGAAGGTTATACGTTTACAGTGTTCAGTGACCGGGCTTTTAAATAATAATAATAATATTTCACAACAATCACACCAATTGTCTAGTCCCAAATTAAGCTACGAGGCTTGTGTTATGGGTACTAGACAACGGATAAACATACTTTAATACTTTTTTTGTAAAAAAATACATATTATACATAGAAAACACCCAGAACAGTGCAAATACACATGTTCATGCACACTTATGCTTGTACTGGGCGAAGATCGAACCCGTGACCCTTGGTTTTAGAAGTCCGACCTGTGGACCACTGCACCAAGCGGTCGTCAAATGATATTCTAGAGGCTATTTTTCCTGAAAAGTTAACTCAAAACTAAAATATCCATTCAAAGCCAAATACAACAAGATATTCCTGAAAACGCGAGCGAATTTGAAAACTGCCGATGTAAACACATAAAAAAATAGTTCCGTCTCGGCTTTTCCGTCCGTGCCGACGACTATTGTCTAAAATTAATTTTCCTGTTCCGTACAATGCATCTTTTATGAGACAGTGGAACAAAAATGGAGGGAAGCCATGGTGAGAACGGTTATTAGGGTTAAATTAAATTTGTACAGCCGCAGTGCACATTGGTTGAGTAGGTTGCGATATCTATCACACTATTATCGAATTTTGATGAAATTTTATATACAGACAGGGTATGAGCTGACTTGAGTGAAGGGTACTTTTTATCCCTTCCTTGGATAAAATGGGAATCTTAGCAAGTCACATAATTATGTTTTATTTCTAAATACAACCGGCAGGACAACGTTTATTTTATCAATTAAGAAGATAGATTTCAAATGCTAATGGCAAAGTGTATTGTGCCTGAATGCGAGAGAATTTTTTGAGTAATAACTAGAGTAAATTCACCAAGTCCATTCTACCAGAGGGCCACCAGACGTACGGCGGGATACCATCCATACTTGGTTGATATACCTACTATACGCACTAAGCGCTTCGCTTCATCCTTTATAATGCGCACAGCCAAGGAATGGAATGCGCTTCCGCCGACGGTGTTCCCTCTTTCTTATAACTTGAGCTCATTCAAAGCGAAAATAAATAGGCACCTTCTGGGTAAGCTTGCTACATCGTCGACATCTTCTTTACCTCCTAGAGGGAGAATGATGTCAAGAGCGAACCCATATTGATTTAAAAAAAAAAGAGTAAATTATTTACTCTCTTCATAAATATTTATTCATTCATATTACTAAGTTAAAATAATTACCAGAAATTACAGAAAATTCACCGCTTATGAATTGTAGCAATGGCAGTCGCTTACTTATGCTGTTTAGAGAATTCTGAGCCGTTTGACCTTTTTCAAATTGTTACTTACATTGGAGTAATCCTACTGCATCTTACCGTACTATAGCATTGATCAGTGAGGTGGTAACTTTCATTGTCGGCGATTCATTTAGGCATTTTCGTAGTTGGACTGGTTTCTCTTTGCAGGGAACACGGCTAACTTGCGCCCCGTAGGAAATGCAAAACCATGTTTTGATTTCTGTATTTTATTTTCCTTTTTGCAATGCGTTTTGTTATCCATATTTTAAGGAAGAGCATAGACGACAGAAAAATGTATATAATTTGTTATAGTGTATCTGTTCCCGCAAGGCCAAAATAAACAAATTAGATGCCCCTCGTAATATGTAATCACATAATGTCGCAATGAATATCACCCTTAAGGTGAGCTAAAGGAAACATCTTAATATACATCATCATCATCATCATCAGCCTATATACGTCCCACTGCTGGGCACATGCCTCACCTCAACTATGAGGTGGTGCGAGCCATACTCCACCACGCCGGCTCAGTGCGGATTGGTGGAGGGGTTGTGGTGTGTAAGGTAAGTGACCAACCTTACTGTCAGATGTTATTAAGCCGCCTGAGGGCCTCCGACCAGGCTTAACGACTAATATCTATCGATATTAACCGGGACCAACAGCTTAACGTGCCTTCCGAAGCACGGAGATGCTTGTAAATAGACGTCACTTTTATGGTCAGAATGGTCACCAATCCCAAACATGACCGCGCCGTAGGTTGCTTAACTTTTGGTATCACTACCAAAGCGCTGCAATAACTGCGCCACACACACCATCTTAATATACATAAAAATATATTAAAAACTGAAATATAACTACTTCCTAGATACACATTTTCAATCAAACAAAGTTTTAGCAGTAAGTTGTGTATATAACAAAAGATTCTGTTTTTTACAAAACTTTAAAAGATTTCCTGATCCAAAAATGTTTCTATGACATCAATGACTTTTTAGGTACTGTTTAGACATATGACATGAAATATTTTAGTCTTAATAAATTGTGAATCCTTAGGCTTTAGATGATATGTTTGATTATTTAATTTGATTCGATTTTATTCAATAGTTATTTTTGATAGTAGTTATAATTAAATTTAATGATATGTTAAATAATTTTATTTAACCTAATGTTGTAATCCAATTCTCTCAAAACTCAGGAGACTGTGTTAACGAAAACGTGGCATACGATTAAGATACGAATTTTAGTTTCATACTTTTAAGAAGTAGGTAGTCAGGTTTTACCTGTCCCAGTGTTTAGTGGGGTGAGCACGAATATTTTTGTAACGTATTCGTGACGTCCAAACGTCAGAAACTGACAGTTGACATACAAATACAAAAAAAGCAAATTGACCATAGTTGTTCGTCGTGCTCACCCCACAGACAACTATGGGGTGAGCACGAACAACTATCGTAATCGTAGCGTTTACCTTGTCAATTTGTAAGGGGGAACTGTCAGTTTCTAACGTTTGGACGATACGTATACATTACGATAATGTTTATGCTCATCCCACTGAAATGAATATTTGCAAGATTAGTTGTACCAATTTTTCCAGGGTCCGATTGAGTTAGAATTTTGTATACACGTTTAGTTTTGATGACAATTGACAATGCACAATTAAAATGTAAAAGCTTATTGGTAAAAAGGAAATTAGTAAGTAGGTACATTAATTAGTTTATGTGTTCTAATGTCGCAAAAATTAAACAGTGTTAATGCATTAGGTTAGATTGGTTTTTCGGCTCAACTTAAACACCTTTAAATATTCATTACTTCTCGTTGAATGTAAATTGGGTATATGGAAACTCGTACTATGTAAATGACGCATTTCATCAGTACGTTCTAGCCGATAGCCGTAGCCATTTTAAACCTAATGTGTTCGAGGATACGGTTGACTCTTGTAGGTAGTGTCTGTTTAAGCCTCCGACACACTTGCGTTTTCACACGCTGGATTTGGGAATCGTCCGTGTTCGCGTGACATTATGAATTATTGATATAATGAGCGTTGAGTGATCGTTCTTTTAAATCGCCTGCTCTGTCATCAATCTCATTGCACGCTTAGTTGGTTTCGTGATGTCTTTTTTTATGAGTCTTACTAGCGGCCGCCCGCGACTTCGTCCGCGTGGTTAAGTTTTCTTCAAAAGTAGCACCACCTATCGGTAAGCTTTGAGTTGATACTTTACCTTCCAAGTAATGTTGAGTCAAATAAAAAAAAGTCCCATTAAAATCGGTTTAGTAGATTCTGAGATTCAATTTCCTGCCTGCCCCCTAAGTTCATCGGCGTGATTATTTATATCCCAGTTTACTCTCCAGGTGATACTGAGTCAAATAAAAAAAGTCCCGTCAAAATCGGTCCAGTAGATTCTGAGATTAGCCCGGACAAACAGACAGACAGACAGACAGACAGACAGACAGACAGACAGACAAAATTTTTAAAAATTGTTGTTTTGGCTTCTATTACGGTAATTAAGACCCCCTGTAACAATTTTTCATAAAAATCTTCAATGTACAGAAATCGATCTTTTACAGTCTTATTATATGTATAGATTATCTGGTGCTATCTCTCGAGTGTAAAGGTTTCTTCAAAGGGGGTCACTTTTTTACACTGCCGGTGAGGACTTTCGCCACTTACATACATAGTGGCAAAGAGGTCCTGGGTTCGAATCCCAGGTCGAGCCAAAAATGTTTCTGAGATTTTCGGTCATGAATTTCTCAGAAACAGCTCGGAGTCGGGAAGTTGGCGGTGTTACAACCCCGTGCCTCGCAAAGCACGTTAAGCCGTTAGTCCTGCGCCTGATCTCTCTCCGTTCATGTCGGATTGCCGTCTCACCGAACTTTGAGAGTGATGTAACAGTGAGTGCACCTGTGTATTGCGCTCACACTTGTGCACTATAATATCTCCTGCGCAGTTAGCTGATTTCTGTTGAGATTGGCCGCCGTGGTCGAAATCAGCCAGGAGGACTATTATTAGGTATACATAGTTTGTATTTAGAAGCTTTGACAGATAATGCTTATTTAACTTCGGCAGTCATCCTGCCGCCGGTGTGACGATTAAAAATTTGCAACAAATGTTTATGGACGAATAATGTAACTCAATTTTTTGCTTCTAGCGTCGTTGTCAAAATTAACTTAAATTGCGGAATGGATTTTGCTTCTTAACTTTTTTTACCTGTCTTACGCTTTAAACGTACTGGGGTTACTGTATTCAGAATGAACAGTTGTATTGCAAATAAACTTAAATAATTACGTATACAAACACCCAGACCAGTACAAACAGACATGTTCATGCACACAAATGTTCGTACAGTGCGAGAATCGAAACCGCGACCTTTTTGTCTAATAGTATACTTCTTAACCATTACACCAAAGTGGTCTTCGTACAAAATTAAAATTCAAAGCTTTGAACACTATTATAACAAACCGTTTGACAAGCTATCTCAAAGAGACGATAAAACGTTTCACTGACGGGTCACATCTATTCACAGGCTCATTGAAGCAAATATTTGAGAATTTAAGATATTGAATATTCTCCCCATTTCTGTAAGAGCAATAGTTTCTGGAGACTATTCGCGATATATCAAAGGGAGGCCAGAGAGTTTTAGAGGATATTTTCACAAGTGATATTGAGTTTTGCCAAATTCAAACTAATATATCTTTAAACTGACCTCTCGATTACTCTAAAGTAGATGATTGAATGCTCGTCATTTTTTCTTCCATCGAATTCCTCATATTTGTTTTAGTCTAAAAAGAAGACAATATTCAAATCGTCTTCTGTATAACCCTGGGTTCGACTCGAGACTTATTAGTTTGATAACAGCCATAAGTACACTGGATGGAACTGATTAGTGATCTTCATAACAATTTTCGCTGATACCGTTTCGCGATGATGGTTAAATATCCTCTAGTAATAGTCCTCCTGGCCGATTGCGACCACGACGGCCAATTGCAACGGAGATCAGCCAACTACGCAGGGGATATTATAGTGCACAAGTGTGAGCGCAAAACACAGATGCACTCACTGTTCCATCACTCTCAAAGTTCGGCGGCAATCCGACATGACCATAGAGAGATCAGGAAACATACTCTATAAAAGACGTAAAAATATAAAACGTAGTTTTTTTTTCGGAATGGTAATGTAAATCGGAAAAAAATACAAGACAATAGCGATAAATTGATAAAGCGCGAACACCATTTCAGATAAGAAGAAAAACAAAATCTTTTATCTCATCCCGCAAAAAGGTTGGAATTAACATTCTTTTGGAAATAAATTAAGCGCGGGTGCTTAGTTTAGGTTCGTTTTAAGCAGGGCGAGTGGGGTGACCAGGAATCCAAAATTTTTGCCAGGATAAGTATTATGAAATACCGTGATTTTAATGACATATTCGGAAAATTTATTAACTAACAGTTAGTTTTTTAGTTTCCATGGTTCCCCGTAGGGTTAAGTCATTTGAGAATGACTAGTTATTGTGAAATATTAGCTATATTTTAAAAAAAAAATTGGGTCAAGGATCCAGAGGTCGCGGTTTTTGTTGGTTAGCAGCCATAACAATGATGATGTGCTCCGGCAACTTAAGATATCATACCCGTATCTCAGTTGTGGTTTCTGCGCGCTTTCACCTTCAGTCTTATCAATATTTATGACGCATGACGGCGTATCAATAAAATAAAAATAAAATCAATAAAATCTTTTAAGCTACTTGGTAAAAACTGTAAGCTACAAGAGTATTTTTGAATAAATAAAATGAAATGAAATAAAACAGTACAGACGCTCAAATAATATGCGTATTGCGTAAGACAGTAAGATGTGAATGTCAATAATCAAAACCAAATATGGTTAAAGTATCCCAATATAGTTATTGAGAGAGTGAAGGAATGTTTTTTGTTTAGCACTTTTTATTTATTTTAGAAAACCAACAGCAACAATATCTTATGCTTATTTGTTAAGTACTAGTTTATAAGTAAAAAAGTAAAGTTTAAAAAAAATTTAGGCTTATTTTTTTAAATATCTTAAGTTATGGCCACCCTGTTCCCGGAGTTATGCGCATTTCCAAGGTAAGATGGGGGGCGGATAAAAAATAGCCTTTTTAAATAGGTTTTGTGGCACTGATTTAATGATCCCCGATTCGTATGCAGCACACGAGGTGACGAGCAATTTTTATTTGTAATTGATTCCGACGGGGGAGCGAATTGAAATTCTTTACTTAGGGTGTGATGGGAATAACGCTTCTGTGTTCAGTCTTGGATTTGTGGATTATGGGGTTTTGACGCCGATGATGATGCTTGAAATGGAAATAGAAATATAAACATTTATTTGCGTAATTAGGAAACTATTAACATGTGATTTGTTGGTCATCTTACAATAGTGCTTAAACCTATTTAGCCGTGTCAAACAGCATGCAAATTTATAAACATTATATAATTCAAAATAATTTTAATGTCAATTTTGATGAAAGTCAAATAAAATATCATTAATGATATTTTATATATAGGTTCTCTGGGTGATTTGGCTATGCTTGAAAGAAATGTGAGTTCGATATAAGTTAGTAACATACCCCTCTACTTAAAAAAATAGGCAGTATTTATCCCTTGTTTAAATAATATCCAACCAACGTATGCCTACTTTCGGTCATTTCATTTTCGCTGTCATTCACTTTGAATTGGCCGGCTTATACTTAAACAATCAATGCCTAGTAATAATAGTCCTCCTGGCCGATTTCGACCACGACGGCCAATCTCAACAGAGATCAGCTAACTACGCAGGAGATATTAAAGAGCACAAGTGTGAGCACAATACACAGGTGCACTCACTGTTTCCATCACTCTCAAAGTTTGCAATTACAATTAAAGCGGTCTTTTCGCTAAGAGCAATCTCTTCCAAACAACCGTGAGGTTAAGGATATTATTATACGCAAATAGATAGATAGATTAACACTGTATGGTACAACCGAAAACAAAAAATACAAACAAGTTTAATAAATAAACATGTACAATTTATGCGGTCTTTCGCTTATAGCGATCTCTTCCAGTCAAGAAGGCAGGAAGAATTACAACAACGAATTCGTAGGTTATCCTAGAATGTAAAAACACCCGACTGGCTGCAATAAGGGCTACATTAGGCAACCGCACTATTATTTTCGTAACGGTTTATATGCCAACTGACTCGCTGGATAACTTGCCGATTTTTGCTGAGCTGTTGGGTGAAATAAGCGCAATTGTGATGAGCGGCGATGTTGAAAGCATATTTGTTTTGGGTGATTTCAATGCCCACCCTAACGAGCTATTCTTTAAAGAGCTAGACAATTTCTGTTCTGATCAGTCGTGGGTGTGTGCCGATGTGAAAATGCTCGGGTTGCACTCGAACGCCTACACGTTTGTGAGTGAGGCCCATGGGTGCAGAAGGTGGCTTGACCATTGCGTTGTATCAGCGTCTGCCGCCCAAACTATTGTTAAAGTGCGTGTCATAGAAGACGTTTTTGTATAGGACCATTTACCCTTACTTATAAACTGTAATTTAAATGTAGTAAGGTCTAAAGTATTGCCACGAGACATACCACGTAGCTCGGTTGTCTGGGGGGAGAAAAATGAATCTCAAACAGAAAAGTACAGAGAATTATGTAACAAAAGGCTTCGATGCATTGATTTTCCCCCAGAGTTTACGGAGTGTGGACATGGTTCGTGCAATATAAAGGAGCATACATCAGTGTTGGACACATTGTACGAAAATATTGTTCAAATATTGTGTGACGCGGCTGTGGAGACAAGTAGTGACCGCTGCTGTAAGTCTAATTTAAGAAAACATCTGTGTGGCTGGAATAAACATGTCCGTGAAGCATGCGGAGGCTGGCCTCCGCATGAGCTAAGCCTGGGCTTAGGTTCAGAATTTGGGTTCTTTAAAATCGACCTTCCTTTGGTGTGGTATACGATCAAATGTATGAAACGCGTAAAATTTTTAAAAGTCGCCTGAGATGGTGTCAAAATGATCAGGAACAGTTAAAAATGGATATTCTGGCTAAACATAGATCGGCAAGAAATTTCGGAAAATTTTGGAAAGCTACTGGAGGTCTCGAGGTTAGGCCTGGTCTCCCTGTGAGTGTGGACGGGAAAAACGAGCCTATGGCTATAGCCAACATGTTTAAAGATCATTTTAGGGTGCGCTCGCCGCTTGGCTCTTCGACTGCGTCTGCTAATCCTGTGCCCGGGTGTTTGGGGGACGGACCACCTGTACTTTTCACTGCTAAGCAAATTAGGCATCTACTAAAGAAGATGACAGGTGGAAAATCTCCTGGACACGACGGACTCAGTGTTGAACACCTGAGACATGCGGGGGTGCACTTGCCAAGGGTACTTGCTATGTTTTTTACACTTTGCATAAGGCATTCTCACCTACCACATAATTTAATGAAAACTATTGTGGTGCCCATTATCAAAAACAGGACGGGGGATGTCTCGGACAAGGGTAACTATCGCCCCATCTCACTGGCAACCACCATCGCTAAGGTACTGGATGGCCTGCTTGACTCTTGCTTGCAGAGTCATCTAAAGATACACGATGCCCAGTTTGGGTTTCGTCCTGGACTATCCACAGAAAGCGCTATCGCAAGCGTCAAGCACGCCGTTCAGTATTACACTGATCGTAGAACGCCGGTGTACGCCTGTCTCCTTGACCTCTCAAAAGCTTTTGATCTGGTATCATATGACGTGCTTTGGAGGAAACTGGGTGACAGGGGTGTACCGGTAGGAGTTCTGAATATATTTAAACATTGGTATGCCAATCAAACCAACTTTGTGAGATGGGCTGACTCTCTATCTGAGGCTTATGTGTTGGAGTGCGGGGTGAGACAGGGTTGACGTCTCCTAAGCTCTTTAACATGTATGTTAACGACCTCATCGTGGAGCTGAGCAGCATGCGTGTCGGGTGTCGTATAGATGGCGTCAGTATCAATAACATTAGTTACGCTGACGACATGGTGCTGCTGAGCCCGACGGTGGGGGGTCTATTGGATATGTTGAGAGTATGTGAAAAGTATGCAGTTGAGCATTGTGAATAAGACGGAGTACATGGTTTTCGAGGCCGCTGGTAAACGTCCTGAAAGCGTAGTTAGTATCACCCTTAATGGTCTGAGCATAAAACGCGTCACTCAGTTTAAATACCTAGGACATATTATTGCTAGCGACCTCAAAGATGATGCCGATATTGAAAGGGAGCGAAGGGCTTGGGCGGTTAGAGGTAACATGTTGGCTCGCAGATTTTCCCGCTGTTCTGAACAGGTAAAAGTTACGCTTTTTAAAGCATACTGTCAGAGTCTGTACACGGGAAACCTGTGGATCAAGCACACCAAAAGATCGCTTGAAGCTCTTCGCATCCAATATAATAATGTCTTCAGGGTGCTGTTGGGTCTGCCTCGTTCTTGTAGTGCATCGGGAATGTTTGCGGAATACCAAACTGATGCATTCAATGCTATCATACGCAAGAAAACGGCTTCCTTGATCCGCAGGGTACGGGACAGTAACAACAGCATACTGAGGACTTTAGCCGATCGGTACACATCGCCACTGTGGAGGTGTCTTGTGTTGAGGGTGATCACGGGACCTTACACGCCCGGCTGATGTCGCTTAATGATAAGATATAACTTAATGATAATGATTGTAAGACTGTTTGATAATTAATTTAATTTAATACTAACCATAGATTTTAAGCTAATTGTTACGAACGCATATGGATACAATTTTCTGAAATAAATGATATTATTATTATTATATTATTCGTGTTCGACACTATTAACAAATGTCTTGTAAAAATAAATAAATAAATATTTCACAACAATCACACCAATTCTATAGTCCCAAATTAAGCTACGAGGCTTCTGGTATGGGTACTAGACAAATAAACATACTTTAACTTTTTCTTTTGTAAATAAATACATATTATACATAGAAAGCACCCAGACCAGTACAAACACACATGTTCATGCACACTTACCTATGCTTGTACTGTGCGGGGATCGAACCTGCGACCCTTGGTTTTTAGAAGTCCGACCTGTGGACCGCTGCACTAAGCGGTCGTCAGATACTCACAATAAGTTACTTACGAAGCTTATATCTAAAATCCAAACACTATCAAATTCGAATACCACGTTAATTCCGGCCTTAAAGCCGCAGCAATTTCTTGATCGTTTGTAATAATAAGACTTATAACCGGACAAAGTTTGAGATAGCATCGGCGGCGCGGACTCGCCTGACCCCGCCGACCTACGATGTAGATAAGGTTACATCTTCATTTAGCCGCGTATGAGGCGAGGATCCCATGTTTGTGAGAAAGGCATGTTGTTAGGCGTTTTGCCTTTAGTTTTTATAACATTTTCGTCGCTATAGCGGTTGATTTAGGTTTTTAATTAGTATGTACTGTTATATGATAGGTGTAACAGTGCTTGATGCTTATACGAATGTATTCAAATGTCATTGATAAAATTTTTTGGGCAGAGTTTTGTACCACAATGGGCAGGTATAGGTTAAGCATACAACAACAAAGATAATGCAGCTTTTTACCGTCAAGATCCGTAATAAAGAAAATATAGGTATTTAATATGTGCCTGCAAAAAAAAAGAAATAATTTAACCTAAGTGGAATTATTGAGAAACGCGTTACAATTTTGCTATGTGAACCCACCCTGCAAATAGCTTTCTATTGTGAGCAAGACTTTTTTGCAACAGGGGTCCTACCATGTTACTTTCGACTATGGTCAGAATGTTAAAATTAAAACATACTTAAATAATTTATATGAATATAAAATGCGAGGTCAGTAGTTACCAATGTAATGCGAATATCGTTTCTCCAAGGAACTGTAGGCACTTATATTGTCAATTTTTCTTGAGATGGGTTTGCTCTTGACCCAAGACTAAGCATAACGCGATAGAGATTGATTTGTTACTACTTACATCAATTTGGCATTGTAAATGTATAAGCACCTAACTAGAAAATATTTGCAAAGTTATTAATTATCATTTTAAATTGGTATATTTGGTCATCAGGTCATCGCAAGTTACATTCATTTCAGAAATCTCAGAGACCGTAACAAATTAGTGTACAATTGTTTACCGAAGCTGCAACATGACCAAAAGCAATGTGATGCTATGTGTATAAAAATATACAATGCTATTCCAAATGACATAAAACAGCTACCATTATACTTTAGGAAGAAGCTTGTAAAATGGCTCAAAGATATTTTTTTAGAAATTATTTTTTATAAAGTTGTGACATTTTTAGAAATTATCTCTCCGAAACTGCTTGACCGATTCTAATGAAATTTTGTGAGCATATTGAGTAGGTTTGAGAATCGGCCAATATCTATTTTTTATACCCCTTAGTGATAAGGGTTGTCCACAATAATGTATATGGCAAAACAACGTTTGCCGGGTCAGCTAGTTTTTTATAAAGTTGTGACATTTTTATTTGATGAATATTGAATATATTATTGTATGACATTTAAAAATGATACATATTTAATTCAAATCTCTTGACGTAGATACTAGGATTGTAACATATTGTCATTAAAAAAAAATAGTAAGAACCTAACTTATTATTTATATTGCATGCCCTATAATATAGTAAAATATGTGTATTTTGCGCAAATAAATATATTTAATTTCAATTCGCAAAATCCTTTGAGATACGTAATCGAGTCACAAGTGATTACTTTTTTCGATACCTAATTGTCCTCTTAGTCCTTAAGAGGTTAAAAAGCACTACGCCCTAAAGCCCGAACTACTTGCTAATTAAAGTCAAGGAGATCACCAATTATCACTAGTGCTAACTACTAAACCCAGCTGTTGGCACCGCCTTTTAAGTGGTGGTAAAGTAAGCGTCTCCTAGCGAAGTGCGATTGAATGATCTCGCAAACTGCGCAAGAGGCTCGCAAACGGATTCTGCGTTAATTATTATAGTCTAGTGCACACGTAAGGGCTCAAGTTTAGGGCTGGCGAGATCTAAATTTTAAAAAAATCGGTTGAACGAGTAATGAAGACAATGTTACAGTGCTTCGCAGTCTTAACAAAGAGTTTTTTTTTTTAAATAACAGGAGTGGTTAAAGCCTTATCATGCGAAAAATGCAATATATGAAGTAATAAGTTCGGACAAGACTCAGGGGGATCGTTGTAAGTAATTAATCAGATTACTACTACTACTAACTGTCAGACGTTTGTCTCAACTTTTAAGTCAAATGGTGTGTCAAACTGTAATCCTTTGCTTTAACTTTTACTCAACAAACTTAAATTTATATTCATTGCGAAAAACTTATCATGAAAAGTCTAAAAAATAACGCGAGGTTAATTTTTGAGAAAGTTCCAGTAAAAGAACTATAAGTATTGGGTCTCACTGTTTGTAATTCATTTATAATTAAAAAAAGGTTTTGCTAGCCCTACTCCATCCCTTCTCGGTGCCAGGAGTTTTTGATACCAGCCCAGTTGAGCGTTTGCGCAGACATTGCGGCAGGGCGCGGAGCCGACCCGCTGCTTTTAGTGGAATGGAGGAAGGCTTTTGGGGTTTTGGTTAAATTAAAATATATACCTATTTGCTGATTCTTCACTTCATAAAACTAACTACACTTCATAAAATTACTGGAATTTAAAAAAAAATGCACTTTGCCTATGGTACAATCTTCTTAGTCTCATGCAAGGAAAAATCCGTCGTCATTTGCCAGTTAAGGCAAATACCGAATAAGCTACCGACATGACAAAAATGTCAGTGCCTTAAGTGGTTGCTTTTGGACTGTTTCCGATTTCATGTGTCCAGAAAATAATAATTCCAAAATTATTTAGTAGTTTTTTGAGACATTTAGGTTCAGTTTTACCACTCAAAACATTTTTACTATTACAATCTTCGTCGAAAAAGTTCCTTAGCTACCGTAATGTGCACCATCTCGAGAACGATAAATAAGACTTAGAACTTTGTAGCCAATTAATCGTTTGAAGGTCGCCTAATCTCGGCCGACATGTTGCGCCCGATAACTTTGTTTATTTTCTCGTTGCTTTTTAATGGAGTTTTGTGGTAACAAATGGGTTTCTTTTGCACTTCACGACTCTTGCTTAGTTAAAGGCTGAATTACAGTTCGCATTTCTCAGTTGAGACTTTAAAGTTTTGTCTGCTTTATAAGGAAAAAAAGTTACTGCATTATTAAAAATGATGACTAAAAATATTGACAACATAGTTTATGAAATATTGTTAAATATTAATGGGAATGGGAAATGGTTATGTGTATTTGTTTAAGTTTATTTGTAATACCACTGTTGATTCTAATATCTATAATACTGATGTTATTCTATATTTATATTTATTTATTTAATTATAAAGTTCAGTACATTACAGGTGCTATTTACTGAAAGCTTTGGTAGTCGAAGGGTCAAAAGAGCAAAGAGAAATATGTAATGTTAAGTGAAGACGCGACTCATAACAGTTTTTGACTCTCTCTATAAAAATAATTTGAACATCCCTCAAAGCAATCGCACCAGAAAATCATCACAATTGACTCGATTTAAAATCGCTCCCTTGCCGCCCCAAATGACCGTCTAATAAAAAATCGTAACGTCATTTTATCATTACCGTCCTCATTTTATCTGGACAAAGCCCGGTATTGACTCGTCCGCCGGTCAATACCGCAAACCCCCTAATTTTTCGGTTCATTTAACGGTCTTACGGCGTATGGAGACGGCGCCTCGATAGATTTGGCATTAGATTGTCCGAATGGGGACCACCCCCTTAATAAATCTGCGGCGTCAAAAAAAGAATGTGACGTGTTATGTTTGTTACGTTTGGTGACGTGGTTCCGTTCAGGTTGCTTTTGGGTTTAAATGCTTAATGGTTGCAATTTGTATTTTTTCTGCTAAGAAGAATATACCAAAACTCTCCTGATGTCATGTTTCCTAAATCCGATCACATTAAGAAAAGTTAAATTCTAGAAAAATATTTTTAACATGGTGCTCTTGCTGTAACGATCTTTAAAATACCAGTTATTTATCTCGGTTTTTAAGTCAAACTTTACAACTACTTCCTTTGACTTAAAACCGGTGTAATCTATATAACAATGAATCGCAAAATGTATTGGTAAGCGCATAACTCAGGAATGCCAGGACCAAATGTGCAATGTTTGTTAAGGTATGGGAACGATTCTTACGAAGAAAAAATATTTAAAAAATAAAACAAAGGGTAGAACAACGTCAGCGGGGTCCGCTAGTATTCCAATAATATCAACGCATCCCCAATCGCTGGCGTCCCCAAAAAGCGGATCTCCCGTAAATTCACCGAAAAAGTCAAATAATAAAAAATAAGAAAGACACATACTTATGAATGGAAATTCCTCGCCCCTGCCATTGGAGCGTGACGACGAGTCTATAAATCCAAGAGCCCTGATATGTAAGACGATAGACGTATTTTCGATTCTTGCTGTCTTTGTCACACTAGGCAACATTTAAAAAAGAAAATGTCAGATTGGCAAAATATTTTGTTTATGCAACTAACTAGCAGGTGTGCAAAAATTTTACCATGATGACAGGGATTAGCTAATAGACAACAGGTTAATTACACTAGCATTGTAACGATAGACTTAATAGTAAATTACTTTGTAAAAGACTGAATGACATATGCTGTTCCTTTTGGTTATCTTTCTATTTCTTGAGATATTTAATTGTAATCATCCAGATAAAATGAATCCCGGGGTCCTCTGGGATCTGGGTACTTAGGGTATAACCAGTTTGCTCTCCCTCTACTCTTTTTGTTGTCATATCACTGCTGTGACCAGTTTAGAAAATAAGAAACTGCATCACGCATTATTTATAGGTTTTCTGCAATTACACAGCATCTCTTACGACATTTTTTTTTCTCACTTCGCGCTCTGTGCTTCAAGAAGTTGTGCTTCAAATAAGTATTGCTTCGATACACACCTTCAGAGTAGAACCCTGGCTGCGTCTGGGTTATACCGACTTATTGTCAGTGTAATATGCTGAAGGGTGCCCGAGTTATGCCAGAGCTAAGCGAGTTAGACGAACACCGTGATGGAATCGTTCACCGGACGATAGAGAACTAAATTGAGTGGTTTGATCAAGGTTTGGGAAGGTAAGCATTCTTTTATGCGGATAGACAAAGATCGGGGGCGAAAACCAGATGGCTGCTATCGTGTGTTGAGATCATCAAATGCCATATTTCATTAAAACCTTCCTTATTTATTTTTCCTTAAGTCTGTTGCATGTTTCCATGCAAAAATGGTCTAAAACAAAAAAAAAACTGTTGTTGGAATTGGTCATGAAAGGAGAGTGCGTCGAACGTATTTGATATATAGTTTTTTTTGTAAATAAATTGGACAACATCACTTATCTACATTGCTCTGATTTCTAAGTGAGTATGTAGCTTATGCACATGTCTTATGGGAATCAGAAACAACGAAGGTGCCACAAACACCCAGACCCGTAACAACATAGAAAATTAATTTTAAACATTGTTAAGTTACTTTATTTTATAGCATTGACAGTGCATTTCAATAAATAAATATTTCACAACAATCACACCATGTCTCTAGTCCCAAAGTAAGCTACGAGGCTTGTATTATGAGTATTAGACAACGGATAAACATACTTAAATTTATACTAATATACAAATTATACATAGAAAACACCCAGACCAGTACAAACACACATGTTCATGCATACTTATGCTTGTACTGTGCGGGGATCGAACCCGTGACCCGTGGATTTGGAAGTCCGACCTGTACCACTGGACCACTGCACCAAGTCGTCGAATTTTTTTAAGTGTATTTTAATTCCAAACATTGTCTTCGTACGGGGATCAATTAACTATTAACCAAATAAACTTGCACTATGATACAGGTATATTAATTGGTTTCCATGTTTGTTTGTTTTCTCCATTAAAGGCAACAAAGTAATGTAACACACGCAGACCATAGTTCATAGCGCGGCACCCAATAAAGATATCCTCATCATAGGGACTATCAGCGATCTCTCGTGGAATAAGGCAATACAATCCCGGTTCGATTCCCGGCTATCTGGTGTCAAAATCTGGATGCGTTGTGGTATGATACCTGCATATACATTCTTCACAAATTATAACATTCCGTGACGACTCAACCTTGATAAAATTTATTATATTCTCAGCAGCTTTTATGCGTCCCACTGCTGGGCACAGGCCTCATCTTAGCTATGAGGTGGTGCGAACCATAATCCACCACGCGGATCCACACCACTCAGTGCGGATTCGTGAAGTTATTTGTAAGGTTAGTGACCAACCTTACTCTCAGATGTTATTAAGCTACCCGAGGGTCTCTGACCAGGCTATTTTATTGACAACTAAAAACATACATGTACTTCATATAAATTATAATATAAAGAAAAAGCCATAAAATCTCAGAGTAACCAGAGGCTCTCAAACTAGGCTATGCCTGTATCTTGAGAGACCAATTAAGTTTAATAATCTGGGGTATGTGGCACTTTTATGATGTTTGTGTGGTGAGTTTATATGTGATGTATGTGTAAGCGTGGTGTATGTGTGTGTGTGTATGTGTGTGTGTGTGTGTGTGTGTGTGTGTGTGTGTGTGTGTTTGCGTGTGTGCGTGTGCATGTGTGTATGTGTGATAGAGTTAATGAATAAGTAAGTTTAGCTATTGCAAATCAGAGATTCAGTTTGTGTGTAATAGAGAGAGCAGAGTAACTTAACTACGCATCTTTTTACTTCATTTACAGAGCAGTTCTTTAGACTACATATAGCTGTCATGTTATTGTAGGTTGCAACCTGGCAGAATCTGGAAAATCGCCTCGCAAAACTTGTCTTTACAGCGGGCACAGGCAGTCTATAGATACGACGTCTCATGATGATGTCGAAGTCTTCCAGGTGCGGGAGAGATCTTTGTATATCTATGGAAGCAGTTAAGATGTACAGTTGCCTGACGCGCAACATCTTTATGTCGCTATATACGGCGTTTGTGGGGTACGGAATTGGTTTTCCCAGCATTACCTTGAAAATACCACGCTGCGCCCTTTCCAGCTCCAACATGAAAGTCTTCGCAGCCCCACCCCAGACTCTCATACAGTATGTGATTATCGAATGGCACACAGCGTAATAAACGGTTTTCATGGTATGTAAATCCGCGCACCTCCTTAAAATTCGCATTATGCTAGACACCTTTCTTACTTTGTTAGCAACATAATGAATATGCCTTTCGAAAGTAAGATGCTGATCCAATAATAGGCCAAGGTATTTTAGCTCACTTGTCCGCTGGATCACATCGCAACCGCAGACTGCAGGGGGGGGCACCTCGGAAACGGCAAGAATAGATACGCCGATTATACGCCTTGATTGGACAGGACGCAGCAGTTATGCGGAAACACAAGTATTTAGTTTTTTTAGTATTTAGGGTGAGCAGGTTTTGTTCTAGCCACTCATAAACACGTGCTAGGCCTCTCTCAGCGGCTTCGAAGGCGCCATCCCAATCGCTACCCCTGAAAAGAATTGCAATATCATCTGCGTAACAAAAAAGTTCAGCCGAGGGTATATCGAGGTCGTGAATATTATTAATATAAATAATAAAGAGAGTCGGCCCAAGTATGCTTCCTTGAGGAACCCCGTAGTTGACTGGGAGCCTGTCACTTGCGCGTCCGTCAATGCGCGTCAGTTGGTTCCTACCAGACAGATAGCTTCTAAACCACTCTAAAGCTATACCCCGAATTCCCAAGCCCTCAAGCTTTCTAAGAAGGATGGGAGTCAAACCGTATCGAAAGCCTTGGCGAGGTCCAAGAAAACTGCAATACATTTAAAACCTACATCCAGATAAGAGGAAACGAGGTTTGCCAATAGCTTCACAGCATCTTCAGTTGACTTCTTTTGACGAAAACCGAACTGTCTATCAGAAAGCAACCTATGCGATTCCAAGAAGTCAACCAAGCGCTTATTAACCAATTTCTCAAGGAGTTTGGAGAAGGTATTAAGAAGAGAAATTGGTCTATAGTTAGATGGTTGATCAGCCGGCCCGTCCTTATAGATTGGGGTTATGGAAGCAGTTTTCCAAAAGGAAGGGAAGACGCCCGAAGAAAGACTGAGGTTAAAAATGTAGGTTAGCGGTATTATGATTTGCTTTTTGATACTCTCTTCATGTCTAGCGTCTATCTATATTTACCTGGATCAACCTTAACGTGATCCTTAAGGACAGGGTTGTTTCGATGACAGGTCAGATTGATGGAATCAGGCGTTAATTTGCGGAAATCCATGACTACAGCTGAAATAGAGGATTATAAAATACATCCAACTGTAATCACCTGAAAAAGGTAGAGCTGGTCTAAGTCTACCTTTTTCAGGTGATTACAGTTGGATGTATTTTTGTTCCTGCGCTGGCGTCGTTTAGTGGAAATTTAAAGCAAAATAATCCTCTATATCATCTTTACAGCTCAGATTTCCAATTTTTTTAACTAAGCTGTCAATGTGTTCGAGCAATTCAATGTAATGGTTAGTTTTAAAATTACCCAATTGGATCGAATGGGTTTGATCTTTTGCACAACACCAATATGTTGGTAAATAGTCACTTTTGTTGTAATAGTTGGTCTACCTGGGCTTCACTCTGGATGTATATGTTTTTGGATATATCGTCTTTTGTTACAAAAACCTTTCCAAGCGAAGACCAGAAGTATTTATATCCGTTTGATTTAGCCAGATCCCGGGCCAGGAAAAAGAGGCGGGCACCTTTGGCATTTAGCTGCTCTGACACAAACAGGCGTGTCTTCACTCGTCATCAGACCTAGAGGTTTTGCCTGTAGTTTGCATGTATTTTTAATTATTATTATATTAAATCGCTTGTACTTAGTCAGTGCTGTTTGCCTGTTACATACAACACAGCGCGCGCCTTTAGCGCGTGCCGCGTGCATGCGCAGGCGCACCCTATTCCCATACCGGGAGCTGGCTCTGTGCAAACAGACATTATACGAGTTGTTTGCACCCTCACTACAGTCATATAAGGATCAAAATGAACCAGCGTCTTGGACTGAGTGTACTGAAAGAGCGCTTATAGGAAATGACAGAGAATGTGTTAGAGATGTCATTGTTTATTTTTTGTAAAACAACAGGTGTTTGAACTATTTTGTTTAAATAAAGAAAGTAAAATGAGATTTAACGTACTATTGTGATTGCTGATTAGTATAGTATTTTACAAAAAATTGTTACACATTGTAGTATACACTGAAATAATTATCTTTGTGAGTAGCTTAATTTTTCTTAACAAATAAAAATGAAGAACATTTTAACAAGGTTAAAACGATAATTATAACATTTATAAAGGTAAAAAACAAAAAAAAAATGATTAAGTAAATATAAGACAAGATATAACTCAGTTGACATGGTGGAATCCAAACGGGATCACGCCGTTATACGTAGATGGTATGCCGCAGATTTTTTAGTGGGTATGCGAGTCCCCAATAACCTTTCGTCTTCCCCGGGACGAACGATATCATCATCATCATCATCATTATCAGCCAAAGCACGTCCACTGAACATAGGCCTTCTCCACAGTTTTCCACATGGACCGATCACAACGGTCTGCATCCAGTGTGATCCTGCGATCTTTGCAAGATCGTCCGTCCATCTTGTCGGTAGACGTCCTACACTGCGCTTATGGTCGATATGCTTTAAGGATATTTCCTGCAAGAAAAAAATAAGTACATAACTCAGTAAAATCGTATCCTGTCTATTTCCTCCTAGCTCTACAAGCTTCACTAGTAATCATCAGATTATAGCAAGTCAATAAGACACGTCCGGAGATAAAATTGACCTTTATAAATCCCACCACAGCGCGGTATATCTTAATTAATTGTATTGTACAGACCTATTCCGTAATAAGAGAGATCCTAAAGACAGATTGCTCGTGGAACGTATAGAAATGGCTCGAAATCAAAATTAATTAAGGTGGATTGGATCTCGATAAGGTTTTGTTTTGTTGTTTCGTGTTTTGTGTAGCGTAGGAAGTAGTGGGTTTATGGAGTGAATAGCGTGTATTCTTAATTATTGTATGTAGCAGATAAGATTGTGGAGTAGACATAAATACCACTTTTTTTTTGTAAAAGTTACACATCTCATATTCTTTTTTGTTTTATCTTCTTATTTTTTTAAAAATTTGCAGATTCCAAGCCTTTGCTGCTCATTTTAATTTAGTCATTACTACTAAAGCGGCCCGTCTAGGCTGAACACTAGTGGACAATTATACCACCCGTGCGAAACCGGGGCGGGCCGTTAGTATTAAATATAGCCTGTGTTCATCAGGGAAAATGTAGGATTCAAATGGTAAAATAATTTTCAAAATCGGTCCAGTAAATTCGGAGCCTAATCAATACAAACATACAAACAATCAAATCTTCTGTATAATATAAGTGTAGACTACACTTGTGTAACTAATTGCAGTGGTAAATTCTTAACTAGTTTATGAATAAAGATAAAGTTATCACATCAAAAGCCTTAACAGTCCTCCAGTCCACAATATTGAATGCACCCACAGTGCAATTTTCGTAACTCTGCCTAAAATGCAAGCCTTAAACTCCTTCCGATTAGCGAACTGAGCGAAAGAGGCATCTCTGCACACAATGCTCGAGCCGAGCACCGAACCCGCTAATAAGCCGAGCAATATTGCGTCGCAACCATAACCGTTATTTCGGCGTTCGAGTCGGCCGTATTAACGCTACAAAGGGTCGGCGTTCGGTCACAGGGCAAATTGTACAGACAACACATTGAGACAGATGAATGAAGTTACTTTGACTTTTGTATATATAAAACATATATATATATTTGTATACTTTGTTGTATATATATATATATATATATATATATATATATATATATATATATATATACATCACATGCATTAGGTGTTTTCTATGTATAATATGTATTTAATAGCTGTCCCGGCAAACGTTGTTTTGCCATACAAATGTTAAGGGTAGACAACCCTTATCTTATCACTAAAGGGTATGAAAAATAGATGTTAGCCGATTCTCAGACCTACTGAATATGCTTACAAAAAAAAGTATTGAGGTATGTTTATCTGTTGTCTAGTACCCATAACACAAGCCTCGTAGCTTAATTTGGGACTAGGGAATTGGTGTGAATGTTGTGAAATATTCATTATTTATTTATTTATTATTGATCTGACTCCGTGGTAAGTGGCTTTATTCGACTATAAATCTTTCAGTAAGTAACACCTGTAATGTACTGAACTTTATAATATTTTAAATAAATACATATAAATAAAGTGGTCGTGGAATGTTTCGTTGTCGTACTTGATTTGTATAAAAGTATGCGGGCTGCCCCACATAACACGCCACGCTTGACGTTTGCTGTTTGACTACATAAATATTTTATTTGAGCAAGCTAAGGACACGCTACTATAAGGTTGAGCCCTGCTTTGTTTGACGACGCATTCGCAAGATGGGCATTCTGGAAATAAAACTCCTTACGTCTCATCTTTCATTTCATCAAAATTATCATTAATTTTATGCATATTTAGAATTACGAGTACTATCTTCTAGATGTGTCTTTTAATAGCCATAATATGGCTTATGGGATACATATTATGTATCTTCGTGTTATTTTTTCCATACTTACACTTTCGTTCATCATTTTCTTCCTTTACGCTTTTCACTATTATCCCACGTAAATTGACCACATAAGAAGTATATTATCCTACGTAATTTGACGACCGCTTGGTGCAGTGGTCCACAGGTCGGACTTATAAAAAACCAAGGGTCGCGGGTTCGATCCCCGCACAGTACAAGCATAAGTGTGCATGTGTGTTTGTACTGGTCTGGGTGTTTTCTGTGTATAATATGTATTTATTTACAAAAAAAGTAATTAAGTATGTTTATCCGTTGTCTAGTACCCAAATACACAAGCCTCGTAGCTTAATTTGGGACTAGAGAAATGGCTTGGTTGTTGTGAAATATTTTATTTTTTAAAGGTGTGAATGAAACAAAAAAAAATACTAATTAAAATTAAGTATAAGTTCATGGTTTATATTAAGAATTTCTGCTTGCATTCAAATTTACAGTTGAATTTCTTCTCGTGTGCTTGCCGATCAATTCTATCCGAGCAGAAACTAAATCCAGATAGTTGGAGTTTCGAATTTTCGCGATGCAGCCGTGATTGACTTTTAGGAGTTTTGCGAACTTCCTATTGTTGCGAATTAATGAGCTCTTGGTCGTGTTCCTTTACAATTTGTGCGACTTGCCTAGTTGTTGCTGAAAAGTTGTCTATTAAGACGAAGGGAATTGCTTTTGGGATGATCTTGTAGGGATACTTATTTCAATAGTATTTATAACTAGTGAAGGCACGTTAAGCGGTTGGTCCCGGTTAATATCGATGGATATTAGTATTTAAGCCTAGTCAGAGGCCCTCGGGCGGCTTAATAACATCTGACAGTAAGGTTGGTCACTTACCTCACACACACCCCTCCACCAATCCGCACTGAGCCCGCGTGGTGGAGTATGGCTCGAACCACCTGATAGTTGAGGTGAGGCCTGTGCCCAGCTGTGGGACTTCTATAGGCTGATGAGATAAAAATTTCAATCCTCAATACAACTTCATTTCACTATTTTATTTTATCAACAGAAATTGCTTAATGCGTTTTGTTCGTACCTCATACTGTTAATCTGCACTGCTAGCGCTTCACATTCAGTACCTACTCCTGATGTCAGTTTTGTATTTTGTGGTACCGATTAAATTATAATAATACCAAAAACATATCTATAGACTTATTTCCTTGCTTGATGATATTCGGAAAGATACTTACGTCGATCTTGACGTCTCAAGCAAAATTTGAGAAAAACCTGCTTCAAGCGGTATTTAAAACTTTTTGTGTGTGTCTAATAAAATGTTAAGAAGCTGTTTTTAATAGCTATCGATTCAGGGTTGCCAGGTCATAGGTAAAGACGTCGGAAGAAACCGCAGCCGGCGCTTATTAAACCCTCAACGACGATATTAATTCCGCACTCGACGCGAACACCGTTTGTACGTGATAATTAATGAAAAACTTTAAAGTTAAGATATTAGCTTTTTTGAATTCACAGTTAAGTACCGACTCAACGGCCGTGAGACAAAATTTAATATGAATAACGTTGAATCAGAGGGGACCTAGTATCGAACCTTGGCCCCACAGTAACCTATTTTTCACTTTTTTTTCCAATACTGTGTTAGGAAGATAGCTCTTTTTGCACACTACAAAAGTACAGACCGATGCTTACAGAAATTACACAGTGTATAACATTGTAAATAGTACTTATTCTTCTTCTTCTAAGTAGTTTTTCAATTTAAATACGTTTTAAGTGCACAGCTTATATATTTAATAACCTGAGATAAGTTATTCAAAAGAGAGATCTAAAACTAGATCATTCATCAAAATCTTTAATAGATCGTCTAGGTGTTGGGTACTCAGGTTAAGACGTTATAAACGTCCCATCCAGAACTGAAGGCGAAGAAAAATACTTCAGAATCCCGATACAAGTTTCGACGTCTCACATACGCGTCATAAACCCAGCGCGGAAGCGAAGAAAAAAAATAATTTAACAGAGAAACACTTTCGAACGGATAAAAGGAAACGCGAAGAGGGAAAAGTTTGAACAATTCGAATAGCGCCGGGCCCAAGGTATCTAGCGAAACTACTTCTGATTCCGCCCCTCCTTTGTCTAAGTTACTATTTGAACACGAACACAGTTCTATTATGAAGAGTAAAAACGTATAAGATACAAGTTTTGACGCTTCAAAGGAGATGGTATCGGCAGCGGATAATCCGTCCAAATTAAAATTGTTTTGTGTGCTAAGGCCGGTTAAGGGACGTCTAGACTCTCACTTACGCGTATTAGTAGAGTGAAATTGATTTGGTGGTCTGAACCGCTGGAGCAATTTATTTCTTTTTAACGTTCGAGCAATGCATTTTTTGTTTTACTTTCAGAATGTGGTCTTTCTAGTCGCTAGTAATTAAAATGGCCTTACGGATTACAAGCAAGGCGACAAATAGGTTTTCTTTGACAAACTTTTGTGCTCTTTTCGTACTTATATGTTGTTATGCTATTTATATACACGCGAACTTCAAATTGCAATAACATCTATTAACACTTGAAACTTTTTGTCAAACTGACTGTCATCTTTGCATCTAAACACCCTACATCTAAATGATTATTGAGTTAGTATTAATAACGGTGGAATGTAGAGGTGGTCTCAAGCAAGTAATAAGTTCGTTTTCAAGCATTATATCTACCATCTATATAATGTAAATACACCTAGTATGCAAATGTGTATAAATGAATGAATCCCTCGCTAAAATTAGATTTTTTATGCATTTATTTGCTTTTAGAAGTTTTATGCATTCATTGAATATCACATTACACATTACTGCCCAACGTGTTCTATCAAAAAGCACCCAAAACTCTTGCAACTGAAACTCTCAAGCAAGCCGAGCTTGAAATATCGCAAACGTCTCAAAGGTCGCAGCCGGCTTCTAGTCTCCACCAACCGAATGCCTTTCCCTTCGTCGAGTCGAGACTCGCTTGCGATAAAGCAAAGAATTGTGGCGCATACCACGTCTGTCATAGACTGCGGACTGCTTAGTTACTTTTCGTCAGCACTGAATTAAACTGCAATATTTTCAGCATTCTTTACAACATACCACTAAGCAAAGTCCCTATGTTTGCTTAGATCTTTAAAACTACTTATCTTATTTATTCAAAGAACACAAACAGAGTACAACCCTTATAACATCACAATATATGAAATAAGCTTAAACTAGATTGCAATCCTAAAAGTGCTCCTAGCGTGTTTAATATTATGATTTTTAAATAAATTACTTCAAATTGGTGCAAATAATAGGTAGGTACATTAAAATTTAAGTACATATGAAAAAAAAAACAGTGCTCAACGGATTTTGACGCAGTTTTATTTAGAGATAGAGTGAATTCACGAAAGTTTTATATGTAATAACACGCTTAACACATTAGGAAACCGAATTCCATGCGGGCGGGAAGCTAGTAACTAAATAAAGAATACCAAGATTCTTTAAGCCGAGTTTAGAGATTTTCCGCTACTGTTTTTCTATCAACTTTAGGGATTATTTTTAAATAGTCAGATAAACAGTTATGGTACTGTTAAATGTAAGCTGACCGAATTGAAAATTAAATTCGGTTGATCTTTCGCATAATCAAGTTTGATATTTCAAAGCAGCCATCTTGGAATTTAATTGACTGTTAGCGCTATTTGTCAATTGAAAAATAGCGCTAAAAATAATGATAAAAAGTCTATGAACTAGGCACTTGCTATCGGCCTATAGTAAAAAGTAGTTAAATAAATAAAAATTAAGTTAATACTCGTAATCCTAACATTCAAAATTTTTGATGGTGAGATTCTTAACTTAAAACATTTTAATGTAAATATTAAATGTGAAATTAAATTTCAAAATTGTTTTTTTTCTGTTTCAGTTCTTATAACGAGCGCGTCTGAAAGGTAAGTGCTCCAAATAAAATAGAAAACCTTATAATTTTTATAACACTCCTTAACGGGTTTAGGATGCTGATGGGGTTGCCGCGGTATTGTAGTGCATCCGGCATGTTCGCCGAGTCACATACTGATGGCTTCCATGCCATCATCAGAAAGCGGTGCGCATCGCTTTTACATCGTCTTCGTGAAAGCACCAACAGTATCCTAAATGTTTTTGCGGATAGGTGGGACTCTCCGCTGCTGAAGCACTGGATTAGCCTCCAAACGTTTGTGAGGTAGGCTCAATTACACTCAGTATCGGACAGTCCTTCCGCCAAACTTTTGTGTTTTTTTTTTAGATAGTTTTAGATACTTTACTTACTAACTTCTAATTATTTTTATATTTTACTAACAAAATTATGGGTCTGTATACTTTTCTGTGTCTGTTACCTGAAATAAATGATTTATTATTATTATTATTATTAACCCTTTAAATGTTTGACAATGACACTCCATTATTTGCAAACGCTGCAAGTGCTGCACTCACGGGGTTCCAATAAAATTAAAATTCCAAACTCGAGAGTGGATCCCAGGCGTAAACATTTACCTCCCTCGCGGAGTGAACAATTACTGGAATATAGAATTAACGTTTATTAGCCAAGTCGAGTGCTGTGATAATATTAGTTCGTGTTGTGAGCGAGATCGACACTTAATATTCATTTGATCTTACGTTTGGAGAACGGCGGATTTAATTGCGTTTCGTTTGCGTGATTTTGGTAGCCGGACTACTTTTTTTTGTTAAAATAATGGTTTTAAAAGAACAAGTCTTCGTCTTGAGCTATGGAAATTCATTTAGAAGGGCAAATTATTCCATATGACACGTATTCCTAGTTAATATTTAAGTCGGCACTCGTATGACAAATTACTTAGGAATTGAATATAGAATATTCAATGTTCTTATAAATGTTCACATTAAACAATTCATAGACATATATAAAAATCAAATGGATACTCCTTAAAATCAGAAAGTTTTCACCTTATTTTTTATTAGTTCCCTAATTCTATTTTTGCAACTCTCAAACTTATGATCGTTGAAGAATCCATGGCAGTTTCTAAATTTTGTGTGAAATTTGTTATATGTTAAAAAATAATAAAAAATTGTGTAAAATACTGACCAGTAAATAAAACTGTTGTGTTTAGTTGTCTCTGACACCCGTAGTAGGTAAACATGTCACATGTCCGCATTTACTCCGGACACGTCGCCCTGCCCGCGGTAACGTGATAAACTTAATTTAAATTCGTTTAGCCTGATTGTAACATGCTCACAGCGATTGTTTATTTGAACAGATCGTGAGCGTTTGATTTTTTTATTAAGCTTTTTTTTCTGCTAATGCGATCCGCAAACGGACGGGTGTTGAATTCAAATTGATACAGATATTCGACGGGGCGGTAACGAGATGCGATGCGAGTTAAGGGTTAAAAGACATTTTTGATTTTCACGGTCAAGATAACTTAAGTGTTATTTTATAAATGACGCATTTTTAAGGTAGATGACCATTAAATTCAAATGCTTGTTTCATTTTATTTTATTTTACATTTTTGGAAGACTTACAGCTAGAAAGCCATTTACATGTCTCCACTGGTAGCATAAGAGTACATAAGATAGTAGACCGCTGGTAGATCAAAACATTGAAACTTAAATATGTAAAGCTTGCTCATTTAGACTTTTTATTTACATTTATTTTTACGTGTATAATATATATGTAAACACAAAATATGACTTGTAATTAATGTTTTTTTTACAAAACTGTAGGGTATCTTTATGAATTTGAAATTGTTACCATGAGAAGTCTGAGTGTGTTTTAAATACACCTCCATACATTTATATTGTCATTGATTTCTAATTTTCGTGTTTTTTTTGTCTCCGCCACTAATTTGTCTATCTGCATTCCCACGCGGTTGACTGGTAGGGAAAGCCTTTTGGCATTGAGTCCACCAATTATATTCCCTATCGGTGCAATAAAGTGTTAAAGGTTTTATAAATTTATTTATTAGATATAATAAGATAAAATACCTACAAATGTGGCATAAAAAATAAACCATTAAACTGATTTCGTTTCTTCGCGCTACTAACCGCGAGTGCCTCGCTCTAGAGCCGTACCCGCTAAGCCGGGATTTGGCACTGCGATTGGCGCAATTCCGCTTATTGGCCGAATAAACAGGCGGATACACAAATCAATTGCCTAGTGACGATTTAGCGGGAAAAAACTGGATAAGGAAAGAGGGTTGCGTAGGGGGTTATGTCTGTACTTCAATGCTTGTTACCCCAATGGATAAAGCAATCTGTCACATGCTCTGAAGAGGCACCACGACATGGCTTCCAAATTGCAATGGCTCAAATTTAATGGTTGATCAAGTCAGGGGACAGTCAAGACACTTGTAATGCTAGCAATATTGGGAGAGCTGGTTTGATAGCCAAGTAGAAATAATATTGATGGAGATAGGATACCATTTGATAGTGTGTCCAACAAAACAGCAATTTTGATACTTTTTTATATTTTTACTCGTATTAAATTGCAACAAATTTTAATACATCATGTAAAGAAGAAAGTAGTTGTAGACGCGCAGCAACATGTCTAAGTTTGAGGTCGTCATTTTTTAAAACCTCATCTTTTTCAATCGAATGTGACACTTAGCTGCGCAACGACTACGATGACACTTACATTCAAAATAAAAGCTGATAAAGAAAATTATTTTGCTTTAAATTTCAACCAAACGACGCCAGCGCAGGAACCCAAATACATCCAATCGTAAACACTTGAAGTTCTAGAGCTGGAAGTCGCAGGACTTACAATACAACTCAACGTAATAAAGAAAATGCACAAATTTCTGCGACTGCGTATTTGGGTTCCTGCGCTGGTGTCGCTCAGTAGAAATTTAAATCAAAATAACTCTCTTTTTCAGCTTTAGTCTTGGATTTCCGCAAAGTAACGCCTGATTCTTGAAGGAATTCTTCTAAACAAATAAAAGCTTGCAATTTCGCTCCAGTTTTTCATGATTCACAGAGCCAAAATCATTCCGTCAGAACAGGAAGCTCCCTAATTCGTTCGCCACACGTCTGCCTAAGCCAATACATCATTATTATCATTGGAGGGAGGGAAAATCGACAATGTTGACAATTCACTCTCCATTGCTATCGTGGCTGTTTTTTTTTTATTTATTTATTTGTTCGTATCCCGATCACGTACGCAAATTAGATAAATGAACGTGTCACCAAACGTCGGCTGGTGACTAGTGAACACAATGTTGTTACGATGTTCTTCAATTTTTGCCAGATTTTCCGAGCAAACTCAGAAAAAAATGAACGGTCATTAGTGTTAGAGTATTTTTTATGGAGTTATATTTTGTTAATTTAATATTGCGTTGAATAAGGTATTGTATTCTGTTTTTAAAAAGTACTTTTCCGAAATCATTACCGAGCATTATGGAACTTTCTTAATAAGTGCCTGAATTTAAAATAAACAATTTGGAGAAATTTAATTTGTAGTGTGTTTATCCGAATGAGTTTATCTAATGATTCCAGTAAGATATCAGTCTATTTCATGTTTTAATTAAGTGAGTGAGACAATTGTGTCATAAAAATTAAATTCACTTGCAATTATTTTCTAAAGCTAACGCATTCTATATCTATTACGTCTATTCAAAACTGCTAGCTCCTAATTTTTATTTTGCTTTACTAAAAATAGAAGCCATTCACTGTAGCACAGGCAAGTAATAAATATAGTTAAGAGAAAGTTCGCGAGCCAATATCGTTCACGGCTGCTGTCTCATTTGCCTGCGACGTGCGTGGGCGGCCTAACGAACTGCCGGCAAAGATAGGATCTGCAGAGAGGTCTAAAATCGTTTGTAGGCATAAAACTCTGGTTATTTTGGCGTAAATGTGTTGCCGCGTAGCAAGCAGGCTAACCAGAACTTTTCTAAGTATTACTTAGAGTTTATTGATGAGATTTAATTTAATTAATAACTATGATATGAGATATGACTTCTCAAGAAAAAAAAAATTATTATATTCCTCATTTTGTCAACCTTCTTTATTTGTGGAAATGACAGTTATGTGGTTAGTGTCAGTCGAACCCATTTTCTTCTTCTCTGAGCGCGGTTTGCTCATTACCAGTGTCGGTACAGCATTGATAAGTTGTCGGAAAGAATATTTTAATCCATGGTCAGTAAATTGTACAATTGACTAATTCTGTAATTTTCTTTTAGGTAAATTTTGGGAAATATATTTTATGTTCTACCTATCTATTTATCTCCTTGTAAATGTTTAAAAGTGGCTTATCTACTGGATTGTTACTTTGCGTAATAGAAACTCGCTTATTTAAAAGTACATAAAAGCCTCTTATCACCTTGGCCGAATGTGTGCAGAAACGCCTTAATGTTTGTAACCTTCAAGCTGGTGTTATGGTTAAAAAGTTGACTATAAGACCAAGAGGTCGCGGGTTCGATTCTTGTACTGTACAAACATTTGTGTGCATGAACGTATCTGTTTGTACTGGTATGGGTGTTTTATGTATTTATTGAAGTTTGTTGGTAATATGGCATTTTATGGCAATGTTGATTATGATTTCTGTAGCACAAGTGCTTACGCTACAAGCCACGCAGTCAGATCAACGTATATGATGTTGTTGTTTTTATTTTATTTAATCTTTTACCTGCATCTTTGAACAGAGTTCACCTTCTGCAAACTAGCTAATCAAGGCTTCGTCGCCGGCGGTAAATCTTTAAGATAATTGGCCGGGTAGGTCTTGTTGATGCAAACCTATGTTTCACATTATAAACAGCGTGAAACAAACCACACAGCTTGTAAAATATATCGGCATCAAGCCACGAGACAACAGATCAAATTCACTTTAGCGAGTTGAAGGATATTTATTGTAACCGGTGCTCGAGTGTCTGATATCGCCAATTTGTTGCATAGGCGGGTGATATTAAATTACTGTGGTGGTAAAGAATTGATTCCGTTCATAATTGCTTATAAATTAATGTAAGATTAAGGGCTCGGTGGAACGGGATTGGCTGATATCTTCGGTTATTCACTCTTCTATTTACACAGCGTCTTCATAACCTCACATCACCAGCACTTTCTTCTTCTCCATATTCCTCCTTTTCTCTCACACATAGGGAAATTTCGTCTTTTGTCATTCAAACACAAAACTTTTATTCATTATTAGCTATCACTTACTTCAATGAGGATTAATCTAATAAAGAAACCTCAGGTTTCGTTCCGTTATCCATATAATATATCACCTTCTTTGTTTAAGTTTTATTGAGTAATAAACAACTTTTTTACGACATGTAGACTTAATGCCAAGAGGCATTCTCTCCCAGTCATACTTTTGGAACAAACAACATCGTCATCCAGTCATCTAGCTGACTGATTCAAATACGAGTATAACGAAAGGTGATTTATTATTACAGTATTATTTATTTATTTTATTTATTTAAAACTTTATTGCACAAGAAATGTACAAAGGGTGGACTTAATGCTAAAAGCATTTTCTGCCAGTCAACCTTAAGGTCATGCAGAAAGAAGGCAATGGGTGCAGTGAAAATTAAATGAGAAAGGTTAAATTGTGGTAAATAAAATAACGCAAAAATTAATAAACATAATATATCGATATAATATCAATAAATAAAAGTGAATATTAAATTATATTATAATTATACAAAAAATAAATAATATACTATAATAGATATGTAATAGAAAATATAATTAATACTAAAAATATATAAATATAATATACATGCAATTTATTCATTTAGAAAATTTCGAACTTTTTTCTTGAAATAAAGCTTCGAGTCTGATCTTTTGAGATCCAGGGGTAGTGAGTTCCACAGTCGCTACATACAGTAAATACTTAAGTACTACTTAAAGCACAACACTAAAACAAATCCCCGAAACCATTCGAAATGGAAACGCGAAACAGCGACAAAATTGAAATATCCCAAGATTTATGTAAAGTGCTTCGATGACGTCACTCAAATGGCAGCTTAAGAAAATGCCCCATAATTCGTGGCCAAGCAGGGAATCTATTGCCATAAATTGTTTGCTATAATTGAATCCGACAACCGTGGACTTAACCCGGAACAAATATTATTTGCAAAGCTGATAGTGCTGTAACTGATGCCTCGATAGCGTCCGTATTCTTTTTTGAATCTTGAACAATGAACGTTATAGAAAATATAACCAATTTCACAAAAAAATGCTAATATTAGCTATGAATTTTTACACAAAAAAATCGATGAATTAAAAAAAAACTTTTACAAGAACTTATGTACTTGTTATTATGTGAAATTGCAAAATTAATTTTCATCCAAAAGGCGTTGTCCTACGTGAACGACATACTCGACAAGTGCGACGCGATGCGGCCAATACTTGTGTTAATGTCAATCGCCCTTCGCCCATAAACGTACATACATTTAACGACGGCAGATCGTGTTTTCGGTATTCATCTTGGAATACCCAAAATAACAGGCCGTTTGTTAATGCTCTCTGTATTAAAAAATCTTTACTCGCAAACAACACAAAATAACAAGACTGATAACGTTTGGAAACACTCCGTAAAACACAACCGTTCACGACAGTGGTCAGAAAATGTATACCGGCCGTCTGCCGTTTTCTGCCAAACGTCTATGTCACCTCAAACAGAAAAAAGTGCTGCCTTCACTGCATCGATCGGTTTCAATAGATGGCGCTGGCCGGGTCTGCTCATTTCCGATCGGTTTCAATAGATGGCGCTGGCCGGGACTGCGACACTTGATATTGTCGCGTTGCACTTGTCGCACTTGTAGCGTTTGTCGCTCATGTTGGACACCGGAAAATTCACCCGCTAGCAACGTATACAAGTTAATGGTTTGACTCACCCTTCTGTTTTTAGGACAGTTTTGATTAAAAAAGTGAGTGTGTCAGCTCCGACGCATGACTAGAGTGGAGTACACTCTAGTCGTAACGAACGGTAACGTTAAGAACGGTTATAAAAAGTAAATAGGGAATAAGGATAAATTAATGCATTTTTATAATACTTAAACCATGTATGATATATTTATTTTCATTAATTTTACAATGAATCTGTTAAAATACATATCGAAACCATAGAAATATAAACAATAGTCTCCATAATACATACATACCACAATACACCTATAAAATACTCGGTTGAATTTATCAGGAAATGACCGATGCGTCTTCGGATAAAATCGTGTAACATCGCGTGACATCGGATAACACCGGGAATTTGATTTTACTGCCGTATATTTTCATACCCCGAGTGAACTCCAAGAAATAATAATTTTTAACGACATCGATAACAATACCCATCGATCTCACCACTACCCGATAGTGGGGCACCAAAGATTTCCGTGAAGTTTCTTCACTGATGGTGTTTCTATGTAATCTACACTATTTAGCCGGCTCACGGCGCCGCGCCGTGTCGCACGGGATTTGAATAAGGGCGAGCGCGCGTGTGCGCATAGTCTGACAAGACTTAGTCGCGGTGAATTAATGACGGTTTGATACTTTCACTGAGTATTTTCCATTATCACTGTTTGTGATCTTTTCAATTGTAGAATGAGAACCTAACTAAAATCCTGTTGGGTACCGATGGAATACCGATTCCTTAAGAGTATTTTTCATTGGCTGTTTGATTCTTATCAGATTTGGTAAATTTGAATGTGGTAAATTTACCTTTAGGGTTCCGTACCGATAAGATTAAGGAATTTGACCCTCTTTTACTAACAGTCCGTACATTTGCCTGTCTGTCCGTTTATCTGTCAACAGCCTGTGTCTCATGAACTGTGATGGATGTGGTAATTGTCACTGTATAAAATTTTAATTTAAAGTTAGGGTAGTGATAAATATTCTTATTCCTATTTATATAATATGCTTAAGTTGCTCATAATTTTTAAAATATTCTAAAGATTAGTCGTCAGAAACGATGTATCTTATTTTAAGACAAAAGTGTCCATTATTATTCAACTAAAATAATTTAAAAAAAAATTAGGTGATTACAGTTGGATGTATTTTGGTTCCTGCGCTGGCGTCGTTTAGTGGAAATTTAAAGCAAAATAATCCTTTTTTCAGCTTTAGTCATGGATTTCCGCAAAGTAACGCTTGTTTTCATCAACTTTATAAAATAATTTAATTTATCAGCATTGACTTCTTTTTCTTCAACTTATAATCTGGCGGTACAAAATACTTGTCTCTTCCGTGCGTATCAAAGGCCGTACACGCACGGAATGCGATTTGCGCGACTAATCGCATCCGTGTGTCGGGCGATCTCACGTCGAACGGGATTTGAATAAGCCCCCACGTACGGGCGATGGCGGAATCGGATATTAACTGGTGTGGGGTCACAGACTCCTGCTTTTTTTTTGTTCGACGACCTAGGACCTGGGAGTATCGATCTACTCATTCAGTTTATAGATAATAGGTGTGCTTTCATATGCAACTATTATAGTCCTCCTGGCCGATTTCGACCACGGCGGCCAATCTCAACAGAGATCAACCAACTACGCACGAGATATTATAGTGCACAAGTGCGAGCGCAATACACAGGTGTACTCGCTGTTCCATCACTCTCAAAGTACGGTGAGACGGCAATCCGACATGACCCGAGAGAGATCAGGCGCAGGACCAACGGTTTAACGTGCGCACTGAGGCACGGGGTTGTAACCCCGCTACTTCCCGACTTCGAGCTGTTTTCGAGATCTCAGAAACGATTTAGGCTTGACCTGGGATTCGAACCCAGGACCTCACGGATGTGAGGCAGAAACTTTGCCACTACACCAACGAGGCAGTCAGTTGATGCAATTATTACTACGATTGCTTTTTTAAGTACTAGCAAACCATTTGAATTCTGCCTATGTGGTTTAGTGGTTCATACCACCGATTTAAGGACCAAAGTCCGGGGTTCATATTTCATGGGGGGGTTAAAATTTGTACACGGTTCGGTCGGTGGTATTTCATTTGGCTAGCTTCAACCATCAGCTATTTAAGTCTGGCGTCCATAACAATGTTTTTTTATCATTATTGTGTTTCTCCAGGAGATAAGAAAGCATGTGCCTCAGTGGTTGAGCACCCCGGGAATAGTGCACTTCACCATCACTTCGGATGAGATTAAGGCTAAGTGCTATTCTTAACATAGGATGTAATTAAGGGCTAAGTGTATTTGAAAAAATACCAAAAGAAAAAAAATGGTTTACAATTAATATATAGTTAAAACCTCTTTGGTGTAGTGGCAAAGTTTTTGCCTTACATCCAAAAGGTCCTGGGTTCGAATCCCAGGTCAAGCCAAAATTGTTTCAGACATTTTCTGTCATGAATTTCTCAAAAACAGCTCGGAGTCGGGAAGTTGACGGTGTTACACCCCCGTGCCTCGGAAAGCATGTTAAGCCGTTGGTCCTGCGCCTGATCTCTCTTTGGTCATGTCGGATTGCCATCTTACCGAACTTTGAGAGTGATGGAACAGTGAGTACACCTGTGCATTGCGCTCAAACTTGTGCACTATAATATCTCCTGCGTAGTTGGCTGACTCTGTTGAGATTGGCCGCCGTGGTCGAAATCGGCCAGGAGGATTTTTATTTATTAAAGCAAGCTAAAACTATTGGTCTGATCTAAAAAATAATAAATTATATGAAAAATACATTGCATTGCACAAGTGAGGCATTGTTCACTTCGCCATAAAGAAAAAAAAAAGCATTAAGATTACATCACCAAATAGATCCATCATGTCAGTACAAACGATCAACTTCTTTTTGTCGTGGGCATCAAAGTTCACGGTTTAACACGCGGTGACTGGTGGAGAAATGAACTGTCAAACTGGAAGATAAATCTGAACAGTTAGATGCAGTCCGAAATTGTTTCGATATCGTGGAACCCTTCCCTGTGATGCATGACGCCTCGGTGTTCGTACAGTCGAAGGGAAAGTGCATTTTGAAATAAAACTAAAGAAAAGTTGATGGAATCAGGCGTTACTTTGCGGAAATCCATGACTAAATCTGAAAAAGATGATTATTTTGCTTTAAATTTCCACGAAAACGGCGCCAGCGATACAGGAACCAAATACATCCAACTGTAATCACCTGAAAATGTAGAACAGGAAGTCGCAGGACTTACAATATCTACAACTCACAACGTGACACAGAAGATGCACTGGAATCACAACACTGACACCAACAAACACTCGACGCGTTTCACCACTACATGTGGCATCCTCAGGAGATGTAGTCTTCCCGTTCTACCTTTTCAGGTGATTACAGTTGGATGTATTTTGGTTCCTGCGCTGGCGCCGTTTTCGTGGAAATTTAAAGCAAAAAAATCATCTTTTTCAGCTAAAGAAAAGTTTTGTTCACGATTTTAAAAAATGTGTACTAGTCATCATATATATATATATATATAAATAAATTGCTGTTCGTTGCTCTCGCTAAAACTCGAGATCGGCTGTAGGCCGATTGTACGACCTGTAAGTCCATAAAAGAGACGCTGAAGGTCTACTGACTAGTTCGGATGTTTTGTTCTAATAAATTAAGAGTCTCGAAATAAAATTCTTATCTGTAAATCGAAAGAATATATATATATAAAAGATAGTCGCATTTTAAAGCTGCTGATGTAAATAAAGATAATTATTTTCTTAACTGAAACTCCTACTACGAAAGAAGAATCGTGGAATAGTTACATCACCACGAAATACCTGACTATGCGTCTTCTAATTGCTGTATTTTCTTATATGGCTTATGCAATTTATCCGGTATTATGTATTTATTATTTCGTATTCCATATTAGTGATTATTTTCTTTTATGGTTTTTGAAGGTTATATTTAATTTAATTTATGAATATTTTGAACATTAATTTCCCAGTGTAACTATTGTGTTGATGTAATAATCTAATTTTTATTTTAAATATGTTAACTCGATTTGCATGCTGTGTACACTTGCCTTCGGAGCTGCAATCAAATCTGAATCTCAACTATTTTTATGTTAATTGTTATGATTGTGTCTCTGTTATAATGTACCTAACAAAAAGAAAAATTACAATAACTCGTAACTACAAAAAGTTAAATTTATACAGATCAAGGTTTTTTTATAGACACTACCCAAAACGTTCAAACTTGTGTCCACGAAAATGCATCTCCTTCTGTGCTCGACTGTACCAAGTTTGTCAGGGCAACGAAAAGATGCAAAAAATATTATAAACGATATCTGCTCTGAAGATCTGGACCCATCAATATGGTGCCCCCTCCGTTCTGGTCACTTACGATGGCTGAAACCCATAACTTTAGGGTTATTTTGGGGTGCTTTTTTATGCCATTATTGTTTCTTAGCTATGATACAGTGATACCCATTAGATGGCTATGATGTATTTTTTGTGATACTATAGTTCTTTTACGGATTATTTCGCTATTTATTTACATTTTATTTTATTTATATTTTTGAGTGAAGGTAGTTTACAATTTTTTTATAACTATAATATGACAACTAACACCTTAGTCTCCCTGTGACCATGGACGCTGAAAAGGGTCCGAAACGTTAGGTTAAAATAAACTGCGAAATAATCCGTAAAAAATGTATCATTTCAATGTCTACTGTTCGCGTTAACCGAATTAATTAAATTTAAATATTTTATTAAAAATAAAACATGCCTGTTTTGGATACATCGTAGTATCTAGTGTGAAAAATTATCATCAAGTATGTATCAAATTACCTAGAAAGCCATTAAAATGGTTTATTTAAAAAAACTTAATTGTAAAATTTACACAGAAATACGAAAAAACTTAGAGAATTGTTGAAATTGGGATAACCAGACAGTGATTTAATACTACAACTTTATTACTTCTTGTAACTTCACCATCGTTGTAATAAAACATTCCACTACTACGAGTATACGTAATATTCAATTGAGTTTTAACCCCACAAACACATGCTCAAAACCTGAACCTCATTTCGCATTGATTAACAAACACATCTAAATCGCAAATCGGGTCCTTAACACCAGTACTCCATTACCGACGTCCATGTCAGATGTATCGGCTATACCAATAGTTTCACATTGTGGCATCATTAGGCTTCAAGTGCACCTCAAATATTGGACGTTTGACCAACTAGTAGGTACCAACCTAGTTGCAAATGGAGCGAGTGTGCAAATATTCATTAGGAGATTAATAGAACGGTAATGGTGCACTCAGGAGGTGAGTGGTGCCACTGTGCGATTGAGGGATACGACTGTGCTTGAAAAGGGATAGTTGAAGAGAGTGTTGCTGGAAGTATGTGCTCAGGAAGTAGACGAATGGTATAACGATATTAAGGTACACATGACGTGTTGAAGTCCATTCTATAAACAAATGTGCACAAACAGATTTGCAAAAATATATCTTAAGTGGTATTGTAACGTTTTCAAGATATGTGTGGCGGTGTTATAGTATCTGATCTCTGAATGTCAACATGAATTATTAAAAAAAGTGTAAGTGGCAGCTTGTTTCTAGTATTTTAATATTTTACTGACCGAAGTCGGCCACCTCGACAGGTAACGTGTCGTCGTCTCCAGTACAGCAGACTTACAATACTTATTCTTGTTATTTGGCCTAAAATAATGGCTTGGAACTTTTTTTATGACACTATGATATTGTCACGCAAATGCATTGAACCTGCACTTATCAAACTGTAAGCCATCTAAGTACTGCGTCAAGTCGGCCATCACTCAGCCGGCGTTGTGTCGGGTCAGCGCTTGCCTACGGGTGTTTTATCGTTTCTGGGGACTTATCTAAGGTATTAGGTATGACATTATGATATTATGACCCTGAAGCATCGAACCTGCACTTATCAAAGTGTAAGCCATCTACTGCGTCAAGTCGGCCATCACTCGGCCGGCGTCGTGTCGGGTCGGCGCTTTGCTTACGAGTGTTCTCTCAATTTCAGAGAACTCTAAGATATGAGGTATGACATTATGTTATTGTGACCCTGATGCATCGAACCTGCTCTAATAAAACTGTAGGCTATGACTCGGCCGGCATCTAATGTCTGTTTCGCGGGGTTTTGGCGGCGTTTTTGTACAATCCCAACAATTCTAATGATTCATAGATGTAAGAGACTTAGAGCTTATAATATTGTGACGCTAGAGCAAAGAACTTGTACTAATCAAACTGTAAGCTGCGTTAAGTTGGCCATCACTCTGCCCGGTGTCGTGTCGGGTCAGCGCTTTGCTTACGAATGTTCTCTTAATTTCAGAGACTAAGGGATGATATAATCATATTGTAACCCTAAAGCATTGAACCTCCAGTAATAAAACTGTAGGCTGCGACAAGTCGGCCATCACTCGGCCTGCGTCAGTCGTGTCTTGACTTATCTAAGCTATGACATTATGATATTGTGAACCTGAAGCATTGAACCTTGACTTATAAAACTGTAGGCTGCGTTAAGTCCGCCATCACTCGGCCGGCATGTCTGTCGCGTCTGGTCGACGCTTTGTCCTCTTAATTTCAGAGTTTTATCTAAAGTATGACATTATGATATTCTGACCCTGAAGCATTGAACCTGCACTAATCAAACTGTAAGCCATATACTGCGTCAAGTCGGCCATCACTCGGCCGGCGTCGTGTCGGGTCAGCGCTTTGTTTGCGCTGCTCTTATCACGGGCCCGGACAAACAGCCGCGTGTCTATACGGAACGTGGAGCTTTGAAGTTTGGATGTGTTATTGATTAGAGAGTTAGGTTGGTACTTATTTATTGCACCGTAAAATAATTCGCGCGAAAGGTCGACTTAACGCCATGAGGCATTTTCTACCTTACCTTTGAGCTAAGCTAAAATGTAATGTTGGCGGTGCGATAAGGGAAGTAACCAAAATGGATAAATATATGATAATAGCACACTTACACCATACGTTAGTCACGTAACCTCATGTACCTATTTAGGTGTGGCAGGAAATATTGACTGCTTGCGAAATGTGTAAGTGATGCTTAAATTAAAAGCAAAAAGCAAGCAAAAGCTCTGACAGCTTCTATGTAAAGTAAGGAACTTATGATTTTGGATGGTGAAATTCTCTTACGTGTTTTAAGGATATGAAAATTATCCAGAGACTTTTCAATGGCTTATGTGAAATGAAGCCAGTTTTTATCATTTCACTTTGTCTTAAAACACGAGGCCCTGCTTATTCTCATAAAAAAATACGTGTCACTTTACACATTAGGGACTTTTTTTCATTTCTGAACGTAACAAAAACAAAACAAATGCACTTGCAAGTTTAGCCATATTATATAACTATGGGTAATAATATGACTTCTGCATTTTTTTGTTTAGTGTAAAACTTTCAGATTTTAATTGTTAATTATTGTAATCGCATTTTATAAAAGACGAATAAGCTTTACGAATAGAACTACGCGGTTAATTTGATTTATGTTTTCTACTTTATCTGTTCTGCATCTAGCCGTATCCATATCTGTCTAAACGCCACATCCATTAATCCATCGCGAACTCCAGGGCATCTATCTAGGCACAGTCAAACAAACAGCAGCCTGACTCTGGCTGATTAATAGCATCGAACTGCTAGTCGGCCTGATGGACACATGCTGTCTTATTACAAAAACATGCCTTAATACGGGTTTAAACCAAAACTAACCGATCCAGGATTGTTACGGTATTAAGGTTAGTTCCAGGACTAAAGTGTGTTCTTATTACAAAACCAGTTTTAACAGAGAATCAGTTAGTCCTATCCTTAAACCACCCAGTGTATACCCGGGGCAAGGATCTTCCTCGTTTTGACACAGATAATACAGATATTACGTTCCGTTTCTCGAACAAATACTTTAATTTTTATTTTAAGTGGCATAATAATTGATAATAATGAAAAAAACATATTTTACATTGTTTTGATTTTCATTTAAGATATAAAATTCTATTCTATTAAATAATATGTGAATAAATTTGACAAATCGTAAAATGTGCCAACTTAAATAGAGAACGACTAGCGTTTAATGGAGAACTCCATAAAGTGACATGGCGCGGTTGCCACGGCGACCTGTTTGTTGTATGATTGACAAATTGATTATGAAGATATAAAATTGTAATGTGTGTCGTACTCGTTATAATGGGATGAAAATACAAGATACAAGTTCAGACACACCCTGCAATTTTATTTACGACCTCCCTGTTATTGCAAAAAAACCTCACTGAACAATAAAACCCTGCGCAATAATTTCAAAAACAGCTGTCAAAAGTTAGTCCACAACTAAACTAGGGGTCGCACGGGTTTATCTTTAGTACCACAGATAATTCAGGACTAAGAGATAAACTTCGTTTTGTAATAAGGAATACTTTAGTCCATTGATTGTTCCTAGTTTAAACCTGGTACTATTTTTAAACCATGTTTTGTAATAAGACGGATTGAGTTTCCGCCACCAATCGCCGGTAAATTCCGGTGCAAGTGATGCAACTGTTGCACTGTTGCATTTTGTTCAAGGTGATGAGCTGGTAGTTTAGGAATGTATTGTCGTTTGGTGGTTTTAACGCTCGAAGAAAAATAAGGGTGTTACAAGTTTGACCCCTATGTCTGTGCGTGTGTTTTTGTGAATGTCTTTCTGTGGCATCGTAGCTTCCGAACGGATGGACCGGTTTCAGTGCGGCTAGGTGAAAATTTGTCCAGCCGTTGAAGTTCACCAGCGGTTTTCCTGGTTTTTTTTAACTGGAAAGATAGTTTTTGGATTGTAAATTCACATTGTTTTTTTTTTAATTATCAGGTTTTTATATTTCGATGATTTGAAAAAAAAAACTCTATTTTATAAGAAACATATGCAAACATAACAACCTACGTTCACATTGATAAAGTCGAGTCATAATCATTTTAAACTCGAGTAGTTGAAAAAAAATGCGAAAGTGCATAAGGTAAGGGCAGTGCATGAAATGTTTTATATTTATTACAAATGTTTTGTACTTGATATCATTTATCTCCATAAAGCATAATCATTATTATTTTGGTACAACAATCTACGTTCACATTGATATAACCTTACTAATTTTTAACTTTACAAGCAAGTGTTGCGCAGGTTTAAAAGTGTTGCACTCTTGCAGACCTGGATTTGAACAAACAAGAAAATTAGCATTGTGTTACCCACACAACGGTGGTGGAAATTTGGATAATATGTATGTTATTTAATATGTTTATTCATGATCTATGTGTACGCTAACTTTCTTTGCTCCGGCAATATTTATTTACTCTCTACTCGTTTGACTGCCTCGTTGGTGTAGTGGAAAAGTTTCTGCCTTACATCCGGGAGGTCCTGGGTTCGAATCCCAAGTCGAGCCAAAAGGTGTTTCTGAGATTTTCTGTAATGATTTTCTTAAAAACAGCTCGGAGTCGGGAAGTCGCGGTGTTACACCCCCGTGCCTCGGTAAGCACGTTAAGCCGTTGGTTCTGCGCCTGATCTGTATACGGTCATGTCGGATTGCCGTCTCACCGCACTTTGAGAGTGATGAAAAATTGAGTGCACCTGTGAATTGCACTCACACTTGTGCACTATAATATCTCCTCGTAGTTCGCTGATCTCTGTTTCAGATTGGCCGCCATGGTCAAAATCGACCAGGAGGACTATTATTTCTTTAAATTAAACCAGAAAAAAAAACAATGGAAATACGTTCTTCAATCGAACTATCCCAACCACCCAGTAGCAATTGAGCATATCCGGTTAATTTGCAATTGATTAGACGACTCCACTGTATAAGTGCCTATTGTGTTACTGTATTGTCCTTTTGTTGATTTATTAATTGATGCATATTACCGATTAGCTGAGCCAATATTATTCCACGCACTGTTTGCTTGGCAGGTGAGTTATGGTGCACTCGCCTCATAATTGTAACTAATTGACTTAGGTACTGACTTGTATACACGTGTACCTATGTATGCTTTTATTTAGTAATTCTGTAAAATATTCGGTCAACGTGATCCCATATGATCAAGGGTAAAGAAAACTAACTTTCACATCACCAATAGTCCATATAGTTGAAGGAATCAGGCGTTGCTTTGCGGAAATCCATGACTAAAGCTGAAAAATAATTCTATTTATACTTAAAACTCAACGTTTAGTGGAAATTAAGAGCAAAATAGTTCTTTTTTCTTTTATTACAATTATTTTGCTTTAAAACTAAACGTTTAGTGGAAATAAAAAGCAAAATAATTCTCTTTTCCAGTTTTACTAACAGTCAATATCATTTATTCGGGTAAAGATACATATAATTATGCTATTTATAAACGTAAATAATTAGTTTTTACCTTAGTACATACTTACAATTAAATTACATTCTTACAATTCGTTTTTTAATGAGTTCGACGTAAGAAAATAACTTCTGTAAGTAAACCGAATGTCAGATTTCGATTCCAATTCGTTATCTTTATCCTATAAAAACTGTTATTTTTTTTATAACTGGGCAAATTCTTTCAAGCGTTAACCTTTCTCTTCGCCCATAAACTCAAAACGCATGAAATCTCATTACGCCATCCGAATAAAAGCTCTGAACCAGTCATGGCGAACTTTCCCCCAAAACTTTTCGCTTAAAACTTTCGCCAAAACGCTTTGATGGGCTTAATGAGATTAGTTATAATCGATTGCTCTCCGAGTTGTAGAAACACGTACTATGGTGCAGTTTTATTTTTTTTTATTTATTTTTATTTATTTATTTCAAACCACTTGTAGCTTACAGTATACACCAAGTCACAAACAAGCTTAAATTTACATACGCATGCACAAAAATACAACAAAGATTATTACAATTCAAATTTAAAATAAACTAAGTCACAACAATGTCATCGAAATCAAATAATGTCATGGATATAAACAAAAATAATTAATAACATTATAATAAAAATTAATAATAATAATAATTAAACAAATTACAATATCAATGTCAAAATAAAACTTATAGTAAAACCATTTTGTCCACAATCGTATGAAATAATGTCAATAAATTAATTAGTCCATCAGCAAAAATGTCCAGTTCCTCGTGCTGGATGAGTATGTCCCCTACCAGACTCAAGATACGGTTTGTAGGCGCATGTGCAGCCCGGACCGTTCGGGCAGTTGGCCTCATCAAGAGACGTGGCCTCCGGCGCGGAGCCACTAGTCCCTCCTCCCCCCGCGGCATTCTCCATGGCACTAATAGGCTTACATTCTCCAAAACTGGCTTGCTGTCCAGTTTGTGGTGAATAATGAAGAGAAAATGCCTAACAGTTGCCATTGCTCTCCTAAGTTTTAGGGTTTCTAGGTCAACCATACCCAAAACAAAAGCTGAAGGATATAGGTACGGGTAATAGCCGTGTTTCCTTTTGTACAGCCAGCGTAAAAATTTCCGCTGTATCCTCTCTATCAGTAGTATGTACTTTTTATTATATGGATCCCATACCACCGCTGCGTAGGTATTCTAATTTACTTCTGACATACGCGTTGTATAATGTTATAGCCACCCTAACATCATCAAAATCTGCGGCAGTCCTCATTACAAATCCCAATGTCCTATTAGCCATTTTACAGATTGATGTCACGTGATTGTTGAAGTCAAGCTTAGAATCTAAAATTAATCCAAGGTCACGTATTTCATTTACTCTAGCCAAAGGCGCGTCATATAATGTGTAGTCAACTGCAATGGGATCTATTTTTAACGAAAAAGTTATAACTTTACATTTACTCTCATTAAATGGAAGATCATTATCTTTACTCCATTGCGATACTGCATTTATATCCTGCTGAAGAGCCAGAGCATTTACCGCCTCACCGATCCCCAAGCTTAGTTTTAAGTCGTCTGCAAAGAGAAGACTTTTTGCAGATCTGACTTGTGTAGGTAAATCATTTATAAAAATTAAAAATAATGTTGGGCCCAGAGTACTTCCCTGACTTACTCCTGATCTAGTGAAATAATCATTGGACTCAAAACCACCAACTCTCACAAATTGACGACGGTTGTCCAAATAACTAGCAAAAAATTCTAGGAGTTTAGGAGTGAAGCCAGATTTTGCTAACTTCTGCAACAAAATATCATTATTCACGAGATCAAAAGCCTTTCTAAAATCAAAATAGGCAACGTCCACCTGTCTACCGGCATCCATTTCGGCACATATGTAGTCAACGTGTTCAGTGAGGTTGGTAGTAGTAGAATGTTTTTTTCGAAACCCATGTTGACTGTCAGATAAAATATGATCTACGACATGATGGTCATATGATTCAGCAGAACCTACATGCACATGTGGCGACCTTTACCGTTCGCCATCACAAGCACATGCCTAACGGTGGCAAGCACGACAACGAGCGCTGATATGGCTCCATAAGCTACATGGCACTGTTAGTCTAGTAGCATACAAGAACCGCGGCATACAAGATTTAGATCCAGAATAACATAGATAGACAAATCAAGATGATGTCTATATGACCTTGGTCCCCGATCATAACACCCGGTTGGTAGGAAGTGCTTCCCTTCAGCTTTTAACTCCACACTCCACTCCCTTTAGTTTTTAACACATATAACTTGGATTAAATAGACGAATTTCATCTATAGACATATTCCTTATATTTTATTATGATCATATTGATAATTATTAATAACTAATTGAAAAACACATTTTATTTAACCGTTAATAAATCATTTATAAATACACATAACTTCCAAAATAGGCCTAATACATCTTTTTTACTTTTATTTAAATTTATTGAATATTTTCGCTAAATCAATTTTTGTTTTTATTATTTGTGAAAAATTCGTTTAATGGAATATACGTTGCAAAAAAAGTTAATCATAAATTTCAAAATTTTGGTGGATGACTCAATTCTGTTTACTTTATTGTTTAGCAAATTTCGTTTTTTAAACGAATAATATAACTAGAAATACTAAATAAATAAACTCAATCAATTTCCTTTCACAATTAACTACGATTTTCCGATACTACATCAAAATATCTTGGATTGCCATAACCGAAGGAAAACCTCTATACGCAACACAATAAAAGATAAAAGCGTCGTTTTCAAAGGCAAGTCATGTTTCAGACGAGCACCAATCACATTAGTGTCTCCACAATTGTGCTGGCTTAATGAGTGCGGACCCCCGGCGGGGACCCCGGGGGTCCGGGTTCGAGTCCCGGATAGTGACAGTGACAGTTTTTCGATAATTTGCCGACTCCAGCGTCTTGCTAACGAAGGGGGCGCTGCAAACGCTTTGATGAGAGGAGAAAGAAATGTTTGTACGTGTAAAAAGGTGGTCTTTATGTATTTTTCTTACATATAGTATACTGCATTGAATGCTACATTCTTTATTGAGATCTTATAACTCCACAACAATTTATTTTTAGAGTAGCAACTTTTATCCACACTAATATACTGAACCAATTTTCATGAAATTTGGTATTGAGATATTTTGATACCCGAGAAAAGACGTAGGCAACTTTTTACCGATTGCCGATTGCTTTTACGCCTAAACTACTGAACAGATTTAAATGAAATTTGGAAAGGAAATAGTTTTAAAATTAAGAATGGACATGAATTACTTTTGACCGCGGGAAAACAACGCGTTTCCATGGGAAAAGTTACTTTCCGGGGAATCTGATCGCTTTCACTCCTAAATTACCAAAGATTTGAATTATGTTTGGATAAAATTTGTATTACGGGAAAACAAAGCATTCCAAAAAAACTACCTAATATCACGAAGTCGCAGGTAAAACCTAGTTTTAAATAAATTGTCCTGGTCTGGATAGTTCATTACACTGCCGATTATTTAAGGCTCCTCGCCTTAAATGAAATGTCAATATGTTTGTTAATAAAATTCTTAGTTTCGGAAACGTGAAGACTAGTTCAATATTTTTTTTTAATTTTATGTTATGGTATACCGTTTCGTTGATAAATCACTGTGACTACACACAGATAACACCGTCTTGCAAAAAAAATATAGGAAAGTGATAAAAACATTAACTGCTTTTTTCAAATTACAATTTAAGCGTGCTTGCGCACTGCACTGCAAATTGAGTTACAAAACGATTTCCACCAGTGCTCAAACTTTGGCTCGTTTTTGTTGCACAAAATGGCGCATCCCCCAGTTTCCGAGTTCAAGAAATTGTTGGCTTCCGCTGTCTTTACACGAATTGTTTGAGGATTTGTCGAGAAGTGCTTTTATAATCTTTTGCTTTGAAGTAGCTCTTTGTTCATAACGTGTTGCAGTTTTTTATACTATTCCACCAACAAAACGTTTAATCTGAAAACTTATAAATTATCTATAAATTATGATCGTTTGTAAATTACTACTACTACGTCGTTTGATTTCATCAAGGTGAGAGTAGTCAAGCAGCAGCTGAATTTGAATTAGCTAAAATTAGCACATGGTTATGATCAAATCTAATGACGCTAAATACTTTAAAAACAAATTTTATGTGTTTCACAATCTATGAAAAGACTCTGCTGGATGACAACTTAGATATTAAAATCCATTCCTGCAAAACTCGCGAAGCATGTGGTGGCCCTATTATAAATAGAGTACGGTGTGTAAAATACCTTGGAGTTATGGTGGACACATTGAATAAATAACTTCCCAGTTTAAAAAACCCGCGGATGAGCCAGTTAGACAGCTGGTGAGGTTTAGCAGCTAGACGAATTTTGATCAACTATAGCTAGCAAAAACAGTAATTAATTTGTCTTTCAAATAAAAAAAATGGTTGCCTGTAAAGTCGGTTTTACAGGCGAAGATTTTACGTGACACCGATCATGTTTGAGTCGGAGAGAGACGCAAGGCATTCGCCGGTCCGGCGGGCCTCTCTCTCGTTCGGTGACTCATCGTAACAGACGTGAGCGGGCGTTACACTTTTTCATGAGTGACTCGGAGCCACAACCTAATTTAAGACGTTGTCACGTCAAAAAAATGGTTTGAAATCGGTGCATACGTTCGGAAGCTACGATGTTACAGACAGACCCACAAAAAACAGAAACAGACATTGGAATCAATCAATTATTTGCCAGAATACACAAAAGTATGCCAGTTACAAACTACAGATCTTAAAAATAGGTAGTAGCTGTATTCAGCCTGCATGCAGACGTGCAAATATTAATAAACATTTTAGCAAATTAATAAATAGGTCCGTTTATAATGAATAATCAAATAATGTCAGAATTACAATAATAATGTCATAAAATTAAATTGTCAATGTCATGAATTGAAAGTCAGGTAAAAGTAATATTGTATGAAAAAAAAATACAACAATTTATAACACATTAAATGTCAAGTTTAAAATAATCTTGAATACTCATTGACTTATATATTTACTGCGTAAAGGACGCGGCTAATGGCACCAGCGCGTTGGCCCTAAAATGTTAGTTTAGGGCCAACTGGGCCAACGCGACTCAGTCGTCTGCGCGAAGCAGCAGAGCGCGGTTGTGAATGTAGGTGTTAGAAAATACCTATTTGCGACATAAAAGGCTGTAAAACTTATGATACAAAATTTTAAAAGCGACATGGGATATCGTAACACAGGTAATTTTATATTTTTTATAACTTTATATTTGTTTCTTGTTTAACTATTAAATAAATGCATTTCTATGCGAAATTTAAAGGTTAGTGACGCGCTATCACCCGCGGTGCTGAGATAACCTTGTATTTTTTACTTTCGAGTGAAAGAAGTAAATAAGAGAGTAAGTATTGTAATCGTAAAAAATCGAAGTTGAGATTTTTGGCGCCACTAATAACTCCACTCTTTCATTCCTTCAATAATTTTTACAGTATTTATCTTTAATGATAAAAGAAACTGAATATTTCAAAATAGGTAGCCTTATTTTCTTTTTCTTTACAAAACTAAGTGGAGTGCTTGTTTCATCAAATTCTTAGTAAAAATGGATATAAAGATATTTAGAAATTTTAAAAAGTGTTTATATATATAACTAATATGTAATAATAACTAATAATATTACGAATTGTGATTAAATAAATATTTAAATTACAGATTTCCTTATGATCCAGTGCGTATAGAGATTTGGAGTCGTATTATTCGAAAACAATGAAACGAGCGTTATTTCACACCTCATAAAAACACAAGATCATTTTTTGGACAAAGATGTTGATATTATCAAAATCTGGACTACGAAGACTAAAAGGCTATACCTACCATGTATAAATGAATATCGATAACAAAAACTCTATGTAAATCTATATATACATATAATAAGACTGTAAAAGATCGATTTCTGTACATTGAAGATTTTTATGAAAAATTGTTACAGGGGGTCTTAATTACCGTAATAGAAGCCAAAACAACAATTTTTAAAATTTTTGACTGTATGTCTGTCTGTCTGTTTGTCCGGGCTAATCTCAGAATTTACTGGACCGATTTTGACGGGACTTTTTTTATTTGACTCAGTATCACCTGGAGAGTAAACTGGGATATAAATAATCACGCCGATGAACTTAGGGGGCAGACAGGAAATTGAATCTCAGAATCTACTCAACCGATTTTAATGGGACTTTTTTTAATTTGACTCAACATTACTTGGAAGGTAAAGAAGGATAGAAATAATCACGCCAATAGACTAAGGGGGTAGGCAGAAAATTGAATCTCGGAAACTACTGGGCCGATTTTAATGGGACTTTTTTTATTTGACTCAGCAAATTGAAAAAATATTTTTGTGTTGAATAGACCATTTATTGAGGAACGTTTAAGGCTAAATAACATCCCGCTACAACTGTTAGGAGCGAAGAAATAATGGGGAAAGTGACAAAAACGGGGAAAATTATTCATTTAAAAAAACGCTTCAAGATACCAACAATAATGTAAAAAAGTATGAAAGAATTATTACTCTTAAAATGATCTAAAAAAATGTCTGCGACAGTATATCCATATGCCCAAATAACTATTCCACGCGGACGAAGTCGCGGGCACAGCTAGTGTATAATTATTACTTTGGTTATAATATTAACTTAAAAGTTTGAACAAAAATAATCTTACACGCTCATACAAGGTTACGTCGTCGTCAACGTAGCAACACGTAGTCAGCAAGATATTCACGTAGTTCCAATAAATTTTGACAGATGGCGTTATTTTTTCTTTGTATGAAGATGGTTCTTGGAAAAGTCACTGATGGGCGGATCCTTCTTTTGAAATCATTGTGAATACTATAAAAAATCTCTTTCAAGTTTTTTCAGCTCCTCGGGTAAGTTGTTACACACATATTATAATCATTTTTCTTATATATTGCTTTCTTAGATCGGGTTTGATAAAGCAAATTCTTAAACTTTTGCCTCCTTTGACGGGATAATACCTTACTGCGTTTTTGAAGTAAGATGGATGGGCTTTGGCAAAAACACAGATGTCTCTTATATACATGCAAGGCAGAGGTAGAACCTAACATTTTCTGAATAGTGGTTTACAACTGTCCAGGTACCACGCCGCATTTATTACTCTTAAGCATCTTTTTTGCATTTTAAAGGCTCTGTTAGCATCTACCGAGTTACCCCATAACAACAAGCCATATCCTAACACCGACGATACGTAGGCATGATACGAAGCAATGGTCGCATCAAAAGATGTAGTTTGGCGTAATTTTCGGAGTGCAAATAAAATATATACCGACTAAGTTTTTGGCATACTAAATAAACATGCTTGCTCCGATTCGAATGATTGTCCACGGGGGATAAGGAGCAGAGATGAAACATTTGTAGAGAGTCAAGAATTGGACACGGTAGAGTGCAGCACTGCCTAGCAGACGCAAATTCCGCGTGCATCTCTCACGTTTCGGCCTGAATAACCGCGAGGTTGGAATGGCCATGGGAGTTGGTGGGATTTTTATCCCTAGAAATTTAAAAAAGCTACCTCACACACTCTTTCATTATTATTTTCAATGTTAAGCTGAAGCGGTGCGGTATTGTATGAATTGAATTGAATAAATTTTGTTTGGTCCATTTTGTTAAGTCTAGCAGAGCTTTGTCTTAAGTTTGTTGGGCAAGATCTTTGTCTGAAACTTTGATTAGGAGCGAGTTGCGAGTTGGAGTCAAACACATAACACCCATCTTTTTCGTCGGGTGTTAAAAACTACATAAAACTAGCAATTTCAAAAATATGCATGATATTTATTTTGCCAAATTAAATCTTTCCCAGAATCGCCAAAAGTCAAAACCGTTTAGAAAATAGAAAATAAAACAAAACGAACAAAACACTACCGAAAGAAAATACATCTTATTAAATATTTATAAGTCCAAGTAAAGTTGGCGAGTTCGCAGTTTCATTATCCCTTCGAGGACTAAGGGACGATGGTCGCGAGTTCTGAACAAAAACGATATATCTGATCTTACACTTGCTCGTAAGAAGTTTTTATTTCTCTACCTTTTGTTAGACTAATATTAAGATAAAGTTTCATTTGAGAAAAATAGTACATTGTTATACAAGGGTGGAAAGAAATCAATTCCCATACGAGGTATTTAGACGCACGAGCGAAGCGAGGGCGGATATAGTCCGAGTGGGAATTGATGACTTTCACCCGTGTTAAACACTCTACTTTTCATTTCAAATATAAGGAAAGTAAAAAATAGTCTTTTTTAATTTAAATTTCAAATATGGAACACCCGCCCGCGTCACCGCCGCGGGCCATCCCACTTTAATAGGTTTTTTTTTAATTCACATTGGCCGTATACATTCACAAGACCGCAGCATTTTTTTATTCGATATTTTTCTTAATTATGTAAAAATAATTATAGCCGACTAAATAACCAATTTTAGTTCTATTTTTAAAATTCATTCCCGCCCTAGGGAGGGAAGCAATTACTATGAGTCTTTCCCGTCTAAGGGAGGGAAGCATCGTTTTCGACCCGCTGCTCTGATCAAACAAACACTACTTTCCGAGTATGAGAAATGAAAAATATTTTTCTTCTTCAGGCAGCTTCAGATAGACTTCGTCTGCATCGTGAATGTTTAGGATGAAAATTATAGATTTTCATACCCTCCTGCTTAATATCAAATGCAACAAGCTATTTTGTTAGATATAAGGATAACTCAGCTACGACAAAAATGAAATACTAATACAAATATCTTTATTTATAATACATTTACAATTACATTTCTATATTACAATCGAGGGTTTTTAAAAGTAAATAAATAATATCCCCGCTCTCAATATTAAGTTAAGAATAAATGACAATATAATAAAAAAAGTTATAAATTAAGCGATATAACAACAGCTTAATAATAATATTAAATATTTAAAGGATTAGCAAATAGCCTACCTCTAATTGTATTTATTCTTATATATATTTATTGTATATTTTATATTTAATCTTATGTGTCATATTACTGGCATTATATTTTTTATGTTTTCTCTTTTATTTATATATTTTCGCACCGCCCACTAATCATTTCTGCTTAGCCCAAATGTATGACTGGTAGAGAATGCCCTATGGCGTTAAGTTTACCTTTTGTACATAATTCTTTTGTGCAATAAAGCTTTAAACAATAAAAAAAATTGTGCCTAAGTGGGCCTTAGTAACTATCCGATTCTCCTTTTGTTTTTCCTTCAAACTTCTGAAGTTTATAAGAAGGGCCAACACTTTTTATGTAAATTGCTTGCATTTGATCCATGCAAAATTTTCGTAATTTACTATGTACTTGTAAATTGTAAATATTAATTACCCTTGTCATAAATAGAGTCATCCCATATGATGGTCGTTTCATGCTGCGTGATTTCTTGGCTAAAGTCCAAAATGCGATATTCGCGTGGTCAAAGTCATGCCAGTGATTTGATGAGTTTATTGTATAACATAATTTTTCAAGCAAAAAAAGGTTATTAATCAGAGAAATGTTATTTGACTGAATTCGAACTAGTATTAGGTAAGTTATTTTTTTAAAATTTATTGTGTAATACGAGTATACTGCAGATCACAAAAATCGTTCCACCTTACAATTTACACTTTTAATTGTCGTTACTATAGAAATTATGCGAGAAATAGCAATTTTTTCTTGCAAAAGAACAAGGGGCCAATTCCGCTTATAAATATCGTTACATAGTCTTAATTAGTTTTTCCGATTTTGGAAATTTGTCAATACTAGATTCATTACAATTGACTATCGGAATTAGGCCCTAGAAGGGTCAATTTTTGTTACATAGTTTATAAAACCAAAACTTAAAGGGTTGTACACACACGCTGCACAAAAACGCGTTCACAACAAACAACAATGCATCAATAACGGCACAAAATGTAACACCCCACAGGATCGGATCCGACTCAATCTTCAACATTTACATAGGCGGCGTATGATGGACCGGGCCGTAACAAAATTATTCAAAGTGGGCCCCAACTTTTTTATGGCTCCGGAGGTCACGTGGGCATCTGTAGGCACAACGCTTACTTATTCCTTTGCTTTCGGTTGAACAAAAAGTGGCAAAGTTTAAGTATTCAAAGTTTCTTGCGTTTCTCCTTTATAATTAATAGTATCAGGCGTTACTTTGCGGAAATCCATAATTAGTATTAACATTGAAAAATTACTTAGCTTTAGATTTCCGCTCAGTTACGCCGGCATAAGTACCCAACTACACTACCTGTGACCACCGACTATGTTAGAGAACAAGCACATGCAAAAAGCACCGCCCGCCCTCCCACAAATCGCATGCAAAACAGATAATGCAATAATTAGTACCAACACCGACGTGCAAAAGAAAACCTCAACGCGTTTCGCCGCCTCACGCGGCATCTTCAGGAGGAGATGTTGTCGCCTCGGCTGCGCTCCGACGACTAACCTGTGAACGCTGGTGAGCAGGCCTTTTATACTTTTCCCCCACTATTGTTGTGACGTACTAGCGACCGATCCGGTCCTATTATTACTAATGATATTATTACTATTTTGACGGTTAGAAAAATTTGAAAAATGCCGGCGTAACTGAGCGGAAATCTAAAGCTAAGTAATTTTTCAATGTTAATACTTTCTCCTTTATCATTTTTAATACTGATATTTGGATTTTTATAATTTTGTATTATTCTTCTAGATACAAAAAACAATAACCAACAATTTTCGGCTCGTTACATAATAAACATCAGTATGTTGAGTCTTACAACAAACAATAAATAACAAATATTATGATGCTATTTGCACCTTTGCCCAGCAGTGGGATGAAATACGTTTATAAAAAAAAATATGTTGCTGCTATCCGCTCAACAGCAGTGTTACTTTACATTATTTTTGTATCATGTTTTCTTGAAATAGCAGCGTTTTTGCGTGGAAGCAGCAAAGCAATACGGACTCTAAACAAAAATTTTTGAAGTTGCTTGCGTTGATAAGTTCAAATTAATGTGTCGGCAAGTGTGCGCTCCACCTTAGGTTTAAAAGATTACGGCCCAGCAAGTATTGTATGAATAACGACAGTTTGGGCCTTTTAGCGCTTGAGATAATAGAAACGTTTTAGCGAGGCGACTTCCATCGCGATTGTTTTAAATTCCTTTTTCGGTACGGATTTGACCTTTCGGAGGATGTAAGAATGAATTATTCTAATTTGGTGTTTGTCAATTCTTAGGTACTTACTAGATTAAAGCTGAAAACTACGTCCGCGTTCAACTTCAAACATATGTTAAAGTTTCGACCTAGTGTACTCGCTGAGATGTAAAACAGAACCTAAATCATAATTTTAAGCCTTACTGCTTATAGTGACCGCTGCGATGTAGGCTGTGGTAAGAAATGCTCTTACACAACAAATATACAGAGATACTAGGTTTAATTACTAACATACTGTATTCATTGTTATGAAAGAGTAGATCCTCCTAATACGAGCTTGTCGTAGCTTAAAAGGAGTTTCTAACCTATGTGATGTAACTACTTTTTAATTTAATGAAATAAATTATTCTTATTTGTAGGTAAAAAAACTGAATGAGTATAAGCACCTGTATTTCAGGATTGATATAAACTGTGTGTATATACACTTAAGAAAAGGTACATATTAACTAACCTCTCACTCATGCGCACCGGGGCGTGTAAGGGCGGGTGTACACGTCGTAATTTCCTTACCTGCGGTCATTAATTGCGATCACGTCCCGGCGCGTGACCAATCCAGTGTGAGACGGCCCTAACGTTGTTTTGTTTCATACAGCTTGTCGACTTCCGCGTTCGAGTTAGAACAAATGTTGGTTTTGGCCCTGGAGATCTGTAAAACGGTATCTCAATCATAGTTTTAGGCCCTAGCACTGCGACACAGGTTGGTGAGAAAAGAATGCTCTCACACAAATAATATATTATAAAGATTGTGTTTTCAGCATTTTTTTCTGTCACGATTTTCGGGATTACAATCCAGCAGCATTTTTACTCCTTGCAGAAATCCAGTACAGGTCCAGCGCGGATGCATTAAAATATGGTGGATCCAGCAAATGCAAACCCTTAACGAAATTAATGTCATTTAGACATACGTCTTTCTTGCAATAAAATTGACTTCAGCGATAGATCGGAGTGAGCGCTTATGTGCGAGGTAGCTAACCAGTTAATAACTACCAATAAGAGTTTGCAACCCTCATCAACTCTTATTCAGATATACGTCTTTCTTGCAACAAAATTACAGTCAGCAAAAGATTTAAGGGAGCGCTTATGTGCAAAGTGCCTTGCAAAATACTACTAATATTATAAACGCGAAAGTTTCTAAAGATGTTTATTACTCTTCAACGCTAAAACTACTGGACCATTTTGGCTGTTTGGGACATGATAGATTATAACCTGAAATAACACATTGGGTACGTTTTAACCCGTAAAACGTCACGGTTCCTGTGTGATATGTAGACAACGGGTTCTATACAGGTGAAACCGCAGGGCACAGCTAGTAGTCAAACTACGGTACCCTAATTACAAAAACAAACCGTTTTCCACACCAACAGGCCAAATCTCGGTGCGGGACAGAGCCGCGCTTCATAATTTATAAGCGGCTGCCCGGCTCGATACGGAGCTTACTTTGACACCTGACAGATTTATGTGCTCTCAAAATTCGCCCGCGCGTAACCGTTTTTAAACTGCGCGTCTGCGGGCGGCTTATTCTTTGGCCGTTTTGTAGGTTGGGCGTAGTTTTGGAACTATAGTGACGTAACTTTAAACGCAGAGAATATTATCGTGTTTACTACTGACTAAGTAGGTACTAACTGATTGAGAGGTCATGGAAAACATTGTCTTAGAAGCAATAATATGAGAATAAAAAAAACGACATATCTCGTTTTCTTTACCTTGGTTGTAGTTCATTGATAAAGTCACAAGAATTCTTACGAATAGATGACAGCATATCAAGATAACTGCTGTTGTATTTTAAAACGTTTTTATTAGCTCGGGCTGTAGGTATGTATGTAACGGAATCTTTGATTCGAAATCGGATTAATTTTAAACTTTGCACACGTATCAAGTCTTCTCGACTCTTCTTGACGGTGCAATAATTTGATAACAGCTTTCCATTATCCTTATTAACTAAAAAACACACTTTTAGTGCTAACCAATAAAAAGAAAATAATTTCTGATTCAGATCAGAGATTGATTCAGATAACAAACGATCAAAAATGCAAAGCTTGATGTGCTAACGTCTGCACATGTTGTATATTTGTTCCTAGAGATGGGCGTTGGATTAAAATCCTTTCAGACCGAATGGGTTTTAATTATAATCAGGCAAAAAAAATAAACCCGATTTTATTCACTTTTGCAACATAATTTAACATAATTTAGTCCGGGCATCTACCAATCTCCATTTGTACCATATTCACTGCAGCTCCCACTAGAGGCCCGCTCTGCCCAGCGCGTCTCTCTGAGGCAACAGCGAGGCGATTTCTAATGATTAATCGAACTCACCGAGGGCCATCCAAATCGGAATTTACTCTGCATACCCTCAGTTAATTGTCGTTAGCACAAATTAGATGTAATTTGCTCCGCCGAAAATTTCGGCGGCCCCATTGTCTCGGCAACGTTTTTGATAACGCCTCGGCGGCCGTGAATGGTCTTAAGTAGACTGAAGTGGAGTTTAATTTGAAAGGTTCGACGAATTAATGTTTTGGTTATAAGGAAAAATTGGAATTATTAAGACAGGGAAATGATTTTTTTTTTGGATTTTTCGGTTGAGTTCGCATTTGAGCTTCAAAACTGATTATTACGTCTGATTAATAAGAGTCGCCTGCTTGTCTATCTTTTACAGGCTTTACTTCGTCGAGTGTGGTCATGAACTACACCAGCTTATTTCGCCGGCCCCATTTTACCATCGGACTACCAAACGTACCGCTGGATGCCATCCGTACCGTGTCGATGTTCCACTGATATGAACCAAGCGCTTCTTGTCTACATTCCCGATGCGCACTGCAAAAGACTGGAACCCACTGTCTGCGTCAGAGTTTCCCTGCAATTACAAATTTAATATTCACCTTAAGTTCCACCTGCAATTGATTTTAATAAAGTGCAATTGTACGTCTGTTCATACTTATATTGACTGTATGACTACGGTGTTCAAATTAAAAAATATATACGGTTTGGTTTCTTACGGTTAGTTCGTACGTTAGTTCGTTCCTTACAGACGTAATGTTATTACTTTATTCTTTACCAGCCGACCCGGCAGACATGTTCCTCTCATCGTTTAAAGTTTCCCTGATTCTCCACGAATATTTCGAGACTAAAATTACTCAAATTGGTTCAGCCGATCTCATTTTTATATAAATATATAGAAGATAATTGAAAATTGCATGGCAAAATTTGAAATAGAACCTTTACGCCTTCATCGTATTATCCACTACAAGCAAAATTTAACCCGTTCACAGCCTTGCAACGCGCAGCCGTGGGCGTCAATGGTCACCCATCACCGTGCGCCAACAAGGCCATATTTCCTGGCTCAAATGAAGACACACAGCACCATATAATGACCCCATCCTCGGTTATTTCATATTAGACGTTATCCCGCGCACATTACCTAGATAAATGGCGTTCATTATTGTTCTATGGGCGGCGTCTTTTCGACTGTTTGTTATTAGCGCGCGTAAGTTATTGGCGCGCGAAAGGTTAAGAATTAGCGTAATCGTTTTTGGAATGATGAGGCTTGGCGCTTTAGACCGTACGTAATTTAGGTTTATATTTTCAAAGGATTAAAAGCTGCTCTAAGAAATTTCATGATTTAAAATATTTGGGATTTCTTATTAATGCTGATAAATTCGTAATTCTATATAGCAATTTGATATAGTAATTTAATTTTGTGATAAATATATATTTTATTAAACTTGAATATTGCGATTTAAAATGATTTAATATAATTTGCATGTTGTTGTTTGTTTGCTGAGAAAGCTGAACCACAATGTCAAACCTACCACCTAAATGTACCCTTTTTCATACGCAAAAAAATTCATATATTCATTATTTACAAACATTACGTCAAAAAACTTAATCGTACCATCTCTAAATTACCGAAAAAGTGATAAAACTGGACATTAAAGTAATCGTCCGATAGCGGATAGCAATATAATGTCAAAATTACTAATCTACCGGAACATAAACCCGGTACTAGCATAAAATACGTTTTGCGCTATAAAAACTTTAGCAAGCTCATTGAAACCAAATCCTTAATCGATTAACCGAATGGTATTGAATCAGGAATCATACTTCTACGGCGGCAATAAAAGAGGAAAATTCTACAAAAAATACGCGGAGAAAGGAAAACGATAAGACGTTTTATTGCTTCCTTAAAATTCGCCAAAAATCAACAATTCAATTCTATGCGAGTCATAAAGTAGAAAGATGGATTTGGAATCAGAGGCTGTACTATTGAAATAAAAGTTGAACTCGAAGTTCAAACTCGATCTCAAAAATCATTTTGCAAATTACAGGATTCTTCACTCATCATTTTAAAACGAATGGCATTATTATCCTTTATATAGTTTGGTTTCAAAATAACCACAATTAATATTGGCAATGGATATTTTACCGGTAAAGAACGTAAATAAAAATTGTCCTATTGTCCACAATCTCTGCATCAACTTTCTTTTAGTGCAGATGAAGATTCGTTTTTCATATGAAAAACAAAATTTGAAACTTAATGTTTGTGGGTGGTTAATAGTGAATCCATAAATATTTTCAAAAATGTTACGTGATTAGTTACGTATTTTATAGACACGTGTTCTGAAGTTCATAAACTTGATTTTTCTACGAATAAAATATATAAGGTACTTCTTTATTAGGGAAAAAGAATGGTCGGTCTGTGTAAGTAAGTAGTTACTAAGCTAGTATGATTAAACATACGCATCTCGAAACCAAACTTTGTATTTCTCGAGTGTTAAAAAGTTTCATGGTAAGGCCTCAATACAAACACTCGTAAAATACTCTCGATATTATCCGTGCAATAGGTTTAATGTCTTATAAGGAGCGACAGAGATGGCTGCAGTCTGACAGGGACAGATTCAAGGAAGTGTGCAGCTCAAATACATACGATTACGTCGCTAAACTGAAATGGAAGATCTCAACTCCCGAAGGAACGGTGCATTCCGACTCGATGGGCACTCTACTTTTAAGATTTTATCCAGTTTCCCGTCGACTGATATTATCTGAGGTTTTAACCGGTAAAATGAAGGGACACTAGCACACAAAGTGGGGTGCAAGTTTGTTGTTTTCTTGGTTTAGAAGGCTTGTAAAGACGTAGAAAAATGAAGGTTGCGTTTGCTTAACTATACAGATCGTTGAAAAAATCACCCGCAAGACCGGAAAACTCTTCCATTTTTTATAACATGTTCTGTTTAGATTCTTATATCCTGAGCTAAAAACCAAAATACATGCAACATTAAGTCTGCACCCAACCACTTCATACGCTTTGACCAACGTAAAGTCCTCGCAAGAGAACGTCGTTTTCTTCCTCGTACCGTTACGTGAGGCAATTGAAATTAGCAGACACCCTAATTTTAATAGAGATGGTTGGAAAATTCCACCAGCTTGGGATTCTGTTTTAGCCAAGACCAAAGCCAGACCCCGCACTGCAAGACCTCAAGATACTGAAAGCTCATTTTGTGTAGAAAGGAACGTGACCAATATTAAAATAGTGTCTAGCTCACCCGGCAAACGTTGTTTTGCCATATAAATGTAAAGCGTGGACTTATCCCTAAGACCCTTATCACTAAGGAGTATGAAAAATAGATGTTGGCCGATTCTCAGACATACTCAATATGCTCACAAAATTTTATGAGAATCGGTCAAGCCGTTCGGAGGCGTGCGGAAACGAACATTGTGACATGAGAACTTTATATAAATAGAGATGATAGTTTTATTTTTTTTCAAAACTATGTAATGACACTACTTTAACACCTTAGTTTACCTGTGACCACGGACGCTGAAAAGGGTCTGAAACGTCAGGTTAAAATAAAATGTAATTAAATCGCAAAATAATCCATAAAAAAGTATTTCATTATGTCTACTGTGCGCGTAAGCCGAAGAAACAAATACACAAATTTTATTTAGATTCACCTGTCCCAATGTTAAAGTTGTTTGCTTGTTCGTAATCAATCTTGAAAGCTAATATTCACCCCCAGTGTCCGAAGGAGCTGAAATTTTCGGTGCATGTTAAGTTCCGATGACAGTGCACAATTTAAGTGTAAAAGCTGATTGGCAAACTAAAAGTATGAAACCCTTTAAAATGAGAATCATTCCACAGATACTGAAACGTAAAACAATATAAGAAATTTGGCGTCGTCTGAGCACATTCTGCGCCTCGCAGATTTCAATCAGGCGCTTTTTTTATTTACTTTTGCCCCCCGGCTTCGTGCGGCTATAACTATAGATTTTGTAATTGCGAATTTTTTTTTCGGGAATGTCGTGATTAATGTTGTGTGTCGCGTATCTCTAAGCATCTGTATTGAGTTAAAGAAAAAATGATTGTCCAAATTCAATTAATATAAAAAGACTTCTTAAAAAGATTTAAGCTCTATTGCAAGATGATCAACTAGACCAAGTGTAAACGCAAATGAATATTTATATTTTTATTTAAAAATTAAATCCTGAGTATATTTCTAGCAATATAAGTATTTTCAGCATTTGACGACCACTTTGGTGTAGTGGTTTAGAAGTAGACTATTAACCAAGAGATCGCGGGTTCGATCTCCGCACTGTACAAAAATTTGTGTGCATGAACATGTCTGTTTGTACTGGTTTGGGTGTTATATGTATTTATTTAAGTTCATTTGTGATACCTCTGTTGATTCTGATATCTGTAACACATATGTGCTTAAGCCACTTACTTACCTCTGAGTCAGATCAATGTATATGTTGTTGTTGTATATTTATTTATTATTGTTATAGGTTTATTTGTGTCCCAACCGTTAAAGATGGTGAAAAGAGTTCAGTTTAATCACAATTCAAACCTGGAATGATGGGGATATAGTGCTGGCCCTTGTTAATGTAATTAAAAAAACTGTCAATTGTTGTACGGTTTGATTTAAATTAAACTGTCCACAATACCAATCTGACCAATCAGCGAAAGCTTTAACGGAAGCTGCTAAGTAGAACCAGATAACGCGAAATGATTAATAGCTCACCACACGCGTTACCCGGAAACGGATGAGCGACGAACACAGCCTAGCCAGGCCTTCCACTCTCTAAGCCATTGTCCTAAGTTCCGGATTTAACCATCCCCCTCAATCTTACAGGCTCGGCCGTGCGTGCGAACGAGCTAGCCAGAACCGGAAATACGGAGAACGTTACGGAGTACGCCCTAGGTCATTAGCGAATCAACAGAACGTAAATTGGGCAGTTGACGTAACACTATCTCATCTTGCGAGCGGTCATTAGTTACATTTACACCTGAAGGATAGGTGGGTAAATCGGGATGGGTTGTAAAGTCAGCAATAGATCACGTTGTGATGGGAGGACGCGGATAGAAGCAGGATACTCGTATATGATGAATGATTAAGATTTTCCTTCTTACTTGTTTATGGCGAGCGAATGTCAACTTGCCGATGTGGGCTTAAATTCAATTCGTTGTAGATTGCGATAAGAAAAAATAGTTGAATAAAGTGGGTTATTTACGCTATTAAGCAGACCAATCATGTAATTTTTTTTGAACGAATGAAAGCTTGAATAGCAGGTTAGCATGCCGGTTGTTTTCTGCCTTATCAACAATTACCACGAATGTTTAAGCTGCCGATTATCAGTGTTACACCGACGGCGTTACAGCGTTCTATTAATCAACGTGCTAACACCTGAAAGATCACGTCGCCGGCCCATAGTTAGTCGAATTCAAATGAAAAGGTAGAGCTATACCTAAAGCGGATCGCGTACTGCAGAAATAAAAGCCGTCGCCCTCACGATATCCCTGTCAAACTTGTACAGACTTGGCATGGCTGCTGTTTTGTGATATTCTTTTAGGTAGTTTTCAATACCGAAGAGGACACGGCCGCATACACGGCAAGCAACTCTGAAAATTGTTTAAAGTAAAAAGTACTGGGCTTAAAGTCGGTGTTGTGAACCACTAGAACCTCAAATAAGGTTGACATTTCAACATGCTACAGCTGGTTTTGTAGTCCGAAGCGGGAACCACTAGCTAGACTTAACGCTGTCGTCAACTTATTTCAGAAACTTGATAATTATCTGTTATAACATGTTAATTTTACAACTGCTCTGATGCAAAATGTTAATCGTTTGTTTTGTGCAAAAAGTACATTATCTTGTTGAATTTATCTCAGTTCTTTTTTTTTATCGAGCCCGCTAACGTTTTTTTGTTGAATTTATCTCAGTTTTATTTATTTTTTTATCAAGCCCGCTGCTACTGGCGCCCCACCCTTACCGCCCGTCCCGCCCTGAACGCATGTTAATCAGACGGATCACGGTAAGTGCCGAGCGGAGTGCGAAATGCGGGCTTAGCGATCAGATTATGTGCACTTCACCGCTGATTCATGACGGTGTCTGAAAACCAAACGATTTTGACTAGGCCACGCCATGACTATGGATATCATGGGATAGAGAAGGCGTCGGTCTGGTTGTATAATGTTGATTGTTGAATCCGCTAATGACGCCCGACGAAAAAGACCGTTGTTATAAGTTTAACCGCTATGTCTGTTGTTTGTGTGTGTACCTATATGTTTTTGAGTGGGTTTGTCTGTGGCATCGTAGCTTCTGAACGGATGGATCGACATCAAAGCGAGTTCTTAGCTATGGCTGATCAAAATCTTCCCAGTCGTCGAAAATAACCATCTGGTTTCCTGGTTCATTCGGAGGTTTTTAACTGGAAATTTATACAAAGCAATGCATCGGTTAGAAAAAAGTCACTCTTATGAATTCTCGAAAACCGCATGTTTTAAAAAAATCTGTGTTATCTGTTTTATAAATAAATCTTTGTTTTGCGTGTAAGTTATTCTTGTCATGTAATCTTAAGCAGAAGTAATTATGTTGTGGAGTATGGTTTTCGCGGAAAGCAAAACATCGACTTTCAACGACAAAAGGAGGGAAAAGTGTTCATCGTAAGTAAAACTTGGATAACTAGGTACTTACTACTTCTTTGAAAGGCTACACATTTTATGCCAAAGAAATCAGGGAAAGTAAAGTATAGCATATCTTTTTAGCAAAAAAAAAATCCTAGAATGATTATCTTCATCACTTCTGAAATTAATTTCGTTGCTTTTTTTCTATGATGACCAATACCCATCGCATGTTTTAGGTACTTATTACAAAACGACCAAATTAAGAATGCAACTAAATCATTGAGTGATTTCATTTCATTTCCTTTTTTCTGTACCTACGACGAAAACTCGAAAGCCTTACAATCTATGATTTATCATTAGCCTATATACGTCCCACTGCTGGGCACAGGCCTCACCTCAACTATAGGGTGGTGCGAGCCATACTCCACCACGCGGGCTCAGTGCGGATTGATGGAGGGGTGTGTGTAAGTAAGGCAAGTGACCAACCTTACTGTCAGATGTTATTAAGCCGCCCGAGGGCCTCCGACCAGGCTTAACGACTAATATCTATCGATATTAACCGGGACCAACAGCTTAACGTGCCTTCCAAAGCACGGAGATGCTTGTAAATAGACGTCACTTTTATGGTCAGAATGGTCACCCATCCCAAACATGACCGCGCCGTAGGTTGCTTAACTTTTGATATCACTACCAAAGCGCTGCAACCACTGCGCCACAAGCACCTCAATCTATGATTACCGAAATACAATGTACTCATGATTAAAAGACCCAACACCCCAACTGATTGCATCGCAGGTGCGCAATATGCACATGTCATGCAACGAGCGCCTCGCTCGCATTGCACATTTTCATCTGACGTATTGCATGATTTTGTATGTGAAAATGTTTGCGGTGGAGTTGGGAGGTATTGATGAGGTATTATTTGTTTTTGTAGGGTTCACTACTCCATTTTGAAATACGTTTCGTCGAATTACAATTATTAATCGATGAAAAGAAGTCGATTATTTGTTTGAACGATACGTTATATACCCAAAAGACGTTATATCGATGGTTCATTTCATCGAATTTCTTTTACCATTCGATCAAATGAACTATCGATGTAAAATCTTTCGAAATGTAGTGGGGAACCAGTTTTTGTAAAAATTATGCCTTTGTTGATATTGCTGTGACGGGCTATGACTTCAGTACTTAATTATTGCGCCAATACTACTGTTGTGGCTGTGCCTTCCGTGTTAATATTAAGTTTTTCTCCGCGAAAAAGGTACCTAAAAATTCCTTTTAATTGTTTAGTCTGAAAATAGCTCATCTTTCTTTGTAGTTGTAAAGATGTAACGACGCATAATAATCCACAAAATTATTAAGTAACTTTTAAAAGAGCTTATTTTTTTGAGGAAAAGAAATTGCCCATACTTAATCAGCTTTGTATTCAGAAACAGCTAATCCCATAAATTACAAATTTCATAAATACTTTTTACATACCTCATGATAATTATAAGTGTCTTAAATAACGGTTTCATACAGAAAAGAAAAACTTATCCTAATTTTCCTTCAACAACATTTCCAACAAATGGGATTTCTTTCGCATGCTCCCTCATGAGTGGTGGCGCCGCGGGAGCGCCAATTACCGCGTCCCTGGTTCGACTCCCCGCCGGGCCAGTTACATAATGTGATGGAAACAATTTGCTACACTTATCTCGGGCTTGTATTGTTAAGAACAATTTAGTAGACACACTTAGATTTTGTGCTTGTTTTTGGTGCTATTAGATAAATGTAATGTTATTTTTGAAAAATAATATAAAGTAATTTTGGAACACGAGGGCGTAGGTAGTATTTAATACTATACCAAGATAGCAGTCAATAGTTGTTTTACAATTATAAGTGAAAATAATGCGCTATTTCCGGCAAGTGTACTTTAACTTTAAATTTGCAATTAATTTTAATACTAACATTGTAATATTGCAACGCGATAGTTTAAAATCTAATATCATCCCAAGAAAAACGAATTACCAATAATTTAGTAAAACACCAAATACACAGCGTATTTCCCTGGATCTCAAAAGATCAGACTCGAAGCTTTCATTCAAGAAAAAAAGTTAGAAATTTTCTAAATGAATGAATTGCATGTATATAATATTTATATATTTTTACTATCCATAATAATTATATTTTGTATTAATTACATAACATATTATTTATTTATTTTTTGTATAATTATAATATAATTTAATTTTTACTTTTATTTATTGATATTATGATACTATATCTATATATTATGTTTATAAATTTTTGTGTTATTTTATTTACCACAATTTAACCTTTCTCGTTTAATTTTCACTGCACCCATTGCCTTCTTTCTGCATGACCTTGAGGTTGACTGGCAGAAAATGCTTTTAGCATTAAGTCCACCCTTTGTACATTTCTTGTGCAATAAAGTTTTAAATAAATAAATAAAATTTAATCTCTTTTTTTATTAAATAGAAAATCATACAAACAGCCTCTGTTTACAAAAAATACCTACCTGATAAATTGTTACTTCTTCTACCCACAAGTATCTAGCTCACAACCAATATTCTTCAGCTCAGCCGAAATAAAGGGGTAACTATTACAATACCGCTTAGCGCACATCGCACCGGCTTCATCAGCCGTCTGACGCGGCAGAAGCGGACAGTGTGTGCGCACCCTAACGAGTACAGATAGCAGAGGCAAAGGTAGAAAACGTAACTCGATATTAATTTCTCATTTCTCTTCTCATCAGCCTATATACGTCCCACTGCTGGGCACAGGCCTCACCTCAACTATGAGGTGGTCCGAGCCATACTCCACCACGCAGGTTCAGTGCGGATAGGGTGGGTGTTTGTAAGGTTAGTGACCAACCTTACTGTCAGATGTTGTTAAGCCGCCCGAGGGCCTCTGACCAGGCTTTACGACTAATATCTATCGATATTAACCGGGACCAACAGCTTAACGTGCCTTCCAAAGCACGGAGATGCTTGTAAATAGACGTCACTTTTATGGTCAGAATGGTCACCCATCCCAAACATGACCGCGCCGTAGGTTGCTTAACTTTTGATATCACTACCAAAGCGCTGCAACCACTGCGCCACAAGCACCTCAATCTATGATTACCGAAATACAATGTACTCATGATTAAAAGACCCAACACCCCAACTGATTGCATCGCAGGTGCGCAATATGCACATGTCATGCATCGAGCGCCTCGCTCGCATTGCACATTTTCATCTGACGTATTGCATGATTTTGTATGTGAAAATGTTTGCGGTGGAGTTGGGAGGTATTGATGAGGTATTATTTGTTTTTGTAGGGTTCACTACTCCATTTTGAAATAGGTACGTTTCGTCGAATTACAATTATTAATCGATGACAACAAGTCGATTATTTGTTTGAACGATACGTTATATACCTGATAGACGTTATATCGATGGTTCATTTCATCGAATTTCTTTTAGCATTCGATCAAATGAAATATCGATGTAAAATCTTTCGAAATGTAGTGGGGAACCAGTTTTTGTAAAAATTATGCCTTTGTTGATATTGCTGTGACGGGCTATGACTTCAGTACTTAATTATTGCGCCAATACTACTGTTGTGGCTGTGCCTTCCGTGTTAATATTAAGTTTTTCTCCGCGAAAAAGGTACCTAAAAATTCCTTTTAATTGTTTAGTCTGAAAATAGCTCATCTTTCTTTGTAGTTGTAAAGATGTAACGACGCATAATAATCCACAAAATTATTAAGTAACTTTTAAAAGAGCTTATTTTTTTGAGGAAAAGAAATTGCCCATACTTAATCAGCTTTGTATTCAGAAACAGCTAATCCCATAAATTACAAATTTCATAAATACTTTTTACATACCTCATGATAATTATAAGTGTCTTAAATAACGGTTTCATACAGAAAAGAAAAACTTATCCTAATTTTCCTTCAACAACATTTCCAACAAATGGGATTTCTTTCGCATGCTCCCTCATGAGTGGTGGCGCCGCGGGAGCGCCAATTACCGCGTCCCTGGTTCGACTCCCCGCCGGGCCAGTTACATAATGTGATGGAAACAATTTGCTACACTTATCTCGGGCTTGTATTGTTAAGAACAATTTAGTAGACACACTTAGATTTTGTGCTTGTTTTTGGTGCTATTAGACAAATGTAATGTTATTTTTGAAAAATAATATAAAGTAATTTTGGAACACGAGGGCGTAGGTAGTATTTAATACTATACCAAGATAGCAGTCAATAGTTGTTTTACAATTATAAGTGAAAATAATGCGCTATTTCCGGCAAGTGTACTTTAACTTTAAATTTGCAATTAATTTTAATACTAACATTGTAATATTGCAACGCGATAGTTTAAAATCTAATATCATCCCAAGAAAAACGAATTACCAATAATTTAGTAAAACACCAAATACACAGCGTATTTCCCTGGATCTCAAAAGATCAGACTCGAAGCTTTCATTCAAGAAAAAAAGTTAGAAATTTTCTAAATGAATGAATTGCATGTATATAATATTTATATATTTTTACTATCCATAATAATTATATTTTGTATTAATTACATAACATATTATTTATTTATTTTTTGTATAATTATAATATAATTTAATTTTTACTTTTATTTATTGATATTATGATACTATATCTATATATTATGTTTATAAATTTTTGTGTTATTTTATTTACCACAATTTAACCTTTCTCGTTTAATTTTCACTGCACCCATTGCCTTCTTTCTGCATGACCTTGAGGTTGACTGGCAGAAAATGCTTTTAGCATTAAGTCCACCCTTTGTACATTTCTTGTGCAATAAAGTTTTAAATAAATAAATAAAATTTAATCTCTTTTTTTATTAAATAGAAAATCATACAAACAGCCTCTGTTTACAAAAAATACCTACCTGATAAATAGTAACTTCTTCTACCCACAAGTATCTAGCTCACAACCAATATTCTTCAGCTCAGCCGAAATAAAGGGGTAACTATTACAATACCGCTTAGCGCACATCGCACCGGCTTCATCAGCCGTCTGACGCGGCAGAAGCGGACAGTGTGTGCGCACCCTAACGAGTACAGATAGCAGAGGCAAAGGTAGAAAACGAAACTCGATATTAATTTCTCATTTCTCTTCTCATCAGCCTATATACGTCCCACTGCTGGGCACAGGCCTCACCTCAACTATGAGGTGGTCCGAGCCATACTCCACCACGCAGGTTCAGTGCGGATAGGGTGGGTGTTTGTAAGGTTAGTGACCAACCTTACTGTCAGATGTTGTTAAGCCGCCCGAGGGCCTCTGACCAGGCTTTACGACTAATATCTATCGATATTAACCGGGACCAACAGCTTAACGTGCCTTCCGAAGCACGGAGATGCTTGTAAATAGACGTCACTTAAATAGTCAGAATGGTCACCCATCCCAAACATGACCGCGCCTTAACTTTATGTATCACTACCAAAGCGCTGCAACCACTGCGCCAACTCGATATTAAATAAAATAATAAAAAGTTAATTTGGGACAAAATGACCTTAAGCTTCAAGCTTGGAAAAACGTCCGTTTGATCACTAAACTACATTTAAAAAAAAATGAATATGCTTGTCTTTGAATTTGGGAATAAAAACAATTGAAAATTAAATATTGTGCACGAAAATAACTGCTACAGCTTAGGAAACTGTGTTGCAGCTATTAACGCCTACACTCCAGACACTCCAGATACAGACAGTGCAGTATTCAACTATTTAAATGGTTTTATATAAGTAAAAGAGAAAGGAAATTTAACACAACTAGATTTTTGCTAGTCAACTAGTTATTCTAAGCAAAGGAAAAATAAAGAACCTTAAAACATAAAATTAACTTAACATTGCGGCTGAAGGTGTGTGTGTGTGTGTTCGTTGTTTTGCCTTGTCATTTTTATCTTATTTTTTGTGGATGATATTGAGACTGGAAAGCCAAAGGTTCCAGTAAAATAAACTTCAGAATGCCACAAGATGAATAAACAAGAAAATCATAATGATCGCAATATCTATCTCATGACTTTTTATTCATTCAGTTAACATTTTTTACAAGGGATTGGTACTCAAGCATACGTAAAATACTTCAGTTATTTTAAAACACATGATAAGACTTTGGCACAGTTTTGTCAGCACGTTATGTACGATGGCGGTCAAAGCCGCGTGAACACTTTTTAACAAAATCGTTTGCATGCACTTCGACACTCGCGGAGCAATTAGCAAGCGGGATTGCGAGCGATGTGCAAATGATTTTCGCCTTAAAGGCGTTGATGCGACGCAGACCGCGATATTACACACGATGCAACGTATTCTTATTGATATAAATTTTCACTAAGAATTTTTAATATTTTATGATTGTTCTAACTCTTCCTTTGCTACCAGTACGACAATTTTCCTATCCCGCCAACGAGTCCCATTCTAATTGATTCCCGCCGCATTGAAGCCGACACCTGCACCTGCTGGGTGCGAGGTACAGTACTTCAGCTGCTTATTAGTAAATTGCATTGGTATTAATCGAGACAGTTCTTTACCTGTGCAAAGACATTAAGAAAAATTGATAAAATAAAAATACACAATAAATTAATTAAAAAAAAGAGTTTGAAACGAGTTCAAGAATAGTGATGCATCTTTCAATGTCTTGTCAGTGATCCTCTCAAAAACCTAGACCTAGAGCTTAAACTCTAGGGAGTTTAAGCTTTGTTGGACAAACTATTTATTTATTTATTAACACTTGATCACTGAACCCCTTTTTTTTAAAAAAAAATGAAGATGTTTGTGTCAAAAATATTTTTTTGACAAGATATGAATAATGGTAGACGAGACATAGCCTAGTTGAGCTTTCTAGGGAAAAATACACTTATGTGGGTTAAAAAAGACCGTTTAAATAATTATTTTTATCCTCTTGTAAAGCTTTTTAAATTCTTTATTAACAGCTTCCTTAATTCAATAGCCGTAAGATACACTTTTCAAACACCTTTCGCAAGGCTTTACCTGACTCTGATCACAAATTTAAACTCTAACGTCTATTTCTATTTACTTTACCTTTAAAATCAGCGCCACCTACAGCAAAAAAAAAACATTTCGTGACAAAAAATACATCGAAAAGAGATTTAGCGAGTGAAAATGTACGCAACAAAGAGTTTCCGTGGCGGGGCAAAAAGTAGGTAAGCTGTGCCGTGGCGTCCGTAGCCTTAGCGATTCACCGTCAATTGCGCCCTGGCGGGTATTCAAAGCGATCCCGGTGCTGCGAGATCACGTCCGTGCTGTTGGAACGTGGTGTAAGTCATAGGAGAAGGGTACCTACGAGAAAATTTTATTTATTTATTTATTTAAGGTATACATATAGATTATACTTAATTCTTGGTCAACATACAAATCTTAATTAAATTTACGGAACTATAACCCACGAATACTGTGAGACCGCCTCGTTCATCTTGTGATGTATGTTGCTAGATTTTTAACTGTTTGCTTTATATGATAATTTTGTTTTTCTGTTTTTTTTTATCAACGCACTTTTTTTACTTTTATTGTTGTTATTGTAATTACACTAAACTTTAATCGGTAGCTAGCGACAATTCAGATCAGTAATCCGTGAATAGCGCTGTGGACTGCATAATTGCATGCTTGTATTTGTTATTACTGTCATCCTTTTAAAATTATATTATGTGGTTGTTTGCTTTTCCTAATAAAAAAAATAAAAATAAAAAATAGAATTGTATACACAGCATGATGTAGGAACATAGATTGTTTACTGTTTATCGCCCACCACTAAAAAGAACCAAGCGCTTCTCATCTACATACCGGATCCGCACTACAAAAGAGTGAAACTTACTACCTGCGTCAGTGTTTCCCTGCAATTACAACCTAGGAACTTTCAAAACTAGAGTGAACAGGCAACTTCTAGGTGAGCTCGCTACATCGAGGACTCAATCTTTGCCTCGTTGGGCTTAGTTTTGGGTCAAGAGCAAACCTATCCCAAATGAAATAAAAAATAATAACGACAAGTTTCACAAAGAAAGACGTACAATATTAGCGGTTGCCTCGTTGGGCTTAGTCTTGGGTCAAGAGCAAACCTTTCCCAAAATAAAAATAATTGAGAAAAGTTTCACAAGGAAAGACGTACAATATTGGCCGTCTTATCGCTGGGAGCGATCTCTTCTTGACAACCTTCAGGTACATTTTTATTATCAGGAAGGGGGATTTTGAAGCTGAAGTAAACAGGCATCTTGCTTTTGTGTATCTACCTGAGACCATATATATAATAGGTACTCAGACGGCCTACTATGGAAAACGAAACCTGTCAATACGATAGTAGTTCTTTGGTAGACAGCACATCATCAAGATATTTTTATTGCAAATTTCATTTATGCCATGCGCATATTAAATGTCACATTGTTTAGTTTGACGTGCTGTAAGGTGTTCTTCGTCCAGACTTAGGACGAAGCACTAGCAGCTAGCACTCTGGAGTCCAGAAAAAACCTCCTAAACTTGTTGCAATATTCGTTTTTAATAAATTTGTTGAAAGCTTGTCATACCGTACCGGGGATGTAAGCCGAGCACCTACGGTGATTTCAAGTAAAATTGTGTCCATAAAACAATATTTCTAATTAAAGTTTAAGTGAAGACAATAAAGTGTTCCTGTTTTAACGACATGAAAATTTGCAAAGTTTTGTTTATAATTTCGTTAAGTTGATTGCTGCACTCGTACCTCATCACTTTTTTTCACCTGAAAATTATATTCAAAGTTTATTTAAGTTTATGTTAGTTCACAAGCTTGAAAGATACTTAACGTGTGCACAATTTGACGGATTTCTACCAGTTTTTATCAGATTCTGATTTTGAATAAAGTCCTTGGAGTTTGTAAATTAACGCGGACTTCTCTGACTTGGACCACACTATCCGCGGGTAGCAGGCGAGCGGAGACGGTAAAAAAGATCTGTCTAGCGGGTAACAATGCAATGGTCTGAGGTGCTCCTGACGAGCCCTTCCTAGTTGTCCTTTCGCTCGTTACCGAATCATCTGGAAGCAGTTCGATTTGTAAAGATATTGCTTAGATGCTAGATTGTGTTTTCGGTTCATACCGTTTCTACTTCAGCTCTTAGTTACGGTATCTCTCGATTTTCAGTCTCATTTTGATTGATCTTATGCTGGTAGAGCCAAGTTCAATACGTCTGAGTCAGATCACTTAATTTTGAATTATATATGTTATTAATATATCATTATTTTGTTATATTTTGTATTTTAATATATATTTTTTACTCTTAATTATAAATGTTTTAATGTTTAAGTAAATTTGAATTTAAAATAAATTTTCCTTGTGCCGCATTATTTTAAGCATGAAAACGATTTTGAATAGCTTCATTTCATCAAAGAGAAAAATAGTTATGCCTACGTACTATTACCTAAGTGTCTTAGATTATATATAAATACTAGCTGTGCCCGCGACTTCGTCCGCGTGGAATTTTAACTGTTACCGCCTTCACCGCGTGGAGGTACTCCCAGCCTATGCTACTGTTTAACATGACCCAAATGCAGGCATACCTGCGACTCTATAACAGGTACACACAATGAGTTCCCTTAGTTAGGTAGGGTGATTAATTCATCCCAAGTTTAGGCCAGTTAACACTTAGTCACTTGGCGTGAGTTATTATATATTTCACTGTCTAGGTAAAACTCAATCAAATGAAAAAATCCCATCAAATTCAGTCCTGTAGTTTCTGATATTCAATTTCCTGCCTACACTCTTAGTCTATTGGCGTGATTATTGCAAGTGATGCTGAGTCAAATAAAAAAAGTCCCATTAAAATCGGCCCAGTAGTTTCCGAGATTCAATTTTCTGCCTACCCCCTTAGTCTATTGGCGTGATTATTTCTATCCTTCTTTACCTTCCAAGTAATGTTGAGTCAAATAAAAAAAAGTCCCATTAAAATCGGTTTAGTAGATTCTGAGATTCAATTTCCTGCCTGCCCCCTAAGTTCATCGGCGTGATTATTTATATCCCAGTTTACTCTCCAGGTGATACTGAGTCAAATAAAAAAAGTCCCGTCAAAATCGGTCCAGTAGATTCTGAGATTAGCCCGGACAAACAGACAGACAGACAACAATTTTAAAAATTGTTGTTTTGGCTTCTATTACGGTAATTAAGACCCCCTGTAACAATTTTTCATAAAAATCTTCAATGTACAGAAATCGATCTTTTACAGTCTTATTATATGTATAGATATTCAGCCCACTCGAAAATGTTCTTCTACTAACAATACCATCTAATGTCGAACCATTCGGGATTAAATTCGAGTTTCAACACCTACGGCCTCAATGGTGTTCGTAATGAAAAATTCCAGCTCCGCACGAGATCTTAATGAGGGCAACCTTTATTCAAAGAAATGAAATGAAACTCCATAATGAGCCGGGCTCAAAGCACACACGTCTCGGTGGAAATTTATTTTTAAATAACCTACCGAGACGCCCTGAATGAGTGAGTGAGTGAATGAGTGAATGGCTGAGGAACGGTGAAGAGCTACCCTGAAAGGTGAATGGTGCGGTGATTTTGACAGATCGACAAGGCCTATAATATAGGAAAGCCTTTCCCAGAAATATTCGCTGGGATCGTGGAAAATATTTTTAGCTCTGTAATTTAACATTTCAAGAAACTTTTTCTTTTTTACAAAGTTTACATCCGTAAACGCAACTTGTGGCTGATCAGTCAAAGTTTGAAATTCGTATACGCAATATCTTAAAGCTGTCATAAAATGCACCTGTTGACAGTTATTTAAAGTTAATAATGTACACCGAGTTCTACTCGTGTAGCCTACATACAAATTACTGAGCGGAAAAATTACGAATGCATAAGAATCGTACCCCTGATTTGTTTTTTTTTGTTTCAGGTGATCAGTAGCAGTAGCAGCAGTAGCAGCTGTATAGCAGTATTTATACAAGGTAAGCTGTACAATAATAGTCATTGAACAAATTACAAATATCGACCCACCTGTATTTTTGCATTCATGATTTCTATTGAAATGATGTATTAAAATGAGCTTTCGTTTAAATAGTAGGAATGATTGATGTCCCCAACGAAAAAGAGGGGTGTTATATGTGCTTGTGTTTTGCGTGTGACTGTCTGTGGCATCGTAGCTTTCGAACGGATGGACTGATATCAGTACAGTTTTTTTTGTTCGAAAGATAATTGAATAACGGTGATTCTTAGCTATAGTCGTTAAAATTCTGTCCAGTTGTTGAGGATGGTTTCTTGGCTCAGGGTTTTGACGTGACAACGTCTTATAAAATGGTTTGCCGGGTGACACTTCAAGAAACTGCGTTACGCTCCGCTCACGTTATGCGCTCACAATGAGAGCGAGTGAGAGGCACGCGTCCCTTCGACTCGGGCATGGTTAGCCCGCCTAAGAGCGAGTGAGACAGACATAAAAAGTGAAAGGCACGCGTCCCTTCCACTCGAGCACAGTCAACCCGCCTAAGAGCGAGAGAGACAGAGCGAGAGAGAGAGTGAGAGATATAGGCATACACACCGGTTCATGTTATACGAATGAATATTCACATTAAAATTATTTTACCACTCAGTCGTTGTCACGTAAAACTTTCGCCCGTATACCGACTTTACAGGCAACCAATTTTTTTTATTTAACTTTATAACAAACCTGTTACTTACCACGTATCAAAAACCTTCCATCTATAACGACGTCCGACGTCTTAATTAAACGCGCCGCACACACCCGTTCTCTACCAGTGCCGAATTTGGAGCGCGCCAAAAATTAATTTCCCATCAACTACACCTTAATTGCTTCCAAAGTGCGTTTTCGCGAATTTATCTCGTGCCAGCCAGTTAAGGCGCGGGGCCTATTCTTCACTCGCCCTTGTTCGGAGGCCTACGAGGCGGTAATTCTGAATTAATTCCCTTAATACGGCCCTTGATTAAGGTTTGATTAGAAGATAAATTTTCTTGAGAAATTTGTGAGTGCAAACGACCCTTAAGTTGAGAGTTTTATGTTAACTTGCATAGGAGATGAGCATTTTAGAGTATTTATTGTTTTTAATCTATGTTATAATTAAAAAATATATAGGTGTTTTAATCTGATAGAGTGATTTGTTGTTGTGTTTTCAGGTGCATCATCTGTGTCACATTGTGAGTAATTGTATTGTAAGTCCTGCGACTTCCAGCTCTCGTTTTTTCAAGTGGTTACAGTTTTTTGGGTATTTGGGTTCCTGCGCTGGCGTCGTTTAGTGGAAATTTTAAGCAAAATAATTATCTTTTTTAGCTTTAGTCATGGATTTGCACAAATTAACGCCTAATTCCATCAATTGATCTAGGTAACTAAATCTTAATGTTATTTTTAATTTTAAGTTTTTTTTTTATACGTCAACATCACATACATTGATCTGACTCCGTAGTAAGTAGCTAAAGCACTTGTGCTACAGATATCAGAATCAACAATGGTTTACAAATGAACTTAAATAAATACAATTAACACCCAGACTAGTAGAAACAGGCATGTTCATGCACACTTATGTTTGTACAGTGCGGGGATCGAACCCGCGACCTTTTGGTTAATAGTCAACTTCTTGATCATTACACCAAAATTATTACTGAACTTTTATATATAACTTTAAATGTAAGCTATATAGATGCTGAAAGATCTTGATAGACTAGACTAGACTTTAGTTCAATTAACAACAGCAACAATGCAAAGTCACAGGAAAGCGGAATTAGAAAACAGTGGATTTCACAGCTTGATCAGAAAGTTCGGGCGATACACAAAATATTCTAGCCAAATTCTGTCAACGCTAGGGGATGGTCGGTAAAATAGGGTGAGTCCTCGTTACTAGCGACATGCTTGTATGATTTTTCGTAAGATTTTTCCTGCTTTCCATTTATTGTTGAAAAATCCCAGCCGGTATGCCTAGAACGGCAAGGTACTTCACCACACATTTGTCGATGTTTTCCTAGTAACTTTGTCTTTGAAGATGTTTTTTTTTGTAACGTGATCTACTGTTCCTTGTTTTTGGTACAAGGCCAGGCAGTTGCATGAACTTCTCTTTCAGACTTTCATAGGTGTCACAGTATATCTAGCCTCATCATATCTGCCAGTCATTTATCCCAAAGATTTCCACCGCGATCGGTCCTGCGTTTTCCACATCCAGCGGTTTCCCGCAACCTTCACCAGATCGACTATCCACCCTTTAGGGGCCTGCGTCGGATCATCCGGCACTTGATCGTTATTCAAAAACCTTTCCGCTCCAACGACCATAGTTCCTCGCACTATGTGTCCCGCCCACTGCTGCTTTAGCTGAGCAATCCTACGAGCATTGTCTGTCGATTCTCCTGCGTATCGTTTCATTTCTAATAGCATCGCGCAGAGAAATACCACGCATCAATTTATCCATCGCCCGCTGGGCGAAACTGCTTAATAAATTATTATTTTTACTAAAAAAAATCAAATCAAATCGCTACTCGCCGTCACTGGCACAACACCATCTCACAGAGCAAGGTAGTTGCACCGAACTCCTCCATAACCGCTGATAATCCACCAGCTGTGACCGCTCGGCTGGCGAGTTGCTCCGTGCCCGACTTTGAATATTAACTGCGACACGGCTTTAGTTTGCGAATATCAGCACTAATTGACTGTTTTATTATGTGTTGAGATTTCTGCGATTACGTTTCACTATTTTGAAAGAAAGTTGTATGCAAGTCGGCAAAAAAAGATGAAATCTCATTTTGACAAGTTTTTTTATACAGAATAGAACTTAAAAATACCCTCGAAATGAGCCAGGAAAACAGCTAATATAGCTAAATAAGAGTAGCTATCTTCAACGGCTGGACGAATTTAAACCAGCTATTTCGTTGGTGGTTTAAAATTGCACGCAAAGGTAGGTGAATTTTTAGGATGGCCTGTGTAGTTGGAGTTGGTCACTGGACTGCCTGATACCTGATCTTTGAAATTTTATGTCACAACAAGTATTTTGGACTAATCCCAGTAAGTTAATGCAGAAAAACTGCAATCTCATAAGTGACTCAGTTGGTATGATGTATACGTTAAGATTAAATACTTACGTGAAAAGCATAGCATTTCACCAGATCACCATCATAACTTAAATAGGCATGATGAAACATATCGTAAATATTTTCAAGACCATGGGGTTTTAAAAATATAACCTCTATGTAGGTAGTTAAACCAATTTGTTTCCGGAAAGCTGTAGAAAAGAAACAAATTTTTATTTACATAAAATTCAATAAATATTCAGTCAATCGTCTTCTCTATCGAATCGATTTCTGATACTAAATTATGACGTCAAATTATAGTACTCTCATACAAAATCTATGGAGGCGAATCTTTTTGACAGATGACAAAGAGTATGTCAACGATTGTTGGTGTCATCTAGCCTATTGTAAAAACTCCTTGTGATATTTTTTTATTGTGATGTGACTTTTTTATTAAATACTATTTCACTTTACGTAAGCTATCTCTGATATGATAATGTGATTGTTTTGGCCAAAAATGTACCATGACCACGAGTCACATTAAAGATTTTTAATGCCAACTTCTTACAAAAGTCGAAAATAACAGTCTAATAATTCAAAACACCTTTAACAAAATACATCTAAGAATTATCCGAGCCATATCCCAGAACATAAGAAAAGACAATCTGTCGTAACTATTTAGACCCGATCAACACATTTGTATGTATTACAAAATTCAATGTGCGCGCAAAATGACACCGCAGGCCCATCCCTACGTTTGTAGGTTATGAAATTGGATCCGACCACAATAAAATACATAATTTACCCCGCCCCGTTAGATAGTGTTGTCGTTTTGTCGATAGTTTTGCTGAAAAAGTTTTCAAAAATTATTTTAATAAAATGGTAAGTAGGTAAATATTTTTAGTTCATAATAATTTATTTAGTTAATAATTCGTATACCTAGTTCTTTAAAATCATAAATGACAAAAAAAATTAAATTTAGTTAACCATGAATGAATGAAAGAATGAAATTTATTTGCGAATGAAAAGGTTACATTTAGGTGGTAGGTTTTTAGACATTGTGGTTCAGCTTTTTCAGCCATATTATAACAGCATACAAATTATATCAAATAATTTTAAAATACAATATTCAAGTTCAATAAACACAAAATTAAATTCAATAAACACAGAATCACAAAATCAAATTACTATGTCAAATTACTATATCTTAAATCAAATCAAATTCATCAAATTGCTATATTAAATTACAATTTATCAGCATTAATGAGATGTCCATAAAAGTTAAAACATTAATAATAATATTTCAAATCTAAATTTCCTTTAATACGAATCTATTGAGTGCGTAAAATTAGTTTTATTATATTTTTTTTGACAGTTATGACTTTAAAGAACTAGACGTGCGAATTTTTCATGCTATTTGATATTTAATATCAGTACGTGTAGAAGTAGGTATTTAGTTAAGTGGTATTTTACCACAAAAGCAAATTACAGTATCCCATTAGTGTTGAAGATCTCACTCAAGCTTTATCAAATGCGACCATATTTTTTTCGACCAAATAGTATGTTTTCATTCAAAGAAAAACTTACTTTATTTTTATATCATGCATGTTGTTGTGTCTTTTTTTTTTTTGAACTCGACCGAAAGTGGTCCCGTTTCATCTCACGCTTAGCCAGAATTTATAGGTCAATGAGATATAGGCACTTCGACTAATCAAGATTTCAGGATACTGTGACAATGTTTAACTGTTTTGGGGCCATACAATTAAATTTATATCGATATCTCCACCAAAGGTCCTGCTGTCTGCTAGCAACACTACATGTGGAGCCGTCAAGATATTGTATTAGCCAGTAAATTCGGCTAGACACGTGCGCACAACGGTCCAGATATTCGCTGTTTACAATTTGTGAGGCTCACGATTGCGACTGTGTTTTGTTTATGGGAGGGGTGCATTGATCGTTTAATGTGCTACTTGCCTACTTCACGACTTGCTAGACTGCCTCGTTGGTGTAGTGGCAAAGTTTCTGCCTTACATCCGAGAGGACCTGGGTTCGAATCCAAGGTCAAGCCAAAATTGTTTCTAAGATTTTCTGTCATGAGTTTCTCAAGAACAGCTTGGAGTCGGGTAGCTGGCGGTGTTAAACTTCCGTGCCTCGGAAAGCACGTTAAGCCGTTGGTCCTGCGCCATCTTTCTCCGGTCATGTCGGAATGCCGTCTTACCGAACTTTGAGAGTGATGGAACAGTGAGTGTACCTGTGCTGTGTATTGCGCTCACACTTGTGCTAGTATACTATAATAAGCTGATCTCTGTTGAGATTGACCCTCGTGGTAGAAATCGGCCAGGAGGACTATTACTTGCTTGCTTGGAAGTTGGACACTGAAGTTTCGATTATTCTTCATTGTTATATTTGCTACAGTGATGGCGTTTTACTGATGAGCAAAGTCTAAAGATCTTATAGATTTTAACGGCATTTTTGCGTAGCTGTATCCAGAATGTATGCAGCTCTTTAAAATGCTATTCATCATTGCTATTGCCATCTTGCTTGTATTCGAGTTTTCGGGCATGATATGTCCATAGTTTTTTCTGTATCTGACTCTCCCACAAACTTTTGGTTCGAGAAAAATTCGTCATCTTGCATCAATGGTACCCATTCCTTCGTGCTTTTTAAATCCTTGCGTTAGTTTTCCTATGTTGAATTTAATGGTTGACACCAGAAAGTGCTTTTTAATATATTATCAGTTTGTTTTTTATATAGTAAAGGCAAAAAATATCCTTAAACCAAACCAATCCAACAAAAGTGATTGATCAAAGTCTACCCTCCTTAGGCATCAATAGGCACCCCGTTGAAATTTCATCCAACTTCAACTTTAAAAAATAGCATGCGTTTATCAAGTGTAAAATTAATTTCACGCCAGCCATTTCTCAAGATAGTTCATCAAACTTTCCAGCTCCAGATGAGCATAAAATAACTGGAGAGGGCGTTAAAGTTTTGAGCAAAGAAAATTTTTGCTCAAATATTTTACTGACGAAATTATTTTATGGTTCTCGCTGGAATTTCGATCCGGCAAGAGACGCACGCAACGAAAAATTAAGGGTACACAAATTTTTGCTACGCGGCCTTTTTAAATAATCAGTTGGGTAACTTGTTTCAGACTTTACGGTTCTTTATCTTTGTTTTATGACTGCGTAATTATCTTTTTAGCAGTTTACGCCGATATTTTTTGTCTGCACGATGTTTTTGAATAAGTTTTTATCTGCTTATATTTTCACCTGAGCAGCGAAAAGTTTATACGTGAAATATAGCACGTTAGGAGTTATGACGCTAACAATGCCTTTCGGAAAGGTTTTGTCTAAGAATTTTATCGACGTCATTACCAGATTGTTGAGTTTAGTATTAAGTCCAATTAGTGAAAAGTTATTAGTAAGTACCTAAATGTGTGCCTAGCTAGCGTTGGAGAGGGCGATGATTAGTAGGTATTTATCTGCGCGATGAAATTAGAAAATAAGAGATATACAGGAGAACTCAATAGACCGATATTTGAACCTGAGTCATGGGTCAGGTGAGTGAGTCATAAATGTATATTTCATGTATTTCCATCCGTTATTCTAGTCACCATAGCACAAGCTAACGCTTAGTTTGGGGCTAGGTAATTGGTGTGTTCTTTGAAACAATTTATTATTATTTTTATTATTGCGCGAAGGATTTCTCAGCTGAAGCGATAGTGGGCGTGACACACCTGTGATTCGGCGAACAGATGGCTGTTGGGACGGAAAGGTTCTCGAATGGCGACCGTGTCCCATACGAAGTTCCGTGGGCAGGCCCCTCACAAGGTGGAACGATGATCTGGTGAAGGTCGCGGGAAGCCACTGGTCGAACCATTGATAATAATAGATAATAGTCCTCCTGGCCGATTTCGACCACGGCGGCCAATCTGAACAAAGATCAGCCAACTGCGCAGGAGATATTATAGTGCACAAGTGTGAGCGCAATATACAGGTGCACTGTGACCGGAGGGAGATCAGGCGCAGGACCAACGGCTGAACGTGCTTTCCAAAGCACGGGAGTGTAACACCGCCAACTTCCCGACTCCGGGCTGTTTTTGAGAAATTCATGACAGAAAATGTCACAAAAACAAATTTCGCTCGACCTGGGATTTGAATCCAGGACCTCTCGGATGTAAGGCAGAAACTTTGCCACTACACTAACGAGGCAGTCATTAGTCAGAACCATTGATATGATGACGATGAAGTTAATGTGGTTTGAAATACATTTTACAGTAGGTAATGCAAAATGTTCTTATTGGACCAGGTTTTAACTGCTTAGCTAAGAAGCAATGTTAAATAGCAAAGCCACAATATGCCAGTACAATAACCAGATAAAACTGACTATCAAGATCATGCAGCTATCACACTAAAACTGAAAAAAAATGTGAAAAATGCTTTTGACTTTAAATCCGCTGCTGTTGGCTTTACATATTAATCCTTCATTCATGTACATCAAGCGTCAAGCTATACACAACCGCTATATTCTGATCTCTAAATCCATACAAAGTGTAAATCGCGAGAGGTCACACTATAATGGCTTAGGACAGCTTGACTGGCATACGTCATACAGTCACGCGCGAAAATATCTTCACATTTTTTTCATCGTCCTCTCATAACTCAAAACAAGTACGAGTAAAGAATGGATAATGAATAAACATTCTATAGCTAACTGTACTCTAACCCAATTACCGTAGGTACAGTCGGAAACTCTGTGTTTTTCATCTACGTTAAATTGCCCGCCCTTTGAAGTGTTAAGCGCTTATTAAATTGCCAACTCTAAAGGAAATATTGTAACGCACGCCCGTGTAAATGGCGCTCTGTGTTTCAGTGTAATTTAATTTATTAAGACAAAGAATTTTAACGCACCTGCTGAAATGTTAGTAGGTAATTGAGGGGAAATATTATATTAACGGACTTCATAAAAAATGAGGCTTGGAATAAACTGGCATTGAAATATTTTAAATAAATAAATATACATATAACACCATATACGAGTACATTAATCTGACCCCGTGAAAAGTAGCTTAAGCACTTGTGTTACAGATATCAGAATCAACAGTGGTATTACAAATAAAATTAAATAAATACATATAACACCCAGACCAGTACAAGCAAACATACCCGCGACCTCTTGGTTAATAGTCAAATTCTTGACCATTATACCCAAGTGGTCGTCAATAACTAATATTTACAATGCTTTTTAAGTTCCCTTAATTACGGACTTTTGAGAAAGATAGTATTTCTATCCTTTTTTTATCGAGCAACACCTGAAACGCTTATTAATTCTAGAACCACTTCTATTTGGCTGTTAACTATTTGGACAGAAGGCGGGTTATGATTATTTTTGAATACTAAAATTTATCTATTTAATTAAAGTATCCATAAAACACCGGTGGTTTTTACAGCGTGTGAAATATCAGGAGTCTGATAACACGGTATAATTTATCATAATGACGTTCTGTACATTTTTTTAGCTCAGCAGCGCCCCTAGCGGCGACCTCGCGCACTAAATCACTGGCCGTGCGACGGGAATTATCAAATAACTCAAGATTACAAAAATATAACGGTTTTTATGTCACTGATTAAAGGAGGTGATAACAAGCAGTTTGGACGTAAGAAAGTACCAATTTCCAAGAAAAATCGTAATAATTTTGTTCAAGTGGGCTTAGTGGCAATAGTAAGGAATCTGTGTATTTATCTTTGATCGACTTTCCTCTATAATATACGTTTGTCTCATACGATCTACCTACTTAGTAGCACGAAAAACACTTCACAACATTCACGGACTATTTCGCGATTTACTTAAATTTTGTTTTAACCTGACGTTTCGGACCCTTTTTAAAACAAAATGTAAATTAATCGCGAAATAATCCGTAAAAAGTATCTCATTTCGATGTCTACTGTTCGCAAACCTGCAACCTTGAATGGTCTGTACGGCGCCCTACAATGAAACACAGAACCAATTTTAGGACAACACAATTTTCTATATGTCCAAACATGGCCAATTCGATAGAGGCACGTCCCTAATTTTATATGAACATAAAAAATAACGTGCCTATTAGGAACAAGTGTAGTGTTAGGGGGAAATGTTTTAGGATTCTGTGATGAAATGAACATAAGCTATTTTGATAGGCTACACAAGAAATACGTTTGAACACCTATTAATCAACAAAGATTAACGTACATAAATTACTTTATAGAAGAACAAAACTGTTTTTCTAATAAACATGATGTTGTCCAAAATAAATAATTTGAATTAAATAAAAAAAATCACCTCTCAGATATTAGAATCTACTGACCTTAGCGTGACTTCACTTCACCAAAGCAGTTTCGAAAAATTTATTGACTCGCTATTTTGCTTATGATTGCGATAATATTTTTGATTATAAATATGTGTCTTTTTAATATTGATTGTTTGGCCCAATAAAATCCCATCTAGATCAATCTTAATATGAATCCGAAATTACAGAAAATCTTTTTCTCGTTTCATTGTCAAATACACTGAATTGAACCCTTCATATTACATTTAATAACCCATTGTTTAGAATGTCCCGATCTTACAATGATAATGTTAAAAGTTTGGATATATTCTCTCAGAGTTTTTGTTCTTATAAAAACGTTATTAATCAGCTTTGTAATGTACCTTGTTAGTTGCTAAGCCTGTTCAGGTATCCTTTGCTAAATTGTATTTTTTTTAATGTTAACGTTTTGTGCAACATTTATTGGAGTTCAATTTTAATGTGAAACTTATTTTGCTATCCAACCACCAACTCCAACAACTCTCTCTCCTCTCCTCTTTTATTTACACGGTACTTCTATGTTGCACTTAATTCACAACACACCTTCACATTAATGATATCTCCAGCCAATAACTCAAATTGAAACCCGGCTAAATTCAAACAGCTCGGTGACTATAAAAATGTCATCCTGCGCTCGGGTCTTCACGCTTCGGTGGGGTAATAACACTAGAAGTGAGACCATTATGAGAAACTTTGGTAAGTACTGAGATGTTAGAAAGGTGTGAGCTCATAGAACTACTACTGGTATCAATGTTGAAAGTTAAAGTCCACTGACGACCACTTTGGTGTAATGGTCGCTCCCCGCACTGTACAAACATTTGTGTGCATGAACATGTCTGTTCGTACTGGGTGTTAAATGTATTTATTTAAGTTTTTTTGTAACACCACTGTTGATTCTGATGTCTGTAACACCAGTGCTTAAGCTACCACGGAGTCAGATCAATGTATGTGATGTTGTTGTATATTTATATTTATTTTAAAAAAACGTGCTAGTCAGGTCACGTGTGGACTGAAGGTTAATGTCGTATTTACACATTTCACTTTAATTTTCATCATTTAATTTTTTAATGAGACTCGGCTGTGATTATAGGTCTGCAGGATCAAATTTAGGTTCAATTTAAAAGGATTTCAAGGTGTTTCTGTCATCAATTCAACGACAAAAGACCGATTATAGTTCTACAGTTCGCATAAGCACATGAAACGTACAGAAGGTCATAACTGAGGAACCTTTTGTACTAAAGCTCCTTTCACAATAATCTAGGTACATCAGAAAATACCCTTCAAGAAAACTCATATTCCATCCTCAAAAATATCAACAAAACCTGTACTCTTGACCTGCAACTGTGACTCCACTCACGCTTACTGAATATGAATAAAATTTCGCCAGCACCGAGAGTTTAATAAAACCGAGTCAAGTAATATGATAATACCGTCACTCCACTTCGTACCTCCGGAGCGGTTCTTCATTACATCCTAGCAGACGAGGTAATTGCAGGGCCGACACACGCGAGCATAACCTCTTAATTTATTGAACGAAACTAATGAAATTCCAGAGCAAAGTTTATTGCGCGAGGCACCCCTGTTAACCTAACAACTTCGGGCTCGCCAGTTTGAAGTGTAATCGCAACTTTAATTATTTCGGAATTAATGTTTTGTCTCCGGCCGCGCCGTTGATGTAGACGGATTCTCTTTGGAATGAAATGTTTATTGACAGCTTGGAGGCTTAACGAGATACCAATTTTGTTGGCGAATTGGCGTTCTGTTTTGAATTGCGAACGATTTTGACTTAATTCTTCTAATATGTATTAGAAACTCTTGGCTTTTTCGGACACCTGGATCAACGGGAACCTGAAACTGAACTTGAGGAAGCTGATACTTGTTGGCCAGGTTAAGTGGAAAGGTTATTGGTGGGTAGTCCCCGCTCCGGATTTTCCCCGGAGCGGAGCCGTGTCTTTTTCATGACGCTGGGAGTCCACACAGGGCTGAGGCCCCCCGGTCTCGGTTATGGCTCTTAAAAGGGATTTCCTGCCAGAAAAAAAAATGGTTATGGGGAAAGAGAAACAGGTGTAGAATACCATCCCGCTGGACTGATGCTATAATAGTAGTTACTTGTCTAAATATCCAAGGCTCTATTCATATGGCAGTATTCTATGGCATGGCATGGAGAGCCCTTTAGATCAGTGCGACTTACAATGAGGTAAGCACGAACTTTATCGTAAACTAATCGTAAAGTCCAAACGTCAGAAACTGACAGTTTCTTCATACAAATTGACAAGGTAACGATAGGTAAACGCTACGAATACGTAACGATAGTTGTTCGTGCTCACCCCACAGTGGTCTTGATCCTCAGTCATGAGGAATCGACGGAAAAGAGGATATTACGAACGCCAAATCAAGTATGAACGTATGGATGTTTGTTTCTGTATTATGTTAAAACAGTATACATATACATCCCTACTTAATAACTAACACAGAATTATAAAGATAAAGGGTTTCCGTGGGCGGCCACTAGTTAATATTGGTTAAAAGTTGATCACAAGAAGTTCTACGTCATTATCAAACTAGAGTTCTCGTATCTATCAATATGATTATGGAGACCTAATAAATCAGATCCGCACTGTAATTTAAGCCTATTTACTTTCCGCTTATAGGCATATGCCTGAGTTCAACTATGAGGTGGTAATGACAGCAATAAAAGGCAGCATATTCCAGATGTTTTCAAGCCGCCCCAGGGCCTCTGTCTATGCTTAGTCGAAACACATGTGAGAGAACACATTCTATACTCTTTCCCAGAAATTAGCCCGATTAAAATAAAAATTAACCATTGTTGTAGTTGATGAAATCTAGCGTTACTTTGCAGAAATCCGACTGAGTCTCGTAGTCTGTCGAAGAGACAACATCTCCTGAGGATGCCACGTAGTGACGAAACGGCTCGAGAATTTTATTGGTGTCATTGTTGTGATTCCAGGTGCATTCTCTGTGTCACGCTGTGAGTTGTATTGTAAGTCCTGCAACTTCTAACTCTCGTTTTTCAAGTGGTTACGGTTGAATGTATTAGGGTTCCTGCGCTGGCGTCGGTAAGTGGAAATTGAAAGCAAATTAATTCTCTTTTTAAGTTACATAGTTGGTCAATCAAAACTAGTTTCCATATTAAATATACCTCAAATTTAGTCCCTCTATATTGAGAATAGTAGCGACTATTATTAACAGGTCAATTATCTAAACCACAACGGGCACTGCGTTCTAAAATAATTATCACGACTGGCTATTAAAAATTCTGAGTTTCTAGGACATTGTTCAAGCTGGTGTCGTGATATTGGCCATATACCTCGTGTGTGCATAAGTTTTGAGACGAAATAAAAGTTGCATAACTTTTTTTATAATTAACATATATTTCAAAAATTTTCAGTAAACAATTAGTAGATAATAGTAATAATAAACAAAAAATTATTATTAATATTCAAAATGACCACCCTTGTTTTTAATACAGGCCCTTAGACGATTTGGCCTGTCTTAAATGACGGCGCGAATCTTTTCCAGCGGGATTCGCTTTGCTTTTCGGACAAGAGCTCGTTTCAGTGACTCCAAGTTTGGGTGGGACTTTCGGCAGGCCCTGAGCTCTAGCTCAGCCCATAAAACATAATCCAGCGGGTTGAGGTCGGGGCTGGAAGAGGGCCATTCGTTCGCCGCGATAAAGGCCGGCACATTTTTCCTCAACCACGCTTGGGTGGTTTTTGCTTTATGGGATGGCGCTGAGTCCTGTTGGAAAACCCAATCCTTGTTGTGAAACAAAGTAAGGGACAGGGGTTTCACAACAGGCTTTAAGATGTCAGTTTGATAGTTCTTGGCTTTCACCTTGACACCTTGTTGACAGAAATGGAGCGGAGTGACACCTTTATACGAAACTCCCCACCATACCATCACACTAGCCGGATGATGAGTACGCGAGACATTCCGTGCTGAAGCTGGGACGCCTTTGCTACTTTTTGCATACACTTTATTGTTTTGTCGGTTGAAGTTTTCTTCGACAGTAAAGATTTTCTCATCGGTGAAGAGTATTTTCCTCGCATCGTGTCTCTTAAGCAGTATTGGACAACGTTCGCGTCGCAATTTACGAAGGCGATCGTTTAAAAAATGAGCTTTCCTACGGCTATACGCCTTCACCTTAAGATCATATTTCAGTATTCTGTTGACTGAAACGCGCGAAATATTAGTCTGCAGAGCTAGTTTTTTCTGAGTTCGACATGGATTTCGGCGAAGTCGCTTTCGGATGATTTTGATGTTTTGATTTTGATTTCGACCACTCCTTTGGCGATCTTGCAAAGAACTTGTCTCCTTGTATCGTTTAATAGTGTAATACACGAAGTAACGGCTCACACCAAAAGTTTTCACCTCACGGAAAATCTCCATTGGTTTTTTTCCCCGCCTTAAATAGCGAAATCACGGTCGCACGTATATCTTTTGTTCTCTCCATCACGAGAAAATTGAAAGAAATTAATTTGAAAATCAAAGGAATTAAAAGTTAACATTCGAAATTTAAAATTACAAAAAGAAATAAATAGCAGCCAGTATTTTTTTTTAAGCACAAAGTTTGTCTCAAAACTTATGAACACACGAGGTAGTAAAGTTAGGTGAATATTGTCATAAAAATTTACTGTGACGTGTCAATGTCTTGGATTTAATTCCAGTTGCTTTTTAACTGTTACTTGCCTTGAGTATGTACAATGTGATAATTATGTTATAATTCGCAATAAACAATTTGATAAGATTGTAAAATATTTGCTTGCTATTTCTTATAGCAGACAAATTTGAGCCGTTATCATTTGTAACCTAAAAATCAGCAAAAATGAACCTTTTTCCAAAAGCAAATAAATAAATATTCATATTCAATTCATATTCGTATGTAGGATTGTTTACTCACGACTAAGACTAAATGAAACGTTTTTTTTCTCTAATTAAATAAATTTCTTTAATCAACATCTCATCAGCCTATATACGTCCCACTGCTGGGCACAGGCCTCACCTCAATTAAGAGGTGGTCCAAGCCATACTCCACCACGCGGGCTCAGTGCGGATTGGTGTAGGGGTGTCTGTAAGGTAAGTGACCAACCTTACTGTCAGATGTTATTAAGCCGCCCGAGGGCCTCTGACCAGGCTTAACGACTAATATCTGTCGATATTAACCGGGACCAACAGCTTAACGTGCCTTCCGAAGCACGGAGATGCTTGTAAATAGACGTCACTTAAATGGTCAGAATGGTCACCCATCCCAAACATGACCGCGCCGTAGGTTGCTTAACTTTGAGTATCACTACCAAAGCGCTGCAACCACTGCGCCACAAGCACCTCCAAATCTTTAATCAACATATCTACAGCCAATGTCGACCTATTGTCTTATCCAGAAATAAATTATCAACATCTTGTTTTTTTTTATTTATAACTAAAATTAAAAGCGTTTAGAACGAAGCACGTTTTCTTTTAAAATTATACAAGAGAAATCACTTGATTGTCAGTAATTTATAAATCTAAGCTTAATTAAAATGTATCTTAACAATGGTGTCTAAGCAAAACGCATAAGCGGGAAGGGAATAGGAATGACAGCTTGGGTTGTGGTGCAAGTTGTAAATGCACCAAAAAAATAATAGTTTAAGAAACTAAAAAAAACACGCTTTTATTGCTAACTAAAAAAGATAAAATAATTTCTGAGTACACGACATTTATATTACAGTAGAGTAAAAAGCGTGTGCACTTTATGACGTTTTCATACTTGTCTTTTATACGTGCCAATAATAAGATGATTTTCACATACTACTATACAAAGCACCAAATTATCAAATTATTTCATTGTCATCCAGTACTTAATACGTGTGCAGTTTCAAATTAATCCCATTTCTGGAAGTTGGTGAAAATTGAGCTCAGAAATTCCGTTACATACATACATACACCCAGATCTAATAAAAGCGTGTTAAAAATAAGAAAAAAGACGTGTTAGTACATTTCCACCTATTTGCTTACCTTCTTACTTTTATCGAATGTGAACTAGTACGCAATCCTTTAATAATTAGCTACGAGCATCAATATTGTCATCATTCGCTATTTATCCGCTGTTTAAAAACACGACTTATGCAACGCGTCGCGTCAGTATCAAATTAATGTAACGTTTATTCAAATGATACGCTTTTTTTACGGATTATTTTGATTTATTTTTTTACATTTTATTTTAACCTCACGTTTCGGACCCTTTTTAGCGTCTGTGGTCGCAGGTAGACTAAGCTGTTAGTTATCATTACATAGTTTAGAAAAAAAAGGAAACTACCATCACTCAAAAATACCTCGTGTGTGCATAAGTTTTGAGACGAAATAAAAGTTGCATATTTTTTTTTAAATTAACATATATTTCTAAAATTTTCAGTAAACAATTAGTAGATAATAATAAACAAAAAATAATAATTATTATTCAAAATGACCACCCTTGTTTTTAATACAAGCCCTTAGACGATTTGGCTAGTCATCAATGACGGCACGAATCTTTTCCAGCGGGATTTGCTTTGCTTCTCGGACAAGAGCTCGCTTCAGTGACTCCAAGTTTGGGTGGGTCTTTCGGCAGGACCTGAGCTCTAGCTCAGCCCATAAAGCATAATCCAGCGGGTTGAGGTCGGGGCTGGAAGAGGGCCATTCTTTCGCCGCGATGAAGGCCGGCACATTTTCCCTCAACCACGCTTGGGTGGTTTTTGCTTTATGGGATGGCGCTGAGTCCTGTTGGAAAACCCAATCCTTGTTGTGAAACAAAGTAAGGGACAGGGGTTTCACAACAGGCTCTAAGATGTCAGTTTGATAGTTCTTGGCTTTCACCTTGTCCTATGTCCTTACAGAGCGCGGCCCACCACTCCTTTGGCGATCTTGCAAAGAACTTGTCTCCTTGTATCGTTTAATAGTGTAAATACACGAAGTTACGGCTCACACCAAAAGTTTTCACCTCACGGAAAATCTCCATTGGTTTTTTTCCCGCCTTAAATAGCGAAATCACGGTCGCACGCAATTCTTTTGTTCTCTCCATCACGAGAAAATTGAAAGAAATGAATTTGAAAATCAAAGGAATTAAAAGTTAACATTCGAAATTCAAAATTAGAAAAAGAAATAAATAGCAGCCAGTAATTTTTTATTTCTTTTTTTTAGCACAAAGTTTGTCTCAAAACTTATGAACACACGAGGTATATATAAATCGCGAAATAATCCGTAAAAAAGTGTATCATTTCAATGTCTACTGTTCGCGTAAATCGAAGAAACAAATATGTCACATTTATAGTGTCCTACGTGATGAAGCGCGCTTGACATTGACATAAGTAAACAGGCTAACAGGTTTCTTAATCACAGCTTATGAAAAAAATGATAATGTTTTTTTTGTAACTTAAAGCTTTTCGATGTGAAATAAAAAAAAACACTTAAAGAAAAATGGACTGCCACAGACGGGACTCGTAGCTCAATTAGGAGAGCAATCGCCCGGTTTGCGAGAGATGCGGGTTTGAGTCCCGCCTGTGGCAGTCGATTTTTCTTTAAGTGTGTTATAATTTCACACTGTTAACAAATTTGCATTGTTAATGCTAAAAAAAACAAAGTAACTCATTAAATCTTATTATTTCCGCTTATGCCTTGCACCCAAAGTTAGGATTCAAAAGTTTAAGCGAAACAAACAGTAAATTTTGATGACGAGTCATTCGAAGGAAGCGTAGCCTGCTTCATGGGGCGAGGGGGGCAAAATGCGGACTTGTCAAATTTCGCGCATTATGGTGCAAATTGGAAAATGAAAATCGTTTTGGAAATTACAACTGTTTTAAAAACAACGGGACGTTACGAGGGGAGATCTCTGTTTGGAGTTCTTTGAGAAAGTTGGGAGTGCACTTCTTTGCAAATTGACAAAATGATTAATGACTTTACTTTTCTATATTTTTGATTATTCATCTTCGAAAGTTTTAATTGTTTCCTATTTTTTAATCTCATAAATATCCTTAATTTTCAGTTATTTAGATAAAACTTTCTTCAATCATTTATTTATTTGAGGTATTATCGTGAGGATACATGCTACAATGGGACACAATCGATGGATGATTAAAACTCGACTTTTACATTCAATTTTATTCAATGATACTGATCCCTCATTGTTATGTGTTTAAAAAGCCATTTTAACCTATAGTTGACTGGTGGGGAATGCCTTTAGCATTAACTCCAGCATTGTACACGTAATTTTTGTGCAGAACCTCAACCGGTTCACACAAAAAAATAATTAAAACAATACCCAATGAGATCTACTAGCGTTTTGAAATTAATTGCGACGTTAATAGCCACTTGAAGTGTAATCGGAGTGCAGTCGGGATGATGGATTGTGGCCGCCATTACTGCGATAAATCATAATCAACACCGATAGACTACTCGGAGACTTTTATTCTACAATTATTCAAGTTCCGAAGTTCGCTGGCCATTCAGCCGGGTAGATAATGAGAAAAGTAGAATAAGAGGTACTAATTAGTCGTGATTTAGGTAGCTACTCGTAGTAGAAGAGTGTTTTAAACGTTGTTCTCATGTAGATATTTGTTTATGAGGCTAGTCTTTGGTTTTAGTTTAGGTATATCTGTATAGTATGGTAAACTTTATTGTTTTATTTTAAAATCCATACTAATATTATAAATGCGAAAGTGACTATGTCTGTTTGTGTGTTACTCTATCACGCCTAAACTACTGAAGCAATTTGCATGAAATTTGGTATGGAGATATTTTGATATCCGATTAAAGATGTAGGCTACTTTGTAACGCGGGAAAATGACGCAGTCCCATTTGACCGCGGCAAAACAACGCAAAAAATACTTTTCTTGGAATGTGATCGCTTTCACTCATAAGTTACTTAAGATTTGAATTATATTTGGATAAAATTGTTATTACGGGAAAACAACGCATGCCAAAAACACTACCTAATGCGGACAAAGTAGCGGGTTAAAGCTAGTAAGTAAATAAATATACAACAACATCATATACATTGATCTGACTCCGCGGTAAGTAGCTTAAGCACTTGCGTTAAAGATATCAGAATCAACAGTGGTATTACAAATGAATTTAAATAAATACATATAGCACCCAGACCAGTACAATCAGACATGTCCATGCACACAAATGCATGTATGCACACACTTTATGCGAGTATACATTTGATTTCTGTTTGTAAGTTGTAAAGGCTGTTATCAAATATTGTCGGTAAAAAGCTAACATCGTTTCTGAGGACCATACGCACCATATTCGCAATTTTCAGGGAACGATTCCCTCTGATTTAGAAAGTCGTGAATTTACGAGAACAAAATCTCGGAGAACCAATAGTTTTGAACATTTGTATAAGACCCAATTGCATTTTATTTTCGGGGTTCCATACTCGAGTGGTAGAAAACGGTTTTATTTTACAAAACCCTATTCTTTGTGTCGAAATCACGAAAATATCACTCATGTATAGATTACTCCTACCTACTTATATTTTAAAAGTAAAAATTTGTGAGGATGTTTGTAACTATTTGACGCTTAAACTATTGAACTGAAGATTTGGCTGAAATTTGGAACATAGATTATAACCTTAAATAACACATAGAATACTTTTGAACCCGTAAAGCTTCACGGTTTCTGTGGGATATGTAGATAACGGGTTCCATGCGGGTGTAACCGCAGGGCACACCTAGTACCTCTATCTTTTAAGTTAATATTTTAGCCATTAATTTTGCCAAAATGACATAATCGTTTTAATCAGACAGTCAAAGATAGGAGTTAAGTACTTCATTACTTTCAAATTATTAAAAAAAACAGTGACATTGATATTATCAATGTCACTGTTTTTTTTATTATTTAACAGTTTATCTTTATTTGATTTTTTAAAATTAATGGATACCAAATATAAAGAGATTAAATTATTGACTGTTGTAACAATCATATTTTATATTTACCAAACAATCTCATACATAAAGTTTTTTATAACACCAGCTTTGAAACAAGGTTATGTATGTGTTCTTCTGCCAAAACTTGGCAGTGGTGCGAGGTGTCTTGCCTTTTCCCGAGTTCTTCTTGGGTGCTGAGTGGGTCTCACTGCCTCCACCAGATGCAGTGTCTTCATTCTCCATTTGAGTTTTTAATGTTTTCTTTATGTACACAATCTGAAAACAGACATTCCAGTTCTTGACCAGTTTTTGGGGATTCTTTATACTAAAAAAATTATGTTAAAAGCAACCAAACTATCAATAAACAGTAATTGCATTACTTATAGGTCATTATTACATGGCAAATGAAAGGTGTTTGATTATCTTGTGTTTGGTGGAACCGATTTTACCGATTTTATCTGTACATTCAATATTGACTGTCCAGCTATGTTCTTAGCAGAGACATATTACCTAAAACAAACTTGAAAAAAATGTGGCTGCGATAGAAATGCTAAAAATATAATAACTAGATAAATTGTTAATAAAATTGATTATTATACCTCTTGTTCAATACCCTGCTGATGCCTGATAGCTCTCTGCTTGTTGTGATTAGCTCTCTGTATGTGCCGATCTACAGAGCTGAGCACCGCTTCGCTTTTTTTTTTAGTTATAAACTGTTAAATAAGTATTTGGTTATACTAGAAACGACATATTTTATTGCTCACGATCTTTTACCATAGTACGGAACTCTTAATGAGTAAATCCGAATCGGTCTTGGCTGCTTTTTTTCAATATTTACCCGCCCACTCTGAAAGTTTACGGTTGCGCCAAGTTTTGTGCAAACTCTGCCAAGCACTGCTGTTTTTCAGCTTTCAGGTCTTATTAATTAAAACGTTCTTGCGAATAATATGATTACTTCATTACTTAATGAATCTTGATTTAATTAAGCGAGGAATTATTAAGTTGTGTACATTGTGACGAGACAACAGTTGAAAGCGCATACTTATCAAACTTTTCATAACTAAATTATTAAACAAGTAACATTGAGGTATGTACCTAGGTATTATAGGGTAGTTGACTCCACCAGTCGTTGAGGTGCTTTTATCAACTGTCAAAACGCTTTTGTCCATTGAGTTTATATGGCAATAACACAGTTTGACGTCATCGCGTGCATTGCCGACTGAATGACTATTTATCGATTGAATTTCAATAAAAAATCAAATTTTGTGAACTGCAGATAAATATTAATAAAAAGGGATCTGAAATTATGAGTTCTTATTTTATAGAAAGTCAGTTTTCGAATATTTTTTTAATAGTGGTAGTCTATTAAAAATAAACATTAGATTTTTTAAACTTTTTTTGATAACAATTTTTGCTTCGAGTTATAATGGTGAGCAAGTTATTTAAAACTACTGTGCTCTTCTAAATTTTCTTTTTATAATTTTACGCACCGTAGTCATGCAGCCATCTAACAACAATATATATATATGAATAAAATAATTTTTTTTTACACATTTTGCGTCGCGTGACTGATCAATAACTACAGTTTAATTTAAGTATGTCTTATGTTATTGTAGACAAATCATTAGATTAACGAAACATTCGAAACATCGGAAGCTCAGCAAACAGGAGCTTTCACTGAATTCATAAGCACAGACCACAACCCACCTATTGACCGAATCGGTCTAAAGTCTAGACTGGGAAACGACTTGAGCCATCCTATCCTATCCGATTGGCCTTTGTTTCTACGGAATTTTAGATATTTCGACGTCTGGAAGTCAGATTAGGTGATGAATGATAAAAACGTGTAGGTGAGTTCGCGAGAAATGTACAAAGGGTGGACTTAATGTTAAATATTTTCTGCCTGTCAACCTCAAGGTCATGCAGAAAGAAAGCAATGGGTCTTGCATGCAAGGACATTGTTCTCTTAAGTGAAGTATGATTCAGGGAGTTTTTTAAAAATAAATAATAGACAGATAAATAAATAATAGATACACTGACACTAAGTTGTGTTGTAACGTATCAAGAACGGTAATATAAGACGCCTTTAACCCTAACATTGTGAAAAAACACACTTAAAAAATGGACTGCCACAGAGGGAAATTTTTTAAGTGTATTTAAATTTCACATTGTAAAGAAATTTGAATTGTTGATGCTAACAAATAAATAATAAAGTAACCTAGAAACAACGCTACTGCGTCATACATTACAATGTGTTTTCTGTAACGTACTCTCATATATCCTACATGTTTTGGACCAGAACATAACAACAAAATACTTATTTTAAACACAAAAAAACTTTAGCGTCAACAATAAATTACAGATACAAATCTGTGTCGTTAATTCCCAAAATAGTTTGATTGCTACATTTCACGGCGTATGTAAATCTGTCGGTGTTAGCGATTATGCTTTCGGCAAATTAACACATACTCGTATTCACGGCTCCACATCAAGCTATTAATTTTAGCTGCAAAATCAACCTTATAACGTAAGCATAAGATACTGCAGTGTGAACTTGTCGTGTGGTCGTGTGAATGTATCGCACAGTGGGCTTGTAAATCATCTGGTTGAAATTGGAGGGTTTAACATATTTTAGTTCAGAAATAGAAATGTTTTTGCAAAAATATTTCAGTGATTACACTTATGTGTATATGCAAAACATGGCAATGTTCAATTGCTTATAAATATTTACGATGCAGTCATCTTTGGATGCGCAAATTTTTTTAAACAAAATAATAAAAAGAGTTGAAAAAAACTGATACAAATTTATATTCTGCACACGAGTAAAGTTATTCAAAATTGTATAATCTCAAAATTATACGTTACATGAAGGATTTTGTCTAATCGGTCAAAACTTTCGATCTCATAATTTGCCTAAGGCGATCCGGTAATTACGCACTACCTTATCTTAAACGTCTTAGAGTTTAAAATTGCCCTAAAATATAATAATTATGTTGGTCACGTCGACCCTTCAATCAAATTGACGAGGACTATCATTAATAATAAAATGGAAGGCGGATGATTTTGTATCAAATAATAATGTTTAATTATGATATGACCGAAAATTACGCATTTTTAACCAGCGGGCAGGAAATCTGGATGCTGTTTGGTTTTTTTTCGAATATTTGTAGCAGCACATGGTACCTATATGATTTGGTTTATTTATCTTGATTTGGTTTAAACATATTTTGTGTTGAATCATATTAATATTTCAAGGAGCTTAATCTTGTAGGATGAGGCATTTCGAATGTTTCTTTAGAAAAAGTGCCCGTTTATTTCGAAAATACTTTCTGGTTTTTATTTAAAAATAGCATTAAAAATGTTCTTAGTCACTTACATGTATTATTTAGTATTTTAAGAAACTGTACTCTTTGTAAACACGTACATTATTCGTATAAATACTATTTTATAGTGACTAAAAAAGTATCTCGTTAGTATTGTATTGTTCTTTATTTTTTATATTTCTGCATTCTTTTAACTTTAGGTCTCCGTAGGAATGGAATACTAGGTTTTAATACCGTAGGTATTTCGTTGCCCTAAGTAATTGCTTTATTGGTTTCAGCCTTTCACCGGCTATTTTAATAATAATAATAATAATAAAGCCGCAGGGGCAGCATGTGGCGTGCTGTAGGTGCGTGGCGACACCTCGGACCCCGACTCCCGAGGGCCCGGTTTACCTTATTTGGCCCTCGCCTTTTGTGCTTGCCTTAACTGGCTGTCCAAGAGTGGAGAACGCAAGAGCGAAACCTATGCTCCAGGTTGGAAGTGTAAAATGTCATAACGCCGGGGGACTGCTGGCCGCCGGCCACCTTCACCCCGCAGACTCACCTCTCGACAACCTTCAGCCGGTTACACCAATGTTGCTGCCTGGCTACCATCTGGTAGCTTTTGATAGGCGGCCCATTTAGTAAGCGGCGAGTCACCGTCTGCCGTGATTATCAAGATGAGACATTTGATATGGCAGGCGTCCCGTTGTCTCATCAATATCCCATCAACCAATCCAGCAATTTCCCCTCCATAGACCCATTATAGTTCCCATCTTCTCTGCAATAGTCCTTGCACCTAGCGGGTGCTGTCTTTGGTTGTATCTACTCAATAGTGCAGACAGAGATAGTATCCGCTTGATGCACACATCCCTACACATTAATGTATCACTAAGGGGCCTCTTCGTGTTGGATCCATATCCCCACGTACGCCTTCCAAAAGGACCGGCCTTGTGCTGTAATATCCTGAAGATACTACAAATAATACAAATAATCACCGCTATACTTTAGATACGTAAGCACCGATGTAATTATGAACGCATTCAATGAAATAAATATGAAAAAAACCGAGGATCTGTGGGGAATATCCGTATGTATCATTAAAACTATTATTGAATTCATAGCACCTCTTTTAGCGATCATTTTTAACAAATGTATTGGAAGGAAAATTCCCAAATTTAATGAAATTTAGTAAAATAGTACCGTTATTTAAATCTGGTGACAAAAATAACCCCTCAAATTTTCGACCAATATCTATCTTACCGGTTCTAAGTAAAATTTTTGAAAAGATTATATTCAATCAGCTACTAGGTATTTCACTTCACATCAAACAATTTATTGCATAATAAACAATTTGGTTTTACAAAGGGTCGCAGTACTGCTGATGCTGGAGTCGCTCTGTTGAAACATATATTTGATGCCTATGATAGTAAGCATGATGCTGTGGGAATCTTTTGTGACCTCTCTAAAGCATTTGATTGTGTTGACCATGAGACCCTGTTGAGAAAACTTCGCCATTATGGTGTATCAACTGATGCATGTAACTTATTTAATTCATATCTCACTGAGAGAACACAAAAGGTTTCTATCAATGGAGCAGAGTCTCCTGGAGCACCTCTCACTATGGGTGTGCCCCAGGGTTCGATATTGGGACCGTTACTGTTTCTGATATATATTAATGACCTTCCATACTTTGTCGACGGTGCTTGTGAGATAGTGTTATTTGCTGATGATACTTCACTACTTTTTAAAACTCCAAGGGGTAAAGAATCGTTTGACGATGTAAATGGTACTCTCTCGCGAGTACTTCATTGGTTCACCGTTAACAATTTATTGCTTAACGCGACCAAAACTAAATGCATTAAGTTTACAATGCCCAATGTCCGACAAGTTCCAACAAAGGTTGTTGTTAAGGATGAACAACTAGTTACATCAAATACTGCAACTTTTTTGGGAATTACTTTAGATGATAAGCTCCAGTGGGGTCCTCATATCATGACCTTATCAAAGAGACTAAGCTCCGCTGCATACGCTGTAAGAAAGATAAGGTTTCTGACTGATGTTGAAACGGAAAGACTAGTTTATTTTAGTTATTTTCACAGTATCATGTCATACGGCATCTTACTATGGGGCTCAGCTGCAGATATAGAGACAATTTTCGTATTTCAGAAACGAGCCGTGCGGGCTATTTATAAACTTAAATCAAATGAAACACTTAGAGAATTGTTTAAAGAAGTTAAAATACTTACAGTTTACTCGCAATATATTTACGAAAACCTAATTTACGTTCGAAAAAACTTACACTTATTTCCTAAAAATAGCGATTTGCATAACTTCAACACAAGACAAAAAAATAGGCTTGCCGTTCCACATTTTAGGCTTCATAAGGTTGGTCACTCATTTATGGGTAGATGTGTATCATTTTTTAATAAATTACCTGAAAATTTAATTTCATTGCCTTTAGATAAATTTAAAACAGTTGTTAAAGTTGTATTAATGTCGAAAGGATATTATAAAATTGATGATTATATAAATGACAAAGATATATGGAAATGTTTAAATGCAAACAATTACAATTATTGTAAATCAATTTTGAAAAGAGGCAATGACAATAGTGACTGAGTTTCTTGCGCCGCTTCTTCTCAGCACTGGCCCAAATTGTCCCGAAGCGGTGGTAGGGTTAATTTATATGTTGGGACGTGTAAAAGTGCTAGTTCTTAGCCTAGTAACAGAAATAAATGAATTTTATTGAATTTTAATAAAAATATTTATTTCATAAAAAGCTTTTACAATACATTGTAGTAATCGAAGTCACCTTTTAAGCAAATAATGCCTGTGTCAGGTGACAACGCTCCTTCATAGCTATTCTTATTATTTTACATATTTTTAGTATAATTCACTAACTAAATATTTTAGATTAGATGTTTTTAAGCACATCTGCAGAGCAAGTGCCATAATAATTTTTTGCGATATACTTACAGAAAAGATTTTTTTTTTTTAATTTGTATTTTTTTAAGTTTCGATCGTCTACAACGACCAATTTAGTTAACTTACGTGCAGTTTTAGTCATTGAGGTCATTAAGCATCTCATTCTTCATGGAAAAAACCAAAAAAATAATCTTAGGAGAAAAAAAATTTCAAAATATTCAATTCAATAGCCGAAAAATTGAGCATTTTCATAAAAAAAATTAAAACTCGAAAATCGCGAAAACGGTTAAGTTTAGGATGGGGGGTCCCATAGTAAAATCATTCAGAAATGATGTGTACTATACGCCCTTAACGGATCTAGGTCGACTTTTCCTGTAACCCTATATTGTACTTGAAAAACTCTTATATATGTGTTTTAACAATATTCCTAAGTACTTATGATAAATATTAAAGATTACGTGTTTTGTGTGTGCCTATGTGTTTTAAATAATAAATAAGTATACAACAACATCACATACATTGATCTGACTCCGTGGTAAGTAGCTTAAGCACTTGTGTTACAGATACCAGAATCAACAGTGGTATTACAAATAAACTTAAATAAATACATATAACACCCAGACCAGTAAAGACATACATGTTCATGTACACAAATGTTTGTACAGGGCGGGGATCGAACCCGGGACCTGTTGGTTAATAGTCAACTTCTTGACCATTACACCAAAGTGGTCGTCAATTATTCGTCTTTATAATCAAGACAATCTTAGTAGACCAGTAGACTTTTGCTAACACCAAAGCCCGCCATTCATCAAGACTTGCACGACACACGTTGAAACGTCAAAACGTCACAATCGATCTACGTCCCGTGAGATCGCTGGATTTGCGGAGGGAGAGATGCGCTGATCCACGGTGCGTAGTGAGCGAGACATGGGTGGTGGGTTTTTTTAATATTCTTTTTTTCGGGTCTGTTTGAGACTCTCTTGGGGTGAATTTACGTTATAGGCTGTGTGACCATACTGACCATACGCTTGAGAGAAAATAATTTAGCAGTGTTCATGGATTGCGAATTCGTTTTTTTTTTAATTCTTAGCCTGTAGGTCAGTGTTGTGTTTCCGGGTGCATCTTCTGTATCACGTTATAAGTTATAAGTCGTGCGACTTCCAGCTCTAGTTTTTTCAAGTGGTTATATACTGTTGGATGTATTTGGATTCATGTGCTGGCGTCGTTTAATGGAAATTTGAAGCAAAATAATTCTCTTTTTTATAACAATATTGGAACGAACTGAAATAAATATTATTTACTTTATTCAGATTGAACAAAATTCTGTGGCTTTAGTCTCTTTGTTTGTGAGTCAAAATAATTGAACGCATTTAAATATGATGTATCGTTATACATAAGTCATAGTGCATAGTTACAACATGCAAAATTCAAATTTATTCAAACAATAATAAAACGCTATCATATTCGCAGTAACATTTTCACCGAATTGCGCAAACCGAATTCGCTCGCATACATTCGTCGGAGAAATATTATATTTGGCATACGTTTCGCGAAATATTTTAAAATTTCACACACGGCGACAATTTGTGTTGAATCACCCATCGTGGGGCTGGTCGGCCAGTAAATAGAAATTTATATCCGATATATCTGGTGCATTTGGATTTTGTGCAAGATGAGCTTACACGGGTCTTGTATATTGATTTAAACCTAAATATACAAAAACAAGATATAAAAGTATAAAATAAATAATATAAAAAAAGAATTAAACCTAAATATGTAAAACATGTTTTCTTTCCAGAAAAACTACTTAGGTACTTATTCTGTGAATTAACATGGCGACTTAGATTATTTTCTGAAAAAAAAATAATATCTGAAGTTTGCCATTGGAGTGACAAAATGTGTTGCATCAGCGCGCGTACAAGAACTTGACGTAAACCGTGTCTTTAATCAGTGGTATATGTTTTCAAATACTGACTAATCGCTTTAGCCCAATTATATCCTGAATATTAGGTTTCTATTGCTAGTGAAGTCACAAAATGCACCCTCTAAAAGCGGATCCGATGCGGGACACGACGGGGACCTCATGATGACGCCTATCTTAAATATTTTCAAGACCATGGCGTTTAAAAAACATAGCCCCTATGAAGTTAATACAACCAGTATATTTCCAAAAAGCTGTAGAAACCAATTTTTAAACACACAAATTTAAAAAGTACTCCGTCAATTGACTCCGATTTCTTATGACACAACCGTGACGTCATGATCTTGTACCATACAAAATCTACGGAGTCAGACCGTGTTGACAAATAATAAAGAGTATGTCAACGATTGGTGATGTCATCTAGCCAATTATAATCGCCGACGATATTTTCCCATCCGTGTCATGTTCCCACCCCGTTCTTGCCTCCGTGATAATGCGTTTTTGAAAACATTTTGTATGAATCTAGATAAAAACTCGTTATTGGCCTAAGTTTAAGATCTTCTCGTAAGTATTCAAACTAAGCGTTATTCTCAACTGTTAGTGATGTATATAGATGAAAAATACTTAATAACCAACTGTTTATTTTTATTGCTTAAGATTTTCTGATAATGTCATAACTTTAGTCACTGTAAGTCCAAAATGCAATTCTTGTAAGTGTTATTATTATCTCATCTCGTCAGCCTATATACGTCCCACTGCTGGGCACAGGCCTCACCTCAACTATGAGGTGGTCCGAGCCATACTCCACCACGCGGGCTCAGTGCGGATTGGTGGAGGGGTATTTGTAAGGTAAGTGACCAACCTTACTGCCAGATTTTATTAAGCCGCCCGAGGGCCTCTGACCAGGCTTAACGACTAATATCTATCGATATTAACCGGGACCAACAGCTTAACGTGCCTTCCGAAGCACGGAGATGCTTGTAAATAGACGTCACTTAAATGGTCAGAATGGTCACCCATCCCAAACATGACCGCGCCCGAGGTTGCTTAACTTTAAGTATCACTACCAAAGCGCTGCAACCACTGCGCCACAAGCACCTCAGTTATTATTATACGATAACTAATAATAATTAGATATAGCCCTCTAATCATTTTTAATAATTTTTGCAATACCCAAACTGAAAGGGTACTAAGTTATAAGTGCAATTGTCTAGCATAAGACATATGTATGTATAAGACATATGTATGTAACACTTAGTTGGCAAATAAAAGAATATGAATATGTCACAAAATGCATCGTCACGCATCAGCATCCAAAAGCCAGAGTTCACACGTCTTTTGTGTTCAATTCTGAACAAAAAGAGGCGTGTAACAAGTTGACACCTGTGTCTGTTTGTATGTGTTTATGAATGAATGAATGAATGAAATTTATTTGCGTATGAAAAAGGGTACATTTAGGTGGTGGGTTAGACATTGTGGTTCAGCTTTTTCAGCCATATTATTACAGCATGCAAATTATATAAAATCAATTTTAAAATACAAATTACAAAATAAATGTTATGTGTTTTTGTTTGTGGCATCGTAGCTCCCGAACGGATGGATCAATCACTGACGATGAGTCATGACTGATCATGAGATCAGTCGGATTACTGACGATAGTTGAACGTGACAACGTCATTGTCACGTTGCCTTTTTGTCGCTCGTTCCACGCTCTCGCTTGCACTTCAATCCTTGAATGGAACGCCTCAGAGCGAGGTAACGCCGCATGCGTCATGTTTTTTGGTGCGTGCAGCCGGCTCCATCGAATTATAAGACATTGTCACGTCAAAAAATATTTAAATCACGGTGTTTCTCAGATATTGAAGCTCACCAGTTGTTTTTCTAACTCATTTGTTTTTTTTACTGCAAACTTAGTTTTTAGACCTCGTAGGTATTCACACTAAGCTCTATATCCGTATATGTCCGTTCCTCAATATAAGGTACCTAGCTAGTGATGTGACAAAGTGTCCCGCAGTCGCAGCAGAGGGCGAGGCTGCCAAATTGAAACGGCCGCCTACCGCCGTGATTCACACGCCGGTCACGGCAGTCGTGAATGGTACCGTCGGCAGAATAGTGAGATGAGATTTATATTTCATGCTAGCTGACCAGGCAAACGTTGTTTTGCCATATAAATTATTATGGACAACCCTTATCACTAAGGGATATGAAAAATAGATATTGGCCGATTCTCAGATCTACTTTAATTTGCTTACAAAATTTCATAATAATTCTTATCAGTCAAGTCGTTTCGGAGGAGTACGGGAACGAACATTGTGACACGTGAATTTTATATATATAGAGAGATTTATTGTATCAATTAAAGTATCTTATACAAGAATCCAACTTTTCTTTTTTAGAACAGTCTGGTAGTAACCCCGAAAATATTATTAAACGAAAATAGCTGAATAAACAATTTCACAATTCAGTCCGTTAGCACAAGTACCTACCAACAAAGAGAAAGCTCTCATATTACTAAACTCATATTTGTAACTAACCCCCGACGAAAAAGAGGAGTTTTATAGTTTGAACCTGTTTTAATCTGTGTGTGGGACGATTTTAGTGCGGTTTTTTTTTTAATTCGAAAGATAAATAAATCACAGTGGTTCTTAGTTATCGCTGTTTAAAATCCGTCCAGTTTTTGAAGATCACCAGATGTTTTTTGGCTCATTCGGGGTTTTTTGAGATAGTATTTTTTGCAGTATAAAAATCATCTGTCTGAGGCTGGGATCGAACCTGCGTCCGCTGCGCTTGCTACGATGAATCATAAAACTATCAGATTTGTAGTGTTTTCTCAGTAGACTCTTACAATAATTGTACAAATGCGTCAGCAATGTTTTGAAATTCTCTAGTCCCAAATTAAGCTACGAGGCTTGTGTTATGGGTACTAGATAACGGATAAACATACTTAAATACATTTTTTTGTTCATATTATACAAGTACAAATACACATGTTCATGTACACGTATGCTTGTACTGTGTGGGATCGACTACACCAAACGGTCGTCAAATAGTTATATTTGATAATTTCTCGTTAGTGTAACGTTGTTTCCTTGCATTTTTAATTAAAAGTACTTCTGTCACGAGTTTTAGGACAAGGAATACAGTGCCACACAGATTCTTACCAAAAACGAAAATTATTCAATCCTTGTACCTCTTTTCTGCTATCCTTACTCCATGAGCGGCCCGGTGTCCGACAGTGTCCGGTGGAGGAATTGGCATGCATTGCGCCCGGCCTTTTTACACGCCTATTCCAAGAACGAACCGCCACTGCACGTGATGAGAGACTAGCGGTTTTGGTCTTGCTATCATCACATCACTATTAACATCTTTAAAAAATGTGTACAACGCAACAACTTTTAATAACTTGTGTAGCAAATCATACCTAAACTAATGAATCATTCATTTCATTCAAATATATTATTGTTTACATCATGTTCTTTAATTTTATTTGTATACAAGCAATATATATTTTTGTCTAATTAGCTATAAGTTTAGGTTAGGAGGACAATATAGAGAGGTCAGAACTTATTTTCTAAGTTAGTAATTTACATGCTAATTACATAATCAAAACATTATAGGTATACAGAGTCTGAAAGGTTTATTAGGTAAGGTATTAAAGTGATCTTAACGTAGATTAGGTGCCCTCATAATCGATAGAGCTAATGTAACGGGACTCGGCAGCTTTTCTGGCGGGACATTCAGTATCTCCCGTTTTGTGCGCGCTTGGCTTATTGAAGCGTACGCATGTAGCGCACTTCGACGGCTCGGCTTTCTGCGCACAATCCTTCATAGCGTGGCCCATTTCACCGCAGTGGCCACAGGTGATAGCATCTTCTCGACATGTCTTTGCCGCATGGCCGTACTGTTGGCATTTGTAACACCTTGTGACTAAGGTGAAATCTCTCACTGGGCAAGAAGACCAGTTCACAAAAACTCTATCATTACTCAATAGGGCCTTACGAATTAGTGCAGAGACTTGTATAACATAGTTGCACGTGTCGGCATTCTTTCTTCCGGATTTGTGACTTAGTTTGATCGAGGCCAAAAACGACTCTAATGATGTATCGGTATCTTTCAGTTTATCTGCTAAGTTCTGGTGGTAAATGCAGCGGAAAACTTCAGTCTCGGGCATTGATGAGGGGACACCGATGACGACGATTCTGGGCTGGCGTTTGTGCTGGTCATCCACAGTGAGCCCTGAAGTAGTCAGTTGCGACGACTGCTTCAGTTTCTCGATATCGTCCTTAGAATCGGTGCTGATTATGACGCCACCATTCCTTGTCTTTCTCAGGCCTCGCACGTGCAGCTTCATTTGTTCAGGTCTGATGATTTTTTGGACAAGGGCCTTAGTGGACTCGCTCGATACACTTTTATCAGTTGGATAAATGGCCACCGAACTAACTTTGCTGACTTGGATAAAGTTATTTGAACTTTTCTTTACCACATCGGCGAAAGAGACTGTTCCAGGAGAAGATTTTGGAGTTTCCACAAACATTTGTTTAAGACTGTCGATTCTCTGGGCTAGGTCACATTTTTCTTGTAGGACATTTATTTTGGAATGCGCTTGAATAGCCTTTTGTTTTATTGAATGAATAACATTTAACCATCAAAAGCCAAATTACCGAAACAAACATACAAAACAAACTCAAACAATATTTCTTATCATTAGTTTTATCAACATAATTAACCAAATTTAAAATGATTGTTTTTGCCCAGTGTGAAGCAAAAACCAAAACAGCTCTAACGAGTTCTCCTTTACCTGCGTATAAGCGATGCGTTAATCGTTCGGACGCGGAGCGTTCGTCAGCAAACATCGTACCTAATCATGTACGAGTATATTCAACTGAGTGACAGAAGTCGAATCGCTGTGTGCGGTAAAACCAATACTGTTTTATAATCACACTGGTATTAATGTACCTAGATTAAGTCTTTATTGGATGATTTTAAATAAATAAAATAATAAAAATTAGCCTATGCACACCCCACTGCTGGGCACAGGCCTCAACTTAACTGTTACGTGATACGAGCCATACTCCACCACACGGCATTAATGTGGATTGGTGTAGGGGTTGTTTGTAAGGTAAGTGACCAGCCTTACTGTCACATGCTATTAAGTCATCCGAGGCCTGGGACCAACAGCTTAACGTGCCTCCTGAAGCACGGAGATGTTTCTAAATGGACGTCACTTAAATGGTCGGAGCATCCCAAACATGTCCACGTCTTAGGTTGCTTAGCTTTTGTGTAACTACCCAAGTGCTGCCACCATTGCATCACAAGCACCTTCATGTATCGGGTTTAAGCTCTTAACGTTCATGGACCTGGACTGAACCTGTTACAGTGACGGGTTTATAGGCTTGAGTAACTAAGGAATAGATTTTTACTATAAAAATAAATAAATATACAACAACATCACATACATTGATCTGACTCCATGGTAGGTAGCTTAAGCACTCCTCCCTGTGGGATCTCCACCTTGTCGTGGTGGGGGGGCTCAGTAACCGTGGCTTCGCCACCCACGGTGAAGCTAAGCGGGATCCCGGGAGGGGACGCTCCACGTGGGCTTGCTGCAGGCTTGCGCAGGATGCGTCCGGGGGTGCGGGTGTGGGGGACGGTTTTGGCTGTCCCTCGCAGTTGGGTGCGGTCGCGGGAGGAGAGACGTCTCGGTGTGTCGTTGCCGTGCGGCCTATCTCCCGCGACCAAACGGGGGCGCACCGTTGGATGGCGCTGCGGTGGGGCCGCAGAGGAAGAGGAGATGCGGTGTGTCGTTGCCGTCCTCCCTATCCTCTGCGGCCGGGAGGTGGCGGAGCCCTACACCTTGCTCCGCCGCCAAGGAGTTTGTGGCCCTCGGGCTATCCGCCGGGGTGCCGTGGTGAATGCTCACGCGACCCCATGGCACCCCCCACAATGGCGGAGTGGTGGAATGCGCTGTGGTTTTAGTGGGTATTACGGCCTTGTTTGTAAGGTAAGTGACCAGCCTTACTGTCACATGCTATTAAGTCACCCGAGGCCTGGGACCAACAGCTTAACGTGCCTCCTGAAGCACGGAGATGTTTCTAAATGGACGTCACTTAAATAGTCGGAGCATCCCAAACATGTCCACGTCTTAGATTGCTTAGCTTTGTGTAACTACCCAAGTGCTGCCACCATTGCATCACAAGCACCTTCATGTATCGGGTTTAAGCTCTTAACGTTCATGGACCTGGACTGAACCTGTTACAGTGACGGGTTTATAGCCTTGAGTAACTAAGGAATAGATTTTTACTATAAAAATAAATAAATATACAACAACATCACATACATTGATCTGACTCCATGGTAGGTAGCTTAAGCACTTGTGTTACAGATATCAGAATCAACAGTTGTATTACAAATAAACTTTAATAAATACATATTATTATGACACCCAGACCCGTACAATCAGACATGTTCTTGCACACAAATATTTGTACAGTGCGGGGATCGAACCCGCGACCTCTTGGTAAATAGTCAACTTCTTGACCATAACACCAAAGTGGTCGGCAACTTATACCGCCGACGGTTCGGTCGCCAGAGCCTCATCCGTTGTTCAACAGGGTGCACCACGGGCAGGTGAGGTTGACACTTTGCCTGTTTTCTCGGTTTAATTAAATGTCGGGAGTTTATTTTTCTACGATTTTTTTTATTTATTCTTATAGGTTAGTAGATGTCTAAACTATCAAGTCTTTTTTTACGATCAGTTTTAGCCGTTTGGAATTCCTCCAGTCTTTTTGTATCGCTGCGTCTAGTGACTTGGACAGACCGCACTAAAATGGTTACCTCTGTAATAAGCACGTCCCCTGAAAACGATATCTGCAGCTCATCTAGGTATTTATATATCCCATTGTCCGTTATTACATGACGGTGTCGTTCGTTACGTTGCAATGTTACGCCCAAACGATAATCATGTTTGTGGTGTCTAAGTCATTTGGCTGTCTTCTTCTTCTTTCGGGTTGGCAAGAACACGGGCTAAATCTTACGTGGCCAGAAAGCGGCTACCATGGTAGCTCTCTGGTTACTGACTAGTAAGTACTCGAGCGAGCAGGTGGTCAGGCACAGGTCGGGACAGTTAATGAGGCGGACCATGGTTTTCAGGGGTTCTCCACATTCACAGCTTAAGTAGCTTAAGTACCCCAACCGACGCAGGTTATCTTTACTTCGACAAACCTATTTAGACTTCTCCGGGTTGGCCAAAGTTCCTTGTATTTGGCTGTGCTATGTATTCTTTTTAACCTACGACGAAAAAGAGGGATTATAAGTTTGACATTTATTTGTGTTGTTGTGTTTTTGTGTGTGTCTGTAGTCTTTGGCATTGTAGTTCCTGAACGGATGGACCGATTTCAAAAAGGTTCTTTTATTCGAAAGATACTTTAATAATGGTGGTTCTTAACTCTGGTTGGTTAAATCTTGGACAACGTCGCAGACCAGTTACGAAAGTCCAACTTTATTCTGAGGGTCCAACGGTGGTAGTACAGCAAAGGTTTAAACGATGAGAAAATAACAACACCAACAAGTAGATAGTCGATTGACGGCAGATTCGATCAGACGACGTCCATCGACATGGTTTTTTTGGAAGAAACACTATCGAACGATGTTGTAGTAGCACCCTTAAAGGCTCTTTAAACATAATAATTCTATTAGCATTGTGAGCCACACGGAGGTGCAACCGGAGTAAAAGACTGAAATACTGAAAAACACGGTTTATTCCGATACATAGACATTAGCTTACACCGTTGCGACGTGCCGTGTCACTCGTGGATCGCTTTGAACTAAACAATAGACTAATTAGGTGACACTTTCCATATTACTAGACACATAGTGGCTAGGATAAGATCGATAAAAAGATTCATATCGGAACAGCTCCAAATATGAATACATAATTAAAACTAGCAAATACAAATTGTGAACACATTGATAAATGTTGAGTGCGTCGCTAACAAGCATATTAGCTTTAGTCATGATTTCCATGCCATCATAGTTTATGTGAACAATATGACAATTCCTGTAGCATTTTCTCCAAGGCCTTGGCTTTACAGACCTACACATCTCCACTTCGCAGCTGATCGAACACCCATGCAACGGTGACTAACAGTTAACGCGTCTGGGGACACTAGCCTAAAATTAAGTTACTCACCTGCTTAGCCAAAGATTTGTTAGATCTAATCAGTGACGTTGTGGATATATTTTATAAAGCTGAAAGTATAAAAAATCATACAAAAACACAGCTTTACGATGATACAAAATTCACAAAAAAACCAGGACGTCGGTTTACACTCACGCATATTTGCTTGAATATGGCGATATAAACATCATTGGTGGAGGCCAAAGACCAACCTTACTGGCAGATTTTATAAAGCCATCCGAGGGCCTCCGCTCCGATATTAACCGGGACCAACAGCTTTACGTGTCTTCCAAAGCTCTTAGATGCTTGTAAATCGACGTAACTTATATGGTCAGAATGGTCACCCATCCCAAACATGACCGCGCCATCGGTTTTGGTTACTCTTGGTATAAGCACTGCCACCACTGCGCAACAAGCACACACACACACATAACAGATAGATTTATCAAGACAACTGTTGAACACGTTGGACCATGTATGAACCATGTACCTATTTCAACATTTCGAAGCATATAGAAGAACTTTTCAAACATCTATCTTCACACTTTGTGCCTTTTATTTTTGATCAACCGTATTTATTATTATTATTTCTTGAAGTAAGTACATCACACATACATAACGTGTAATTGTATAGCGATACAAAACAACATCACTATAGCTCCGCGTGTTCCACTAATGGCTTGAGTGACGTTCCTAATATCTACAATTAATCCTGTGATTTCACTAAATGGCACTCTGTCCGTCAACCTCTGTCCATAGCTAGATGACGACTCGGTTACATTTGCATATAGCGTAACGTGGTATGGTGGCGCCAATCAACCACCACCGTGGCGAGATGCCGGCGTGGGCCGGTTCAAGAGTTGAAGGGTGGAATCAATAATAATTTAAAAATGTTTCGACAAATAAAAGTGGACTGTATGTGCGGGAGGCGCACAAGAAAGTGTCCAGCTGTGCTAACAAATGAATAAATGCAAGCAACTAGGTTTAACGAGCCCAAACGAGGACGCGGTGAACCACCGACAACCTGGACTAGAACAGTACAAAAAGACATGAGGACGATGGGACTACACCCGGATATGACACAATTAAGACCTGAATGGCGTAATAAGATTAGGAGAGCCGACCCCAAAAGATATGGGACATAGGCACGGAGGAAGGAGAAGAAGCGACTAGGTTTAAGAGGACGAAAATAATTGAAGAGCACGTGGAAGTGGAAGGAACACGCACACTCACCAAGAGTTCTCGTTCTTTGGCCTCGTCCTTCAGCTGCAGCTGCTCACAACTTGTGCATTGTGTAACTGAGTTGCAATTGATTTTTATTTATTAGTGTATGTTGATACTGTTGATTGTTGATTATGCTCGCTTTAATTCTATCGATTAACTTAGCAGTAAGGCACACCGACTTCTTAAACGATCGGTTAAATAGGTTAAATAAGGCTTTACTAAACATAGTTCACGCCGGAAGAGTTCAAGTTTTATTAATTAAAGTTTATTAAATATCACATAGAATACAGCTCGGCGCGACTTATCTACGCGCAGGTGACGCGTAATTAATTAGGGGAAAAAAACATACGGTCCAAACTGTCTTTGCGCACCAATACTACATTATAACGAGTGCATCCGATGCGTTAACAAGGACGGCCATACAAAAATGTGCAGGTGAGAAAAGGATGGGAGATGAGAAAGGATAACTGCATGCTTGCAAGTAAACAAACCACCTACATTTTAGGTTTTACGAAATCCACCATAGTAGATTCGCGATACGTTTTGCGCACCTTATACTTATCGAGTTTCATATGGTACAAACATAAACTGTTTATCTACGACGTTCACGTCATTATCCTAACGTCATTAAGACATACATATTCCGCTTGAATCACTCTATGTAATAAAAAAACTGCATCAAAATCCGATAAGTAATTAAATGTACAAAGGTACGATTGCGGTCAGCGCCGAATGAACACCTAAGGCGAAAATTATTTGCACATTGCGCGCAATCCCGCTTGCTAATTGCTTCGCGTGTGTCGAACTGCATGCAAACAATTTTCGTTAGAAAGTGTTCACGCGGCACTGACCGCCACTGTACTTCCGTACATACAGGCAGAGGGACAGACACCGGAAAAGACTTTGCTCTATACGATGTAGTCATGTAGTGAAGATCAATAGATTTTGATATTTTCTTCATCCTGGTGTGTATAGCGGACTTTATTAAGAACATAATAAAAACTAACAACACATTGTTAATGTTTAACCGTAGTTGAAGGCGGTCTCGCAGTTTTGCTCTAACAATAGCCCGGGTAAGGGGATGTCGGGGTACCGCCCACGACCTGAGAATTAGCATTACAAGCGGTTCGACTGGTTGTGGTGCGATAACTTCAATATTTTGATGAGTAGGTATAGGGCTTGTTTTTACTATGAAAGAAACATTAAAAAAATGTTTTACTACAAAATAGTTCATAATTTCAGATCCCATTTTATTAATATTTTTCTGCAGTTCATAAAATTTGATTTTTAATTGAAATTTAAACGATAAATAGTCACTTAGTCGGCATTGCACTCGATGACATCAAAGTGTGTTATTCACATTCAAATTCTATGGAGAAAAGCGTGTTGACTGTTGATAAAAAGTACGTCAACGATTGGTGGCGTCAACTATCCTATTGCTGAATTCGGGTGTTTTAGGTCTGTAAATTCGGTTGTTAATAAATCTAAACTTTGCTTGTTAAGTTTTAGCTCACTCTCAGTTCAAACTTCAAGCGTAAGAAAACTTCGTATCACTCAAGGTTTTTTGGTGTTTGCTAATTTAGTCATGCGAGTGATATTATAATCTTACAAAGTTTACAATATTGCGAAAGATGGCCTATACCTACTTAGATATATAGAGGAGAGAGAGAGAGAGAGATAAAGAGAGAGAAAGAGATCGCTCTTAGCGATAAGACCGCCAAAATTGTACATCTTTTTTTTGATGTTGTGTGCAATAAAGAGTTATCTAATCTAATGTAGACCCTACCTAGAACATACCTTTCGAAAACAACGACTTGAAATCTGATTCTAGTGTTCTAAACTTACTTGCGACAATCTTGATTATTTTTAGTACTGTTTTAATATCAAAACTAAAAAAAAACTGTCGCGCGTACAAATAGATCATTACAAAGAGGATGTGTAAAAACGTCTGGTTATTATAAGCTCAGACCACGAAACGTAATTTTAAAAGGGTAAAGTAGGTTTACCATGGTTTTTTATTTTGATGAGAATTTTATATTTCATTTTTAAACTTTTTTTTTCACACAACATCTACTGTGAATCGGGATTGATTCACAGACTCATAATTAATATATATTTTATTAGTCACTAGTTTTTACCCGCGACTCCGTCCGTATTAGGTAGTTTTTTTGGAATGCGAATTTGTCTTCCCGTGAAACCAATTTTATCCAAATATAATTAAAATCTTTGGTAATTTAGGAGTTAAAGCGATCAGTTTCCCCGGAAAGTAATTTTTCCCATGGGAATGCGTCATTTTGACGCGGTAAAAAGTAGCCTCCTTTCTCGGGTATCAAAATATCTCCATACCAAATTTCATGCGAATCGGGTCAGTAGTTTAGGTGATTAATTAGTAACACACAGACAGAAAGAATTACTTTCGCATTTATAATTTTAGTAATAGAAGTATGGATTTCACAAAAGGTGACACAGAAAAATAAGTATCAGGTCAATAAACTTTGAAGGAACAAAACGTATTAGGTACTTATAGCAAAATCACTACAATAAAACCATTTCACCGGAAAACAATTATTTATATTTTTCTAGCCCAGCACAGTTTGAACTCTGTATTGTTTTGAGTAAAAAAATTAATAAATCGATGTGTCCTCAGAAATTTTATAATTTGGAGTCTCTAGTAAGTCTTTTCTTATCCATCATGCGCGTCCATTAGTTTTTTAATCCGTTTTTAGTTTAGCTCCGGGGATAAATTAGTATACTTTTTTTAACACTATAAAGCTTATTATTAGGTTCATATTTAACTTTTTTTTCAAATTTCGGGCGGGATTTAAAGAGCTGATAATATATTTGCGAGATTCCTTATAATAATTTGAAACAAGTTAGCACAATAAAATGAAGTGTTTCTCAGCCATAAAAGCAATAAATTTGATGCAACCCGATTTCTGTTTTTAATGGTTTTATTTATGTACTTTGACGACCACTTTGGTGTAATGATCAAAAAGTTGACTATCAACCAAGAGGTCGCGGGTTCGATTCCCGCACTGTACAAAAAATTGTGTGCATGAACATGTCTGTTTGTACTGGTCTGGGTGTTATATTTATTTATTTAAGTTTATTTGTAACTAGCGGCCGCCCGCGACTTCGTCCGCGTGGATGTTAGTTTTTTGCGACCGGGCTTCATACAAATTCGCACCCCCTATTTTATCCCTTTGGGGGCAGAATTTATCAATATGTAATATTATTTCTATCCTTCTTTACCTTCCAAGTAATGTTGAGTCAAATAAAAAAAAGTCCCATTAAAATCGGTTTAGTAGATTCTGAGATTCAATTTCCTGCCTGCCCCCTAAGTTCATCGGCGTGATTATTTATATCCCAGTTTACTCTCCAGGTGATACTGAGTCAAATAAAAAAAGTCCCGTCAAAATCGGTCCAGTAGATTCTGAGATTAGCCCGGACAAACAGACAGACAGACAGACAGACAGACAGACAGACAGACAAAAAATTTAAAAATTGTTGTTTTGGCTTCTATTACGGTAATAAGACCCCCTGTAACAATTTTTCATAAAAATCTTCAATGTACAGAAATCGATCTTTTACAGTCTTATTATATGTATATGTATGTATAGATACCACTGTTGATTCTGGTATCTGTAACACGAGTGCTTCAGCTACTTACCACGGAGTCAGATCAATGTATGTGATGTTGTTGTATATTTATTTACTATGTAGTAACTACGAAGCAAAGCACATCATATACAGTAAACACCGCGGTAGGTATCTTATTTCTTGTAATAAGTTCCATTTTACAGCAAAAATGAGTAGCCTATCCCGTCGTATTACACCTGAAATACAATCAGCTTTCATGGTTATTTCAGAATCACAAATACTTACTAATCTTTATTATGACAAGTTAAACATAACACTTCCTTTCTCAAGACAACACGCGTAAAATAACACTTTTAATTCTACGTGTCATATGTTAGTGTTATTTTAATCTAATTTATAACTTACTAGCATTTGGGCTGTCACTGCGCATTAATTATGACAAAGTCATAACAAATCATGCTCGACGACATTATATTATCTTTATAATTTACATGTGATTTGTTTGTGTTTTGATTATCTCCGAATTATTTTTTGGAGATGAGATATTTAGTTACCAATTGATGGAAACAGGCGTTTCCTTGCGGAAATCCATGACTGACATGACCGTGACTGAATTCTATGTCACATTGTGAGTTGTATTGTAAGTCCTGCGACTTCCAGCTCTAGTTTTTCAAGTGGTTCCGGTTGGATGTACTTAGGTTCCTGCACTGGGATCGTATAGCGGATATTTAACGCAAAACAATTTTCTTTTTGAGCTTTTGTTGTCAATTTTCAAACGAATAGCTTTCGAATATCCAAAATCATTTATTTGTTGACATATTTATTTTAAGCAAGTCAATTTCTCCTCCAAGTATGTAGATTAAGTGTAACTTCATATCTAGATAATAAATAGTAAGATAAATAAATAGTATAATAAAAGTCGAACCTTTTTTTAACAACATCCTGAATTTTCTTCACGTTCAGCACCAGAATCCCATGTAAAATTCCTTTAATAACTCTCGTTAATTTCATAACCCACTGTCCCGTAAAGTATATTGGCATTTCGGCACCCCAAACAGCCGCGAAACGGCGGCAAATCTCGCAGCAATCATTATATCTGTATAATATTAATTACTTAAACATCATACAAATAGGTGCAATTAAAGTTGCCAGCTCGCAAAGCCCCGTAAAAATGGGGGTTTTAACCCCTCACCTGCCGGGGCGGGCCGAACGGGCCGTAATTAGTGGAACGCGACAATTTGTTGCACCGTACGCCCATCCGTCATGCTGAGCCGAAGAGCGAGGCAATTTTTTAATTCGGCAACTGTTTTTTTTTAATTGAGCTACAAGAGCGGAGGCGGAGGTTTTGGTTTTTGGCTTTTAATTGACGCATTTTTAGGTTGCAGTTCTATAGTTGAGTAGAGTGTTAAGTTTTACGCCGTTGATACAATAATCGTTTACGTTTTGGCAGTTTCATTAAATAACAGACAGCTTTATTATAGAATTGAATATTTTAAGTAGTTTTTAAGAATTTTGATATTATTACCTTTCTTATAACGAACAGTATTAATTAAGGTAAGGCCTGTGCGTGGGACTTATTGACAAATAGTCAAGACAAAAGTTAATTGACTAGATAAAATAAAAATAATATAAACTATTTTCGAATTCATAATAGGTACCTTAATTTACCCCTACCTTACTTTAGTACTAAGCGAAAGATTATTTAAAATAATATTTATTTTAAATCACCAAAACACGTCTTTATTGTTTTAAAATAAAACCATCACCAATAGCAACGAAACCGTCAAGCCAACACATAATAGTAAGTCCTAAATAATTCTTACGCCCCGAGACATAACACTTTACATTGCACCGGAGAAATATTAAAGCAAAACTGCAATAGCACGATTTTATTTCATTCTTAACCGACAAGAGAAGTCCAATTTTGTCTCTCATTGTACATTCGCTTTGGACGCGAATCATATTTCAGTTGTCGCTTCTGCGGCGTGAGGTTGACCTTAATTTTGCTTACAGAGATTTATTTTGAAAACTTTTATTGTGCTTGAATGAAATTTTCATAAACTTACACTTTACATACATTTTGCGCGATAAGTTTGACAAAATGCTTTCTTCTGACAGAGGAAACTACGACCGTATGCGTGAATATCAAATTGTTTAGTATTGTATCTCAGTATTTTATGGAGTCACAATCATACCTCCAGATTACATAGTGGTTATTTGAACTCGACAAATTTGTGACAATAGAGGAATTCGCAATTCCTGTAGTTGTGTTCCTTTTTGTAGGTTAAAATTCCACCTGTGGTAGGTCAAAGTTTTCTTTTCGTGTTTAAATTTTTCTTTATTGTAAATTATTAAAAAACAAAAAAAAAACCACTCTATTGCTATATTGCAGTACTTTTTTTTAAGAATCAATAAAATTGATATTTATTATTATAATTATATATTATTATAGCTATTCGTTATGTGATGGAGGATTGACTACAAAATAACATTTATTTAACGTCCACAATATTATGCATAGACGTTTAGCTTGACGCGACTTAAGGCGTGGCTTGCTTTGTCTTGTATCAATGCATTTATTTTACAATGAACCATTGTTGTTAAAGCGAAGCAGGAACAATTTGAACAAGAACAAGTGAAAAAATTAAAACCTCATACAAATTAAACGTGTATTGAATTTCAATTAGTAAATATTTATAAAAGAAATAAAAAAAATAAGTTTGAGGCTGTTCATGACATTTGAAAAAGTCGTCTTAACTCACTCATTTGGTTTGACTCAAAACTGTTAAAAAAATACGTTCCTTCCCAACAAATTACTCATGCCAATAGTTTATTTTTTTCAACATTTCTTAATCCTGCCACGGTACCGTAGTACAGACGTCGCTGATAACGTCCTTTGGGTTTTCGAGAAGTTAAGTATACTTGCTTCAACGTACCCTTAACGCAGCACGCATCCATTGCAAGCGAACAATGCACGCTATCTCACCGAGACATCGCGGGTCAGCCGCCATCACCACACTATTTACAACACTAAAAAGCTGGTGGGACTATATGTTTGTCTTTACACAAAGCAAACGTGGTAAGAGCTTGTATTATATATGCATATGAGGTAGCGACATTAATGGGGTAGCAACTGTTTAGTTAAAGAAGACGTAAAATCAATTTTTGAATCGAGACCTGCAAGGGACACTTTTACACGTCCCAACAGATAAATTAACCCTTCTACTGCTTCGGGACAATTTGGGCTAGTGCTGAGAAGAAGCAGCGTAATAACTCACAATTGTCATGGCCGCTTTTAAAATTTGACTTACAATAATTGTTACATGACTCTTTACAAATGCATTGCCTTCTTTGTTCTATCTGGGAAAGAAACATTTAAGAATAATCGGTAAAATCTGAGACACACAGACACATAGGCAAATCAATGTATTTTATAGAATATTTTCAGAGTCAATCGTAACACAGACTTAATGCAATTTATATATATGTAAATGGAAATTTAGTATTATGTATTGACACAAATTTTATGATATTTTCTAAAATTTTGTTCTTCAATCCGTACGTATGTATGTGTTTATAGTCCGTTCAATGCTGCGCTGAAATAAAAGATAAAAAAATCTGCATCCAAGAACACAATAATTTCTCGGGTTTTAATATTCAAGTGTGCTCAGAAAGTCTTTATCGTAAACTCTGTTCAGTTCATAAGACCCTTCCCTTATCTCCAAAAGAAATGCCCGAGTCCATTAAGAAAAAGTTATGGTAAGTTATCTAAATAATACTATCGTTGCTGTCAAATAATATGACGTACCAAATCAGGAGATAGCGTATCAGCGAGGAAAGTTATTAAAGCGCCTCCCAATATTTTATGCGAGCGAAATCACGGTGGAGGGTGAAACTTTGTGCGACAATTCGTCTCAAAGTTGGGGATAGGACAATAAATCAATATGTCGAATTGCTCCTCATCGGGCCGACTACGGAACTCTGAATCAAAAGTTACTAATCACCGGGTCTTTATTAATAAGGCGTAGAAAATATATTCTGTAACGAAAGTTTCGGCCGAGTTTTAAGAGTTTCGGCCCCTTGGGTCGAAAAAGCCGCGCCGTTCGTTTAAGGGTTATGCGGAGCGGGACATCGGCGTTTTAGAATTGGGATTTTATGGTTAATTAACTTGATTGGTCTTTGGTTTCAGGTATGTCCAGTTATATTTTCTGAAGGAGATTGGGTAAGTAATATTTTTGTATCGTCGTAGAATTTTGTTTATTTGATTAGGTATCGTGTATTGAAAATATTCATTACTAAACAGTCATGTGAAGAAAAAAAGAAAGAAAGAAAGATTTTTTTTTATTTGACTTATAAACTACACTTGAACATTTATACAGGACTAGGACTAAGTATATTATAAAACTAAAATGAAAGAAAAGTGTAGGTTTAACCAAATTAAGATGACGTCATATATTTTAAATGTTCTTTCTTACTATCTACGTACTTGTGTAAATTATACGTAGGTTTATAAAATCACAATTCAATACGAACGAACTGATAAATTGCATTATTACGAAATGTATTCCAGTGTGTCATTACACCGCATTTATCACGGACAAAATAACAAATCAAAGGCTTAATAATAACAAGGCGAAACAATAAGATACGGCGCGGCTTAGCGCGAGGTATATTCGTGTTTGGTTCCGCTGGGTTTTATTGTTGCTGCAGAGAATAGTGTTTATGTAAGACATAGTACGAGCTACGTACATCATTTCTCAAATCACAGCGCATCAGCGCGCCGTCAGCATTTTTTAAGGCCATTCATAAAATTTTCCATTCATAATTAGGTCAATATTTCACCAGTACTAGACGAACTATCAAACCTTTCGCGCGTACTCATTCATACCATTTACTATATTAGCGTAGTCATTTACAAGAATAAAACAATTTATTATCTCGTACCAGTGACTGTCATTCAGCCACCAAACTTTCTTTGAATGTACACCCCGTACAGACCTGATAACAACTTGTTTTTGATAACCTCGAAAATACGATGTAAGGTTTTATTTTAAAGTTATGTCTATTGATACTTCTGTAGGTATAAGAATATAGCTATATCTGAGCTCATAGTAACTTTTTTTTCAAACTTTTGTGTCGCAACCTAAATATTATTTTGTATACATTTTTATTACTATACATAACGTTTACGACAAAACCTCGATACCTTCCCTAATGGTTAGTTTACATCAAATATCGTCTTACGGGCGTGTCGCAAACTAATATCTTAATCTTTAAAAATAACTATATCTGCGTCACAACTTCACATTCAAATGAACCCTAAAAGCCGCAAGGCCGGGTGGTCCCACGATTTGTAGTTCCGATCCGTCGCATCGCAACAATCGCAATACCTTCGGCCATTCTTTCTCGGCCAACGTGGAATTATTATGTACGTGAGCGTTTTGCCGAGCGCGAGCATCCAACGGGTTATGAAGACAACTCTTGACAGGTTGCGGTGACGTGCGATGTTGGGGTCAGAAGGACCAAGGCGACGCATTGGAAGGGTCAAGCTAGAATTGATCATTGTTTTTGTAAAATATATTTATGTTTCTGTGTATTAAGCCCTTTAAGGGTTAATGTTTGTAGGTTCTTATGATTTATCTCTGAAGCAAACTTGCACGAGGCCGGATTATCTGAATACTTGATTTAATATGCGTTCTGTCATTCCGTTTCTTCAATCATGATAAAGACAGAATGCTTTTTAAGTTTAATAGGTATTAGGATATATCGGCTTGGTGCAAGTGGGGTCTTAATATGTATGAAGAGACTAGCGGACCCGGCAGACGTTGCCCTGCCTGCTGATTCATATTTTCTTATCTTATGAACCTTTTCTGGTCTTCCACAAATATTTCAAGATAAAAAATATTCAAATCGGTTCAGCTGTTCCCGGGTTTTAGCGAGACTAACGAACAGCAATTCATTTTTATTTATAAGAGACTACCGGACCCGGCAGTCGCTGTCCTGCCCGCTGTTTTCGCAATTTTTCCATATAATTTTCATTGTTTAAACCTTCCCTGGACTTTCACAACTATTTTAAGACTAAAATTATTCAAATCGATTCAGCCATTTTCTAGTTTTAGCGAGACTAATGAACAGCAATTCATTTTTGTGTATAAGATTGATTCGCAATTTCCTCCAAATTTATGAACTAATCTCGTCACATTTTATTAAATTGTAGGTTGCGTAAAGGTATAAACGAACGAATTCAACGTTTTTCACATATCACATGGTCGCGTAACGAACCCTATGAAAAGAATTGTACCTTCCGTCGTTAGTTTTTGGCTTAAAAAAAACTTTTTCTAATTTAGCGAGACGACCGAGACTGTTTTTTATGTTAACCTAACTTTATAATAACAATAGTAACTGTTGTAATTTTGCCGTCGGCATCACGTTTAAGGCAACTTTACAATATAAGGCACATTTTAGGTAGTATTTACAAAAAAAAATTTAGTACGCAAATTTTAACATTTTATTATACCTACCTAATTTTATTCACTAATACTTGATCCTTTCCAAGCAGAAAAACCCCTGACGCGTCTCAAACAAAAATACCTACTTCAGATAGGTAGCCGTCTTCACTTCAACCCACTTACATCCTCAGCCCGTATGCAGACGATGCACTTCGTCTGTTTGACAGATGCATTTCTTCGCTCGCTCGGAGATAGTGACGTCATCGAGAGTGCTATCATTGTACTTCACGGAAATAGCCCGTCGCGGCGTCGACAGCAGCGCATCGACCAACGAAATAGACATCTTTAGTTTTCTTTGAAACAATGGAACGCTACGATTCAAAGTTATATTTTAAAATATGAATCCACATTCAAAAATGTTGTTGCTGGCTGGTGCCAAAAATTTTTTTCCTTTACATTTCCAGTAAAAAAAAATACCGGCGAATCCCACGAGCTCCAATGCCATTACGCTCATTAAAAAGTAAAAAAAAAGAAAAAACAAAGCCGCGTATTCAGTCATTGCGACAATCCTTCCCGCGCTGTCGGAGAGCGTGAACGTTCGAAATTTAAAATTTAATTAAGGCGCCGAGCTCCTGCAGTTGGTTTGGCGCGTTAGAACTGTTGGCGCGGCGCGGTGAGCGGCAGCGAATTGGAATTAGAAGTTTTATCATGACTCAGATATCGACCTAAGGCTGCACAAGTGTATAAGTTTGATCAGAAATAACTTTTAAATGGCACCTGTGACATGTTTAAACTAGCGGTCGCCTTCAACTTTGGCCGCGTTCGAATTCAAACAAATATTAGTGTTTTAGCCCATTCTACTCACCGAAATCTTAAAAACGGTGCCTTAATCATATTTTTAGGCCCTAGCACCGCGACACAGGCTGGTGGGAAAGCTTACACAAATAATATGTTTACTTAATGCTGAGTATAAACCTAACTAAAGTAATGTAAGTATGTAAGAGTATATAATTTGGTCTAAGTATGGTGTTTTCAGAAAATTGTGGTAATTGGCAAATGAGCTTTCAGAACGATTACTCTGCCAATTAGGGATTATTATTTTCTAACCAAAATATTACCAATGCCTTTTGTATTGCTTTTGAGGGTCTTATGTATTTTTTATTATAAAGTCTTCTTGACATCATAAATCGTATTTATAAGTATTTTCACCCCAAAATTTGCAGTCGTTCAAATGATTTCTTGCTTTATGCCACATCGTTGATATTATTCACTTCCATTGTCACTTTTCTATAGTCTGGAATATTGAAAATTATGATTTCAAATGAAATAAGTTGCCTTAGGTATTTTATTTTAATGCAACAAAGTACTTAGTAGTGTAAATAAGTGTGGGAATTGAAAATAGATTATCGAGTATCCCTGATAAACCTTCTCTACAATTCTCAAACTGCTTATTCTTTAAATATGACACAAAACACAATCGCTGTTGCTGGACAACCTCTTTGAATTTATCATGGTGCAAAAAATTCAGTTTTCAGTGTAAGCACAGTTAAATACGCAACCACGCACTAAAAATTTATCTGAAATAAAAAAAAATCGACAACAAAGAAACACGAGCTGCAAAAATATATTTATAACTTCAACCATTAAATCCACGGCAACAGACAAAAAGTCTGATTTTGTAAACTAGAATCACTCTTTCGAACTTTTTTTTATTTTGTGCTATTTATATGTCGTCTAGTTACTTAGCAGACGTACCCGCTTCACCTTATCACACACACACACACACATCGCCTTAATCTCGTAAAGGCCTTTACACATACTCTCTGTACAAAGCAATTTTATCAATTTTGTATTGCGTCCACTCTAAAACGCCTCGTTTTTTTGGCATTTACGAATCACAAAATGGAATGTCTCGAATAAATCGAATGCAAAAGTAAAAAGTGGGATGCATGGCATTGTAAAGGTCACGAAAATAGTGTATAAGGGATAATGCGGTCATTATTTTGAAATGGAATTGCATTTTATATCATAAAGAGGATTGAATGAAGTTTATAAATATTTATTTATAAATAATTGTAAGCACTTATTGCAGTAATAATTCAAATGTTTTGAAAGAACAAAATTGAAAACACGGTCTTATTTTCTTTCAGAATTAAATTTCACAAGTTAGATCACTCTGCACAAAGCAATCAGAAACCTCAAACACACGTAGAAAAAATACCCAAAAAGGCACTCTATTCAAATCCATTGAAACAAATTCAGTTTTTTAACTCAATAAAGCTACAATTCTCAACTCGCGAGTGAGATAGAAAAGTTAACGACTCACCGTCCATTTGATCTTGACATCTTTCGACGTTGACTTAAAACGTTGGCATGGTCATAGTTACGCTGGTAACCCGTTACCTTTTCATGGAACCAGCTTTGTGGCGCTAGTTGGCTTAGCTACACTAATTAAGTTAAAAAAACAACACTTACACTCATGCCGAGTGTTGAAGTCTCGACTTCTTGACCTGCTTTTCAATTGAAGCACATTTATACATTCCGCGGCAGTTTTGGGTTAATTTTGTTGCGATTTTGTTTTTTGGTTGACTCATAATGAGGATGTGGAATAAGGTTTGGAATTTGGTGACAGTTGAAGTGTTCCCTTTAGAATATAACTTTTCAAGAAGAGAGGGAATAGACTGTTACTGGATACGCATGATCTATCTCCGGCCACATCGTCACTAATAAATAAAAAAAGGTGAGATTTTGCCTATTTTGGCCAAATGTCTGGACAGCTTGATATGTAACAAAAAAAAGCGAACTGGAAATAAATTTTATGTAGAATTTTTATTGTTGTAATAGGAATTAAACATAAGCTGTCTTCTGCAATTTCATTCCCTTTCATTTGATTTCCCTTCAGTAATAGATCAACACAACCTATAATATACAGTAGATTCTTAGAAGAAAGGTGAGTTTTATGCTAATTCTTATGAAAAGTGTAATAGAGATGAACTTTGCTACTTTGCTTTTGGCTTAGAATGTAGTGCATTAAATACACCAGTTGACTATAGAACCGTAAAAAAACTCATCATAAGCCTTGAGACCTACTTTCCTTACTCTTAATTTTTATTTAAATTCTGTTGCTGTATTTTTTAAACTCTTACTTACGAAAGTCAAATCAACAGTTTCCCCAGTTTAACTACAGTATTGTTTCATACATAATAAATAGCATTTGATCAGTCCTTGACCTATGTCAATTTTCAAGTGCAGTTTATAAGTCAAATAATCATTTTTCTTTCTTTCTTTACTTCTTTCTTCCTTAGTCAGAGTGTAGTTTATAAGCCAAATAAACAGTTTTTCTTTCTTTCTTTCCCAGTCTCAGTTCACAACCGCCCAAAATTTTAAGACGCCGCGTGCGTCGCAACTCGGAACAAACTATCCGCCAAAAATTTAGATTCCGCTTATTCAAAAGTTGTCCTGGAGAAATTTAATAAGGCCAAAACAACAAGTTTGCGTTTGTCGCTGTACGGTTGAGGGATTGTTTTAATTCGGCGCCATCTGCCGTGTTGCAGCGCCTTAACTTGCTCGCTGACTTTATAATGTTCTCAGTTTTGACTAGCGTCAGCCTGTGGTGTTATTCTTTCGGCGACGTTTTTTTTTGGGAGTTAGGATAATGCTGGTTATTTTGAGTTTTTAATGTTTTTTGATATTTTTGTAATATTAGTGTCAGGTAGAAATTAACCAATGAGCGGAGAGGCAGTTGCTGATCAATGATCTTTTTGACTTTTAGTCCTAAACTGCAAAGTCTAAATCAGTAAATCAGGAATGGTAACCTTTAAGAAGCCTTTGATTGAAGTTTTAGTGATTTAAATAACAAGTAATTTTACATTGTGCATCCAATAAAAATAGAGAAATACAAATAAAAATTGAATCGACCGCCGGGTAGGTTTATTATCAAACTTACAAAAGAATATAATCGAACGTAATGCTTAGCGTCCCAGTGATATTTCAATTTCTTAGGTTACTAAAGCTTACTTGTAATTTAATATTGAAGAAAAGACACTTTTACACTAAAATACTACCAATACCAAACTCCTGTAAGTTGGAAAACAAGCAAAAAAAAACCGTTATTGTTGGACACAAAAACGTTCCCCAACGACTTATCATCTTAATTCATTGGTTGTGCCAACTGATAATGAAGTGGAAAGTTCACCGGGCGCTCGCGGGAACCTGCAATAATTCAATTCCTGTATCTTAACCCCGGGATCGCGGCGGTAACTCCATTACTGCGAGTAATTTGCTTAAGAGACTCTTTTAAGTTGGAGAATGGTAAAATTAAGCGATTTGCTTCACTCTTTGTAAAACTTCGTACATACATAATTTGATGTGTGGAAATTATACCTAATGATAAAACTTCGAAGAAAAGTTATAAATAAAATCTTTATTTGTGTGCCATTTTCACTATTCTCATTGTGCAGTGCCCCAAAGACTCTTTTTCTTTTACTTCTTTGTCGTTTTGTTATGAGTCGTGATAGTGGTCGTGGTCCTCATGTAGTGTCGAAAGAGTACGACAGTATACGACTTACGATACTCCGCCATTTCACTCTAATAATCATTCTAATCTTCACTCTGAATGACCCTTGGATTTGCTTTAGCCGCTCCGTCCAGACGTATTTTATTATTGGTTTATAATTTTAGCGCCGTACCCAAAGGGTTCAAACGGAACCTAACCCTAAACCTAACCTAAAGCTAACCTAAAGCTTTGAGCTTTACCTAAACCGTATTCATCTCGGCCTACGCCGAGAAAAACGTCAAACCCATTCAAATGAACCCAAATGAGAACTCTACACAGCGCAGTACTTGTCCCTATCATTTTGGCATTAGCATCGCACATGTCAGATGTTAATTATGATTGAACCTGACGTCTTATTAGCGCGTCGCCATGTTGATTAGTGTGTGCGGTTGTAACGTACGTGATTGCTTTGTCTTCTGTGCTTGGGTGTACAGAATCGGGCATTGATTTTGTAATTACTTCTTGTTTTGCATTGCATTAGTCGATCACATCGACTGCCTCGTTTGTGTAGTGGCAATGTTTCTACTTTGTATCCGAGAGGTCCTGGGTTCGAATCCCAGGTCGAGCCAAAATTGTTTCTGAGATTTTCTGTCATGAATTTCTCCTAAACAACTCGGAGTCGGGTAGTTGGCGGTGTTACACACCCGTGACTCGGAAAGCACCTTAAGCCGTTGGTCCTGCGCCTGATCTCTCTACGGTCGTGTCGGATTGCCGTCTCACCGAACTTTGAGAGTGATGGAACAGTGCGTGCACCTATGTATTGCGCTCACACTTGTGCACTATAATATCTCCTGCGTAGTTGGCTGATCTCTGTTGAGATTGGCCGCCGTGGTCGAAATCGGCCAGGCCTTTATTATTGCAGTAAAAAAACTCAGTTTATTTAGACTAAAGCCACATTGGGATTATAAGATGTCACCAACTCTGAGGTTTGCTACCCGTTTCCTGGACGGTGCCCACCGAGGCACGGGGGTGTAACACTGTAACACCGCCAACTTCCCGACTCCAAGCTGTTTTTGAGAAATTCACGACAGAAAACCTCAGAAACAATTGGATCCGAACCCAGGACCTTTCGGATGTAAGGCAGAAACTTTGCCACTACAAGTTTACTGCAATATCATCTCAGCATATAACCAGTTCAGTAGGTACCCAACAAAAACCCTTTCTCATCTCATCACATCTCACTAACCGCAGTTCAGTATTAAAACCCAGTTAGCTGCAACGTTATCTGCATTAAGCCGCAGTTCTAAACATTACCAGCCCCTGATATACGGGTAAACGCTTAGACCTGGATTAACGGGATTCTACATGGGAGTGCGTTAATTTCCATTTAAAGACCAAATATTTTGGTTCGCTAGCACTAAAACGGTGGATGTCTCTTTTAATTGTCAAGTTGTTTCGTAAACGCTTGGAAATGGATATGTAACATTTCGTACTCTAGTTCAAAATTAGAACACAATTTAATGACTAAACTATTTAATTTAAAATACCTATATATGAATGATGACTAGTGTTAGCGACGATATGTACCTTTTGGTATCCACTAAGTCCTGGTCACTGTGTTTCGAGTAAAATTCTAAATATTAAAACGTGTCACGTAATGAGTCTTTTGTTATTTCATCTTTTGTTAATTGAAAGCAATCCACGAGTGACACCGCATGTCGCATCGATGTAAAACGTCTAATAAATACACTGCTCAACAGAGTCTAGGGAACAGGAGGTTTTTAGGGAATATTTTTATTTTTATATATTTTTGTTTTAAAGTTTATATACCAATCGATGCGCAATTTAATGCTTAATTAGTTGCGTATATAAATAAAGGATTCAGTTTTTGAATTACGAGGTCATTTTAATGAAAAACAAAGAAAGTGTATTACAGAACTAAACAAAGAAATTTAATGTAATAAAATTTCTTAAAAATTAAAACATTACAGTTAAGAACAAATATGCGGGGACTTTTTTAATAATCAGTTGGACCCCCTAAGGCATTAACAACAGCTTGACATCGTCGTGGCATACTGATTATGAGACTATCGATTGTCTCTTGTGGAAGAAGACTCCATTCTCTGGAGAGATGTGAAAAAAGTTCATCTGCTGTGTTCAAATTTTGAGGGAGATTTCTAAAAGCCCTTCTCTTTTGTAAATCCCACGCGTGTTCAATGGGATTGAGGTCCGCGGACTGAGCAGGCCACTCCAGCACTTCGATGTTGTACTCGCGGAACACATCCATCACCTGACTCGCAGTATGTGGTCGTGCATTAAAATAAAATCTGCGCCCAGATTTTGTCGGTGCGGGATAACCACGGATTGGACTACCTGTTCGCAGTATCGCTCTGCATTTAAATTTTCCCTGATCAAAACGAGATCCGTCCGTCCACCCAGGCGGATTCCAGCCCACACCATGATTGTACCACCTTGGTAGGGATGCACCTCCTGTGGGTTTTGAAGCCGACTCTGCCGACCAGGAATCCGCCAAACACGCACTCTTCTTGAATCTGGATGAAATCCGAAGCGAGATTCATCGGAGAACAGTACATGTGCCCACTGATCTACGGTCCACTGCAAATGTTCACGTGCCCACAATAATCGACGTCCTCGATTTCCATGACGCAGCGCGGGCACTCTTAGTCGTCTGCGAGCACGAAGATTAGCTTCATGGAGTCTCCTCCGAGCAGTCTGGTCACTGATAGCAACCTGGTGCTGCGACTGGAGGTCTCCTACCAACTGACGAGCCGTAATGGTGGGTTGCCTCCTTGCGACATTTTGCAAAAAACGGTCTTGCCTTTCCGTAGTAACCCTATACCTGCCTCAGTGCCTTTCGGCTACATCGCCAGTAAGTCTGTAACGTGCCCACAGTCTGCAGATAACGCTCGCGTGAGAATTCAGAGCAGCTGCAACTTCGCGTTGGGGTAGCCCAGCTTCCAACATTCCTACAGCTCGAATCATTTCTTCCCGCGTTAAATGACGTCGTGACATAATGGCCGTAGTCGCAAATGTTACGAATAACAACAGTTAATTTTGTTTTTTAATAAAATCATAAAACAATAAAACAATTTTTTATCTTTAAAATTCTCATACAGTATCACTACACAGCAATCAAAGTGAAAGATTCCCGCCTTTTACGAAAATTCTTTTGTTTCTAATTTTTTTTTTTAATTATAACAACGTTTGATAAACATTCAGCCTACCTGTTTACCTCAAAGAGATCAGTACTTTTTTAAAGAAGATTTTACAAATAAAGTCATATAGTTGGCTTGTTCCCTAGACTTTGTTAAGCAGTGTATATCCGAACCGTGATTTTCAGTATTTCGGGCTACCAGCCTGAAGATCACTTTAAAAAACTCGGACCGATAAGTAAGTGTCACGGTAGTTCCATTGGTGAGAGCAATCGTTCGGCTTGCGAGAGGTGTGGGTTCAAGTCCTACCTGTGACAGTGCGATTATTTTCTTTAAATGTGTTTTTGTAGTATAAAGCTCACTTCACCCTAATTGCATCTAGTATATAAGTAGTTGTAAGAGTTATTAGACGCATGTTATTAGAACCTATTATGAAAGTTTCACGTTTTTCATTTCGTCATGGTCCCATTTACATTGTTAAGCAATTTGCATTGTTAATAGTAGAAATAAAGTAATAGAAACAATATTCTGTCTCTTGATTTATGGAAATTTTGGTAAATTTGATCACAGTAAAAAATTGCCTTCCAAATACTAGCCCTAATCAGTTCTACTAGTGCTAGTCAAAATCTGTGGCGTCTCATTTCAATACAAAGGAACTAAAACTTAGCGGAGAGTAGATGTGGAAATACCAAAATCTGATTGGCTATTCAAAACATATCTCTTCTTGTCTCGTCTCTTCTCCGCTTGGTGGAAAACCGGGCCATGCGTCAATGTTTTGATACGTCATTGCTTCGTGACCGACAATGAAATTATTTTAACTTTCTTTTAAGCCCCAGGTCTCTCCAATTTGTCCAATGCTGCTTACACTTCGTCATAAACTCCACTACTTAAACGAAGTCCAAGCAATGCCGACAGCATTAAAAAAAAACTACAAGTTGCCATTTTTTCCAGCCTCCCCTCGCCGCTAAGCCCTGAAACTTGGCCCGGGATTATCCCATGATAATGAACCGCGGGTCCACTCGTTTTCATTACAGTAACGACTAGTTTTCTCGGCCTAATTGCCCATAAACATGGCGGTGGATAGAGGAGGAAGGAGACTTGCAATAATCTTGGCCTATGGTGTACAGACGTGGGGATAACTAGATGTGACAGCAAGGTGAGCTTGAAATATTTCCGTGTTGGTCATTGCGTATAATTTGAAACGTTTAGGACTGTCGTAATACTGTGTGTGTCGTTTGTTAAATTCAAATAAATATTTATAGTTTTTAACACGCTTTTATAAGCTCGGGCTGGATGTATGTAACGGAATCTTTTAGCTCAATTTTCACCAACTTCAAGAAAATGGATTAATTTGAAACTTTCCATACGTATTAAGTACCGATGATAATGTAATAATTTGAATAATAATTGAAATAAATAAATAAATCATTCTCTATAAAACTAAAAAAAAAACTTTTTACTCTACAATAATATACATTATTTGTACTCAGAAAGTTTAGTTTTTTAAACTATTATTTTTACGACTTATATATGACAAGAACGTCTGTTTGTCTAGATTGAAACAAGTTTACGTTAGCTTCAAAAACGCCCTAAATTTGTAAATATTTTTAAGTTTGTTTAAATAACACGGAACAATTGATTACTTCGATCGAACCCATACATAAAATCCCCAAAAAATCCTAGTCCTTATCAAATGCTATGTAAAATCGTTAGGTGCTCTGAAATACTCGTATCTTGGTTCATTTTCCTTCATCATTATATTAAACAAACCATAATACATTACATACTGGACTCTGATTCTCTCACGACATTATTTTATGTTGTGCCAAAACGGAACTTACCATAAAAAAGCCATATCTAGCGGCTTTAAATCCAAAACCCAACTGTATAAAGTAAGTTTTCATCGGGATAATCTCACAAATTTTACGTCACTTTGATAACTGTACGACTGTTCGCGGCACGTGATAGTTTGAGTTCTTAACGACCATGTTTTAGTGGATATGACTTGATGGTAACACCGGGGCTTATTATAAGGGCCGTGGTTTTGAATGTCGCCATTTGCTCGCGAAGATTAACGCTTAAGAACCGCAATGATATGGAACGGAAATGAGAGTTTGAGTTCTTGCACGCAAAATGTATCGCAATTTCTTTGAAAGTTATTCCACTTGTATCTTAAATGAGACATCCTGAATGATTTTATTGTTTGCGGGTATTTGGTTCTATATATATAAAGAGTTTGGTGTTGTGTTCCCCCTCCGGCTACTGGGGACGGATCCAAACGTTCACCAATACAATTGCTGTTGAGCCAGGATCTACACCTAGGCCAAGTTGAAGACTCTTAGTAGAATTGGCTGGGTTGGGCTACCTTCGAAAATGCTTTTTTTGATTAAGATGGGTTTACACTATAAACTAGCAACGTTAAAGTCTCGGAATTAACATCGCCGTTAGGTAGCCTGTCCACCACTGCGTATCGAGGCTGCAGAGCGGAGAGATGGGTAAAAATTAACCAATAAGATTGTACAAAATCTCCGCTTCTCTTCAGTAGACAATCCTATTAGTCAATATTTATCCGTTTGTCCGTTGTCCGTTGCTCCGCAACGGTCAACAGGCATCCAAACGCTTTCATTCGGTCTTACTAGCTTGCGTACAAACGAACAGAGGGGTGAGCACGAACAACAATTGTAACGTAATAGTAGCGTTTACCTATCGTTAACTGGTCAATTTGTATGGGGAAACTGTCAGTTTCTAACATTTGTACTATACGAATACGTTACGATAAAGTTCGTGCTTACCTGAAAATACAAACGTTAGGGAGCATGGCCTCAGCACTGAGCCGTTATGGACCGTTAGTGGTAGTTAAGCTGAAAGTTTCAGCCGTATACCACGGTGTTACGTTATGAGGAGAGTAAGTCTCGAGGTCATATTTTCACGAAAATACCATAACATAATCAGATTTTAGGATGCCAACTGATAATCATTATAACAATAATAATTATCATTCAATTCAAACAATTTTGTTAGTAACAACAGTAAAAAAAACATTAAATTTTTGAAAGAATCGCATTATTAATGATTAAAACAGAGGTGGTATCTTGAGTTTTCTTTGCTTCTTTAATGCCATTGTTTCAAAGTTAATATACTCATAATCTTTGACTGTGTAGATGTGGGTGGGTGGGCACGTAAGATATCTAAGCAACAAAAACGATCAGCCAAGAGACCAATAATACCTCAGACAAGCTTTAATATCAAAGAGATGATCTATGATCACATGACTGCACGAATAATAATATTTGTGAAATTTACAACAGATTTAGAGTTAGGAAGCTAAAGGAAAGCTCTTCCTACCGACCGGGTGTTATGGTCGGGGACCAACCTCGGATAGACATCGTCTTGATATGTTTATCTATATTATTCAGAATCTAAATCTTATATGCCGCGGTTCACGTGCGTCAAAGGCTAACAGCGCCATCTAGCCTATGGAGCCGTATCAGCGCTCGCTGTCGTGCTTACCACCGTTAGGCATGCACTTGTGATGGCGAACGGTAGAGGTCGCCACAAAATAAATATCATTTTTGGAGCCCCAAATCACATCTAACTCACAATCTTAAAATTTAATATCGCACCTCCGATACCGCAGTGCACATCTGGCAAGTCCTAAATACCAGTTCATAACCCGTGCCTCATTTGTCACTGGTAGCAGCCGCTCCGTGGCACTGTTCCAGAAACAGGTTCACTGGCATAACAGTGCAGGGGACGCGAGAAATAACAGGTCTTAATGCCCGCACTAATATAAGCCGAAATACTGGCTTGGTGAGGATGGAGCTTGAAAAATGTCTTGGGGAAGAGCCGCGATTTTTAATGTTAGTCTTTTGAAATATTAGGTCGCTGTTTGATGGTATTTTAAGTTTTGTTTCATCAATATTCTTAGTATATTAGTCGTTTAGTGTAAATATTTTCGGTTTAATGATTTTGTGTAGGTACAGGTGCCGTAAGCGTCAGAACCCCTGGACCTAGTACAATATTAAATGTTTGGAGACTAATGAAGATGGAGATGGTTCCTTTATTAGTTGTAATAAAAGACTAGTTTATCTCAAGAATGTAATTTGTTTTATAATTATGATAATATTTTGCTGTCGTTGTAAAAGTCGACCTGAAAAGTTTATTTAAATTAAATATTGTTTATTTGCGATTGTATAGGGTAAATAAATATACAAATAAATAAAAAATACAACAACATCACACAAATTGATCTGACTCCGTAGTAGCTTAAGCACTTGTGTAACAGATATCAGAATCAACAGCGGTATTACAAATAAACTTAAATACATATAACACCCAGACCTCTACCCTAGTCAACTTCTTGACTATTACACCAAAGTGGTCGTCACCAAAGTGTTTAAATAATATTAACAATGAGAAATGATTCACCATTATTATTTTGGACCTAGAATCGACAGGTAGCGACATGTTGTAAGTTCAGTCGCCTGGCGAGCTGTAACAGAATCAGGAACTTCGTTATTAATAAAATTAAGTCAACAAACATTATTCAAACTTTTGCAACGAGAGAATTAGTCCTACGTGACGCGACCAATACTTATTGTTAGTTAGTTATGTTTATTTTTATTTATAAATAAATAAATATACAAAAACATCACATACCTTGATCTGACTCCGTGGTAAATAGCTTAAGCACTTGTATTACAGAGATTAGAATCAACAATAGTATTACAAATAAACTTAAATAAATACATATAACACCCAGACCAGTACAAACAGACATGTTCATGCACACAAATGTTTGTACAGTGCGGGGATCGAACCTGCGACCTCTTGGCAAATAGTCAACTTATTGACCATTACACCAAAGTGGTCGTCAATGTCAATCGCGCCTTGTCACGTAGGGCACTATCATAAACGTACATATATATATTTGATATTGTCACTTGTCGTGTTGACGTTCATGTATGACAACGGGTAAGACAGTGTGATTCTAAAAACCGATCATCGTTTTACGCAGTAGGGACCCTTGGCTAAGTTAGCCACTAACTTACTAGCTCATTAGTAATTTAGTTTTATCTCAATCGGGATCGGGGATTTTTTATCTGGATTTTATGCAAGACTGCAAAGGTAGTTTTTATCTTTTTATTATATTGCCTGTGCTTGTTTAAAGATACGTAGCTCTTTTAATTTGTATCAGAAAAAAAACTTAAGGGGGTTTTAAATTAAACGTGGCTGTAAATTAATGACACGCAGTAAGCATATAAGTGTTTTTATTACTCAATGCGCAATTTGTACAAATTACATAGTGAAATTACATAGTTGGTGTGTGTGAAGAGTTTGCGACAGCGCATGGCCTCCTGTACAATGTTAAAAAGAGTGAGCTGGTAGTTTTTAAGGCTAAAGATCGTAAGGTAGATTACGTGGCCCCTGTACTGTTGAACAATGTCGCTCTCAGTAGGGTGAGAGTTCAAATACCTCGGTCACATCGTCACCGAGAATCTGAGAGATGACAATGATATTGAGAGGGAAAGGAGAGCGATGGCGGTCCGTTGCAACATGCTGGCTCGCAGATTCGCACGATGTAGTCTTGAGGTCAAAATTACTCTTTTCAGAGCCTTCTGCCAGACTCTGTACACGTGCAGTCTGTGGTTCAGCTTTACTCGGCGGGCCCTCAGCGCTCTCAGAGTGCAGTACAACGACGCCTTCAGGGTGATGTTGGGGCTGCCGCGATACTGCAGTGCGTCGGCGATGTTTGCGTATGCGCACACCGACTCATTTCACACGGTCCTGCGACACCGCATCGCTTCCCTGCAACGGCGGGTGCGCGGTAGCACCAACACCATCCTGAGGGTGCTCGCTGACAAGCCGGACTGCCCGCTGCGGGAATGCTGGGTACGAGCGCATGTGCTAGTGCCCGGTGCACCCGCTCCAGGCCGGTACTTAAATTAATTCTGCATTTTGTATTTTAATTTACTAAATTGATCTGAATTTTGAATTTAATTTAATGTAATTTAATTTTGTTTCAATTTGTTTTAATAGACCTAATTGCAATTTGACATTTAAATTATTATTATTATTATGGACATAGTCTGAAATAAAATGATTTTATTTTTTTATTTATTTATTTAAACGTGTGGAATGATATACGGTCAAGTCGTGACTTATCGAAAGCTCGTTATATTTATAAATACACATAATATATACTAATATACATTAAATAAATATATATGACGAATTGTTAAAGAGAAGATAAAGTAAAAAAGTTGGTGCGAATGAGTATCTTGAATGATAGTTTGCTACGAGCCTGTTTTATATTTTCGGGAGGAGCATTCCAGAGCCTAATTGCCTGAACGTGGAAGGAGTTGGATTTAGAAACGGACAAAAATTTCATACACCAAAACTCGCGTTACATTGAAAGTACTGAGCGAGTAAAATTCTCCACTTCCACTTTTGTCTTTCGCCCAGGTGCCCGAAACTTGGCACATACATATTCATGAGTTCTGGAGGTATGTAAAAACTCGTTGGAATTTTAACGTGTTTTTAAATCTTCGTTATTTTACGGATCACCTGCGTTTATAATGCTGAGGGTAGAAAACTTTATTATTAACTAAGGTTTTGCTTAAAACTACGTCCAATGGTTGGACTTATTTTTCAAAACAACATAAGGAACTGTGACTGCGCAACTACACATATATATTTTTTTAAATACATAAATTTTAACCAGCCATAATACCTAAGCACCGTGATGAAATTACAGTCCGAATATTTTTGGTTTTTTTATTTGGGATAGGTTTGCTCTGATCCAAGACTAAGCCCGACAAGGCAAAGACTGAGCCTACGATGGAGCGAGCTCACCTAGAAGATGCCTGTTAACTCTAGCTTTGAAGATTCCTAGGTTGTAATTGCAGGGAAAAACTGACGCAGGAACTGGAACAGAAATGGAACCGCAATAAAATCTGACTATCCGATCGGAAGCTACGATGTCACACACAGACACAGGATAGAGGTCAAACTAATACACCCCTCTTTTTCGTCGGGGATTGAAAACCAGCCAAGAACGAGTCGGAAACGCGCTTTCGGGTTTCGTACCATTCCATTATCAATGATTAAGAAGACAACGGGGCCGAGTAACCTTCTCCAGATTTAATGGCGTTTGCGTTTGTTTAGTTGGATTTTGTAATCGAATTTGAGGTTATGTTAAACTGTACACGAATATCAGAAAAATGTTCTTTAAGAAAATATTAACTATCTTTAGTTTAAATATTTATGAGTATTTATTTATTTATAAGTTTTAGTAAACGTATTAAAATTTAGTCATATATATCTTAGTTGTTTCGTAAAAATTGATTTGCATTATCCATTATAAATATTTTCAAGTTCTTGTTCATCTGTCTTCATGTTAATTAAATGTTCCTTTAACCGAACGTTGTCTGGAAGAGATCGCTTCAAGCTATAAATCGTTCCTCGTTAAACTTGTCTCTAATTTTTGTTTTGTGTTGTAAAATAAAGTGTTAATTTATCTATCAAGATAAACTCAATTCATGGGATGCAGTCTGGTGACAGACTAACAGAGAAGGCTCAGTAATAGCGTTCCTTTTAACCGTTTGTGCACGGAACCCTAAAAATGACGATACTCTAAATTTCACTGCACTGCAGCTACCGTAGCGACATCTTTCGTTCACGTGTGACGTGAAACAGCACAAAACACAACACAATTCACAAAACGATTGTAGGCTTAAACGCAAACGATTGTCCATTAATTGCAAATATTCATATTACAAAAAAGGTTTACGACATATTGACCGTCAATCGCCAAGTTTGCGAGCGAATGCCACTGGAAACCGCTACCTGAATTCTTAGTATAACAGTTGTAAAGCAAGCGTCCTCAGGTCGGTGTCGTACGCACCGCACGCAACGGATTAATTGTTTACTGCCTATCAGTGGACGCACTGTATTGGTACCGATCGGATTGCCGACGCAAGTATTAGCAATCGGGTTGCCGATGACACTTCCCTTCGAATTTCTGTACGACGTCATCGGTACGCGTCGCTAGTAGGCATTGCCGATGTGTGATCCGTACGGTGCGGATAATTGGACACTGTTGTATGAGATTTAATACAAGGTAACCTAAAATTCGTTGCGTACGATGCGTGCGATACCGAACTGTGCACGTTTGCCTTTTTGTTTCTTTTTTTAAATAATAAAATAATTATACAACAACATGACGTACATTGATCTGAATCCGTGGTAAATAGCTTAAACACTTGTGTTACAGATATCAGAATCAACAGTGGTATTTACAAATAAACTTAAATTTATACATTTAACACCCAGACCATAACAAACAGACATGTTCATGCACACAAATGTTAGTATAGTGCGGGTATTGAACCCGCTACCTCTTGGTTAATAGTAAATTTTTTGACGGCGCAAATTTTTAATCTAGTTTGATTTTTTTGAAATTTGCAGAGTAATGCACTACATCGTCAATTTAATTTCTTAAAGCGGTGTGTGAGTGCTCTGTCATCGAAGCACGCTGCAACCCCCATTGTCTCAACGGGCATTGTGGGGGCTCGCTCCTAGTAAATGGGGGAAAAATTCAAAGGATTCACCTGTAGAGCGATATTAAATCACTGGGTGATATTAAACGGGACAGAAATGTATAATAGACGGCTTTGTTCTAGGATAGAAGGCGAGATGTTTTCTGATCTTTTTCTTTAGTAAGGATTTCTGTCTTTAAAGTTAAAATCATGTTCAATATCAATACATAATAAATATAAATAAATAAATATTTCACAACAATCACACCAATTCTCTAGTCCCAAAGTAAGCTACGAGGGTTGTGTTATGGGTACTAGACAACGGATAAACATACTTAAATACTTTTTTTTGTAAAGAAATGCATATTATACATAGAAAACACCCAGATCAGAACAAACACACATGTTCATGCACACTTATGCTTGTACTGTGCGGAGATCGAACCCGCGACCCCTGGTTTTAGAAGTCCGACATGTGGACCACTGCACCAAGCGGTCGACAAATGGGTGAATAAGCACTGTGTAGACGCTGACCTGCCCGCTGTTTCCGCAATTGATCAATATTGTCTCATCGTTTGCATCTTTCCTGGACTTCCACAAATATTTTAAGGCATAAATTATTGAAATCAGTTCAGCCGTTCTCGAGTGTTACTGTGACTAACAAACAGCATTTTTATTAATAAAAAAGCGATCGGCCCACCTGAATTTTCTTATCATTTCTGCTTAGCTCAAAGGTAAGACTGGTAGAGAATGCCCTACGGCGTTAAGTCCACCTTTTGTACAAAGTATTGTTGTGCAATGAAGCTGAAATAAATAAATAAATTTTCTTATGGGAATGCGTCATTTTCCCGCGGTTAAAAGTAAGTAGTATGTCTTTTATCGGGTAACGAAATATCTCCATACCAAATTTCATGCAAATTGGTTCAGTTTAGCCGTTATTGAGTAACAGACAGACAAACAGAGTGAATTTTGCATTTATAATATTAATATGGAAGAGTATGGATGGAGACTTGGACACTTGGACTTGGACACGTGGCTGTGTGAATGTGTAGTTTACCTTTGCTCCTGTAATATTTAGAGAGAAAAAAACAGTCAAATATAAAATTTTTAAAAGAGTCTTATTATTTTATCAAACAGATAATCCAAAAAAATAAAAAATAAATTAAGGAAACAAAAATTCAAATTATATAGAAAAAATATCTCCCCCAGAGCTGCCATTGGGTATGGTGCCCAAAAGGCTGGCAGCGTTTCCTCTTTGTATGGCAAGGCTGATCCTTTGGCCGAGGAAGCTGCCAGTCCTATGGTCACCTGTGTGTTGAGCTAATATCAAACTAAAATTACTTTTATCTACATTCGAGTGCTTTTAAAACTGTGTTTCCTCTTCATATTGAAATACCTTTTTGACAATATATGAACAGGTTTGCTGTATTACGGAATTATTTTGTCAAATTCAATTCAAATCATTTGTTTCGGACCAAGCTTAATCCATATTAAAACTTATGAAATTAGTGTTAGTGAAACATAAAAAAATTAATATACGGTGCGGACAATTTTTTTTTGAAATCGGAGAGTAATGATTCTCCGCTACTGTTCTTAGAATGCTGTTGTGACTATCTCTCACTCTTCTGAGCAATGAAGCTGTTTTCTTTCGAATAATCGCGTAGAAGCCGTAAGTGTGGGCCTGCGCAAACATCTCCGATGCACTAAAATATCGTGGTAGTCTCAACAGCATTCTAAAAGCATTATTACATTGGACGCGGAGGACAACCAGCAATTTTTTGGTGTAATTGACCCACGGATTGCACGTGTACATGCCATGACAGTACGCCTTAACAATAACAGTTTAAAAAACTAATAAAACACGCTTTTATTGCTAACTAAAAAAAGAGAAAACAATTTCTGAGTACACGGAATTTATATTAAAGTAGAGTAAAAAGCGTGGGGTGCACTTTATGACATTTTCGTACTTCTCTTTTTATAGTTGCCAATAATAGGATGATTTTCACATACTACTATACCAAGTACCCAACGCTTTTTACTCTACTTTAATATACATAAATTCCGTGTACTCAGAAATTATTTTCTCTTTTTTAGTTAGCAATAAAAGCGTGTTTTTTAGTTTTTTAAACTGTTTGTTTTAATTTTTTAGTTAATAAGGATAATGGAAAACTCTTATCAAATTATTGCATCGTCATCGGTACTTAATACGTATGCAAAGTTTCAAATCAATCCGATTTCTGGAAGTTGGTGAAAATTGAGCCCAAAAATTCCGTTACATACATTAATACATACACCCCGATCTAATAAAAGCGTGTTAAAAAGGGTAATTTTGACTTGATCCGTACACCGTGTCAAAGCTTCAATTACAAAGTTTTCTAACAACTATCTAGTTAGGATAACAAAGTATATTCAACAGACAGATCCATTATTTGTTAGAATAGAATTATAAACAACATAGTTTAATGTAATAATTTGGTAGTCAAATTGAGAAGTGCTATTAAAAATATTTATAGATGCCGTTGTATACCTAATCTGTTACAAGCCTAATTTTGTTTGGCCAATTACGTTTCTGAAGCTCAACGGGGCTAATTCATTATTTTGAAAGCCTTTTGGTTAACATTTTTAATTTTTAATAATATATAATAAATATTCAACAACTCCGTGGTAAGCACTCGTGTTACAAAACAGTGGTATTACAAATAAACTTAAATAAATACATGTAACACCCAGACCAGTTCATGTTCACAATGACCACAAACAGACATGTTCATGCACACACACAAATTTTTGTACAGTGCGGGGATCGAAACGGCGACCTCTTGGTTAATGGTCAACTTCTTGACAATTACACCAAAGTGGTCGTCAAACATTCCGATCGCCATAAAAGTTGGTAATAAATCCACCAAGATGCTGCTATTCGAGGTCCCTTAATTCGATGGAAACTTTGCATTGATTAATAATATTAAGTCTCCAAGTTTTGTTGATTTCTCGAGACAATTGTTTGTCGCTTTGATGCTTTGATGGAAGTTATTTTGAGCGGCGAAGATACTTGGAATATTGAACTTATTTTTTGTTGATTTTAAGCTGTTTCATTGTCGACTTCTTAGTGTCTACTGTGGTACTAGTTATTTCGGAGTAATGCCAATGAACCCAGTACAAACAGGCCTAAGGGCCCAAGACTAAGGAACTCTTCTTGTTGATTTCTGGAGTACCTAATTAGTTTCAAGTTGCCGGTCAATTTGAATGTAGCACAATTGGAAAATTGCGGATTATACATAGCATGTACAGCCACACGTCAAGCTAATCGCTGTGGTATCTTATTCTTAGGTAATAATAAGGGTTATCTTGCAACGAAAATGAGTAGCGTGATGTGAAGCCGTGTGTACTTATATTTACAAACATTAGATCTGACTATCGTCTGCCAAAGTAACTACAACGTCATGAGTCATGATGAGTTTTTTATCCCCCGAAAACTCTTCTACAATTAATTTTTATCACACACTATTATTTATTTTGAGTCATTTCAAGAACATTTATTGATTTGATGTCACAAAACGTTTTTAGCTACTTCTCACTGTAGTTCTTGCGTGCTTTTCAGTTTTTTTTTACCAAAAGATGTTTTAATAATCTCTTATAAAGTGTTTCGAAGTTAAATATGAATGTTAGGGGAAGCCCTAAGGCGTTAAATCTACCTTTGGTTCAAAATTTTGTTGTGAAATAAAGCCTAAATCAATAAGTATAATATCTTTTAGCAGAAAAGACATAACACTTAAAAAAATATTTTCGGCTCCAGTCCAATGCTGAATGAATGAAGAGCATTGGACCGGACTTCCAAAAGTCGGGGGTTCGATTCCTCCCCGATGACCGGAGCCGAAAATATTTTTTTAAGTGTTATTATGTCTTTTCGAAATTTAAAATAGCGTTATGAAAGCAAAAAAAAACTCAACAAATAAAATCTTCTAGCAGCTTCTACTGCCGCATTCCTTTTGTCGTAAACATTCAAAATGGCCGCCAAAACAGACGGGCGCGAGCGGGAAACAATTACGCGCCGGCAGCAAATCAAAGGGCGGACTTATCGCAGTAATCGAATGTCCGCCAGCGACGACCGGTCATTAGGTGCGCGCGCGCAACCGTTTAGAAATGATCGCGTCACACCGGGAGCAAGGGGTTGCGTGAAAGAATGCTTTGTAATAAAAACTAGTGGACCCGCAGATGACGTTTTTGCGCCCGTTGTTTTTTTCTTTTCAAAGGGCCATACTCGTATGTACTATACGTATACGACTGTATGCCTGCTTCGTTGGTGTAGTGGCAAAGATTCTTCCTTACATCCGAGAGGTCCTGGGTTCGAATCCCAGGTCGAGCCAAGATTGTTGATGGCGCTCACACTTGTGCACTATAATATCTCCTGCGTAGTTGGCTGATCTCTGTTGAGATTGGCCGCCGTGGTCGAAATCGGCCAGGAGGACTATTATTACGTATACGTCAAGGAATATAAGAAAAATAATAATTTGCAAATTTGGCTCAGCAACTCTCGAGATTTGCGTTTACACACTTAAGTTTCTTTTTTAATTATAGGCTAGCGGACTTCGTAGACGTTGTACTGACCGTTGTTTTTTTATTATTATTTTTCTAAGAACCATCCCCATACTCTAAGGAACATCATAAATAAAGAATTGGCCAAATTGGACCAGGGTTCTTGAGTTATGCGCTTACCAACACATTTTGCGATTCATTCTTATGTTAAAGACTAGCGGACCCCGCAGACGTTGCCCTGCCTGTTGTTTTTTTTTCTTCGTAAGAACCACTTCCGTACCCTAAGGAACATCATAAAGAAAGAATTGGTCAAAGTTTGCTTTACCGTCTACCCAGAACTAACGAAGAGGCAGATTCTGAGTAAATGGTGGACTTAAAGACTTTAGTGTGACTAGGGTAAGACTGACGCAGGAAGCGTTTTCTACTTATTAACAGTTTGCATTATGAAGGTTTTTGTTAGGCTTAATTGTAGCTCATTTAGTAGGAGAAACCTTTTACTCTTACTGTAGACTATTAATAGTGGTACCGAATTCGAAATTTATGTAAGCCCTTGGATTTCAAGACAAATATTTTGGCACAAACTTACCTTTACTGGTTGATTATTTTTGTTCTTATACACTTACAAAAAATACCATGTATTAACTAATTGTAAATTTGGAAAAAAACTTTGTTATAACAGCCCATTTGGATTTCCTTCCTCCCAGTGTGTCCCATTATTGAACGCTTGTAATTTACAAATAGCGATCGACACAAACCGGTCGCGTTGACATCCCTGACGCATTGTTGCAGTAACCAGCAACTAGCAACTAGTTTTATTCAATTGCAGAATACCTAGCACTGTTTATGGTATTTATTCAACATTGTTATCCGCACTGCGCCTGTGTGGTAGAGTATGGCTCGCACCACCTCAAAGTTGAAGTTGTGCCAGAGTGAAGAAATCTTCTCAAATTTCATACCAGGAGTCATCAGGTCTTCCTTGCACCATATAAAGCGATGTGCATAACTTCAACACCAGACAAAAAATAGGCTTGCCGTTCCACATTATTGGCTTCATAAAGTTGGTCACTCATTCATACATCTATATATAATTTTTCAATAAATTACCTGAAAATTTAAATTAATTGCCTTTAAATAAATTTTTAAACAGTTGTAAAATATGTATTTATGTCGAAAGGATATCATAAAATTTATGATTATATAAATGACAAAGATATATGGAAATGTTTGAATGTAAACAATTACAATTATTGTAAATCAAATTTGACAAGAGGCAATGACAATAATTGTGACTGAGTTTCTTGCGCCGCTTCTTCTCAGCACTGGCCCAAACTGTCCCAAAGCGGTAATAGGGTTCTTTTATATGTTGGGACGTGTTAAAAGTGCTACTTGTGAGTCTATTTACAAAACTAAATTGATTTTATTTTATTTTACTTGGTTGTCCATCATTTGGAACGCACCTTAGGCAGTGCTGCTTTTCTAGCAACAAAATTTAACTTCCTTTTCAAACAAAACATAAAGTTGTCGCGACGAATCTTAATCTTGTCGACGTAATTTTCGATTTTATCAAAACAATTACAAATCTTTCACATCGATCGTATTGTTATTAGCTGTATACCGTTATCGGTCTTCGAACTTTACGGGACCATTCGGGATCGGAAATTTTATCTCAAAACTGAATAGAGTTGGATCTTTTATCTCTGACACTGGTGGAGCCACAAAATGAGAGTTTGGCTTTCAATGAGCATTAAGCGTCTGCGAGAAAAACAGGAAGAATCCAAGGCTGAAAAATTAAAAATATAGGCACTATGGAATCACCCTTTACCATCTTTTACTAAGCCCTCGAAATATGATTGTGTGCTAAGTATCAATACACCATAAGGAGTAGCGGTACTTGTAGTTTTGAAATTTTGCTATACAATGTCTTCTTCTTCTCCTTCTTCTTATAAGTCGTATCATCATTTCTGAACGTCGTACCATATAAAAGCCCTTTCACAATCTTTTGCCATTTCTTTCCGTATTCGGCTTTTCGCAAGGCATTTGTCATCAATAACCCAGTAAGTGCGGTCACCTGATCACACCAGCGGATTGGGGATCTTCCGCGGGGTCTTCTCCCGTCCACTTTGCCCACCACGACTAACTTGTCAAGACAATCAGATTGACGCCGAGCAATGTGCCCAAAATACCTCAGTATTCTATGATAGCACAATGGTTTTTTCTTTGTTATTTCAGCTGTCCGAAGAAGTATACGAAGCATACTTCTAAATTTCTTATGATGTGAAGAAAATTATAGCTAATTCTCTGAGCTTGAACGCTTACACATTAATAGATTTTCGTTTGTTACATTACCGATGACATCCACTTTGTCATTAAGAGGTTTTCAAAACGAATATTAGCTATTAATCTTCAGATCTTGTGGCCCTAACTAACGTCTTAATTGATCGCCCCATGTCTCCTAACATGGCGGGTGTGACGCAGACTAATAGCGTATCCAAATTACCGATAACACTGATATTATCACCGATTCATATCGCCCAGTACTGTCTCATGATTACTCGGGACGACAGAAACAAAAACTTGTTCATCTCTTTCTTGTTCAATCGTTAAATCATACGTATTGGCGAATTTGCGAGAATGCGAGAGGTCTTGGGTTCGAATCAAAATTTGTTCCTGAGATTCTCTTTCAGAAACAGTTCGAAGTCAGGAAGTTGGCGGTTTTACTCCGCCGTGCCTCGCAAAACACGTTAAGCCGTTGGCCCGTCGCCTGATCTCTCTCCGGTTACGACGAGTTGCCGTCTCACTGAGCTTTGAGAGTAAAGAAAAAGACAGTGCACCTGTGTATTTCGCTCACTATAGATTGGCCGTCGTGGTCTAAATCGGCTAGGAGGAGGGGTGCCGGTGGCCGGTTTTTTTCTATGAGATACCGAACTTAACCCATAAGGAGATATTTTATTTTATTTTATTTGGGATAGGTTTGCTTTTGACGCCAGACTAAGCCCGAACGAGGCAAAGACTGAGTCTACGATTGAGCGAGCTCACCTAGAAGATGCCTGTTCACTCTAGCTTTGAAGAGCTAGCTTTTACGGTGCAACGAGGCTTAATAGTACTCAACACAGTATACTATAAACATTGTAGGTAATTTCGTGGAGGTATCCCGATGCTCCTACAGCTCATACTACCTACCAACTAACTCATGACATGATACTGAGGTGGATTCTCGATACTAGCTCTCGAAAAAAAATATCTTTTACTTTCTAAATATTTTTTGTGTGTCTCAAATTCTGCTATTACTATGAGAGTTGCTTTTGCTTGTAATGGATTTTTTAAGGTAAGGGCACACCTGCGGATTGTGTCGCCAAGACTCGCGATGAACAGCGTGTCAACTAAACACCGCCGTCAGTACTGAAATTTTCAGATTGTCAACCACTTTGGTGTAATGGTCAAGAAGTTGACTATTAACCAAGAGGTCGCGGGTTTGATCCTCGCACTGTACAAACATTTGTGCGCATGAACATGTCTGTTTGTACTGGTTTGGGTGTCATATGTATTTAATTGAGTTTATTTGTAATACCACTGTTAATTCTGATATCTGTAACACAAGTGCTTTAGCTACTTACCATGGAGTCAGATCAATGTATGATGTTATATTTTTTTTAATTATTAATTCGCTGACTTTGTCGCGGCGACACAACCCGCAGCTGTGCCCTGAACCTAAAATAATCCATTACAAGCATAAACCACTTTAATTGTAATCTCTAAAACAAAAATATTTTTCCATTGCAACGCAGTCTCACTCTGCCCTCAGTATTTCACCAGCACCATATAAACCAACAATCGCATGTAAAATACGATTACGGCGCCATAAAGGGGCGTTCACACTAGCTCCGGTGACCCGCGTCCGGGCCATCCGGGTCCCTTTACGGGGCTCTCGAGCACACTATACAATGGCGGCGGTTCTTAATTTTACAACGCGACCGGATTGCCTCGGCTGTTAAGATAGTAAACGCTGCTAGGCTACTCGCTACCGACTAATTGCAGTGAAGTTAGTTAAAAAGCAACCTTAAACCTTTTTTAACTTGGATAATTACGATCAAGATATATCAATAATAATTGATATTTAGCGCAACTGATTTAGAGTTAGGAAGCTACAGGGAAGCGCTTCCTACCGACCGGGTGTTATGGTCGGGGACCAAGGTCCAATAGACATCATCTTTATTTGTCTATCTATATTATTTTGGATCCAAATCTTTTATACCGCGGTTCATGTGCGGTACTAGGCTAACAGCGCCATTTAGCCTATGGATTGTTTAAAGCAGGTACACACAAAAGCACGGCAGGGTAAACACAGAGGAATAATGCGCTTGTGATATGAAATAATGAATGAATATTTATTTGCTTATTAATCGAGTTACACTGAAGATCTTAATTGTTATATTGTTCATCCTATTTATCTATTAAAAATAGCATGCAAACATTATTATATTATATTAAAATCAATCTAAAATGAAATGAGTATGATTTAACAAAAATAAGTCAAGTTAAACTAGTTTGTTGTTCAAAATATTTCCTAGGTATTCAAAAACTTTTGAAACTAATAAAATGCACGGTCTACCAGCCATTCGTCTAAACTTTTTTTAAACTGACTAAGAGGTTTATCTTTAATATGTTTAGGAATCTTATCAAAGATTACTACACACATACAAAAGCAGTTTTTTATGGGGCTACTTTGTAACGAAAATGAGTAGCCTGATGTGCTAGCCACCGTTCTTGTACTTTATTCATGTCGTAGCAAAATTAAAAAGTACAGTTAAACTAATAACATTTTTTTGAAGTGAAAACTTCTTTAGCGGCGTTGAGCACTTTTGTGGCATGGGTAGAAACTGTGGAACTCGCGTCAGGTCACGTGATGCTGATCGAAAAACCGTAAGACGGTTGTTAAGTTTTCACTTCTGCCGGCACTCCCGGAGTGCAACCCGTGTTAGTTTTTTTATTGTACACAAGAACCTTTATAAGTGGTTTGCTCAATTATTTTTTCCTAAAAACATTTAATATCTTGGACTAAATCACACCCCGTATTTTCCCCAAGTCTCATCTTTGTGGGTTTCAACGTGTAATAAGGCAACAGTAAACCCGGTCGCGCCATGGCACTAACCGTAATCACCTCTGGTGTGCACGCACCTTTATGACGATAATTGTTACGGGAACGACTATAGCTTTATGATTTATCTTATTGTTTCCATGGTTTTCTACGTATTAATTGCAATGTAGATAAACATAAAGATCCAATCATCTGCGGAGGCTTAATGTTGTTATGCAACAGTCAGTTTTTAATCCCCTACAAAAAGGAGGGGTGTTATTTACCCCTATTCTGTTTATGTGTCTGTCTGTGGGATCGTAGCGTAATGTTCAGTGAATTTAGTGCGTTTTTTAGCGTTCGTTTTTAGTAGTTCTTAGCTATGACTGGTCAAAATCTGTATAGTCATTGAAGCTGTTTCCCTGTCTCATTCGGTGATTCAGGAATCAAATAAAATTTACAATAGATCTCCAGACGTAATGAAACATTAATTTATGTTATAGTAGTGACCCCTAGCGACTTCGTCCGCGTGGAATCCCTTTGTTTTCACTATCGCGGTCGAACGGGATAAAAAGTATCCCTGTATCCGTTTCCTGATTCTAAACTACCTCTCCACTAATGTTCAGCCAAATCAGTTCATCCGTTCTTGTGATATAAATAGTGTAACTAACACCACTTTCTTTTATATATATAGACTTAAAACTTATTGCCAGTATATAACACTTTTGACTGCAAAAACCATGTGTTTTGCTTACTATAAGCAAAAAGTCAGACTTTGAGTAACAAAGACTCATAATTATACTGATATAGTATTTTGGATACGTTTTAGTTTCTCTTAATCTCGTTTAAAAATAATAAAAGCACTTCATAGTAAACATCGGTAATAACAGGTTTACTTGAATTCGGATCAAAACGCGAGATATTTTCATGAGTATGAATGTGTCAGTCAGCTCGTGACGGCTGTGTGCAATCAGGCGAAACTTCGAGCAGTGAGTTCCTTCCTAATACTGCTATGCGCAAGTATAAAATTATATAAATAACTCGTTTTACAAAGAATATAGGTACTTTCGGCAATCGATGATCGGATTACCGATCTCAGTAATTTAATGATCTACTTAATTGCATCTAGAGACTATACCAATAGTAGGTACCCCAGTAAAACAAAAGTCAATAACACCAGACAGTTAAGCGAGCCAATAACAGCTCAGCAAGTGTCATGTCTTCATGCATATCAACAGATCAAAGCGGCGAGTCGATCACAATTGGATGCGTAGGCGCAGATGGTCGCACGGCGCAATTGATGTTGTGTTGTTAGTATGTCGGTACTCATGAGTTTTATTTGATCTGAAGTACAACCCATGCTTTGTTTACAATCACGTTTATTTACAAGCATATTCGTTTGTCTTACCGTTGTTCCCGGTTAATATCGATTGATATTTGTCGTAAAGCTTTGTCAGTGGCCTTTAAGGCAGCTTGACAATACCTTACTGTCACAACAACATCACATACATGGATCTGACTCTGCGGTATAGCTTAAGCACTTGTGTTACAGATATCACAATCAACAGTGGTATTACAAATAAACTCAGATAAATACATATAATACCCAGACCAGTAGAAACAGACATGTACATGCACACCAATGTTTCTACAGAGCGAGGATCGAACCCGTGACCTCTTGGTTAATAGTCAACTTCTTGACCATTACACCAAAGTGGTCGTCATTCCTTATAAAATAATCCCTTCGATAATCCCCGCTGAGTCCGCGTGGTGACGTATGGCTAGGCTAGTATCACCTCATGTATGAGTTGAGGCCTTTGCCCGAGATAAGGCATATGCTAAAACTACTTTTTGGACCCATGTTTTTGGACATTTTATTCCAGATAATAGCTACATGTAGATAGCCTATTCTAGAGGTATTAAAGACCTTTGGCCTTTTGGCCTTTGAAAAAAGTGCGTGGTTACAACAAACCTTGACAGTTTGCAAAATTTTCACATGATAACAAAGATAAGGCAAAATCAAATAACGATGATAAGGCAAATCATTCTTTTAAAACCGACAAGAAAGCTGTCGAATAATTGTTTGAAATTATGTGTTTCGATGGTAATTTGTTGTTTAAATCAATGACTAGATTTTGACAAACAAACTGCAAGAACTAAACCCACCATATTGAAAAATTACACCACCTTGTTTTCAACCAATTATTGAAAACAAACCATTTTAAATAACACACAACACTGCATACGCACATGACACTAAAATATTCCAGCTCTCATTGTGAAAACTGGACTGCCGCCACGACCTTTTAGGGGAGGCAGCAAACGATGCAAGCCCTAAAAAGGGCACGAAAAAAAGACAAGGCGAAAATTCAATTACAAAAAGCTGATCGTTAAAAAGTATTCGAGTGCGATTAAAAAGTGTCGCCTCATGATTGCGACGCGGTACCCAAATCGTGGGGTCAGCAAAATGGTATTGGAGTGAGGCGGTTAGCGGCGGGAGAGATGAGAATTGAGTGAGGAAAGTATTTATTGTGAATCTATATGAGATATTCGTGGCGTTGTGGTGACCGCACTTTGGTAGTGATACCCAAAAGTTAAGCAACTTGAGGCGCGGTCATGTTTGGGATCGGTGACCATTCAGGCGTCTAGTTACATACATATCCGTACTTCGCAAGGCACGTTAAGCTTACGTTAAGCTGTATTACAAATAAACTTAAATAAATACACATAACACCCAGACCAGTACAAACAGACATGTTCATGCACACAAATGTTTGTAAAGTGCGGGGAATGGACCCGCGACCTCTTGGTGCAATAGTCAACTTCTTAACCATTTACACCAAAGTGGTCTTGCTAGGATGAAAAACTAAATCAAACAAGGAGTTTGCAAATAAGTACCCCATTTACACTCCGACTATGCTCGATACTGACTTCTGGTGTAAGTTGCTTTTTGTTTTTGTAATTTTAAACAATTCAATTTAAATTTGCCATCCAAGATTTTGACATCCTCGTCCATGCTTGTTTTCTGTTTATACTTAGTTTCTTGTTTGAAGAATTAGGCCCTAGACTACAGTTTCTACACTGTTCTAGTGACTGCCTGGTTGGTGTAATGGCAAAGTTTCTGCCTTACATCTGAGAGTTCTTGGGTTCGAATCCCAGGTCGAGCCAAAAGTGTTTGATGAGAGTGAGTGTGATTTTCTGTTATGAATTTCTCAAAAACATCTCGGAGTCGGGAAGTTTACGGTGTTACACCTCCGAGCCTCGGAAAGCACGTTAAGCCGTTGGTCCTACGCCTGATCTCTGTTCGGTAATGTCGGATTGGGGTCTCACCGAACTCTGAGAGTAATGGAACAGTGAGTGCACCTGTGTATTGCACACTTATGCACTATAATATCTCCTGCGTAGTTGGCTGCCGTGGTCGAAATCGTACAGGAGGACTATCATGGTTTCTACATGTCTTGTACTCTAAGCTCAAGAGACGCCAGAAACTTAATTTTCAACGGTGCTCTCAAAGTCAAACTAACCACGAAACCGTCACAAAAAAAAACCGATAAAATGATATTGCCCGAACCATGGGCCGCGGAGCGCGGAATTTGCAAAAAGCGTAAAACAGTGCGTCGACCCGCCCGCCATAAACAAAGCAACAGCTGGTTTGGATGCGGCAAAAACTCGCAGTTATATAGTCTGTGGCGAGGAACCGCGAAACGGCGGAGGTGGAGACGCAACAGTTGGTAATATTAACGTAGGGATTTCACAAAAATTATGCTAATTGTCTTTAACTATTGCGATCTTGGTTTCTGCTCAGTTGCAGTGGATTCATATGAAAAAAAAATATGATCATATTTGCTAAGCGCTGCTAGTCAGCAAGGATGCTAATCAGCAGCGCCTTTTTTGAGTCACAAAATTTCTTAACGTTATATTCTACATACATTGCCTTTGTTTTTGAAAACTACATCGGAATAATAACTAAGTCCGGTTCAGTTCCCAAGTATTATTATTAAATCTATTTTTACTAGTTAATAAGTGGGGGCGCTAGCAATACTTTTTGTGGGCAGCATACAAATTAAGTTTGGGAATCCCTGAGCAAAGGGATAAATACTTGTTTCTTTTCTTGTTTCGTTGAAATCGGTCGAGTACTTTTTGTTTTTATAACGGTTATATAGACAGACAGAAAAAAACTTTACTGGTTGCATTTCAGGCATCAGTATCGATCCCTTATCACCCCCTGATAGTTATTTCGGAAACATATTTCATGTACAGAATTAACCTCTCAACAGATGTATTAAAAGTACCTATAGAAGATACATCACTTTTATTTATAGTGCCAATGCAAAAAAAGTTATAAAACTATATCCAAACTCAGTACCTTCATGCATCCATGTCACCCAACCGTCCACTGCCCATAGCGGTAGCCACTCGCTCAACCAATGGCATTACCATACCAGCAACGAGTTCTAATTCAATTTACAATGGCATTTGCATGGGTTTGTATGGTGCGGGAATAATAAGTTCATTATATGCAAAATTGCGAGGATGGCCGGTTCTTGCGAAGGGCGTAAAAGTTAATGAACGTGAGCTTTTATGGAATGCTATGTAGAGATTTGCTTTTTTCTATAAGATTTATTTAACGTAAAACCGAAAAGATTGGATTACTTCCTGTGGTTTTACTAGCTAAGTAGAATTTTTTTAACGGACGGTTTTTTTCTATATTTTACGGGTGTTTTCAGATCCGGATAGGTTTACAAACACCGAACTATTTTTGGAGCCTAATTTATTTATTTTAACTTTATTGCACAAATAAAAGGCGGAGTCGGAGGCGGAAATTTGGAGAGGAAATCTACTCATATCTTTGGGCTGAGAAGAAATTAAATACCTATTGCCTTAATTATTTTTGGTTACTATAACACAGAACATGTTACAGCTGAGTAGCTGTTTAAGTCAAGAATTTTAGTGAATTTCAATGCTTTAAATAATTTTTTTTATAACATCACATAAATTTATCTGGCTCCGTGGTAAGTAGCTTAAGCACTTGTGTTACAGATATCAGAACCAATACTAGTATTACAAATAAACTTAAATAAATACCTATAACGCCCAGATCTATACGAGTACAAGCAGACAATATGTTCATGCACACAATGTTTGTAAAGTGCGGGGATCGAACCCGCGATCTCTTTGTTAGTAATAGTTAACTTCTTGACCATTACGTCAAAGTGAGCGTCGTTAGAACAGAATAAATAAAATTAAATAGTAACTTGTTGTTTAAATGGATGATTAGATTTATACAAAAAAAAACTGCAAGAACTAAACTCACCATGTTATAAAATTAAACCACCTTGTTTTCAACCAATTATTGAAAACAAACCATTTAAATAACACACAACACTGCATACGCACATGACACTAAAATATTGCAGCTCTCATTGTGAAAACTGAACTCCCGCCACGACAAGTAAAAAATATACAAACTGAATAATAATTATAAATAGTAGTTAATACAAAGTAAAACAAGCTAATTTCAGCTGTTCGCTTTAAACTCGTCAGCGAAGTTAGTGGCCTATTTCCGCCGATCGATCGGAACATTTTATGGGCAATTAGACGAACACTTAACAAAGAGTCGTTTGTCTTAATAAACCCAACGAGATCAGTGTGACCCGACACCGACTGACAGCCACTTGAGGAAGCTTAGATTTTAAATTGAACCCTTTTTAATTTAAGTGCGAGTGAACTCTTTTTCGTAGAGAAGAAGGCCCACTTGCCAATTTGACAATGCTTTAAAGCTCTCTTACCCCTAAAACTCAAACAAAATTATATACTATCGCGGTCTGCGTCGTATGAACACCTTTAAGGCGAAAATCATTTGCACATCGCGCGCAATCCCGCTTGCTAATTGCTCCGCGTGTGTCTAAGTGCGTGCAAACGATTTTGCGTAAGAAACTGTTCACGTGGCTCTGACCGCCACCGTACTTATGTACACTGGGCCAAAACCGTTATTGAACACAGTCAGTAAATTTTTACAGATTTTATTTTTCTTTTCAGCAATGTATTTTTTAACCGTACTGCTGTAACAATATTGAATGAAGTTATGTTACTAAATGCTTACAATAAATTGTTAATTTTAACAAACATGCGCATCCCTCAAAATACTAACAGTTATTTATTTATTTATTTAAGCTTTATTGCACAACAATACTTTGTACAAAAGGTGGACTTAACGCCGTAGGGCATTCTCTACCAGTCATACCTTTGGGCTAAGCAGAAATGTTTAGTGGGCGGTGCGACAAAATAAATAAAAGAGAAAACGAAAAAAAATAAGAATTATATGACACATAAGATAATATATATATATATATATATATATATATATATATGATTACATATTTAAAAATACACATAATATATACAAATATACACTAAATAAATAAATAAATTTGACGAACTGTAAAAGAAAGATCTATAAGACGGTTGCGATAAAGTAAGAAAGTGGGTGCGAATGAGTCTCTTGAATGATAATTTGCTGGGAGCCATTGGAACATTGATTTTAACATATAAATAAAAACGTTTTAAATATTAATTATTATATTATATTTAGGTAATAGATTTAGACGCTACGTCTACTTTTCTTTTGTATCGAAATATTAGTAAAAATGAATTATACGAGTAGAAAGTTGACCTATTATGCTCTAAAGCTGGAAAAGAGGATTATTTTGCTTTAAATTTCCACTAAACGACGCCAGCGCTGGGTCCCAAATACATCCAACTGAAACCACCTGAAAAAAACTAGAGCTGGAAGTTGCAGCACTTACAATACCATTCACAAGGTGACACAGAAGATGCACTCGGAATCACAACACTGACACCAACAAAACACTCGACGCGTTTCGCCACTTCACGTGGCATCCTTAGGAGATGTTGTCGCTTCGAAAGACTAGGAGCGCTGGCGTCGTTTAGTGGAAATTTAAAGCAAAATAATCCTCTTTTCCAGCTATATTCATGGATTTCCGCAAAGTGACGCCTGATTCCATCAACTATTATGCTCTAATTTACTAGCTCTTACTAAGTGTGTTGCACACGTCACGTAGGCTGTTTTAGCACACAATTAGCATATTATTTTATTTTTCACACTTGTATATATGTTTTTTTAGATAAACGACCCATTTGTTAACCCACGTTAAAAGGTTACTTCGACTAATTGCAGCCAGTAATTAAAAACATTAAATGCAAATGAGGGCTATTTTTAAACCTGATTTTTATGTAATACGAAGCTACTGTAACTCTAAGCTTGGCTAGCGAATGAAACAGCTTTCAATATCCGACGTGGGATGCTTCTGATTTTTTTTGGTGATATATTTATATCGGTTCTCTAATTTTATTCATAAAATTTTAAGTCATAATTTAATAGACACAGATTTTTTTTCACGGGTTTTACGCAACACAAACACTTTTAAAAGGTAAAAACTTGGTATTTTGGTATTGGTAGGGAAGGTAAATACCAAGTTTTTACCTTTTAAAAGTGTTTGTGTTGCGTAAAACCCGTGAAAAAATCTGTGTCTATTGTAATAATGCAACAGGAAAGTTTAAAACAGTCATAATTTAACATGGCATACTGCTACTTGTCCTAATATTAATTACGCATAATACTATTTTGCCATAAATTTTAACGACGATTTTAAATTTCAAAAACAGCTCGGAGTCGGGATGTTGGCGATGTTACACCCCCGTGCCTCGGAAAGCACGTTAAGCCGTTGGTCCTGCGCCTGATCTCTCTCCGGTCATGTCGGAGTGCCATCTCACCGAACTTTGAGAGTAATGGAACAGTGAGTGCACCTGTGTATTGCGCACACACTTGTGCACTATAATATCTCCTGCGTAGTTGGATTCTCTCTGTTGAGATTGGTCGCCGTGGTCGAAATCGGCCAGGAGGACTATTATTAAATTAAGGTAATCAATTTTTGGATTGTAGGCGTTAAAAATTCCACTTCCTTTGATATTGTAGTTAAATCGTAAAACCAAGCATTTGTCGTACAACTTGTTTCAGAGTAGGTACGACTGCATATTCTAAAATATATGAACCGCAAAATTCCCACAAACAAAATATCAATTCGGGTTTAACAAACTGCGCATACACGTGTGTATGAAATCGTCGCATTTTATTTATTATATGTAAATGTTCGACTGATTTACAAGCCACCGACGGGCGTAATCGCCGGCGAAATATACGGGGCTCGCAGTTCGCTTTGTGTTTAGAAATCAACTTTTTTGTGCACTTCACAGTGCATGCTTACGCTGAAAATTTTGTTCGAATGCTTTCATGGTACACGTTTTTGAACGGATACATGCGATGATAATGGTTTCAATAATTTACACCGTCATTTGATTAGAATCCCATACGCATTGATGTAATTTACGAATTCAAAAAACGACCAAGCAAATGATTTTAAGTATTGACGATCACTTTGGTATAATGGTCAAGAAGTTGACTACTAACCAAGAGGTCGGCGGTTCGATCCCCACACTGTACAAACATTTGTGTGCATGAACATGTCTGTTTGTACTGGTCTGGCTGTTCTATGTATTTATTTAAGTTTATTTGTAATACCACTGTTGATTCTGATATTTGTAACACAGTGCTTTAGCTACTTACTACGGAGTCAGATCAATGTATGTGATGTTTAAAAGATAATATGCTTAAGTGTGTGAGCTCAATAAAGCTTCTTCAAACAACAAAATCGCTAAACGAAAACTCGGACCTAGTGGCTCTGGCTTTGGAGTCGTTGCCACTACCAGTACAACAACGTTTTATTCTAAAACCCAGTCAACCCAGTCAACATCATCATCAGCCTATATACGTCCCACTGCTGGGCACAGGCCTCACCTCAACTATGAGGTGTGCGAGCCTTACTCCACCACGCGGGTTCAGTGCGGGTTGGTAGAGGGGTGTGTGTAAGGTAAGTGACTAATCTTACTGTCAGATGTTATTAAGCCGCCTGAGGGCCTCCGACCAGGCCTAACGACTAATATCTATGGCCATTAACCGGGACCAACAGCTTAACGTGCCTTGCGAAGCACAGAGATGCTTGTAAATAGTCGTCACTTTTATGGTCAGACTGGTTACCCATCCCAAACATGACCACGCCGTAGGTTGCTTAACTTTTGGTATCACTACCAAAGCGCTGCAACCACTGCGCCACAAGCACCTCTTCACCACCCAGTCAACACTGGCAAGTAAATCAAAAAAATGCATTCAAGGAATGGTGTCACCCTTCTGAAGTCTTACTCCAAACCTAAAAATTTCGTATTTCCATATCTTGCCAGTCTATTCGCTCGCACGACAATCTTGTAAGGGTAACAGGGATGGTTATATCCGGAACTACGAACAACAGCTGACAGAGTAGGAGCTGACTGTATCAAGCTAGGTTTCTAGGGCTTATGCAAACGCCTAGGCAAAGTATTTGTTCGCTTTATCTGAGTGATGGATTGGGGTCGGCTCACGCTAGCTAGATATGCCGGGATGTTATTTTAAACTTGCATTTAATGATAATAGGCTTGGACAGTCACGGTAGGCAAAGAAAACCTGATACCTACGTTAGGATTATGTAGTTAAATCTATCACTTTGGTGTAATGGTCAAGAAGTTGACTATTAACCAAGAGGGTCGCGGGTTCGACCCCCGCACTGTACAAAAATTTATGTGCATGAACAGATCTGTTTGTACTGGTCAGGGTGTTATATACTCTTATGTTTATTTAAGTGTATTTGTACTACCACTGTTGATTCTGATATCTTTAACAAAAGTGCTCAAGCAGCTTATCACGAAGTCAGATCAATGTATGTGATGTTGTTGTATATTTATTTATTTACTAGCTGACCCGGCGAACTTCGTACCGCCTTAGCGTTGCAATGATTGAACAATGTCATCGAATGACATTGACATTAGTTACGCGCGTTTTTTAAAATATTCAAAATTAAATGTAAATTTTTCAATATTTCTGAGAGATTTTCTTAATATTTTTTCCCGTAAGAACCTTCTCCTAATAATAACAAATACAACAAAAAAAGAATAAGTGAAATCGGTCCAGCCATTCACGCGTGATGCCGTGACCAAGGAAAACGGGTTTCATTTATATATATATATAGATCAATAACTTTAAAGTTTATGGAGTCATCTAGTTGCAATTAAAACAATGTAATAAATATGAATTATCGACATGTAAAATAATTATTAACATTACTTATGTTCTATAATAGTAGTTTATGCAACTGATACATAATGAGGGGCCTTAAAACACGAGTGTGGTTTTATGAAACGAGCGTCAGCGAGTTTCATAATAGCATCACACGAGTTTTTTAAGGCCTAATTATGTACAGTTGCATACACTACTTTATCTACACACATAGTACAAGTACTAAAATGCAATTTGTTTTAACTTTTCACAATATTTTCGTCACAGCGAAAAACCAACAAACAAATGAATGACAACAGTAATGGCGGGTAATTCAATCCTCCGTCACGACGATTTTTTTTATATCATAGACAAACGAATGAAGTCCCTATCCTCATGTCACTCGTGATCATATGTCGTGCGATTTGGATTAAAAAACATACTGAATTTGACGTTTCATATCGATAACTGCTTTAATATCAATGGATACTAGAATAGAGACCTACTTTAGTTTTGACAGCTGTTCCAAATTTAAAGTCATAACCTTACAGAAATTGATACTGTTATAACATTACAGTACAGATTTTACCTACTGCCACAGATAAGAAAGTTCTCATAGTAAAATTGGTTGTAGTAATGCTGGTCATTTCCTACGGTTTCTGAACGCATTTTAGAGCACTAATGATATGTCCGTAGATAAAATTAATTATCATATTTATTAGTACCTACTACCTATGCAATCAAATTTATTGTTATATGTGTTTGTAATGTGTAGTGGTTATAATGGGTTTGTAGACTCATTGCTGTAATCCAGGCTTTTGAATGACATTTTGAAATTAGTTTCCTCCTGTCTATATTTACTTCATTAAAAAGTAATTTATCACAAATCGAATTATACCTAAATATTGTAACAATTATTATTTCATTATATGATTAAATAATAATGTTTTTAATTAAAAAGTTCGATAGCAATGAGGCTCTTAATAACACAAAAATATCATGCCACAACATTATAGAAAGAGTTCGATATATTTAACCATTTCATGGCGATCTTCTCGTATTTACATTGGCCATTCTATTACACCACTCCTTAACCCATAACACAGCAACATTTACACAGGCTGAACTCGTAAATGAGCAATGTTTATTAGTATCTACTTTCAGTTGAAGTTCCGATACACTTTCAGTTTAACAACGACGCGACTCTCTGTATTAGCATAGATAACGAATATCGTGTGTAGTAATTACGCAACTTCTAACCTGCGATAAGGAACATTTTCAGGCAGCCTACAGAGAGTGTGTAGGGAGGGAAAAAGTCGGTGTTCCTAATTAAATAATAATAATAAATGATAAATAATTATACAACAACATCACATACACTGATCTGGCTCGTGGTAAGTAGCTTAAGCACTTGTGTTACAGATATCAGTATCAACAGTGGTGTTAAAAATAAACTTAAATAAATAAATATAACATCCAGACCAGTACGAACAGAATGTTCATGCATACAAACGGTTGTACAGTGCGGGGATCAAACCCCTGGTTAATAGTCAACTTCTTAACCATTGATGATATGGATAACGAAACTTAAAAATATTTTTTTAGTAAAAAAATAACAATCGTCAGAGGTGGTTATCGAACCTACGCCCGTTGGATATCTGGTTTATGCATAGCATCTTCAACACCTAGAAATTAGCAAAGCATGATGATTGTTTTATTTTATTTTTAGACGGCTCTGAGCCTGAGTATGTTTTATTTATTACATAAAACCTAGACATTTTAGGCCCGTTCATTCATTATCATTTAGAATGTAATCAGTTCGTAAACTAGGTATAATTAAACTAGTCCTCTCACATCTTATGTAAACCTTTAAATATACGAATATTATCAGACAGGTTTACATCGTAGTTAGTTAAAATATTGATACACTAATTTAAATGATACAATTATTTTTTAGCTAAACTTAAAGTTGAAAAAAAAAACAACACTACCATTTAGACTGAAACCGATATTTAATACTCACAGCAACGAATAGCAATATCCGCCAGATGCTATCACACAACAGTTTTATTTTCACGACTTCCATGCGGAGAACGGCTTGCCCTTGATTTTCGTCTTATCAAACGCGTTCCCATATTAGCATAGATAATGGCAATCGCATGCAATAATACGAAACTTGGCATTCGCGATACGGCGTATTTTCCTGCAGTGTGGCTTGGGCGGGCGGGAGACGGCTCACGGCTCACAGCTTGGGCGGCAGTCGGTCGCTGGGCGCCGCGGCGGACGGTGTATGCCGTCACATAGTACGCTTTGAAAGCGCCATATGCCGCGCGTATGACCACGAATGTGAAGGGTGAATGGCTTTTTGAACAGCTGATTCTGACGTTCGTGTGGTTAGGTAGTGATTAGTACAGGATATTGTTGTTGTGGTGAGTTTTAGACGAGATGATTTAGATGTAGTTGTTTATTCTTGTAGTTATACCCGTAGCTACTCTTATTTCAACCTGGTAGCACTCTTCTATTTTCAGCTAGCTCTTAATTACTAGAAAAGCACATACACACTTTCTCGATTACAGTAATTAGCTGTAAATATGATAATATTGAGCAACACATATCGAATGTTATAAGCCTCTTGACGAAGTTTTCAGTCTTTATGAACAACTTTTAACAATAATCATTTTGTATTTAAAACACCAAATTACATACCTACACGCCAATTTAGACGGTGTTATTAATTTTTTTTTTCGCGTAAACAAAAATTGCCGCACGCTTTTATAAAGGATGTTAAAATAGTGAGGGTTTAACAAAAAAAACTTTATAAATCAGGGTTTGGAATAACACATTAATCAATGTAACTAAATTACACTTTACAAAGTCAACAATTACTTACATAAAATGTATTATGTACTTCTTTCTGTCTCTTCATAAGCAACTTTTCGTTACATTAAGTATATCTATTATTTTTATATAACATTCTGTTCCCGTATATACATGTTCTTTCGTCTGTAGCAGACACAGCCAAATGATATGTCATTCATAGTATAATTTTAAAGCTGCCAAAATCTGACATCTTTCACCGGGAAAATAATAATTTGCCGCGTCTAAAGAGATACGAACACAAGTGGGGAGATTTGAAATGTGTCACTAAAATTAAAGTTGGCAATGTTGGGCGTGGTATTAATTTGTTTAATGTCAATGTGATGTATGCGCTTTGGTTTTGAAGTGACTGCGTTATTAACACTTGAATTTTGAAGTGATGATAACTTAATATTAAAACACCAAGAAAATATATCGAAACGAGAATAAGTCTTGGAAGTTACCTGCTTCTTGTGTTAGTAAGTATTCTAGATAAAAACATGAGTATTGTTTAACTGAGATATTGTATTGAAAGGGACAATCACTATTAATTGATCAAAATGAATGCTTGTTTTTTTCTGTAGAAATCGATGTAAATTTCTTTTGATACTATCTTGCAAATATACTACTAATTTCAATGATTCGATTGAGTTGAAGTTTAAATCTACTTGAGAAGCGGTTAAACAAACAAGAATGTGTCATTCCTTAACCAATTTGTAACATTGCCATCTCTTTTTACCCGTCAGCATTTATTCACTCAACTGTATCATGCATGACTCAAAAGCAACGCATACCGACAGAAATGAAGCGGCTTATTAAAACAAATTTAAAAAAAAACTCCGGCGCAACAGCTCTTAATAATCTCCATGAATCACGCGCATGCGCCAATCAGGTTGATTTATACGCGCGCCGTCTTGCCTTTGCTATCGTTTTTCCCTTTTAGGTATAACAGGGTGGTACTGTGTAAACCGATGCCGGAATAGCTCCAGATGTAGCCATCTCTTACCTTCATTCTAAGTATAGTCGATGGCAAAGTGAACTGTCAAAATAGTGATAAAATGTCAGAAGGCGACTGATGTCGAATATCTTTTACATATCGTTTTTCAATGTAATTTTGATCCTATGATAAGTCACTTGCTAGAAAGCCACTGCATATATGAAGCATCATGTCGCCCGACTCGTGACTGATAGCGTGACAACCAATGGTTGCGTCTAAATCGATGACACTCGCGTCCCGGAGACAGTATGTCGCATGTGCGTTGCCTTGTCCGTGTCGTCGACAACTGTCGCTTACTGCCTCAACCCTGTTGTAATCAGTCACTGACATTGTTTTTATACATTCAGAATAATATGTTTGCTTTTGACACAACGTTGATAATATCTCTTATTGTGCGATTGAGATGGGTAGAGTCACTAAAAAAGTCGACGCATTGCAGAGTAGGACTCTGATGCAAAAGTTATAAAAGGGCTTAAAGCTAAATAAGGAAGATATGAACGAAGGCAATACTTCATTCGCGTTGAACACAAAACGGGCGTGCGGTGTGACATTGAAACATACGGCGATTTGCACTTTGGAACATTTGATCATTTGCTTCAGAACTACCATATAAATATCCCGTAATATGTACTTATGTTATTCAACGATTTTCAAAAAGAAATGCAACATATTGAAAGAAAACTGTTTTCTTTATAATGTTGTACTAACGGACCCGGCAGATGCTGTCTTGCCAGCTTCTTTTGAATCACTCTATTAAAAAAACAGCATCAAAATCCAAAAAGTAGTTTAAAAGATCTAAGAATACATAGGGATTGATTTGGGAAGCTATTTTTCTTTACACTATGTAGTATTCTGTAAGTTGTAACTTACTTATACATAATATTTTCAGCTTTCTAATTTTTATCAAAAACGTTTAGTGAATTTAATCTTTGTGTTACAAATAGGGTTTATTTTTCATGTGTTACATAAATTCTATTTTACAGGGTTTTTATTGATATATACCTAGATTTTCCAAATCTTCGTTTCATCGTTAAATTAACTGATAACCTTTATTCTTTACCAGTCAAAAAGTGAAGCATAAATTAATGAAATGAATTATTTGCGGGACAGTAATTGCACCTAAGGCTTCTGTCATTCTATGTGTGAAACAACTATTACAACTCTCTATAACTTTACCATTCGCTTTGTTTACAAACTGCACTCCGCCGCCAATACTTTACAGTTTTCAGGATCGCAGACGGATCCTATTTCAGCTGAAACGACGGCTGGGGTGACACACACACTTCAGTGCAAGTGCTTAAGTTGTTTGTGCTATAGATTTTCAGTACATGTCGTAATGATGACTCAATATTACTGTTGTTTGACTCTCGACGAAAAAAGGGTGTTTTTAGTTTGACCGCTATTCTGTTTGTGTGTGTCTGTCTGAGGCATCCTAGCTCCGGAATGGATGGAACGGTTCCTAGCGGTTTTTTTATTCGAAAGATAATTTTATCATCAAAATTCGTCCAGCCGATGGAGTTTACCAGCTATTGTTGTGGCTCATTCGGTTTTTTATTAAAACTGGACATATTTTTTTTAATATTTCACAACAATCACACCAATTCTCTAGTCCCAAATTAAGCTACGAGGCTTGTGTTATGGGTACTGACAACGGATAAACATACTAAAATACTTTTTTTTTTGTAAATAAATACTAGAAAACACCCAGACCAGTACAAACACACATGTTCATGCACGCTTTTGCTTGTACTGTGCGGGGATCGAACCCGCGACCCTTGGTTTGAGAAGTCCGGCATGTGGACCACTTCAATGCACCAAGCGGTCGTCAAAATTGTCGGATAGTTAGTTTTCATGCTACTTTCAATACGTTATGAACGGAGACATATTGATAATTTATAATGAACCTAGCATAGTAGGTGACAGTAAATAGAGTATATAGTGTTTATAAATTGTAAAAGTTATAAATAAGTATTGAGTATTGAGGTGCTTGTGGCGCAGTGGTTGCAGCGCTTTGGTAGTGATACCAAAAGTTAAGCAACCTACGGCAGGGTCACGTTTGGGATGGGTGACCATTCTGACCATAAAAGTGACGTCTATTTACAAGCATCTCCGTGCTTCGGAAGGCACGTTAAGCTGTTGGTCCCGGTTAATATCGATAGATATTAGTCGTTAAGCCTGGTCGGAGGCCCTAGGGCGGCTTAATAACATCTGACAGTAAGGTTGGTCACTTGCCTTACACCCACCCCTCCACCAATCGGCACTGAGCCCGCGTGGTGGAGTATGGCTCGTACCACCTCATAGTTGAGGTGAGGCCTGTGCCCAGCAGTGGGACGTATATAGGCTGATGATGATAAATAAGTAGGTTTCGTTCAAAGAAGCTGGTATGTTTTGTACAGTTGGTCCTATTCCACTATACATCTTAATCTTACCATGATGGCAGTTATTAATTTTCTGTATATTTTGAAATTTTTAAGTAACCTTTGTAGGTCACTAAGGGCTTTTATACATGTCGAAACAAAAATATAATCAGATTATTTGTTTTTGAGGGCTGTTTTTAATACTATTTAAGACAAACGGTAAATGAAGTTTTATTGTCCCTTATCTCAGAAGTGTTTAATTTAATTCATTTCTTTTTATTAGAACTAGAACTTGTAGAGACTTGGGATGAGAAAAAAACTTATTTCAAATATCTTCAGCAATACCCAATACGTGCTGAATCGCGTTCTGAAACAAAACGCCTACCACCTAATTTCCGAGTCCACATTATGCCGTATTTGTATTCCCTTTTTTCCGGGAGTCTCGTAAATTATGGCAATAAATTCCCCGGGACACATTCCCCGTTTCTCTGGATTAATTAAACCCTAACAGCTCGTACTAGAGTTTATTATTTATTAAATCGACTGGACTGAGTTTGTATTGGCGTGAAATATGGCAGACTATTTTCTGATGCTTTGTGGATAATTTGGTTGCATTTGATTGATTGCTAAGAGAAGATAAATCAGGTATATACTTTTATGTACGATCTTACATTTTTTTACATCAACAACATCACATACATTGAACTGACTCCGTGGTACGTAACTTAAGCACTTGTGTTACAAATATCAGGATCAAGAGTGGTATTACAAATAAACTTTAATAAATACATATAATACTTATAACAAAAAAGTATGGACAAAGAAGTCTCACGTCAGATTGACAACGCCTGGAAGAAGCTTCTGGTCCATGAAAGCGTAAATGAAGGGAAACCTTCCAATCTCGTTAAAACGCAAACTCATCGACACCTGTCTTCTGCCCGTTCTAACATATGGAGCGCAAACATGGTGATTGACTGAAAGTCAGAAATCCAAACTCAAGGTTTGCCAGCGAGCCATGGAAAGGAGCGTGTTGGGTGTTAAAAGGATTGTCAGAATCCGAAATACCACAATACGCTCCAAAACTGGCATAATGGACGTAGGCGAAAAGACAGCAAATCTGAAGTGGGAGTGGGCGGGACACGTATGCAGGATGCACCCGGATCGATGGGCTCAAATCGTCACACAATGGATGCCAGCAGATGGTTATCCCGTAGAGGTAGACCCAAAAAAAGATGGTGTGACGATTTGACGAGTTTTCGAACAGATTGGGAATCCTTAGCCGCCAATAGGGAACAGTGGAGGAGTTTGGGGGAGACCTTTGCCAAGCAGTGGGATGACATAGGTTTATAAAAACATATATACTAATAACAAATGTTTGAACAATGCGGGGATCGCACTGTCAACTTCTAAACATTACACCAAAGTGGTCGTCAATAGTTGCATAATTTAACAAGATATGTTCAAACTACCTATTTTTAATACCCGACGAAAAAGAGTGGTGTTTTTGTTTGTTTGTGTATATTTGTGTTTTTGTGTGTCTGTCTGTGACGTCCCATTCGTAGCTCCCGAACGGAACCGATTTCAAAGCTGTTTTCTTTCGAAAAATAATTCGAATACAAAGGTTCTTAGCTTTGGCTGCTCATAATCCGTTTAGCCATTGAAGCGCAACCGCTGTTTTCCTAGCTTATTCGGTTTTTATAACTGGAAAATTATATCCCATGATATCAGAATCGACGCGTCGCATAAGATACGAGTATCGCATCTCGAGGCTTATGACTTTCTTCTCCTAAGAAATGTATATTGTGATCGTAAGGTGATATCGAACTTTTTTCGCACTTCCAATATCAGGCAATAGTTTGACTGATTATTGTTATGACTGTAAATAATTATGACTTTTGCTGCTTATTATTAATTTTGAAAACACTTAAAAAAATCTTTTCGTCTCCGGTCATCGGGAAGGATTCGAACCTCCGACCTTTGGAAGTCCGGTCCAATGCTCTGACCACTGAGCTACCGAGAACCTTAATGGAGTCGTTTAATTTTGTAAGTGCTTTTTAGCGCCTTAAGCCAGCGTATGTTTCATCAATGATTGTGGGAGACACCCTCAAATCACCCGAGAGAAATATTTTTACAAATATTTGACAGTCGATTAAGATGAAACAGGCTAAAATTGTACTTGTTAAGTTTTTTTTTTTTGCTGCTTATCATAAATGTTCTTTAAATTATTATATTTTTATTTAGTATTCAATTTATTATGTGTATTCCTTATTTTAATATTCAATGTATTAAGACATCTTGATATTTTGACAATTGTAAATTAAATCCAATTTTTAAAATTTGCATGCTGTTAATTACGGCTGAGTAAGCAGAACATCCTGAAAAAAAATTCCCATAAATACATATACAACTGTAATCTTTGTTTTTAATATTTTTTAAGAGACTGTTTTCCCTAGTTACTCTCTGATGTCATTTGAAATACACATCCGGTCTAAAAGTGTTATGATATGTTAGTGCATTTCATAATAACCATTATGTGTCCAATATATTACTCCTCAACTCTTATTAATAGTTTCAGACCGGGACAGACGCGCGCTGTCCAGTGCCTACAAGTTCACTTTATGAAAGAATCGTACAAAGTCGTATAGAGTCGTAGTCGTATAAAGTCGGTCGCGTATTTTTTTTTATAAAATATTTTAGTAAGAATTTTAAATTTACTACTTATAAAAGTTATGTCTTTTTTAGAAAAAATATACTCTCAAATTGTAAGTATTTCAGGGTGTCACCTATTTGTACCGGTACGATGACAGATTTTCATTACACCCTGTTCAATACAGGGTTATAACTGATAAGATTTTTCTTAAATTAAAATAATAATAATAATCATTCATTTAATCCTCGCCATTTCATTACAATTCTAACTCTAAAACTACTACTACTAACTCTTACTATAGAACAGTGAAAATAAAATACAATTTGGAATACATGCAATTAAAATTATACATTAAACATTATCATTAATTAATCAGAAATAAAATAAATACATTAAAATTCTCAATAACAATAATAATAATTTAAATTAGTAATACAATAATAACTAATAACTAGGTACATATTTGTTTTAACGTAACAATATGGCTGGCTGTCACCTGAACTAGGAGGAGTCCTGTATCTCAGGATGAAATGATCAAAATAATAAATACCTACATGCACCAAATTAGTTATTAGGTACTAACATAGTGTGTAAGATGTATTGTTTACTAACTCTACTTGGATCTCTTGATGTCCTAATAAATAAATTATAATTACAAATAAACTGAACTAAATAAACATACAACACTCAGACCAGTACAAACAAACATGTTTATGCACACAAATGTTTGTAGGTACAGTGCGGGGATCGAACCCGATACCTCTTGATTAATAGTCAACTTCTAAACCATTACACCAATGTGGTAGTCTAAATTAAGATATCAAACCGATTGTTAGACGTAGATTACTTACTTATGTCATGAAACTTGCACTCACATGCTATATATTAGGTCCTTACATATGAAATTGGCGTTTTGTCGTACTGGCCACTTTAATCACAAATTTTTCCTATTTGGTTAGGAATTCGAAATTCAAATTTATACAGCTATTTCCACATGTAGTTGTGTTTCGTAAACCGTCATTCATTTGTTTTTTTACTTATCTTTTTTCTGTTTGCATCGCTCAATTTACAAAGTGGAAAATTTGAAATATCGCGTTATTTACGAGTACGAGTTCCACCGTGGCACCAGTGCTGCGGAAACGGCTCGAAGGGTTAATGATGTGTATGGCGGTTGTGTCGCAAAAGAAAACAAAGTGCGTTTTTGGTTCCAACGTTTTCGTTCTGGAAATTTCGACCTGCAAAACAAGCCCCGTGGACGGCCGGAGACCCAAGTTGATAATGAAGAATTGAAGGCTATTGTGGAAGCGGATCCATCGCAAACCACGTCCGAGTTAGCTGCAGGCTTTGGCGTTAGTGATAAAACTGTTTTAATCCACTTGAAGCAAATTGGGAAGATTAAAAAACTTGAAAGGTGGGTTCCTCACGAATTGAGTGAAGCAAACCGGCAAACGCGCGTCAACTGCTGCGTTACATTACTTGACCGGCACAATAACGAAGGGATTTTAAATCGAATCATTACCTGTGATGAAAAGTGGATTCTCTACGATAATCGGAAGCGCTCATCGCAATGGCTGGACCCTGGCAAGCCAGCCAAAGCCTGCTCCAAGCGAAAATTGACCAATAAAAAGTTACTTGTAAGCGTTTGGTGGACTAGCGCCGGTGTCGTTCATTACAGTTTTCTCAAATCTGGCCAGACGATTACGGCAGATATCTATTGTCAGCAATTGCAAACCATGATGGAAAAGCTAGTTGCTAAACAACCAAGGCTGGTCAATCGCTCTACGCCACTGCTGCTTCACGACAACGCTAGACCACACACTGCACAACAGACGGCTAGCAAATTAGAAGAACTTCAATTGGAATCTCTAAGGCATCCACCGTACTCCCCGGACCTTGCTCCAACAGATTACCATTTTTTTCGAAATTTGGATAACTTCTTGCAAGGGAAAAAGTTCAACTCAGATGGGGCAGTCCAAGTCGCCTTCAAAGATTTTATTGATTCCCGTTCGAACGGTTTTTTTAGTAAAGGGATCAATGAACTACCTATGAGATGGCAAAAGTGCATAGATTACAATGGCTCATACTTTGATTAAATAAATATGCTATATAAAAAAATTTCGACTTTTTGTTCCTCCCATACAAAACGCCAATTTCATAGGTAAGGACCTAATATTTGCATGCTTTTTTATATAGCTGAATATGTGAGAACTATATGCGTTATTTTAAAGATCTGACATGTATCGTATTCAAAAGCAAATAAACGATTCTATTATATTCTACAGATTTTTTCTAACAAACTGTACTTGAACCTTTGCCAATACAGGACAGGAACTGTGAATGAAGACACGTCACGAGTAAGAAATAGTAGATTTATGTTTGAGATGAAACTTTTGGCCCGGAATTAGGCGAGACTTTTGTTTTCAAAATAATTTTGAGTAATTACAATGTCGTGATGTGGTAACTTGATAGGACATTTTGGTGACTCATTAGTGTACTTTTAATGATCTTATTTATAGTTTTGGACGAATTTCTTTGGACTTATAGAGGTATTATAGCAAAACTATACCTCAACGTCCTATTCAAGAACTCCTTTGTGAAAGATTAATGTATTACTCTGTTGTCTGTTTTAACAATAACCAAAAAACATTGTTGTTGACCTACTTAGTGTTAAAATATAATTAAAGTTGAGTGGATTACACGTTTTATGATTGTTACGAAAAGTTTAGCAAGCAGAAGGCTTTGCTTAAAAATATATGCAATTAATACTCATAATTTAAAAGTTACTTATAAACTTTTTATCTATAGCTCTATCACAGCACCTGATCACGCCTCTGACTTCTTCAAGATAAATTCTTGAATCAGGGATCCTATTCCAATCTCGCTTAGCGCTCAACAGAAGTGCTGCGAATTGAAGATTTGTTCTGGAGGTCGCTTGTTTCTTTTTTAATGTATTCTGTTATCAAGACATATTGCCATAATCTTATCTTGTGGAAAGTGACGATCAGGCCAAGGATGGAGCATGTATTTAGTTCATTTGTTCTTAATTTTAAAAAAAGAACGCTACCAGTGAGCTTGAATACATACATCATCGTAATAGTGCCTCAGAACTCTGCACATACTTTAGTCTCACCCAGTAAAACGTATGAATATGCATTGCCAGCACACCCTGTATAGGCCTGGCATATTCATGAAACAGTTAAGGGGCATTTGTCACAGCGCACATGCGGACGACCGTGATGGATCGCCTAACTGCGGCGGATCGATATGAATAAAACTATTATAAACACTGTTTAGCTGCTCTGTGTATGAATGGTTGACTGCCTCGTTGGTCCGACATCCGAGAAATCCTGGGTTCGAATCCCAGCACGAGCTAAAATTGTTACTGAGATTTTCTGGCGGTTTTACACTCGCGTGCCTCGTAAAGCACGTTAAGCCGTTGGTCCTGCGCCTGATCTCTCTCCGGTCATGTCGGATTGCCGTCTCACCGAACTTTGAGAGTGATGAAACAGTGAGTGCACCTGTGTATTGCGCTCACACTTGTGCACTATAATATTTCCTGCGTAGTTGGCTGATCTCTGTTGAGATTGGCCGCTGTGGTCAAAATCGGCCAGGAGGACTATTGTATGAATGTTTAATAATCGCCCCATGAAGTAATGTATCTCTTAACAATTTCATTAACACTATACCGGACTTGGTAGACGGTTTTTTGTTGTATGTAGCCACTCACTTAATATAGTGTTACCCTAGGTCTACACTTCGTTAAGTATTTTTTATAACACAAAAAGAACAATTAAGTTTTATGTAATATATCAAATTAAAATCAAATTTGTCAGAAATAAATAATTTTTACGTAGCTTGATTTGACCTATCGATTCACAGGCGCTGCTATAAACTCCAATTAGAACTCCGTTTAAACATCGCGCTTCAGAACCAACATTTTTAATAATACCATTTCGGATACGCTGTTTAAGCGAGAAATTAACGTCGAATTAAATGATACGGCGCAATACTTGTGACGCAATGGTTACAGCGCTTTGGTAGTGATACCAAATGTTAAGCAACCTAAGCCGCGGTCATGTTCGGGATGGGTGACCATTCCGACCATTTAAGTGACGTCTATTTACAAGCATCTCCGTGCTTCGGAAGGCACGTTAAGCTGTTGGTCCCGGTTAATATCGATAAATATTAGTCGTTAAGCCTACTCAGAGGCCCTCGGGCGGCTCAATAACATCTGACAGTAAGGTTGGTCACTTTACCTTACAAGCACTCTTCCATAAATCCGCACTGAGCCCACGTGGTGGAGTATGGCTCGGACCACCTCATAATTGAGGTGAGCCCTGTGCCCAGCAGTGGGACGTATATAGTCTGATGAGATGAGAATGATTGAAGTTATTCGACATTGATTAACAGGTCATCAATATTCAGGACGGTCTGCAATAACATGAGAGGTATCTCGAATGTTGCCAATAATCGGCCATCTCTTGTTTGTTTTGACTGTACAAACAGTCATACCCTACTATGATAGACAAGAACCCTATCTTGAACTCGCAGCATCTTACTCACTCACACTGAAACTGCGAAGGACGACGATTATCGTAAATACGCATCATATGTTCCAGAATTGCGACTCATACGTAATCTTTGGAACTACCTGAACTTGTGGATTTGATAAATAACATATGATAGGGATTGCCAATATTTGTGTTTGCTTATTGATGTTGTGTCTTGCTTGTTGAAATAACTGAATTGATTAAAATTTATGTCATTCTTCACCTACTATTTGTATGTATCTACCTCTATCTAGTTAAATATGCTAGTTAATGACTGTCTCGTTGGTGTAGTGGCAAAGTTTCTGCCTTACATCCGAGAGGTCCTGGGTTCGAATCCCAGGTCGAGCCAAAATTGTTTTTGAGATTTTCTGTCATAAATTTGTCAAAAACAGCTCGGAGTCAGGAAGTTGGCGGTGTAACACCCCCGTGCCTCGGAAAGCACGTTAAGCCGTTGGTCCTGCGCCTGATCTCTCTCCAGTCTTGTCGGATTGCCGTCTCACCGAACTTTGAGAGTGATGGAACAGTGAGTGCACCTGTGTATTGCGCTAACACTTGTGCACTATAATATCTCCTGCGTAGTTGGCTGATCTCTGTTGAGATTGGCCGCCGTGGTCGAAATCGGCCAGGAGAACTATAGTTAAATAATACTATGAGGCTTATAAACCTAGTATGTACTTCACACTTCACGGGATTTACACAACACTGTTTACGTAGGTAGAATATATTTATTTGCCTTCTTGACGTTTTGATTTGGATGCACGAATCATGATTCAGTCGAGTCAGTTTAGACGAATCAGTCCGCGATTATGATTCGTGCAAGCGAATCGAAACGTCGGGAAGGTAATCTTTATTTTATTTTTATTTATTTAGAAAACCAACTGCGTTATATTTTTATTTGGTAGTTAAGAATTATGCTAAGTAAGGCTTATTATAGGTTTCCCTTATAATAACCATAGATGCTGAGGATGCTGAGGATACTGAGGAACTAATACAATAATTATTCACTATCTCTAATTCTATATACAGCAGGACGCTAGCGTATTAAAATGCGCCCTCGCTTCGCTAGAGGTAATCAGTCAGATTACTTAGGTATGTACAATACAAAAACTATTTTTTTTTTTCATATGAATAACCAGACATTTGGCCGCGATCTCACCTGATGGTAAGCGACGATGCGACCGAAGATGGAACATGTCTGGCTATTAACAGCCTATTCTCTCTTTTCTTGACTATTTACAAAAACAAGCGAAAACCGCATCAAAATCCGTTGCGTTGTTTTAAAGTATATAAAAATATTTTACCCACGTAAACAGTGTTGTGTACATCTCGTTAAGTGTGAAAGTTAAGATATAAAATGCCACTTGAAAATCTAAAAAAATATATAAACCTTGCATTTGAACCCTTTAACACCGTCTTTAAATTGAATGAATATTTCGTGCGATACTGCGCTGCCAACTCCGAAAATCCATTCTAAAACGTACAAGACATTTTTTTTTACAAAACGTGAACTTGAAAGCGTCAAAAAAAGCAGTTTTCCTGCAGCTTCCTTCCATCTTAACATTTAGTAACTAAGATTCCTAACCTAACCAAACTCGACGTTAGAAAGCACAATCTATGTCATTTTCCAAGTTTTTCGAACTCTATCGCATTGAAGTTGTGAACATTTTCCCATTTAACTCTCCTGAAAGTTTAAGCTTGTTAACCCAGGTCGTTCTTCATTTGTGTGGTCTAGCGAAAACGTGATATTGACTTTTTATAATATGTGATGGATGATAATCAGATTATAGTTTAATCCTATGGTTCTGTCCATACCGCACTAGTAAGTTCTTTTTATAATCGGACAACAAAAGATCCAAGTAGGGTTAGTAAAAAAACATCTTACACACTATATTAGTACCTAATAACTAATTTGGTGCATGTATTTTGGCTTATGTGCCACATTAAGGGACAAACATGTAGTCGCCCTGCAATGACTTTCATGATACCGTTGGAGCTGTCGCGCACTCTCAACGTCGGAGATAATAACTTACTCGTATTATGTAAAATAAGTTCAATAAACAATTGCACAACAAAAATAAAATTAAATCACTAGCCTTGACTAGAATAACAATTTTTTTTAATTCATTTATTAAACATAAATAAATTTATTTATTTTATTTAGTATTTACATCTATTTCGTATATCAATTCAAACCTGGGTGTTGGAACTGGATGTAATGCTAGCTTTTATTATATTTTTTACAACGAACTCTCATGTTATCACAAACCACTACACTAGTTGGCTTAGCTTTCAAAATACCAATCAAAATCAATTTCAAACATCGTGATTTTACAGAATTCTATAAAAGCGTGTAACTGAATGAATGAATGATGTCAAGAGCGAACCCATATTGATATAAAAAAAAAAAACTTTTTCAGCGGAACGTTCTAAAGCGGGATCTAAAGCGCATTCACTGAAATGGAACTCCATACATCGTATTATGAATATGTATATATTTTATACATACACTAGCTGACCCGGCAAACGTTGTTTTGCTATATAAATTATTTCTCTCATCACTAAGAGGTATGAAAAATAGATTTTGGCCGATTCTCTGACCTTTTCAAAATTTTATAAGAATCAGTTAAGCCGTTTCGGAGGAGTACGGGAACGAACACTGTGACACGTCGAGAATTATATATATACTAGCTCACCCGACAAACGTTGTTTTGCCATATCAATTATTGTGGACAACCCTTATCATATCACTCAGGGATATGAAAAATAGATGTTGGCCGATTCTCAGACCTACTCAATATGCTCACAAAATTTCATAAGAATCGGTCAAGCCGTTTCGGAGGAGTACGGGAACAAACATTGTGACACGAGAATTTTATATATATAGAAGATAGGAGATATAAAAGGACCGTCTGCTTTTGACGAATGAGCGTAATGATTTCTCACATTTGATGAAATTTATGGGGTTTAATCTTGGAACCAGGGTTCATAATAACAAATAATTTAGCATTATTAATTGCTTAGACCCTAAAAATAAAAATAAAAAATATAATTAAGCTATGTGTCTGTGCCTGGTGATGACTCTGATGATAATTTAAATAAACATTTATCTCATAAGCAAAATTATAGAAGAGTATGTTTAACTAAAATCGATTGCTAGTAGGGTACCATAACTTATTTTTAATCAAAATGAGTTCCTCATATATATCTGTTGTATTATTTCCGTACAACTTTTGTTGTTGAATTATTCTGTTACATATATATATATGTATATTAAAAATAGTATCTATATTGAAAAGCCTGAAAATTCTTTCTAGGTCAAAAACGGATCAAACGGATCAAAAATCCAGCTTAACGCAATCTACAGAGTTCAACTGAAAAAAATTATACAAAAATATCTTCGGCATTTCACATGAACGGTTCCGTGCATTAAAATATCTAGGCTCGATAATAACTTGAAAATGTTTCTGTTTCGGCTGGATAGGGCTGTCAATCAAGTTTCGGATGCGTCCAACTTTCAGGGTCACATTTTGGTATTTATATTATTTATTTATTTTAGCTTTATTGCACAACAAAACTATGTACATAAGGTGGATTTAACACCGTAGGGCATTCTCTACCAGTCGTAACTTTGGGCTAAGCAGCAACGATTAGATGGCGGTGCGACAAAATAAATAAGAGAGAAAACACAAAAATAATAATACCAATAATATGACACGAGATGAAATATAAAATAATCATCATCTAAAATAAGTCATCTTGAAGGTCATCGCCGACAGTGGGGACTGTCCGCTTGTTGAGCAATTATGTCACGTGACTCGCTTACTTTTAGTTTTAAAGTACTATAACTAGATTTAAGCTTTTTGATACCTACATGTATTTACACCCAAATAGATTTATGTTATCCGAAAATAAAAGTTTCTGATATGACAACGTCTTATAATTCGATGGAGCTGGCTGCACGCACCAAAAAACATGACGCATGCGGCGTTACCTCACTCTGAGGCGTTCCATTCAAGGCTTGAAGTGCAAGCGAGAGCGCGGAACGAGCGACAAAGAGGCAACGTGACAAAGACGTTGTCACGTTCAACTATCGTCAGTAAACCGACTTTACAGACAACCGATGTTGATGCCGATGGGGATGTAAAATTATTTATGGAAAAAAAAACCTTAACTAAGCATTATTAATATCATACCGAATAATATAAATTCATTTAGTGAATTTATAATAAATTTATCTATGTAAATGTAGCATAATTTTTTTTTATCTCCAAGGTTAACCAATCAAATCCCCATCAGAGCCAATGTCAAAACTCTGTAGTTTTCTGGCAAAGTGTTGAATGAAGGTTAACATTCTGTAATGTTAACCTTCATTCAACACATTGCCAACCCTTCGTCTGCTCGCCATGAATGGCACGGAACCCTCCAGCATCGGGTCCATTTAGTGATTGAACCAGCAGGGAACCCTGATTCTGTAACGGGAGAGCAACGATTTTGAACCGATCGGATTTCGATGTCGGTTTTTGCTTATGGGTATTACTTGGGCTTTTATGTAATTGGCGGGTTTTGGAAATCGGAGCAATGAGTTTTGGCGAGATTGGGGTAACAATTATAAAAGGCTCTGTTTTGATGGGAACGGTTATTAAATTGTAATTTTGCAATTTTAGATTCAGGTAAACGTAAATAAATAACTAAAGTTACGACAGCTGAGCAAAAAATAATAATTTTAATTGATCGTCAATGAGTACCGATCATAAAGGTGATTTCGTTTAACCATGAAAGTTGGGTGACAAAGAAATCCAGAAGAAAAAATGTCAATCGCAGAATGAAACATTAAGGTATTTTTTGACCAAGTAAATATATCATATTATGTTAACTTGTTAAAATTTTGAAGTTTAACGTTGGATTTATGTCTTTCGTACTATTTAAAGATACCGAAAACATATAATTTTTCGAGCATCCTTCACCTTATATATATAAATATCCGAGTATGAGGGAAGAACGGGCAGATATTCGGTATGGGGTTAACTAAATGAGACGCGAGTAGTTCGGTTGACGATTTATTCCCGACTGTTGGAACCTACGCACATACTTCTACAATAATTAATATTAATGTGTTAGTGACTACCTACATCACAGTATTTTACTCTAAAACATAGCGATTTTGCAGTTTTAGGCTGACAATATGACTACTAGTCCAACAAACTAGCTAAACCGGATGATGAAACCGTTTTCTATTCTGCTTTCATGAATCTCATTTGAGCCTCGCCCATCAATCTCTTTAAACGTTCGAGTATCAGAATAAGCGTCGTTTTTCATTACTTTACACAAACGTGTCAGACGGATCAATCTCAATCGACTATCGGCGTGAAACGCGGTTGTAATATTACATGTTTATAAACGTATCATGCTTGCGTCTAGGCCTCAAAATTGGTTTTAACAACGGATTTAACATGATCGCTGTAACTAATAAAATTGAAAGGTGAGTGAAAAAATTTTCAACAATATATCCGTGAAGCCCGAATAAAGATACTTAAACATTCGGATTTGTAAAATTTAATCTGTTATTTAGCCAGTCAGGCAGGGGTGCTTTGCGATGCTTTTTCCATCCGATAGCAAGCGCTACCTTTCAATATGTTCCTATTTTTTTTTGGAAAATTATTACAGCTGTTTAACGGTAGAACCATTGTTGCAAAAGCAAAAAAAATACATGTACCTACGTAATATATCATATTGATAAATAGATATTTAACTCTATTTAAATCTGCTTGATTAAAAAGTATATATGTGGGTAATATGTAGTTTGACTGAATAGTCCAAAACTCTTTAAAAAATATATGAAAAATTTATTAGTTATATGGAACACATAGTCAAGTACACATAACATATACCCTTCATAATTTAGTAGAGACAACATGCTTGATCTTTTACACGTATAACAGTACATAAATACTTGTGCACATTTCATTTAACTAACATAATTTTTACAAACAACATTTTTTAGTTACTCAAGTCGAATTAGACACATCCCTCTCCAATGTCAGTCTTCGTCTGCCAAAAATGCAAATCACAGTGCTTTGTCACTGTTCCTAGTCACTGGTGCGAATGGAGCAGTGTGCCAATACTTGGGACACTGACCCACATCGTTCTGTTCTCAATGCTCATTGTGAGAGGGTAGGCCTCTAAAAAGCACAGTTGATGTATGTTGTGGTTCGTTACGTAAGTTAGACTTTTGCTGGGCTGACTGGGTTGGTAGGAATCTGATTTTGAAAATGGTGCCGTAGCACAGGTTGTATTGTCGTCAATTTACTTTCTAAATAACTAAGGTCGTTAAGTTTGATTTGATTTGAAAGCCTTAAAGTTTTGACGCTTTAAAAAAATGTTTTTTCTCTCTGTCAGGGTGTCCACGGAAGACCAGCGTCGTGGCATTCCTGAGAAGGTGGGCCACTCAGCATGTGTCGTAGAAACGACACAGGCCCACCTTTTCAGTATCTTGTGTGTGTGCATTTGAATATTGTGTTTTTCTATTTTGTAGAGTATGGTATGTGATACTGAATAAACATGTTTTATTTCTTTCTTTAATACTTTTTCTGTTAATCACAAAATATGATATTACTTTTAACTCAGATACATGTATTGGGTTGTAATCTGTGCGCATATTTTGTCTCTATATAATAATAAATAATAACTTCCAGATTAGTAGTAGATATGTTTCAGTCCAATTGTTAGTTTGATTTTAACAGTTGCTGTGTCCTGTGAATGGGTTATCTAACTGTCAATCACTTCAAACAGCAATGCGGGATCTATCGGTGAATGGCTAGACACATAGTATCGGTAATAGATTTATTCAAATGTGTTTTACTATCGACCGCCAGCAATTTCTGCCGCGTGGACGTTAGTCTTTTACTACCGAGTTTTATACAAATTTGCAACCCCGATTTAATGTTTTAATGTTTCAGTAAGTAAATTTTAATTTAATTTAATTATTATTTACTGTTATTTTTTTTATAATTGAATTATGTATATTTGGTAACTTTGTATAATTTTGTATGGTCACTATTAAGGATCTTAGTAACCTGAAATAAATGAATTTTATTTATTTTCCGTAGGGGGTAGAATTTATCAAATACCTTTCATAGCGGATGCCGTCATAACATCTACCTGCATGCCAAATTTCAGTCCGATCCGTCCAGTGGTTTGGGCTGTGCGTTGATAGATCACTATGTCAGTAAGTCAGTCAGTCACCTTTGAGTTCTATAATTATATTTAGGAGTAGATTAAGCGCCTCAAATACCTTTTGATCTAATGAAATAAAAAACAAATATTTATTGTAAGAGTCGGTAGGTATTCGTCATATTAAATTTTTGTATCACAAAAAAATATATGATGCAAGCCTTCTGTGACTTTGAAACAATCGTAGGCGTTACGCTTCTTGTGTAATCTTAGGAAGGACTTGTCAAAGTTTTGTTGTCCACTTAGTGTACAAAAACCCCAAAATGAGCCACTAAACAGCTGGTAAGCTTCAACGGCTGGGTGGTTTTTGATCAGCCATCATCATAGGCCTTATCCGTTTATAACAGACGATTTAAGCAGTGTCTGCTGCAAGGCACTTTTTTATGGCTGAATTTTTTATGGCTGAAATTTCTTGCGCCGCTTCTTCTCAGCACTGGCCCAAATTGTCCCGAAGCGGTGGTAGGGTTAATTTATATGTTGGGACGTGTAAAAGTGCTAGTTGTTAGCCTACTTACAGAAATAAATGGATTTTATTTATAGGATTTTAATAAGCCAATCAGAGAGCGACCAACTTTTCCGCTTGTAAGACAAGGGAAGGCTGCGGCAGTTTTGTCTTCTTTTTTTTTTTCAACGAACACACTAATTACCAAGCCCCAAATCAAGCGTTAGCTTGTGCTACGGTGGCTAGGATAACGGATAGAAATACTTAAATACATGTATAAAACACCCATGACTCAGGTAAAATTCTCGTGCTCATCACACAAACATTTGCCCCTGCAGGATTCGAACCCGCGACTGTCGGTTTTGTAGTCTGAACCTCAGACCACTAGACCAAAGCTGTCGTCAAATGGATCATCGCCGCTCTGATGCCTTCTTCCCTACATTGACCAGCCATAAGTAGCTAAGAACTCGGTCTACCCGTTTGAGAGCTACAATACAGACACATACAAACAGAAAATGGGTCAAGCGTAAAACACCCTTTTTTTTCGTCAGGGCTTAAAAATAAGATTCGAACTCAAAACCTATACCTTCTTTATTTTCTCAACATCCTTTACCACAACATAACGTGTTTTCTTACTTGTCAAACGTTTTCATATAATTTAAGAACGTCGACGACCGAGAGGCGCATCCATCACGATATTACGCCGTCGACTTAGCCCGCGGATGATTCTACTAGCCAAATATTTGCAGACGGCTCGTTGGGGGTGCGCGTCTCCACTGTTCTGTGCGGCACGATTTTTCTTTGAAAATCAGATATGTTTATTTGCGAAAACATGATTAAAATGGTGGTACAAGATACTGTAACTGGAGAAATGCTCATGTTTGACCTCACTAAGTCGTGCAAATATGAGTAGGCTAACAATTTCAAAAATTAGAAAATTATTATTAATTACATATTTATATCAAGCATCCACTAATGGTATTTTGGTCAGTCTACTATCTGTATCACTTTATATTCTTTATTTTGCGTGAGAAATACAACTCGTACAAACGATGGTTATTTGTTTTGCACGATGTGCAATTTCATTAAATACTTAGTTATGTAACAAACCCGGAAAACACCAAGATATGGCGTTGAGTATCATTTGACTCGCGGATTTTCTTAAATGTTGACTTCAATAAGACCTCACAGTACTATTTCCAAAGAATGATAATAGATGGCGTTGGTTTTCGATTGACTCGCGAGTCGAATATTCCTCTACCAACAATTATAGATTTTTTTGAAAAAAATATAAGCTTCGATCATCTGGGTTCTCTTATAAACTTAATGAAGTCCACGATTAAATAACTGCTATGGACTTGCGTTGAGAAAAACTTCTCGCTTTATTTTAACCCAGTGTACACGATGTTACAGCCGTTTCTACTCTTCCATTAGGTTCTAATTCTTACCTACTTACTCCCTCTTCTTACTTGGTTTTATCAATTTTCATTTTAACCTCATAAGTTGCATAAATTTGTTTTACAAATATGCATTTTCTTTTATTATAAAAGTTATTTCTCTGTGTCTAGAGTCCCTGTGTGCCTACTTTGTAATGTATCTTACAGAATATCAAATATATTGTCAGTTTTCAAGAAAAAAAGACGATTTACGTTCTCAATAAAATCACGCAGTGCAATGGAAACGTGCCCTTACCTCTGTTAGTATAGTCTACGAATTTTGGGGATCCCCTTTCTTAAGTAATATTATGTTTCCCCCTTTAATGCTTGAACGTTAAAATATTGTATAAAGTTTTTAGTTTTGCAAGTTCCGATAGAACTGAACCAGTGAACAATTCATAAGAAAGGAATATTCTTATGTACTACTTACTGGTAATGTCATGAAGTGTATTTATTTTATTAGTTTACCTTACCATAGGTTAATCTCACGACTTCTTTTCATTACGTACATACCTAAGGCTTAATGAAATTAATACAAGCTTTCAATGTCACAAAACGAGACTTTAGAGATTTTCCATAACATGACGATATCTAGAACGTTTTTTATTCTAGATATCGTCATTAGTTAGGTTAGGTAAGGATCCTACGTATTGCGGTAAATGCCTGTGGCCTCTCGGCCTATGGTGAACCCGCCACGTCCCCGACTCACATGGCACCGGAGGGCACAGTCAGGTTTTTAGTGGGTAGGCGGGTTCTCTCTCTGAAGGCCGGAGTCCCACATAACCCACAGCTGCCCCCGCGGCTGGTGGGTATGCGTAACAGCATTTCCCTGACGTTAAAAAAAAAGTAAGGGTCTCACATGAGCGATGCAATGCGACAAGTGTGAAGCGACGCGATGCGAGCAATACTTATGTCAATGTTAATCAAGCTTCGGAACTCGCTTAGGACACTATCATAAACGTACACACATTATACCATAATATCTTTTCCATATGAAAGAAAACCTGATATTCGAAATCAGCTGACAAATATAATCCTGCTACAGGCACTTTAAACCTGTACAAAAATCTACACAATGCACACGACACAATATTAACTCGTTATGACGATTCAAAAAGACCCCGGTTTGGTCGTTAATCAAGCGTGAGAGGCGTAAAAAAATCGGGAGTCAAATTATCATACAAAATTACCCCTTTACCGAGACGCCCGTCGACAAATTCCTATTAAATTGCAACCGAACACGCTTTGACGAGAAAAAAAAATGTAAAAGTAAAAAATGTAGCGACTCAAATTAACAAAAATTTTGGGGTTACGTCTTTTGTTGCAGTGCCAATCTGGCTAGTCGATACGTGGGGGACGTCCCTAAATGAAACTGTTCTTTGGTGCTACTGGACGTAGTTTTTAATAGGAAAGACGAATATGTCGATGGTGTTTGTCGATGAGCTTTCGAACCAACCACTATAAAAATGTTTAAATGGTAGAATTTTTGAAGTGAAAACTTCTTTAGCGGCGTTGAGCACTTTTGTGGCATGGGTACAAACTGTGAAACTCAGTCAGGTCACGTGATGCTGATCGAAAAACCGTAAGACGGTTCAAATAAATCAAAAATGCACAATGTTAATAATCAAGTTTTCACTTCTGCCGGCACTCCCGGAGTGCAACCCGTGTTTTTTTTTTTTTGTTTTGTCATAACAAAATTATAATGTAAAATGTATTTTGCAGAGGTCAACAAAATCCCAAAATTACTCTGAAAATGGATCCTCTATCGATTACAAAAAGGTGATACTTCGACTACATAGTAATGAATTGTGTTCTATGATGATATTCTTTCTATTAATTAATTCTTTCTATAAATTTTTATTTTTAGGAATTAGTCCTAATTTAAGAGTTTTGTATGCGTTTTAGTTTTTTAAGGAAATTCAATTTTTGCGTAAAATTATGCGCAACGGTATAGTAACAAAAAAACTATATTTTAAATATTCAGTTCAGTACATGAAAAAAATCGTAACATATTGAGAATACCATCGAGTTAACCCCATCACTAGCGACGGTACGGCGCGCGGGGATGAGCCAAATTGATTTTAACACAATAACGAGGCTGAATGGGCGACCCCTATTTGTAGCAGCGATGACACGCGGCGATCCATCCATCATCCGCGCCTTTGTGCCCCGTCGCAGACCTTAAGTCTGGACGCAATTTGCGACTGCCAATTTTGGGCGTATCGATATCGTGGGCGCGCGACACTATTTTTTGATTTGAAATAAGAAATATTAAAACAAAAAAAAATTGCCTGCATGTTTGTTCTGTATTGTAAAATACAAATTGTATTATATTTGAACCAAAAGAAAGGAATTTATTAAGCTAGGCTTTTTATTTCAAAGCTTATGACGTATAATCGTACTTTTGTTTTCTGTATTTATATTATTTCAATATGATAATTTAAAGAGGTATTACCACTACTAGCACATAATCAACTGTTTCATATTTTATTTGTTTCTATCATTTCTTTCCCTGGGGTCGGTACCTCATTTCTTAGGATCGTGGTCAGCATCAGGGTGGCATATGGAGCAGATGATCTGCATCCATCGGTTTCGGTCCATATTTTCGGTAAATAAATAAATAAATAAATATTTCACAACAATCACACCAACTCTCAAGTCCCAAATTAAGCTACGAGGCTTGTGTTATGGGTACTAGACAACGGATAAACATACTTAAATACTTTTTTTTTGTAAATCAATACATATTATACATAGAAAACACCCAGACCAGTACAAACACACATGTTCATGCACACAAATGTTTGTACTGTGCGGGGATCGAACCCGCGACCCTTGGTTTTAGAAGTCTGACCTGTGGACCACTGCACCAAGCAGTCGGTGATCGACCGCGCGATATTTTTCCCTCGGTACTCCCGAACACTATCCGTCTTACTATTATTAGTACTAAACACTTGTTTTAAACACTCTCCAAGTAAGACAAGCTAGAACCTTAGTTCAAGTCGAGTTTAACATCAATTATATCGATTTGACAATTTAAGCTATCCTATGATAAGTTTTTATTTTAAGTAGCTACATATGAACAATTCACAAATATTAATTACATTAATACCCTAAAAAAAGTATCAATTGATTCCTAACAATTAACATATTTTCCTGTCCGCCATTCTCCCGCAATTTGACATACGTCCAATACGTTCCGTTTCATAAAGTTTCATTTTGAATCGATTTTTTTTTAATTTACTTGCGAGATGAAAAAAATGCTACCTACTTAGAACGAATTTTTTCGAGGAATTGAATGAATGGTGAGTGAATGATTGAAGTTAGAACGTGGCTAACTAAACATTGTCAAAAATTGTTCTGTGGTACGCAATGGTGAATTCTGGTCTAGCTAAACTTAAAAAAAAAACACCAGTAGATCGTAGTTTCAGGTCGTTGAAAAACTAAGTAAGTAACCATAAATATCCAGATATCTAAACCAATATTTATATCAAAGAAAATAACAACTAAGCTGATTATCCTAAACACGAAATCACTCATATCACCTATGTAAACATTTTGTAAAATTTTTTTGTTACTCACAAAGGATTTTCTGTGTCGCAAATTCAAAACCACATCTGCTTCTAAATGTGTATACAAAATCAAACTATTTGTTAAAAGTGATAAAGTTTTAATTCAAACGGCAGTAACGATGACAGGATCGACATAAAATCAGATACGACAAACAATGATTCTTTCGAAATCATTAAAATTGTAACTGTAGGGTGCTTTGTAATAGTTCTCGTATGGGGTTCTTTTCAAAATGGCAATTACGTGACCCACAGGCCCTGGGTCTGTATGGGACATAAATAGTTACAACTTCATTGTTGGTTGCAAATTATTGCAATTTATAATGTTACAAAGGGCTGGAAAAATAGTAATTTGGTCCTGCCAAGGCCAAATATGAGTCCATTAAAATTTAGTATTTGTGTAGTTTCAAATGTTGCTAATCATGTTGTTTGGATCTTAACAATTCGATTAATATCAAGTATTTAACAGGTATTTCCATTCAATTCTCAGCTTTTTAAACGTGTATATTTAATTTTAGTCTAAAGTTTTGAGGTTCGGTTTTAAGTTGCGCATTGCTTTACGCAGAGTGCTAACAGATGGCGCCACTAGTTCCGAATTGTTTGTAGGATATGAAAATTAAACAGCTACTTAATATCTACTGTTAGACAATTATATTACTTCATTAAATAACCATGGTGTAATAATTATTTTGACGTTTTTAATTTCTCCTCTTAGAAATAAATAGGCAAAACTCATTTAATTGCTTTTGCCTCATGCAATGGGTATAATGTTTAGGCTGGCTCACCACATCAATATTTACTTATCAACAACGCATCCTCATATCCGAACCCCATAAGGGCCGCCGCAATGGTAGACACACTGATTAAATTCTGGATTATCCAGCCCCATCGGCCGCCATAAGATTATTGTCACCCCATCAAGCCAGTCTGTTTAATTAGATTAAGGGACAGTTTGTTACCATAGTTAGGATTACGAGGAATTTAAATTATGCAATATTGGTACTGCCCAACAATGGATGGCCCAGTTTTGATGAAGGAAGCCTTAATTTGTTTAAAGTTATTCGGACAGGATGATGAAATTAAGGAGTTGATGTTATGCTTGTTTTGGTTTCCTCTTTAGCTGATAATATTTTAGGAGCAAGTTCGTTTGGGTTAGTAACTGGTCCAAATTTAGTTAATGGGGTTGTATTATTAGTAACAAATCAATTAACACTAACATAAATCATCATCCCCAAAATGTTCAGTTCTTCAGTTATGAGACGTTTGTTTTCCTTTTTAATGACCCAAAGCAGCCTAGACTTTGTAAATATTTAGGCATCTGGGTAAATTTCAACAAGTAGATTTTTTTTTATCACTTCGGTGAGATTTTTTATTTCAATGCTATTCTACAGATTTTTGATGACAAATAAAAGTTTAACCCATTATATAACATGTGTGAGAGCGGGCAACAAATATCATTAAAATTCAGAGAAATATTCAAGATTGAATATTTATAGGTCCACCGAAATTAAAAGTATCCTCCGAAATGATAAAAATGTCCACCGAAATGAAAATTTGTCCACTGAAATGATATAACTCTACACCGATTTTATTAATGACCACTGGAATGATATAGCTAAGAGCAAACCGAAATGCAAGTTGGGGTTTCTTACATTGTTATTTATTCAGTTTATACTAAAACGCTCTGATTAAAAGTACGATTTTTACAGGTATTTACATTTTCATTATTAGTAAGATATCAAACCACCAAACACGCACGTCACGAACAAAATACCAAATAAACACAATAATTCTGACTTCTTCTAGGTTAAAATACATTTCGGAACTATGAATAAATATTTGAGACCGGGATCCCTGATTTATCATTTCAGAGGTGCATTTCATTTCCGTGGACTGTTATCAGTATTACAGTCCACCGAATCCTCTGAAATGATAACACTGAAATGATAAAATGTACCTTAAATTTACATTATCTCTAGAACCAAAATCAGCATCAAAATATCAACACTTCTCAAACTAGCAGTCCTTACGGCGAGTTTAATGCACAACTTTGAAATAAATTAAATAAATCTAACACGAGTTATAACGGCTACCGAAATGAATTTTTTTTTGTCCCCACATCACTGAAATGATAAACTTACGTTTCTGGCGGGAAACCACAACACGTCACGACCGGTGCGTTCGCGCCGCGGGCTTAAGCCGCACTGATCCGAGGTGGGGAGAGGAAAGGGGAGCACAACAGGCGCCATGTTGACGGAATATCTCTACGAAAAATACTGTCCTCTAAAATGATAACTTTTCGCCGGACAAAAGTTGACTGGTTGTCAAATCTATAACAACGTAGTTAAATAAACAAAAATAGTTTTTGTAGATAGATAATATAAACTTCAATGAAATTAAACTATACTTACATTCAATTAATTATTCGTATTTGCAGGAAAACTTATTTTGTGAGTCGAATAGAGTTTAGGACAGGTCACTGTTATGATAAAATGACACTTTCTAATTTTTTTTCGCATGTTATCCGATATTGTAACTCAACAATTTTTTTTGCCAAGGTAGAGGAGGTCTTATTCTACTAAGAATAAATATACATAATCCTATATCAGCATCTTGTACACCCGTTCTCACGTTTGCCGTGTGTTTTTTCTGTTTGCGCAATTCACCCATCTAAACTTATTCAAAACTTAATTCATTCTTACTACATCTATAATGCCTTAATATTTTTAAGCAGCAAGGAATTAAACATGTAGTTTATATATTTTGTCGCACCGCCCTCTAATCATTTCTGCTTAACCCAAAGCTATGACTGGTAGTGAATGCCCTACGGCGTTTAGACCTTTTGTACAAAGTTGTGTTGTGCAGTAAAGTTTAAATAAATAAATAGTTACGTCAACAAAAATGCATGCAATGAACCTGCATCAAAAAATACCTACAATTCATTTCGTATCAAATATCAATTCTTGATTGAGTAAGACGTAAGTACAATACCGGGGGGAGTCGAAGAAATTAGCGGTCCCCTACATATTAGGAAAATTAATAAAGGAACCAATATGTGATATGCAAGGTACGCCGTGCAATTGGATCAGTCGTAGGTATCAATTTGATGCAATCGATAACTCTCAGAGTAATGAATAAGATATTGTCTGGCTTTGTAGATTTGTGAAGGGAGAATTGTGTTTTTACGACTATACACAAAGGAATAAAACTTTTACAATTCAATCTGTCAGAAATAACGAATATTTTAAACACGTTATTCGAAACTGTTACTTACGTAATAATAATAATAAATCTTTATTTCCTTAAAAATATGGATTTTTTAGGTGGTACAGTAAATTAAATGCACATGTTTTGCTTATGATTAGCATGCAAATTTAAATTTGAATTATGTACAATAAAATACAATTTAGTTGTCAGCTTCACAAAGTATGTCAAAAAAAATTAAATAATAGAAATGTTCATAAATTAATACAAAGTCACACTAAACAGTTCAAATCAATTATTATAATATTTTCATGTCAAAAAACTCTCTAATGTCAGACAGTTTTCGTTCAATAAGCCATCTTTAAAGCCTTGATTTAAATAAGGTAGACTTGATTATAAGGTTTTAATGTCAATATAGAAGTTCTTTACATAGCCCATTTTAGTTGTTGCCATTCAAACAGAAATGCTAAATGATCAACAGTGTGCTTCTATATGGTAACTGAGAAATTTAATCTATCCCAAATTGTTTTGAACTAAAATCAAAACGAATCAACGGAAAGGCTCGTATTCGCTCAAACGTTTGACAAACACGTTGAACAAACGAATTCCAAATATAGTTGTTTAGTTGTCACCGCAGTCTCGCTCGGATTAACACATCAAGGACTGTTGACTCCACATTACATTCCTTCTTCGAATCCTTATTCGGTTGGGATAAACTTCCATTCCCAACGACAGTCTAAGCTGGGAGGATGCGATGTGTAGTATTGGAAGGAATTCACAAAGTTGGTAATGTGATATGCATATTTGACAACGTGTATGCTAATTAATTGTAGCAAGTTAAGAAAGTCCACAAACGTTTGGTGATACTGGAATACGGGAATAGAGTCTTAAAAAGTTCCATGATGCATTGAGATTGATATGTAGACAAAAGTAGAAATCCTGAATGAAAATGGAAAATGGCTGGTGAACTTCAATGGCTTGACGGCTTTTGGCCAGCTAAAGCAAAGAACCGCCGTAATTAAATTATGTCTCGGATAAAAAAAAAAACTGGTTTGAAATCGGTCCATACGTTCGGTATACATGGTAGGTACAACAATGTTGAAAATTCGATGATAAAAAAATCCTATTATCATATCATACTCATTTCGGTCACCTCTTTTTTGGCGCTCACCTACGTAAGCAACGCAAAGCAACACAATGCGACCAATATTTGTGTCAATGTCAATTGCGTTTCATATGCATACATGTGATAATGTCCCGTCGGGTCGCACTTATCACAGTTTTCGCTCACGTATTACAACGGGTAAACGAAAAAAAATATATACTCTCCACAAGTAAATCTGTTAAGTTTGCCATCAAAGCCTCATAATAGTGTAGAGGACGCTCATGGGCCATTTGACACACTTTCAAGGGTTATTCAGCGGCGGATCGCCTGAACTGCAGACAGTAAAAACGAAAAGGCTCTCCGGTTTATTTGTGATAATGAACTCTTGGCAGTAGCTTGGTACAAAGATGTAGTGGAACTGGACGAGGTGAATGAGTATTCAGTTAAACTTACATGAGATATCTAAGTTTCTAAGGAGGGAAGCCGTCGGATGCTTGAAGCGCAGCGATCGATCGTGGTGGAAATCCTAGGGGAAGACCAATGTTCAAAAGTCGTCGAAAGGCTGATATGATAATGACAATTAAGATAATGCGATATCCTAGTATTGTTTTAGAAAAAAGTACCAGTTATAAAGAAAGAAGCACTTCAAAGATTGCTTGAGTGCTTTTTAATGGCACTTTTACAAGTGCCTTGGTCAGATCTTATGATGTGATGCTACCTATTTGTATACCTATGTAAAGTCATCTTTTTTAATTGGTTACGCAGACCAACACATTTAAGAATTAGGACTAATAACAGAAGCTATTAAAGTTATTAATCACCTCGTGTCACTTGATTCATTGACAATTACAGCTTCCTGGTCTTGCTTAGGTATTTTGACAAAGAAACTAATTCAATGTGAACAATTACCTCCTTAAGTTTTATTTTGAAACAATGCTTGCCAAAAGCTTATTTTTTCACGTGTGTGATTTAAAGACACTTTTTATAACAGCTTTTTAATATCTTATCACATCATCAGCCTTTATACGTTCCCCTGCTGGGCACAGGCCTCACCTAAACTATGAGGTGGTGCGAGCCATACTCCAACACGCGGGCTCAGTGCGGATTGGTGGAGGGGTGTGTGTAAGGCAAGTGACCAACCTTACTGTCAGATGTTATTAAGCCGCCCAAGGGCCTCCGACCAGGCTTCACGACTAATATCTATCGATATTACCGGGACCAACAGCTTAACGTGCCTTCCAAAGTACGGAGATGCTTGTAAATGGACGTCACTTTTATGGTCAGATTGGTCACCCATCCCAAACATGACCGCGCCGTAGGTTGCTTAATATTTGGTATCACTACCAAAGCGCTGCAACCACTGCGCCACAAGCACCTCAATTTCTTATCTAGTTTTCTTATATTCTGTGTCTCCCAAGTACGGTGTAGCACGGTGATGTTGTAACAAACAATTTATACGGCGACGACTAATTGGTCGCGAGTGGAGTCTCGCCTTTTGATTGTGAGATGGCTTTAATAGAGCATTCTTACCTGACGTTTATCGTGCGTTAACTGCGCGCTGTGTTTGATGACGTTTTAAATGTGACACTTTGTTTTTTTTTTACTAGCCAGGCATTTGTTCGAAATTTTACATAAAGCCAGCATTCGTTTTATCGAGGCTCCTGATATCACGACACGTTGAACGCTACCTTCAAAAGTGAGTCGCGTGACGTCACGAGTCCACTCTCGACCTCGTTGTTCTGAATGCTAGCTTAAGTGACGATATAGGCAAGGATCAGAGCCTAGATTCACTCTTTTCTTAAAAAAGTTCGATTATTGTTTGCAGAACAATTCAACTAAAAGCATATTCTATTGTTGGGTTGGTAACAGAAAACTCTGCAGACATTACAAATCAATAACCATATCTAGATTATCTTGTTATATTCAACAAAAGCACTGAGCTATATTTGATTGTTATTTAGTTTATTTAATTATTACTTAAATCCTGAGTAAATTTCGTTCTTTCCGTCACCACTAGATGGCGCTGTTGCCAGTTGCATTACGGTATGACTAGTATTGTTTTTAAACTTATATTAAAGCAAGGCACAATCAAATCTAGTCATCTAATATACAGTAGTGGTATATGAACGAATTCAACTGATAAAGTGCATACCAATTGCAATAAGTAACTTATTTTAAAACAAGCTGAACAAAAATAAAGCTTCATCGAAATAAATGTTTCGCCCATTCCAAATCAACGGAAAGCAATTGTTTTCTAATAAGCAGATAAATTTTACGAATAGAAAGAAATATACGAGATGTGGTCCTGAATAACGAAGAGGGATGTAGTTTGAGTCGATTTATGCGTTCCGGAACGAAGGTTAATTAGTGTTTGGAGGCTTGCCACGCACGGACAGACTTATATGTGACGGTTAAACTTAACGAAAAATATTTTAAAAAAAAATATTTTTTTAATTCTTAAGTTGCCAGTACATCAGCCTACTCTTTTTTTTTGCGAAATCGCCTGTATTACAAGCGCATCAAATTAACTTGATTGCAGCTCCAAAGGCAAGTGTACACAGCATGCAAATCGAATTAAGTTATTGGTCAGTTAAATACCACCCTTTATTCGAATGAAAGAATTAACAAGAACAGGAGCCGTCTAGCCGCTTAGCAGATGCGCTGCTAATCATTATTTTGTTCGTGTGTTTTTAAATAAGAACTCTGCAAGTGACCGCAAAGCGAGATCGTAATAAAGGGCATTTTTATGAATTATTATCGAAATACCGATATTCAACAACTTCAAATGTCGTTTAAAGTAAGTTGCCATCAATCTTGTTTCAGGACACATTTCAAACAGAGGGCGCTGTTTATTACAGTACTTTTCTTTAAAATACCTAATGTAACTATCTTAAAATTTAATTTTGTGTAACAAAATAATAAAACGTACAATGAAATACAAACTTTTATTCAACAATTTTATCCTTGCAAACCAGACAGAAGTAGAGTACTTATAATAACCGCTTTTCCACCATGCATTTTGAAAAAGCAAAAATCCTTTGCGACAAACTTTTAAAATAAAACGGCGTCCACGTCGGCACTTGAGTGGCGCGCCTTACGGCCACCGTCGTTTTTTGCTGGCGTTTTAACGAAAAATTTATCGTTTTTCTTTTTGCCCCCACCGTGTTTGTTTCTTTGCTGGGTCAGTGCATTTGTTATGTGTTTCGGCTAATGTTTTACTTTTCCCGTTTCAGGTACGTACGGTACGGCTAGTGGGACTTTTTTGGATGCGAGGTATGCTGTATTGGTTGTGACCGAAATAGAGATGAGCTAAGAATTTTTGTGGACTACGTAATACTCATAGTGACAAAATATCAAAAAATATAAAAAGTAATAGATTTTTTTTTTGTGTAAATAGGGTACATTCAACATTTGATTTGTTGGTCATCTTACAATAGTACTTAAACCTAGTTAGCCGTGTCAAACAGCATGCAAATTTATAAACATCATCTAATACAAATTAATTTAAATGGCAATTTTGATAAAAAGTCAAATAAAATGTCATTAATTATTACCTTATATTATATTGATTACATTATTATGGTATATTATGCATTGACTACGCCCCACTTCTTTTTAAGTGGTCATCAATGTATGTATTACCTAGATTTTGTTTTCTGATTATGTATGATGATTATCTATCTATCGTAAGTAGCCATTTTTATTCCGCAGACTAATTACAGAAGTGTATTATTTTTTCGTTCAATTAAAAACCCTTTTTCAAAGCCGTTAATGAAAGAAAGCCACCAATCGACTAAACCCAAATCCAGTGGGCTGAAAATAGCCAGTTTTCAATAGGATTAAAACCTCGACATGTTCAGGGCTTGTCTCTAATTCAGCGCTGGGCTTAATTTAAAACATTCGGCCGCGGTGATGGATCGAACGCCATGTAATTTATAGTGGCAACCCTACGTGTAGTGTTGTGCGCGAAATTGTCGTTTTGAATAATGCCTCGAGCTATTTTTTTGGTAGTATAAAATATTAATTAAAATTGATGGTAGTTTTTACTGGTATATACACTAGGAGTGGCGTTCGAACAGTTACCACAAATATACAATTTAGTAAGTTTTGCTATTTAATATGTCAAAAAATATTGCATGATTTATTATCTAATTCGATTCGAATTTGGGTTCTCGAGCTGGTCGTTACTTGTGATTCTACTGTCAAAAATATCGTGCCCTAGCTTTATCTTGCACCGCAGTAGATTTAGTTGCGGCAAATCAACGGGCGACCAACGCCAACTATTGGAGCATGATCATTTTACTATTAGTTTATAAGCATTGACTCGAAAAGTAGAAGACACTGTCAAAACAGTGCTATTTATGTGTTGGCTTCTGTATGTGTTTTTTTCCATGTTTTTTTTTTGACTGCCTCGTTGGTGTAGAGGCAAAGGATGTGAGGCAGAAACTTTGCCACTTTTTGAATCCCAGGTCGAGCCAAAATTGTTTCTGAGATTTTCTGTCATGAATGTCTCAAAAACAGCTCGGAGTCGGGAATTTGGCGGTGTTACACCCCCGTGCTTCGGTGCGCTCGTTAAGCCGTTGGTCCTGCGCCTGATCTCTCACCGGTCATGACGGATTGCCGTCTCACCGAACTTTTAAAAATGATGGAACGGAAGTGAGTGCACCTGTGTATTGCGCTCCCACTTGTGCACTATAATATCTCCTGCGTAGTTGGCTGATCTCTGTTGAGATTGGCCGCCGTAGTCGAAATCAGCCGGGAGGACTATCACTATTATGTTTTTTTTTAATGAACTGCTATATGCTATGGACAGAACAGACTATACAGAAAACTAAAATCGACAGTCCACAGTTTCGCGCCGCCATCACTAGATGGCGTTGTGAAATCGCGCGACAAATTATGAATAATACGATTATGAGAGTTTGTATCGCACTATTCGTCGATGATCGATGGTGTAATCTGTTGACGGAAAGCGCACTTTTTTGATATATGAGGATGCATCGTTTGTTTTCGGTTGTCGGTAGGTATGACGAGGGGAGGACATTGCACTGCACTGAGAAACGTGCTTTAACAATTTGATGCACATAATAATGTGTATCAAGTTTTAAAAAACACGTTTAGGCGTTTTTCCTGATAACATTGTTAGTTTCCGACGATTATATAAAATAAATTTTTGAAATAAGTAGGTATAGTTTAACCAATCACATGTTTATTTTTCTAAAACTTTAATGATTGTCGGCCACCTTACCAAAATAACACTCTCGCTTGTAGAATATAAGTACTAACACATCTAGGTATAAGCTTACTAACAATCTATGGAGCTTTTAGTTGTCCGAAAATAAATATTTTTATTTTTATTTATTTGACAAAACAAACAAGGATGTTTTGAGTAAATTTGTTGTATAAGTTTAATTAAAATCTCTAACCCAAGAAATATTTTTTTTTAAGAATCACTAAAGCAATCGTCCCGCTAATTTGTTTTTGGTAACCGCAAAATATTTTTAAGTAACGCTTCAAGGGATCCACCAGACCCGCTGAAACGAGGGTCTAAAAGCTACACCGCCACCAAAGGGTTTCATACAGATCATTTATAACCTGCGTTGACGGGAAGGAATTCTTGCCTGTTTCATCCTATAAGTATTTCGTACTTTGCGAAGAGTTGGTTTACACTAAATACGCTGCAGCAGAATTTGAGCTGTACATTTTCGGATATGAAAGTTCAGATTAGAATGGAGTAATGGCGTCGTCTTTTTAACGTTTGGTAAACGTTTAAAATGTAAACATGGATGTCTATAGACGAACTCTAATAAGCCAACGGGTAATCCATCAAGGTGTTTTTCGAATGAACTCCCATAGACGTGTAGTTTGGAAATCCTTTGGGTTTCTCTAGAGATGTAACATCTTGTTTCTGTCTGTCATTGTTAAGTCTTTTATTAAGGGAAGTTCCTTCTGTATTAGACGATTGCGGAAATCATGAAGTTTTCTTTTTCATTTACACAATAAAGGTCAGGTTGATCGGATAATAAGAATAACAATAATTGAATGGGTGCTTTTTTCCCTATATTTAATGATTGTGAGCTTTGGTCGATATTGTTTAGGTACTTTCGGTCTAGTCTTAATGTCTAGTTATACTACGCGAATTCGAATCTATAGAGATAAATCTTGATTATTTTCAATATCTAATGGGCATAATGCATTATCAGAGATAATGCATTATGCCCATTCACAAATAACACATTTGTTTTTGATATTGAGTTGAATAAAATAAAAAAAAACAGAACCATTAACTCTTCTCGCAATTCCGAACGGCATCCCGACAATCCCAGATACGAAACTCCACAAGCGAATGACAAAGAAAATTTGATATATTAAATCTGTACTCACAGAACAATGGGAGCAGATATGAAGGAGACAAATCATCCCGTTGCCATGGAAACCGCGACAATTGGGGTGGAATTAGAAATAAATTTCATTCGATATGCAGGGGTTCGCGTTTTATTGGCCACGGCGTCAGCATCAGGTGTGACCAATGGTGGTCGCGTTGATGACTGAGCTGCGATGGGTGACGTGCTGTGGAGTGGAAAAAAAATAAAAAAAGACAAGCTAGATACAAACAGGTTTAACAATACTTTCAAATTCCGGGACTTTTAAGTTATTTAAAACACATGCCAGCTAAAATTATAAAGTAAATTAGAATTACGTAAGAACTCGGTAGTTAGACAAGGTTCAGAAATCATTCTCGATTTAGGTTAAATTTTATGTGCCGTATGGTTTGCTTAAATTGAAGGAAAGAGAAAAGAGTTTTATCAATCAATGGATATCACTAACACCATATAATGATTAACGAAATAATGATATCAAGGTGACAAAAATGTGTAATGCATGGAGATACTCAAAAACGTTTAATAAAAGTATCTATAGTAATAGTAGTAATCTTATAGGAATGCCCCCAATTTTAAATTCTTATTAACAAGTAAAATAATCTCTATTATATGTAAAATTCTTGTGTCACAATGTCCGTTCCCGTACTCCTCCGAAACGGCTTGAGCGATTCTTAAGAAATTTTGCAAAAATTGAGAAGGTCGGAGTATCGGCCAACGTCTATTTTTTATACCTCTTAGTGATCAGATAAATAATTTATATAGCAAAAAAACGTTTGCCGGGTCAGCTAGTAAAAATGAAACTAAAAACAACACTGGCCTAAATATAATGAGATTGAAACCTAATACTTTGTTTTTAGAAGGTCACGCCTGCAATCGTGGTGTCACCTTGGGCCCTCATTTGGGGCCTAAGACTAAGTATCTTATTACAAATTTTAACAAAAAAAAACGTATTTAGATCAAATGATATTGAACCTTATGATGAAGATGGTAAAGATGATCGCAAAAGAGACGTAAGTAAAGATGGTTCGGCAAAGATTGGCAAAGCTGTGGGAACGGAAGCACGTGACACTGACAATGTCATAGAGTCTAATGATTTGACAGCTGTCTCTTTGAAAAAAAAAACATTATGAGAACGTGTTAATAATATATTATCATTTAATATGGATAAGTTTAAAATAAAAAGTGTCGTGTATATATTCGTGACATGGACTTCGAAAACTGCAAAAAGGTCGCAAAAACAATGCACTATTTTGATTTAAAAAAATTGAAAATGTGGATGGTATTTTGCAAATTCTAACTCACAGGGTTGCTCATTACTGTAAGAGAAAATTCAATAATTTCTATATGGGTAATTCAATTATAATATCAGTAGATACAAATATTTTTAGTTTGATTAAAAATACTCTCACCAATAAACCCAACTTTTGCGAATATCATCACACAAAATTTCCCAATGGAAATCTCGCGCGATTCAATTTATTAATGGACATTACTCAGACTGCGGTGCATCTGTTGTGAACAATCGTGAAATAATCACTATAAGTTTTGGATAAACAGAAGTTTTGCGAGCAAATGTTTGCCGGACCGGACTGTCCGATGTGACAGTGCGACTTTGTGCATCAGACATGGGCTAACGTCATCAGGAGGGGACGATGAATAGGAAACACCCCTGTTGACAGTTCTCTTGTATAGTGGTGAAAAGATGTCGATGGAATTAATAGATTGGAGTCAGAGTTTTAGTACCCCCCTATTTCACAATATAATTATTAAAAATACGGTTTTGTTTTGTAGTATTCCAAGGCATTAGTTTTGCTTGGAGAAAAAGATTTCTATCAAACTTTACACCGCAATATCTTATGCTGTTGTAACAAACCCTATATTAATACAAGAAATGGGTGCCTGATTTGCTATGTGGTCTGTTCATCAAGAACTATTGAGTCAGCATAATGTTTTAATAACGACTTTATTATAATATTTTGCCTCCAAGTTTATCACGCCCAAGTCAATATAAGTGACATATCTATTTTTGCTCCTACCTGATAAGAATACCAGGAATCCACTAAGCCTTTTATCGACAAACAAACACATTTTCCTACACTACGCCGAAACACCCCCGTCACGGCGAATTTATTTTGTCACTCGGCCCTTCGGCCTGCAAACCTAATAAGGATCAGTGCTAGCCGACATCAAAATGCCGGTTAAGAACTGCGAATCCTTGTAAATTCCTGCCCTCACTGCCAGAGTTTGTTCCTCGAAATCTTAATTTAATTTGCGACCAAATAAAGGGCTCTGAGAAATTTGTGAGACGAAACAATAGCGACTGTCACTGATTTTTGCGACCCCTTGCTCTGTTGATTTGTTTGCCATATTTTTGTGAGTTTGGGATACAGTTAAAGTTTGTAAACAATTTACTTAGCTTTTACTTATGTAACTTTGCATTAAACTTTAAGTATAATATTAGGCTTTATCGATGTATTCATTGAGTCACATAGCATTACGTAAAATATAGTATTAGTTTTCAAACATTAGTTTGTGTGTTTGGGAGTTTCATTAATTCCTGTCATTCTCAGAGTCACTCAGAAGAATTTGGATTCTTGAATCATCAGACTTCATTTATTTTTACTATCAATACAGAATGCTTTACATCCATGCATATATGACACAGGACTCTTTAAAATTTCAAATTTCCTGCCTCTATACCCTTTTCCCCTGAGGCTACGGGAGATTATGTGCTAACCGAATCAGTAACTTTTGAACGGAAAAAAACGAGTCATCGCTTAGCGTTGGATTAAAATGCCGAACCCCCATTTTGTTGGAGCTATTGAAAGGTAAACATGTCGTCGTGAACGTGTGAAAGCACGAGTTATATTATATATGATATTATAAACACCATCACATCATATACCAATCGATCTTCTTTTTTCATACTGAGTTTATCTGGTTCTACTTTTGGAATAGAAAGTCTTTAGCCGTTTTTTGTTAGGTTCTAGATTTTGAATTGCATGTTTTTATAAGTAAGTTGTTTTATCAATAATAGTTATCAAATCTTTAGTACCTACCTTTAAAGTTGATAGTAGTGCGTGCTGATAAGTCGATTGAAAGGTTGAATAGTTACAAATAGATCAAGCCGAAAGTACTTACATAATGAACGTTCAACTTTCGACCAATAGCGACCGAACTTAAAAAGGACCGATGAAGCGTGTCTAAGTTGGCGATATTTCTCTATCATAAAGCGTTTGACACTTGCTCATTTAAACCCTTATCGTAACCACATGTACCTTCATTCCACTCATCAAATACTAAACTTGCGTCTTCAATATTAGAATTCAAATTGGTATGAGTTCTTTTGAAGATGGGTCGTTATAGCTTGAAGATGTAGAGTTATGGATGGATGTGGCGCACGGTTCTAAAGGCCACAAAGTCTCGTAATTGTAGATACATTTAACTAATGCAAGAATGGCCATTCAGAACTAGATCGATTGTACAACGGTGCTGTTTTGTTTGATAGTAGTTTGACAACAAACATGCGCTATGTACGCAAGATAAACAAGTACTTATACTCATAGAAGTTATTTCAAAAGTGGTCAAGTAAGTGCAAATGATTAAATCCAGTGAAATCCAGTTCTACGAAAACCTATGTTTCCTCTAAAAGGGTTGTACGTACGTATTTAAATCTGTTTATAAAGTATGTGTCTTTTTACGAATATTTATTATTTCGCTAGAAACTTTACATCACTTACGCGAATTTAATATCCAATATTTCATATCAGTGGTGCAGGAGCACCGACATGCCTGGATTCCATCAATCATTCCTATCGTTCGCTTTCAAGCTTATTTATATACAAAAAATTAGAGGGGGTCTCTGCGACATTCAGAAAATTCAATATTGGAACATGTGTGAGGTCATCGCTGAGAAAAGATATGAATATATGGTATTTATTAGGAAACTAGCGGCTGCCCGTGTCTTTCTCTGCGTTCAATTTCGAACAAATGTTAGAGTTATGGCTTTGTATACTTGCCAAGATCTTTAAAACGGCACCTCAACCATTATATATTTAGGCCCTTGTACCGTGACACAGGCTGGTGGGAAAGGAGTGCTTTTACACAAATAAGTATATAGTAATTCTTTGTAAGTCTCTTTTAAAGATTCTGTAACTTAATTTTCTTTGCTTGGTTAGTTTTTTTCTGCTTAATCATACAGAATATTAGTTACTTAATTATTTTTAACATTTCTTTATGTCTACATATTTAAAAACTGAAAGGACTTTAGACGATGTGTAAGGTTTTTTTTCGGTACGGAATTTCTTGATTCGGTCGCCGCGCTCAAAGCCCGCGATAGAAGCAATGCGATAGCTTAAAAATCCATCGATGATATTTTATTAAATGTCATGACTTTACTTACTCAAGATTTAGATGGATAAAATAAAAAACAAATTAAGGGAAGAATGCATTATGTATGTTAAGGCGACCTATTTTGATCATCTTTCGTCTCTGTTAAAACTTTTTAGAATACTCTTCAAGCGAGGCAATGAAGTTTTTCTTTTGGAAACAAAATAAAGATATCGTTTGCTGGTTCATTAGATTTAATGTCTAAGTTATTTGTTCGATTATATATTACTATTAAGGCTGAAAAATCTCTTTCTAAGCCCTCATGTCTGTTTGTCACTCAGCCGGCTATGGTTTATAATTCAATATTATCTATACTAAGATGTAAATTTTCACAGATTGATATTGATACCAACACAATATTGTTATTAGCACACTATTCAATCATTTTGTATTCTTATTGTCTACAAAAAGGCGTTTATTATCAGTGATATTAAAGCTGTAATATATCATGTGCTGTCATGTGATATCTGATATGATAATAACATTTTACTCTTTCCGTTCCTTGTCACGTTGTAGTAAATGTATCTAATCTTATTGATATTGTTATAGTGGCTATGTAATAACTTTAGTGTCTAATTAAGTACATAATACTTACCAAAAGCACGTTAAGCCATTGGTCCTGCGCCTGATCTCTCTACGGTCATGTCGGATTGCCGTCTCACTGAACTTTGAGAGTGATGGAACAGTGAGTGTACCTGTGTATTGCGCTCACACTTGTGCACTATAATATCTCCTGCGTAGGTGGCTGATCTCTGTTGAGATTGGCCGCCGTGGTCGAAATCGGAAAGGTCCTCCTTTCCGATTTCGACCACGGCTATTTTTACTTACCAAAATGGCACTTGAGTAACTTCAGCACGAGCTAAATCATTACTTTTCATACAAATCTTGAATACTCTTGTACAGAATCATACAAGTCTCTAGTCTTATCATCTAAGTCTCAGTGTGTGCGAGGCCTTACACAATTAATGTAAATTGATAGAATGCCAGCCAGCGGATTACCGCGTCAAGTTTAATGAATTCATTAAATGATATTACTGTGTAGGTACGTTGTAGGAATTTGGAACTAGTAGGTTCTAAACTGGCGAATTTCCAATACTGACAACTATCTGATATCCGGAATGGTGGTTGATTAGTTTCTATTTGAAACCGAAATCACCATCAGATTTTGCAGTGGAAACCTTTCTAATATTACTCTAGTACTCGTAGTGCCTTTGATGCAGGGAATCCTTAATTCTTTTGGTGTTGTTATCGTTTTACAATAGGAGTGTTATACACTAGACACCTAAGTCTGTTTGTATTTTTAATTGTGTGTGTCCGTCTCTGCCATTTTAGCTTCCGAACCAATCGACTGTTTTTAAAAGCAGTTTTTTTTATTTGAAAGATAATTTAATCACGGTGGTTTTTAGCTATGGCTCGTCAAAATCTGTCTAGCCTTTCAACAGCGGCTTACCAGCTATTTTCCTAGCTCGTTTTTTTGATTACTGTTTTTATTAGAAGTAATTAAGTGCTTGTGGCGCAGTGGTTGCAGCGCTTTGTTACTGATACCTAAAGTTAAGCAACGTAAGGCGCGGTCATGTTTGGGATGGGTGACCATAATGTCCATATTTTATGTGACGTCTATTTACGAGCATCTACGTGCTTCGGAAGGCACGTTAAACTGTTGGTCTCGGTTAATATCGATAAATATTAGTCGTTAAGCCTGGTCAGAGGCCCTCGGGCGGCTTAATAACATCTGACAGTAAGGTTGGTCACTTACCTTACAAACACCCCTCCACCAATCCGCACTGAGCCCGCGTGGTGGAGTATGGCTCGGACCACCTCGTAGTTGAGGTGGACCTGACCTGGACGGATTTTGATCAGCCATGGCTAAGAACCACCGTGAATTAATAATCTTTCGAATAAAAAAAACCGCATTGAAATCTGTCCATCCGGTCGGGAGCTACCACAGACAGCCGCACACAAACATATATACACACACAATGGACACAGGGGTCGAACTTATAACACACCTTTTTGTCAGGGGTTAAAAAGGAAAGTAAATGTCTACTCCTTGTTCGTCATCAGCGTCAAATTTGTCATCTTGACGTTGACACGTCTTCACTCGTCTGGTGTTGCTTCCAAACAGAGGGCGATAAAAACGACTGACATCCGCTTCCGGGCACCACACAAGACGCTGATTCCAAAGATTATGTAGAGAAAAGACAGTGTGAATGCTAATAGGCATGATGACACCTATCTTAAATATTTTCAAGACCACATGGCGTTTAAAAAACATAGCCCCTAAGAAGTTAATACAACCAGTATATTTTCAAAAAGCAATTTTTGAACACACAAAACTCAATAAAAATTCGGTCAATTGACTCCGATTTCTGATACATGACCGCGACGTCACGTTCTTGTATTCCCATACAAAATCTATAAATGCAGACCGTTTAGACAGACAATAAAAAGTATCTCAACGATTGGTGATCTAGCCTATTAGGCATGATGTCCAATTGACAGCCATAGCTGCGCACTTTGATACAAATAAAATTACCGAAGATACGTTACGGCCTTACAATAAGCATACAAACAGTGATCAACAACAACAGAAAACAACCAAATTACTAGAGTACCAGATTCCAAGCGGGTGAGTCCGCTGGCAGAAAGCTAGTGAATATATAAATAGGTAGGAAACACATTCTTTTAGGTAGGTATGTGAATGAACTATTATATGTATAATAGAATTATGGTTGCTTTGCTTAGTATACCGTTACTTGTTCTTTTTTTATCTTCTCGGTATAGAGGTAGCTCTTTGTATTTCGGCTCGCTTACTTAATTTGTACAAGTTGTGAAAACCTATAAACACTTTGATATACATATGCTCTGTAGCAGAAGTGAAATTTATTACGAGTATGTGGTTGGTAATCCAATAATTTTTTTTTCAAAATCAGGAGGCGAGCGGGCAATATGTTTCACTATTTGACCATAATAATATATACACATGGCACAAAATACTTAAATTTCTTTTCGTTCTTTACAAGGTAGTCAGATAGGTGTAAAGTTGTTGTGAAATCGTCACGTCTAGTTTAATAGTGTTTGGTAATGATTTATAGTATTTAGGTAAATAGTTACTTATACGTATTTTGTCCCCTAGACTTGCCTGAGTTAGGTAGGTACCATTTTGAGATACACCAAATAGAAATACCTATAACAACATCAGCTTACATAACTTCATCATCAGCCTATATGTATACGTCCCACTGCTGGGCACAGGCCTCACCTCAACTATGAGGTGGTGCGAGCCATACTCCACCACGCGGGCTCAATGCGGATTGGTGGAGGGGTGTGTGTAAGGTAAGTGACCAACCTTACTGCCAGATGTTATTAAGCCGCCCGAGGGCCTCCGACCAAGCTTAACGGCTAATATCTATCGATATTAACCGGGACCAACAGCTTAACGTGCCTTCCGATGCTTACATAACTTAGGCCTCAAAAATACCTATCGAATACCTTCAAATTATAAATTACATTAATTCACTGTACCAGTAAGTCCTAAATTACATTTAATTTTTAACTTTACTAAGCTTTCTAAATAAATTTTAACCTAGAAGATATACAAGTCCCATCAAAAACTAAAATTTTAAAAACCTCCGAAATTACCATTAAAACAGCTGGTTAGCTTCAACGGCTGGTCAGATTTTAACCAGACATTACGCCAGGCTAAGATCCACCTTGATAAATTTTTCTTTAGAATAAAAGAAACCACACTGAAATCGGTCCATCCGTTCAGGAACTATGATGAAACACAAAAAACAGACCTACACAAAAACACAAACACAAATAGACATACGGTTCAAACTCATAACACCTCTCTTCTTCGTCAGGGTTTAAAAATCAAACGGCCCACGACAGCCGGGGTACACAACAGCGATTATTGAATCGAGCTCTCGTCACGTACCACCGCGGTGTACGTTAATATGTCGCACGTGCGTGGCCTGCCTAATGTCGTACGGGACGTGGCGCGCGACTTTATTCTCCTTTTGATTGTCGCGACGTGCGTGGCCGGCTTTAGATTTATGAAGTGCAGTTTTCAAACTGTTTACAGATTTGGGTGATGTTCGAGTTCGTAAATAGGGGCATGTCCTAAAAGTTGTTTGCTTTTGATGTGTATTGTGGATAACAGGGTTTTAATCAAATAGTAATTTGCTAGTTCTATTACTTAAGCTCCATGGTTCAGATCGTTTAAGGATTTTGTAAGGTGGAATAAAAGGCTACAATTGGAATAAAAGGCAATTTTGTATACATAAGTACCTCGCTCGAGTCTGGAATTTCACTTACATGTTTTTAGTGTAACTTCAACATTTTACGCTACTGTAATGTAAATTCTTTTTACTCAGAAATTATTTCATCTTTTTTTTTTTTTTTTTCTTAACGATTTTTTTTTTTTTTTTTAGTTAATAAGGATAATGAAAAACTCTTATAAAGTTATTGCATTGTCATCGTTACTTGATACGTGTGCAAAGTTTCAAATTAATCCGATTTTTGGAGGTTGGGGAAAATTGAGCTCAAAGTTTCCGTTACATACATGCATACAGAGCTAATAAAAGCTTGTTAAAAAGCATTTTTCATATAGAAAGTTCTACGTTTTTTTCTCTAATAATAATAATAATAGTCCTCCTAGCCGATTTCGACCACGGCGGCCAATCTCAGCAGAGATCAGCCAACTACGCAGGAGATATTATAGTGCGAGCGCAATACACAGGTGCACTCACTCTCCAAATTTTGGTGAGACGGCAATCCGACATGACCGGAGGGAGATCAGGCGCAGGACCAACGGCTTAACGTACTTTCCAAGGCACGGGGGTGTAACGTTCACTCTACCCAACGACACTCTTTTTCTCTACCCAAGACTTGACGTCTTCTTTCGCATTCGCCAACACATACTTAAACTCGGTTCGCGCACTCGCTTGCCGACGTTCGTGGAGCCGAAACTTCTCCGTTTTCAACTTTCTAATTAAGTCACCAACTCAATGTCAACATTTGAAGATGCTGATTAACTGATTGCTGCAGTTTTATTGTTTTAGTGCGTTGCAGTGTTTTGTGACGTAACGTAAAAGTTTTGTAGTATAGGCACGTTGCTAGGTGACGTGTAGAGAAAACACTGCGACGGTTTATGTACAAAAAATCTGTACTGCCTATTTACAAAGCGTACCTTTTAACAACAGAGAAGGTGCGAAGATGATGATGGCAATCTGAATGTGGTGCTATATAATATCACGACTAGAAAAACGTGGTGGTCGCGAGAGATGACTAATGTATATTGACATATTCATATGTTCTTCGCCAGCTGCCATCAGTGTCGAAGTATTCACACAATGTGCAAGGTGGATTTCACCTCAAGTGGTACAGTGGCCACAGTAGTATTAAACCTACATGTAATGTATAAAAATAAGATACGAGAACACCTCATCATTCTTATCTATGTAATGTGTTGTTACGAGTATACTTAAAAAATAGCCGGTTTATAAATACTTGGTATTGAACCCCCGATGAAAATAAGTGGGGTGTTTTTGTGTGTGTCTCTCTGTGGCATCGTAGCTTCCGAACGGATGGACTGATTTCAATGCGTTTTTTATTATTAATTAATTTTGTAAAATTAAAATACATAGAAAAAAATTGAATGTCACAGGCAGGACTCGAGCCTACACCTCTCGCAAAACCGGGCGATTGCTTTCCCAATTGGGCTACTGTGACATTTTACTCATCGATCCGAATTTCTTTAAGTGTTCCTTAGGCTGCAGCCAGCCATGATTCATTACTGTTGTGGTTAGATACCTTCGAAATCCGAATGAAAAAATTGCTCAGCTGTTTAACAATTTTTTAGCATCAACAATGCAAATTTCTTTATAATGTAGAATTAAAACTTAAATTAAAATTATAAGTTTTTGTTTAACGCTATGTTTTATTTTGATAATATGACATAATGCAGGGTGGAAAGGATATTGAAATATATTTTTTGGGGACGAAGTCGCACGAGCTCGCTAGGGTATAAACGCATCGACATAAGTGTTTGTGTGTAATAATTAAATTGTTATCATCTTACATACAACAATAAATTGCTGTTCGTTAGTCTCGCTTAAACTCGAGCACGGATGAACCGATTTGATTGATTTAAATCTCGAAATATTCGTGTAAGTCCAGGTAATGTTTAAACGGTGGAAAAACTGCAAAAATAGCTGGCAGGACTACGTCTGCCTAGTCCGTTAGTTAATATTATAAAGTTGCATGTTTAAATGAGTTACAAAACTCAACAATAACTACAAACTAAAGCCTAAGGTCAAGTGCGAAACATTAGGGTTGAACCAAGAGCCAAGATCAGACATACGAGGCGATCCGAAAACTTGGCCGCCTCTGGGAAATCATCGGCACCTTCGGACTGGTGACATGAATTTATGGAGCCCTGTCTTGGGACCAGATCGAACCGGTCTTAACCGGATAGCTCGCAGGCTTATACTTTTTTTTTCTGGACGACAACTTTGAACCTCTTGCTAATTCTATGATGTAAGAATGCTAACGCGAGTAGGATAGCGAATGACCTTGGACGCTACGGCGTAACAGTTTTTTTTTGACATGAAACTGATAAAGGTAAACAAGTGATAGGTTCAACTGTTGTTTCAGAGGCAAATTTAATTAATCTTTATAGCACTGCGGTATACAGTGGGTCGAAAATGCCAATAACGGTCTTAGGGTTTTTTGTACAATATCCGTCTAAAAAAGGCAACATCCCCCTCGAATGACAGCTCTGCAATGATTCCCGTCGCCCGCGCACATACCCTATCGCGGCCATTGCAACTCATGTTGTTTGAAATAGTTTTCATCAAACTGAACAAGTTTAATTTCAACATCAACTTATATACGTCCCACTGCTGGGCACAGGCCTCACCTCAACTATGAGATGGTGCGAGCCATACTCCACCACGCGGGCTCAGTGCGGATTGGTGGAGGGGTGTGTGTAAGGTAAGTGACCAACCTTACTGTCAGATGTTATTAAGCCGCCCGAGGGCCTCCGACCAGGCTTAACGACTAATATCTATCGATATTAACCGGGACCAACTGCTAAACGTGCCTTCCGAAGCACGGAGATGCTTGTAAATAGACGTCACTTTTATGGTCAGAATGGTCACCCATCCCAAACATGACCGCGCCGTAGGTTGCTTAACTTTTGGTATCACTACCAAAGCGCTGCAATCACTGCGCCACAAGCACCTCAAGTTTAATTTAATTAAAAAAAAAACTGTCAAAAAATCAATAGTTCACACATCAACAATATCTAAGACTCACTTCCATACCTATTTTTTGCCTTCTTTATTTGACTGTAATGTTTTATATTGACAATGTTTATAGACTTTAAGACAAATTTTAATTTGACTTTTTTTTGGTACAGTAAAATTTTTGGTACGGTATTTAATATTACGCGAAATTTTCAAGTACTCAGATTAAAGAAAATACATGAATGTCAATATTAACTTATTTTCGACACTTAGGTCCCAGGTTCGAAATCCGAACGTGTATTATAGTCATTTTTTCACGGGTCTGGTTGTTTAAGGTCTGTTCGTTGTTTCTTTTTTATAAAAAAGGCGCTTAAGATCTAGCTCTCTTGCTCTCAGGTTTAAAGACCAGAGCTTTACAAAAGCAATATGCACTATAACATTACTATTTCTGTCTTACTGACCATCCCGTTGCTTCAACTGAGTTCATGTTTAAAACGGAACCAACCAGCCAAAAATAATCCTATAATGAATAAAAAAACACACAATACATTCGTACACTGCGAAATACGGGAAAACTCTGGCTTATTTAAATATTTATGACAAGGCGCTAAGAAAATCTTTTCTACTACAAAAGCTATATTGATTTTTCGACTTAGAGACCCAATGCATAATGCGATCCACTGAATATTTTATGACTGTTCGTAGAACGCGAATGTGGTTTTTAGGTCGGAAGCCGATTTTTTGGCATAAAGTAATGGTTTTTTAGGTTTGTATCGATGATATATGGTAATACCAGCTCAGAAGAGACTACGTCATGTTTTGTTTATCAAAACAATGTACCTATCTAGGTACCAAAGTGCCTGATTCTATACGGCGTTGAGAATTAGGTAGGACTTTGGTACCTAGGTATTTATATCGGTTATATTTTAATTCTTATTTATTTAAGCTTTATTGCATAACAAAACTATGTTCAAAAGGTGGACTTAACGCCGTATGGCATTCTCTACCATTTATACCTTTGGGCTAATCAGAAATAATTAGTGGGCGGTGCGACAAAATAAATAAAAGAGAAAACACAAAAACAATAATACCAATAATATGACACATGAGATGAAATATATAATATACAATAAATTTATATAACAATACATATTTATACACACTATATAAATATGTCGAACTGTTAGAGAAAGATCTATAATGACGGTTGCGATAAAGAAAGATAATGGGTGCGAATGAGTCTCTTTAATGATTGTTGCTGGGAGCCTGTTTTATATTTTCAGGAAGAGCATTTAAGAGCCTAATGGCCTGAATGTGAAAGGAAAGTACCATAAGGTAGAAAAGTTAAACTTACCTACGTGGATAACATAAAAAAAATACCTCTATAACCTATTTTATAAAAAAAAAAACTAAACGCGCACACAATATTTTTAAATAGTCTATTAAGAGTCAGAATAAAAACTGCGGGAGGACACTAAGTGCAATTATGCACTTATAACATTATTTCATCATCAAATTAACTTTTATCTCGCTCAATCAAATCATCTCTCAGCCGATTCCATTCCACAAAAACCGTTTTATTCACTGTTTATTTTTCAACCCCTTGCTATAAGCCGTTTTAAAAAAAAGTAAAACCCCGAGCTTGCCTTAGACTAAATTTTAATTCTACGAAATAAGAATCCCGCGGTCGCTGAGATCTCTCTAGGGTTTGCCAAGGGCGCGTCGGCCGCACATTTTCTTTAGCGATTTAGACCAAGAAATCCTTTGGTCGAGGTAAGAAGGTAAAAATATGCTGTGGCACGTGACCGCTTGGGTTTGTTCGTAAGTGGCTGGGTTTTACGTGTGACTTTAAATAGTTAGAGGGTAATAGTAGTTTGATTTGTGCGGCTGTTGGTATTTTGTTTGAGACGTATCTATTTATATCACTGTTAATCAGGAACTGTTTAAAAATTTAATTGAACCGTAATTTTTAGCTACCTCATTAGAAATTAAGTGGGTAGTCCACTTCTACTCAGTAAGCCAGCATATTGGGGAGCTGGTTCGATTCCTCGACGCTTATGTGTGTCTTAACACTACTCTTTGTTCGTCTTTCTGTAATGTGTTCGAAATCCAACCCAAAATTAAAAGAAAATTGAAAAATTAAAAGTTCGTAAAACCGAAGGCGATAATAAGAAACATCACAATTTACACGTCACTTTTTCATGCCAATGTCATTTACATTTTGTCATATATAATAATAATAATATATGTACACCGCAACTTTGTCTAAGGGCGCTGGCTGATCATTAAACTTTCTTAGTTCGTAGTATTTGCCTCTATTTGTTGTATAAAAATAAGATTAAATTTTATAAAAATAGTCGAATGCATAACAAGGCATTAAAAAGTTCAAATGCGTATTTTAAAAAAAGAATACCATAATATTTCCAAAAACCTTAAATCTTCCAAGAAAATGACATTGCAAAAAGCTCTTGCCGCAGCCCTCGACATAGTTGCAAGTGCAAAACTGCGGAGTGTGCGAAGTGGTGGCTTATAAAACTTCGCCTGATTTATGATAGTTATTGTTTTTGCAACGCGGCTAACCATCCCGGCGGTATGACGGAGGCGGGTATTGAGAAAAAAAATCTTTAGAGAAGAGTTATAAAGGTTAAAATCTATTTATTTTTGTAAATAGACTTATATGTAGTCACACTTTCACACGTCCCTACATATAAATTAACCCTACCACCGCTTCGTGATGATTTGGGCCAGTACTGAGAAGAAGCGGCGCAAGAAACTCAGTCAGTGTTGTCATTGTATCTTTTCAAATTTGATTTACAATAATTGTAATTATAATAATAATAATAATAATAATAATAAATAATAATAAATCTTTATTTTCTCATCACAAACACATTTACAGTTGGACAACAATTGAGATACAATTAAATGAAATGTTTGTGTGAGACTGGTGCCTATGCTAGGTATAAAATACCTGTGTTACAGGTCACCAGCCTCTCACCTCCTCGGACAGTCGTGCAATTAATTATGTAGACAAATGATGGAGAAAAATAAAATAAAAATGATATATGTACTGTGTAACATTCTAACTTATCTATGTAGTGAATTTATATATATATATATATATGTGTGTGTGTGTGTGTGTGTGTGTGTGAGCGTGTGTGTGTGGGGGTATGGGTGCGTGCGTGTGTGTGCGCGTGTTTTGAAATTTGTGGTCATAATTATATATATATATATATATATATATATATATATATATATATATATATATATATATATATATATATATAAGTAATTGAATGCGTTATCATGAGCTATTTCATCACTACAATGAAATCTTCAGTGCTCACATAATCAAGATTACACAACCAGAGTGTTAATTTAGTTTTACACGAGTGCTTTGGTAGGTGGTATAAGCTCAGTATATTGTTCAGCTTATTGTACAGGTAGCTTCCCAAGAATTGTGTACATTCAAACATTTTCATATATGTTTGTCATTTATACAAGGTGTAACAAACAACCCCGTTATAACTGAAGGGTGTTGTTGTGACCGGAAAACTGCACAACATTCCCAATGATACCTTGGTCATAATTTAAAAAAAAACGGACCTCCTATACAAAATTGCCAATCAGCTGATCGATTTACTATGGGAGAGCCAAAAGATTTTTTGAGATTTCGACCTAGGTTTCTTAGCGAAAGTTGTTCAGGTTTACGGGCACAACAACACCCTTCAGTTATAACGGGGTTTTTTGTTACACCTTGTATAATCATCAATGTTATAATATCGATAATTGGATGCACCGAATTTTTATTTATCAGTAAAGTTCCATTTTTGAAAAGTACTCTTAACAAAACCTTATATTATACAAATTAGTTATATTAACTCTGGATATTCAGTAAAAATCATAATCATGTGTGAGTCAGAGAGGCCAAAGTGTTTATTCGGCAGAGCTTTGTCGTACATCTATCTTAATTTGCAAGAAAACAACAAATTCAACTGTCAACTTCCTTTCATAGCTACACAATTCAAAAACTATGTTAGCCAAATCAGTAACATAACAAAAATATCATCATTACACTGAATTATATAAACAGTGAATCATTAAATATTATCAGATGAATTAGTATTTTAGTAAAGACATTATAACAATACTATTAGGTACGTATTTGTCATAATTAAATTAAATAATTATATTGGAGTGTCGGAGCGCTTTTAATACGTGGCATTCCCCGGTTGTGACGTACTGGATCCGGAAGTGAATGATAACACATGTGAACTAGAGACAACAGTTTTGTGTGTTAATAAGTTTTGTATGGTTTTCGTGGATATGATATGTTAGAGAAAAAAATGAACATTAACAATTACGATTTGCAAACAAAAAAAAGTTATTTTATATATCACATTTTGTGAAGCTTTACTTTTTCCACCACTGAAATGTACTCTCCTGATGTGTCCTACACTGATGTGTACTCTCCTTACCTTCTACTGTGAACTCCTTTGAAGGATTTCACGATATCAAACTACATATTCTATAAACCAAAACAAAGTCTCAACTAGTACACAGAGGCTTTAAAAACTTAAATATTAACAGGAAGTAGATGAGCGGCGAAGTTGTATCCTACATGGAGAGTTTAAATGTGTGGTATTAAAAGAAATCCGAGCTGTGTAAGGAAGTGCCTAGTCTTGCTTCGGGGTAGGGCGGGGAAGAGAATGATGGAGTTATCGATAGACATAGAGTTGGCAATAAATGTGGATATTTTTTTTTAAACAAACAGAACCAAAATTGATCTAAGATCGAAATCATGTAGCGTTAAACTGAAAAAAAAACCTATCTTAAGACTTATGAAAAACTTCATTCGTGTTTCAAGTAGTAAGTTTTCAATATTGATTACTTTAGTTATTTATCAATACGAATACAAATAATGTCACGTAATAAGAACAGCACAGGACATTTTATAAGAATTTCTCAAGCTCAAGCAAATACTTACAAATTAGAAATTGTAAATTGGGTGATTTAATTCAAATTTAAGTTAAAAAATTATGCACTATTGAAAATTGAAATTTAATGTTATATCATTCATCAGTTCAATTCTTATGGGTTATAGTGCCTGAAATAAAAAAAAATATTTGATTTTATTTATTTCGTCTTCTTAATCAGTGACAAACGAATTTCATTCATGTGATATAACTATTTCACGTCAAGCAACAAACTATTACTCTACCAACATCTTAAAACTCTTGTCTGATTAATACAAACTTTTTCTTATAACGACCAAAACCATCGAATGATTCCCATCCCTATCCAGACGAGGACGATAAAGAGGGACGGATATAATGTAGTGCTTTCAAACACTGAGACGAAGTTTGCCTACCAGCAGACAAATGACAACGGGCCCCAGGCAAGGAGCTGCGATATTAGAAGCCTTTAAGATGGGAAAAATAGCAACTTTTACTTGAGGTACTCTTTGGATGCGGTGCGAGCCATGAGAGATAGGTGCTTTAGTTTAGTTGAGCTGGGCTATGAAATGATACACTTTTATACGGATTATTTCTCGCGATTTATTCACAGTTTATTTAAACCTGAGGTCAAGGACCCTTTTCAGCGTCCGTGGTCACAGGTAGACTAAGGTGTTAGTTAGGTATTACATAGTTTTGAAAAAAGTATACTACCATAACTCAAAAATATGAAGTAACGTTCCTATCTACACAAAATGAGCTCACTGTATCACGAGGTCTTGCAGTGCGGGGTCGAGCTTGAGTCTTGGCTAAAGCAGGATCCCAAGCTGGTGGAATTTTCCAACCATCTTCTCTAGTAAAATGAGGGTGCCTTCTAATTTCTATAGCCTCACAGATGTCTACACACGGTTTTTACACACACCAATTGCCTGAACCCAAACTAAGCGTTAGCTTGTGCTATGGTGACCAGGATAATGGACAAAAATACTTAAATACATTTATAAACACCCATGACTCAAGTGAAAATACATGGTGCCTCATCACACAAACATTTGCCCCTAGCAGGATTCGAACCCGCAACTGCTGGTTTTGGAAACTGCACCTTAGACTACTAGATCAAATCTATCGACTTGAATTGACTGCCATATTGACACAAGTATTGGTCGCAACGCCTTAGCCAGTCGATTGGGGCATTGTGCTAATTCCGTTTTAACCAACCCAGGCTGCGTTTTGCTAAGTACATATTATTAGGAATTCGATTCTGGCTTCATCTTCTGCATTGCTCTGTTGCACAAGGTTTTACATTGTTTAACGATCAAAATTGTTAATTTGCCACGCAGCAACACACTGTGGCAATCCAGCAAAGTTACTTGATTTTTGGGAAAGCCTGGGCTGGTTGGAGTGAGAAAGGAACACAAATACGCTAGGCCCAATCAAGCGGCTAAGTGAGGAAATAGCCCAGTTAAAATTATAAATTTGATTATGCAGATCTAAACACTTAAAATTCAATTCAAATCCAAAAACGAAACAACGAGGAGGTACTGCGTTAGTAAGATATAAAGATACATTACTAACGCAGTACCTCCATGTACCTAGTTTTATTTTGGATCCAACAGACTTTGGATCTAACTAACCATTTTTACTTAAAAGCTTTACGACCCTTGATAAAGTAAATAAATAATAAATATTTTTTAAATAAATAAATAAATATTTTTCAACAAGCACACCAATTCTCTAGTCCCAAAGTAAGCTACGAGGCTTGTGTTATGGGGTACGAGTAGATAACGGATATAAATACTTAAATACTTTTTTTTTGTCTTGCATTAAAGGTAGTATGTTTTCTCAAAACTTGGACCCTACCCATGTATAAGGCCCTGATGCTACACGCTGGATGCCGTGAGAAAGAAATGTCGACGACATTTGTCGTGAATCCGGGATCCGGTACTGCAGGCACTTTTCCGTATTTTCGACTATAGCCATCTCTTTCACTCCCACAGTCACATATCATCATGAGTGACTGAGATGGCTTCTGAAAAGTGCAGACGGAACGTTTCAGTATATAACCTCTTTTTCCGAGTTAAAACACTATCGGCATTTTCCAACTTATGGAGATAAAATGTGAATCTTCTTCTACAATGACACATGGAAATGCGTCTGGAATCTTTCCATGGAATATGGTTATTGGATGCGATTGGATTGATGGGTGGAAACAAAGTTGCAAATGTGAAACTTTTCTTCCTTTACGTTACACTACAAAGTAGATGAGATGAAATTTAATGAAAATTTGTTGCACGTCTTAAAAGCGATTGTTCTAATGAATTTCATGACTCGTATTCGCGTAAATAAAAGATAACTATAATATGAATTTCTTCAAGCTATTGTGGCTATACGCGGTTCTTAATAATAATAAATAATAAATATTTCACAACAATCTCACCAATGCTATCCTCCCAAAATTAAGCTACGAGGCTTGTGTTATGGGTACTAGACAACGGATAAACGTACTTAAATACTTTTTTTTTAAATAAATACATATTATACATAGATATAATATTAATATTTTTTCTGGACTGATTTAAAATGCTTTTTCGTAATGTGTCAAGCAGCCAATATTTACTGACTTAAGAGTACTCATGATGTATTTATTAATTTATTTAAATCGGGCACCGTCAACAACAAGCTTTATCACTTAATAAATTCACTAGAAGGTATTTAACTTCACATACATAATACAAATAAATAACAATGACATAACATAAATGACAATGTGATTTCACTAAACATCTCTTGTTCTCATAACATTATTTTATATCTTGAAAGAGAACCATGAAAATATCTTCAAAAAAATACATGTTTTTTATGATCTACCACTCGGGTGTAGTGTTGACAAATTCAGTTTCTTGTCAAACGAGACACAAAAGAGTCATCGAAGAGAACACTCTACTATTAACGTGGTGCAAGCCAACAAGCTAGACGGCAAACATGGGCCCACAAAGTGAATGTTTGGCGCATACCTACTCTTGTAATAAGCTTCGTGGTTGCAACTCAGACCGTGGTGTGGCTAACAACTAGGAAAATTTAAAAAAACTAGCTGACCCTGCAAATGTTGTTTTGCTATATAAATTATTTCTCTCATCACTAAGGGGTATGAGAAATAGATGTTGGCCGATTCTCAGACCTACTCAATATGCATACCAATTTTCATAAGAATCGGTCAAGCCGTGTCGAAGGAGTATGGGAACAAACTTTGTGACACGATAATTTTATATATATAAAGATAATATTTTCCTACTATAAGAAACTATTGTTATTAACCACGAGACTTTCATGTACAGTGGCCTTTTAGGTTACTCATTTTTGTTGCAAAATTGCCCGTATCCCAAGCGCATACGATACCGCAGTATTTACAGTGGCATGCTGGTTACCGTACATGGCATGAATTTCACATGTTAGTCGTTTACTTTGTAAATTACAAACAGTGACCACTATTACTGTTAAGCATAGGATTCCCACTTATTTCTAGATTGAACCATTCCAAGTAGCCCATATCCCTTTCAATATTGACAACTTTTTAAAACCTTTTAATACGGTTAATCTTGCCAGTGAACGTCCCACGCTGTGCTTTCGATAAAACGGTTGCTAATCTAGAATTTGGCTTAACTCATCTACCATCAGTTCTTATTGTCTTATGTCAATTCAACTCTTATTAGAAACTTTCTTTGAAGGTTCAAAATTCATTCCTTTGTCAAAGAAGCGTATGGCATATTTCACTTTTTTAATTGTTCGTTCATCTTCCGCACAACCTACAAGATACTCACTGTTCTATACGTAACGGTGTGACAGGCAGCCTAGACCAGTCTGTAAAATAAAGCGTGGCTCAAGTGGCCGCCTGTGATGATGGCTAGGCTTCTGTTTAGTGTACCTATCTACTGTGACGAAGGATATTGGACGAGGGTAGATGGTAGATATCCTTATACGGTTAGCTGATGATAGGTTTTGTGCGTCGTCTTATCTAGAAGTTAGAGTTGGAGAGTAGGGGAGTCTTACTCAGTGTTCCTCTACTTTAGGTATTAAGCAAAGTTTATCATTTTGATTTTCATTGACGAATCACTCAGCTTCTTATACTTCAGTTTAAGTTGTTAAAGCTCATGATTAGTATATACTGTTTCGGTAAACTCAGTGAAAATTCAATTTATTGGAGTGTTACATTCGTTTATCGTCTAACTGTAATAGTTCATAATCTCATGTAATATTTACATTCATTATTTTCAGTTCTTTCTTTTGTATGTACTTATCGAATGCGCTCGATTTTTGTGCCATAGTTGATTTTGAAAAAAAATTAATGTGTATCAAAAATCGAATTAACTTTAATTAATAAAAATAGCTCCTACTGAATCATCACTCAAATGTTTTTCAATAAATTTGACCTGGCAATGCATCAATTTGAACATCTCGTCAGCGTTTTTGGACAGAGCCGTACTCACACACGTAACGCACTGCAAGTATCATTACGCTGAAATTAACAGCTTATAATTGTAGGGTTCCAAAAATGAAAACAACAACAATGTTACCAATAGCTTCCATCTTTGAAAACCATGCAATAAATAATTTGACTGTCCATTGCGTGAAATTCTGACTTCGCGTCACTGAATTCGGTGCCTCTCACACACGCTTAAACTCGTAACGCACCGATATACACCGATGTGTAGTTGTACGATGTACGTACATGATTTACGTTAGTTTAGTATTTTAATCATGCAAGACTATAAAATTGCATTTTGATCGCGCCCTACATTTGGGACAGTGACATAACATGTATTTTGCAGTAAGCATTGCATCAATGAGTTAGTGCACGGATAGAAGCCATACGGTTAACTTGGGTGTTTAATTTATTTACAAAATTTTAAATATCCCCCGGGCTGAGTGCCCGTTGACATTTGACTTGACATTAGTAGCTGATTGTTACAGTAATGATCGCAGAATGCTGCAATAGCCGTATCGCCTGAGTCCCCCATCGTGAGTTAGATATTTGAACAATAACAACAGTTTCTTCTTAATCATCATCTCAAATCTTTGAAACCCTAATCTAACGAGACAAATCGATTATACGGACTCCTAGTCATCAAAATCGGACAGTGTCTCTCACACATGCACATAACGCCCGCACACACCGATGTGAAGTGATCACACAATGCTGCAATCGACAATTAGCTGCCTAAGTGCCCGATCGTGAGTTAGATGTTTGAACAATAACAACAGTTTATTCTTAATCAAAGCTAAAAAGAGGATTATTTTGCTTTGAATTTCCACTATACAACGCCAGCGCAGGAACCCAAATACATCCAAATGTAACCACCTAAAAAACTAGAACTGGAAGTCGCAGGACTTACAATACCACTCACAACGTGACACAGAAGATGCACCTGGAATCACAACACTGACACAGTGTCACGTTGTGAGTTGTATTGCAAGTCCTGCGACTTCCAGCTCTAGTTATTTCAGGTGGTTACAGATGGTTGTATTTGGATAGATGGATGGATAGATTTCCGCAAAATAACGCCTGGATACCATCAACTATATCTTATTAATCTCAAATCTTCGCAAACCCTAATCTAACTGGACAAATCGATAATTCGGACTCCTACTCAGTAAAATCGGACAGTGCCTCTCACACATGCACATAACGCCCGCACACACTGCGTTGTAGTCGCACAATGCTGCGACAATCAGCCGTCTCGCCGAAGCCCCTCAACGTAAGCCGGCAGACGCCTCCGTCGCCACTTTTATTTCGTCTCTATCTATAAGTTTATCCTTAGGGTAACTGGAAGCGACTATATACCAAAATCTGTACTTTACATTGCAGGTAGGATCATCTTTGTCATAATTATTATTTTTGGGCCATTGAACAGACAGTTTTCCAGTTTTTATTTTATCTTATTTTCCAGTAAACTCCTCGTTTGACAAGAGGGTTGGTGCCCGCAGAGCGCAGACGATTGCTCGCAAAATTAAATAGCAGCCAATCTTTTTATGTTCACTGTCATCGTCATTGTCAGCCTTGAGACACGTTATTGGGTAATTTCCGATTAAATGTAATTCCATTGATTCAATAAACTGGCTCAAATCCGAGCAGACAAATTTGAACACACGCAAATGTATCGTCATGTACTTCATGTTATGACAGTTGGAAACAACAAACAAGTTGCCCCGAGGTTAGCAAGAACAACGACGATTATTAAAAATTAATAATTATAAAAAAATAAACAACAACATCACATACATTGATCTGACTTCGTAGTAAATAGCTTAAGCACTTGTGTTACAGATATCAGAATCAACAGTGGTGTTACAAATAAACTTAAATAAATACATATCACACCCAGACCAGTACAAACAGACATGTTCATGCACACAAATGTTTGTACAGTGCGGGGATCGAATCCGCGACCTCTTGGTTCGACTTCTTGACCATCAAAGTGCTCGACTTACGTAGGTACTTTCAGAAATGCGCTGTAATGCAAATAAAGTTATTTTCGTTATTCACTTCGATTTCAACCATCAAATGCCACACGTTTGGAAGCTATAACTAGCTCTTCTTGTAACTTCAACTCGGGTTCAAGTGTAACATTATCCTGTCTCTTCCATTCACTTATATCTTTGTCGCATCGAGCTATACAATTGTCGGTGAACTCTTGTCATTACTCGTGTCAAACGCTTGTGCGGCTTCCTACGGTTTTATTCTCTTATTCTCTTAATCTCTTGTCTTTTAATTCGAGTGTTCGGCTAATTGTAATCTAATGACATTACCTCCATGTGTGGGTAGATAATTTTGTTATTTGATTATTTCGCTTTACGGAAATTGGATTCAAACGTTCTTCTTTGCCTATTCGATGTTCTAATGTACTTTACAGAAACAGGGGCCTAATTCCGCTTATAATTCGTTATTGAATCGCCAATTTTTGACAGTTCTAGTATGGATGTTATTTAAAAAATTGATATTTCAATGACGATTTTGTTACTTTGATTAGCTCAGTTAGACTCCTCTGTAGTGATGTCTATATGAAAAAGGAGATTTACTAGTGCTTCCATTAAGACCTGTAAACAAATAAAGACTTATTATTAACTGTTCCAGGAAAAATTGTGAAGTAGCATACAGTAAACTTCAACTTTCTAAATGTCACTCAAATACGAGTAATTAATAAAAAGAACACTTTAGTTTAGATTTGGACACTATATAACAAAAAACACAGGATTGATTTGGATGCCTTTGCCTTTATGCCTTTGTGGATTTATATTTTGCTTATGTCGAATAACTCATATTATTACCAACTAAAACAATCGCACAGCCATCCGAACATAACGTTATTACTCAAAACTGGAGTCCCAAACGTGGAGGCGATCACTCACGCAGATCACACCCTCGGGAGCTGCTTGACGCTGTCTCTTTCTGTTATTACTACATTCCGTAATTCATGTTCTGTACAGATTTTGGAATGTGCTAGTCTGGATTGTTATTTGGTTATTAAAGTTTACCTCATAATGGGACGTGGCTCAAAAAAAATTTCGCGGTATTCATGCGGCGCTGACCGCGATAGGACGTTTGATGAACTAAATGAAGGAATATTAAATTCCTTTAAATTCAAATTCAAACATTTTTTTTTGTGATACACAGGTGAATAGATGACAATGTACAAATAGAGGTTATAAAGAGTGTCTTAAGAGGGTATAAGAGAGTCGGCATACAAATGTAGTGAATAAAAGAAGAAATAAATACATTTATTTCTTTACATCACACTATTATTACAGGTAGTCTTAACCTAATTCAATAGTGTAAAACTAATCTATACTTAATCTATTTACTTATAACTTAAAATACAAAATGCCGTTCTTGCGAACTCACTCGGAGAACACGAAATGTATACGTGTCAGAATTAATGATAAATGTCCGTATCCAAAAATAAATAACACAATACAGCATCCACCAAATAATATAGTCAAATTCAATTAAATATAACATCTCAAATAAGTAACTGGCAGGCAGTCAAACGGATATGTGAAACTTCATTTATGAGGTAAATGAGACTAAGATTTCCTTTATAGCATAAAATGATTGCGAGATCAGAAACATAAAAAGTATTTGTATAAACGTTACAAACTCATTGCATTGTATAATATATTTGGGTATTTTGTTATATAGCCCTGAGGCCATATAAAGAATGCTGTTGCTATAGAGGGCTGTTTTATATGGAGTATTAGATATAGCCTGCATTAAGTTTCCTTAACTGTAAAAGAATATCCACAGTGACATCAAGCGCACGAATGCTGCATAGTGTGCAATACAACAACTGCCTTCATGTTTAATTTCTCTAAAATAAGGTTCACGTGGGATCTGTCTTTAACAATTCGTAAAACTTTTCATTAAGCATCGATGTCAAAGGACATGCATACATACAGCATAATAACAAAATGTGTTTTTTTATACCTAGGTCTAGAAAACCATTTTAATAGGAAAAGATCAAGCTGAGAACGTGTTAAATTTGCCATCTTAAAAAAAAACTATACAGCTGAATAAAATGCAATTCAAAGACAATGAACAGAGAATTTGTATGACCGTCTATAAAATAATTATATGTCGCAGTCAGTATTTTGTAATAGGATTACAGGAACGCCGCGCGATGTCCGCGTCGCTTATAATGCGAAGGGTGTGTCCTCAATTTCAGCGAGGACTAATTGATTACAACTAAAAAGTCTTTAAAACTGTAAATAAAAAACAATAGAAGAGAAATCTAGGCTATGATTTTCTTATTATTCTTTAAATATGATTGCACATGTAATTCAGAACTAAGTTTTTTGGTACTTGTACTTTAGTGCGATCAATACAGGAATTTTGCATTCACGCTTCTGCATTCTAAAATCTCCTGATGATCTCTGTTAAGATTGGTCACTGTAGTCAAAATCAGCTAGACATTGTTGTTTATTGATATATCATTCATCATCATCATCAATGCAAAAAAACGGGTGCCGGTTAGTCATCATTGTCATGTCCTCGGTGATATTGCCACTTCACAAAGAACTGCTCTATGTTGTATGCTCTGTGACGTAGTTGGTCTGAAAAAAAAGTTTTTTTCTATTTTTTTATGCCCGAACCTAAAAAAGTCAAAAAGAATGCATGTACCACGAACCTGCTTAGAGTAGCGAAAGAACCGTTTTTAAGTGTGTGGGCCTTGATAATCAACAACATCACATAAACTTGACTCCATAGTAAAAAGCTTAAGCACTTGTGTTACAGAAACCAGAATCAACAGTGGTATTACAAATAAACTTAAGTAAATACATATGACACCAACACGAGTACAAACAGACGTGTTCATGCACACAAATGTTTGTACAGTGCGGGGATCGAACCCGCGTCCTCTTGGACTAGTAGTCAACTTATTGACTATTACACTAAAGTGGTCGTCACAAAGTTATTCAGAAAAACTCTTGAAACAAAAAAAATACAAATAAGTTTCCATATTTTCTGACCGCTGCAATTGTGTCCCCACAAAGAAAAGGAGTTGGCAGTATTAATAATGAATTTTTGCCAACTTCGCTCAACTGAGGACAAGTTAAATTATAATATCGTCTTCTTGGAATTGGTAAGTTAGCTGTTTACGGGTTGTCTGGATCTATATTTTAAAAAAATATTTGTAGACAAACTAGATAAATCAGACTATCTTCATCCCTTGATCAGCATGACTCAGCTTAGCTGGATAAAAACTGCTGAAAATCACTGGAAGCTAGTTGTGATATGTTATGTCAGAAAAATCCATAAACAAATTAAGTTTCTCACTAGAAATAACATAACCATCTGAGTGACCAGAAAGTGTAGTCAAAATCATTAAAAAAAACACTTTCTTTTAAACACATTCAAAGAATACTCCCTGTCAAAAACATTGCATGGATTAACTCTCTGCTTACGGAGGGACAACTTTAAACAGTTGTTTAACTGTACAGAGCTTCCTTGCATTGTAACTGCGTCCGCAAAAAAAACTTAAGAAGGTCATCGCCACAGCAAATCACTGTTAGGCCAGCACTTAAAAGCACTTTGTATTCAGTACGATTCACCATATCGATTAACGATACAAAACGCATACTATGCACACACCATGCCTGTCATGGTGTCATTATTGCAAAACCAAACTTGATGCGGGCTTAGCGAGTATAGCCGCGAAAGAAAACCACCGAAATGCAACCATAACACAATTGCCTACAGCTTAAAACAGTACAACAAACCTCGTTGTTAAGTCTCTTCTCTAGTGATGTGCGGCAGTCAATTAAAGCAGCTTAGCAACATCGATAACTTTGTGTTTTCCCATATTTATGCGTTCCACTTGGCTCCAGTACACCTGTTTGTTTGTGTGCGCCAGCGGGCTTTAGATATGGGATTTGTCTTGTCAATTGGTATTTTGAGCCAAGAGGCGACGAACAAAAAACAGGTCACAGGAATTCGGACTGAAGTATGAATACCGAAAGTCGCTGGGCTTGTTGTGATGGATTTGCGCTGCTTTTTGAGCCATAGAGTAGCACTAGTTTTGTGTACCTTGTGTTTGTCTTTGATTTAAGTTTAAAGATTTACTATTGTGTGTCGCAATATTTTTTCACCGTCATTTTGAATAATGATTTTTTTCAGTTTCATACAGGTATAAAGTTTAAGAGACCCTGAGTTTAATACAAATGACTTGATCATCAACACACAAAGTTGATTTACGACTTTAACTCTCGGTAAACAATATTTTTTACGTGAACTTTAAAATAATGTACTTTTTGGGACATTCAAAAAAATTTTTAAAAATAAAAAACATATTTTATGTTACATCATCGACAAAATAAAATATTTCCCGTCCCTATGTTTTCCCAGCGCAACATCAACAAACCGAAGCTTAGCGAGTAATGACCATTCTGACCTAATATTTCGCCCCGACTTCCCTCGGGCTTTGCAACGATTGCATAAGGTTTAATGTAACTTTAAATTGTTAACTTAAATATTTATATTTGCTCGCGGACACCTAACCGCACAGTAGGTAAAAATACGAGTACAACGTGTATTTTCAGTCAAGTGCCCGTGTTGGTAATAAAGTAGCTAGGACCCAATGACATAGTTTGCGAATATTTTTCTATATCCATTGAATGAATATATAGTGTGGTAGTTGATATGTAGTGTGGGACGCCCCCCGGCTAGATGGACAGATGACCGGAAGAAGGCAGCTGGAAGTGACTGGATGTAGAGGGCAGGAGATTGTGCGAAGTGGCGCTCCTTGGGGGAGACCTATGTCCAGCAGTGGACTGCAACAGGCTGTTAAGATTATGAATTAACGTCCATTGAACTTTTTCGGTTGCTGTTTTCAGTTATTCTGAAGCCTTACATGTGTCTTTTTTTTGTTTCAGGTTTGTGATGTCTTTGGTTGTGATAAGCTGAGGAGATTCATGGAGACAAGTGATTAATATTATGCACTACACACAAGGTAAGTTAAATATTGTAACTTAATCGACATAAGCTTAAAAATCGCAATTAAAAGCGAGATAAGTAAAGGTCAGTGATTGCAACTCACTTTTTTTTGTAGCGCGTTTGGGTTGCTAAATTCAGTATAATTTTCTATACAGTATGGAAATTGCAACTGACACTGATCAGAGGATTAAATGTAATTTGGCCATCTTCAAATCCGTCAAATTAGGCCTATTGCATTACTCCACTAATACTTAGTGCGTGTGCATGTAACGTGTGCACACACGTTTATGTATCGTACGTACTATCGCCAGCGCATCTCAACATACATTTTCATTGCAAAACAGCGTCTATTACAACGTCATACGATAACACTGCATTTAGCTTGATCTGCTGTGTAACTCAGGCATGATAGTGCAACGCACAGTAACCCGCGCGTCACATCATACGCTGTCACTGCAAAATCGCAGCTATTGCAATCCTAAATAAGACAACATCGTGGTTACGCTTGATGTATTTTGTAACGCAGGCAGGATAGTGTAACGCATAACGCCTTACATTTTCGCTGTAAATTCGCACCTATGATAAAGATCATAAGACAACAACGTGTTCAGCTTGATGTGCTGTAAAAGGGCAACTTGGCACGATTACCCGACGGCCAGACGATCGCCGCTCTGGTTGATTTCACACAATTCAGCCCGATATATTGTAACAATTAGAGGGTGGAATATGGTGTAAACACACTAACTAAAGGATAAGCGCTTTCGTCAATCGCTTGTTAAAGTTTGAAGGTCGATATGATGTTATTTATTATACTTCTCTAATGGCCGCCGCGGCGTGAATGTCTACCGTTATAATCACCGTTGTCAGTACGAATATAATTGTAACGTAGGTATTCGTTTCGTCCAAACGTCAGAAACTGACCGTTTCCCCATACAAATAGACATGTTAACGATAGGTAAACGGTACGAATACGTGACAATTGTTATTTGTGCTCACCCCATTGAAAGTTTCTGTCACATTCATAGAAAAAAACTGACAGTTATTTAACTTTCAGTTAACGGTTGATAGTACGAGTATATTCAGACTGGCCGACATTAAATGAAAAACACTAAAGATAAAGACTTCCGTTCGCTGTTTACTATGGTATCGTAACGATATTAAATATTTTAGTTTATGAGTGATTAACGGTTTAAGTTATTATGTTGCCAGAATTTAAATAACACCAACGTTTTTGGTGGTAGAAGTATTTTTATAAAAAAACTTTGCACGGTACTCCTGTTGGTATGACTTTGCGTTTTTCCATAGAAACAACACTGCCACATTAAGCTTGCACATACTGTCTTTTATGGCGGAGCTAAAATAATTGTTTTTTAAAATGATTGTGTGCCTAAAGCATATCATAGCTACGCTTACACTACAGCACAAACGTAAACATGAATGCGAACTGCAAACTGGATATTTAGAGGGGTGTTTACCAGGTGTAGGGAGGGGGGGGGGACAATCAGGGCCTGATCACGTCCTAAACAACCCTAAACGAAGGGTTAGGACGGAAGTGGGCCTTTTGTACGTATTTTCCATTTAATACCTACCTGAATTGCATACGGCGGTGCTAACGTCAATTCGGTGTGATTTGATTTGTGCAATTAAATGATCACAGGTAGCTAGCTGTAATTGATTGGAGAATCAACTGACTGTCATTTGGGGGGTGAGTCTTGTAAATCCACCGCCGCGAAATGATACTATGTGATACTGATTATTTCCCACTAATTTTCTTCGTTATGCCTCAAAATCTGTGTGTGTAACAATATCAAACATGTAATCGTAAATTATACTTTAAAAGTAGGGTATGAACTAATTTTTAATCTGGAATCACAATGCAACGCCTGCAAGGTAAAAAAATTCAGATATGGCGATTAAAAAGTTTGTCGGCGCTCTATACACGGGTTGCAGGGTTCGTAGTTTATTTACACAAATAAAAGTTCATGGACTGGCGAGACGGACTATATTGAGAATGATAGTGAGGACGAGCCTTCAAGGCGTCCGACCGGTGCTGAGGTTGCGTACTGACTGCCCTCTGAACCTGGTTGAACCTGGTTTTAATCCTCACGGCGGTCGGCTGCCTTTGGAGGAAACACACTAACAAAAGAATAAAACAATACAATAGAAATATGGTTGGTACAAACAGAATACAACAATGAAAATATAACAATTAACTAGGAAGACATTACAAAGGTTGGTTCTTAATAGGTGCAATAAACCTATAGACTGACAATGGAACAAATGTTACGTCGGCGAAACACTGAAGAGACTAAGTTAAACATTCCGACAATATTGTATTGCACCTTACAAATAACTTAATAACTAGCATCGTAAACCTAATAGGCGCAGATGCGTGAGAAACTAAAATAACTTAATCTACCATGCCTTAAAATTAACACGCGAATATTCACAAAGCACTTACACCTAATTCTGTACAAAGACGTATTTACAATTATGCATTAAAATAATACCTATTTACAATTAACCGGTATAAGGCGTATGTGGGACGCAGTCGCCATTAACGGCGGATGACGCAATATCCCATCCACCTACACGCCGCATCTTCGTTACCGACAAGGCGAATAATGCCACGTTCCTTATTGATACAGGGGCCGATCTTTGTGTGTACCCTAAAGCGCTAGTCCCTACGGCTTGCAAAGCTTCTGCCTATGGATTAGTCGCCGCCAACGGAACTCCAATAACCACATATGGTACTATCGCATTAACCTTAAACCTCGGGCTTCGAAGAGACTTCCCATGGATATTTGTGGTAGCGGATGTAGACAAACCAATCATTGGTGTTGATTTTCTCGGTCATTACAACCTTTTGGTAGATGCGAAAAATAAGAGGTTGGTAGACGCGATCACTCATCTTACGGTCAATGGACATGTAGCTGAGTGTGAGCAACTCACTGTAAAAACATTAAGTACTACATCACCTTACCTCGATCTGCTCGCCAAGTATGTTGAAATAACACGACCAGACGGAACCATGCAAGGGGTAAAACATGGAACTAAACATCACATACTGGTAACATCAGGACCTCCGGTAGCACTCAAACCGCGACGGCTCGCCCCCGATCGCCTTAGGGCTGCCAAGAAAGAGTTCGATTCGATGGTAAAACTTGGCATCGCTCGCCCATCTTAAAGCCCATGGGCAGCGCCCTTAGTTATGGTACCAAAGACGACTACAACCTCCACGCCAGAATCCAGCTCATCATCGATTCCCGAAAACGTTAAGGAGACCGAAGAAAGACATCGCCCATGCGGTGACTACCGCGGTCTGAATGCGAGAACAGTTCCTGATCAGTATCCCGTGCGTCACATTCAAGACTTTGCGCAGTGTTTAAGTGGCAGTAAAGTGTTTTCAAAATTAGATTTAGTGCGTGCGTTCAATCAAATCCCTATCGCTGAAGAGGACATCCCAAAAACTGCTATCACAACGCCGTTCGGTTTATTTGAGTTCAAATTTATGACTTTCGGCTTACGCAATGCAGCTCAGACGTTTCAACGGTTTATGGACGAAGTGTTAAGTGAATTAGACTTTTGTTATTGCTACATAGACGATATTTTGATAGCATCGAGTGACGAAAAAGAACATTTAAAACACCTAGAGACAGTATTTGATAGGTTAAGAAAATTTGGTGTAGTGATTAACCCTAAGAAATGTGTATTCAGCCAATCAGAGATTGAGTTCCTTGGCTATTTAGTGTCACCCGACGGTACGCGCCCGCTCCCTGAAAAGGTAGAGGCAATACGGACGTACCCACTCCCAACCACAGCGAAGCAGCTAAGACGGTTTCTTGGTATGTTAAACTTTTATAGAAGGTGCATACCTAACGCAGCTGCTAGCCAGTCTAGCCTTAACGAACTACTCCATGGCAACATAAAAGGTAAAACTCCAATTGCGTGGACGGATCAGGCGAGGAAAGATTTTGATGTGTGTAAAGAGAGTCTAGCCCAGGCAGCTTTGTTAGCTCATCCTCGGGACGACGCCGAGCTAGCCCTCTTTTGTGACGCATCAAACAATAGCATTGGATCAGCTCTGCAACAAAAGGTAGGTAACGATTGGCATCCTATCGCATTCTTTTCTAAAAAGCTTACTACGGCCGAACAAAAGTACTCAGCGTACGATCGCGAGCTATTCGCTATCTATGCTGCAGTCAAACATTTGAGGCATTATGTTGAAGCAAGACAGTTTGTAATTTTTACTGACCATAAGCCGATAACCTATGCATTTCATAAAAAAGAGCAACAATGTTCACCCAAGCAGTTTAGACACCTGGATTTTATTGGTCAATTTTCAACAGACATACGTCATGCGAAAGGGGAAGATAACGTGCCAGCCGACGCACTTTCACGTATAGAAAGTATTCGTAAAGGCCTTGATTGGGAATCGCTTGCAAAGTCACAGAAAAATGACACACACCTTAAGTCGTTGCTGGATTCAAATGACTCATCATTGCAATTACGACTTTTTACTTTGCCAGATAGTGACATACCAGTGTACTGCGATGTATCAACTCAACGCGCTAGACCTTATCTGACGGAGCCTTTCAGGAAGATAGCATTTAATATTTTACATCAGAATTCACACCCCGGGGCACGAGCTACGACGAAACTCGTTTCACAACGATTTGTCTGGCCCTCAATGAACTCTGACTGCAAAAAGTGGACAAGAGCGTGCTTGGGTTGTCAGCGTTCTAAAGTATCGCGACACGTTATCACTCTTCCTGGTACTTTCGCACCGCCATCATCCCGGTTTGACCACGTTCATTTAGACATTATCGTTATGCCTTACTCTAAAGGATATCGATACTGTCTCACGTGTGTCGATCGCTTTTCAAGATGGCCTGAGGCGATACCAATACCCAATCAGGAGGCAGAAACGGTGGCACGCGCGTTCTATTCGAATTGGATTGCACGTTTCGGCGTTCCAAGCAGAATCACAACGGATCAAGGCAGGCAGTTTGAGTCGCACCTATTTAGAGATCTAAACGCTCTACTAGGTTCGAATCACCTACGCACCACTGCTTATCATCCATCCTCAAATGGTATGGTAGAACGCTTTCATCGGCAACTTAAGAGTGCTATTAAGTGCCATACCTCAGCTGACGAGAGCTGGACGCGGGTATTACCAACAGTATTGTTAGGTATTAGGGCATCCTGGAAAGATGATCTACAAGCTACATCCGCTGAACTTCTATACGGTCAGAGCTTGCGCCTCCCAGGTGAGTTTTTGTGTAAAAGTCCCACGCACAACCTAGTACCTAGCGATTATGTAGACCATCTACGACAGCATTTTAACACGTTAAAGCCAGTCGACGGCACGCGCCATGGCATTAAAAGTACTTTCTGTTTTAAAGATTTGATGTCGTCTAGCCACGTGTTCGTAAGGAATGACGCTGTTAAAGCTCCGCTGCAACAACCCTACGAAGGGCCATATAAGGTCATAAGCAGGTCAAACAAAACATTCGTACTCGATATACGTGGACGCGAAGTCACGGTATCGACCGAAAGACTAAAACCTGCCTATATTCTGAGAGATGCGGAACACCACCCAAACAACCATCCTGACAGCAGTATCTCATTGGGTTTAACTTTTGACAGTAGCCTAGGTCAAACAACCGGTTCCAATGTTAGTTCAGGTTCTCCACCTCCAGCTGTACCGCCCGTCTCCGACGAACCTAACGTCCCTCGCCGTTCTGGCAGACGCGTTCGTTTTCCAGACTACTACCAAGCAGGTTTGTGATATAACGTATGTTTTCGTAATTTTGATATTTCGTTATTTAAATCACTGTATAGCTTTAGTAGCGTAGCGTAGTTTTCTTATCACGATTGTTGTTGTTTTTTTTTCGTGATCTAAATCACTGGTAGGGGGGTACTGTGGCGACTGCGTCCCACATACGCCTTATACCGGTTAATTGTAAATAGGTATTATTTTAATGCATAATTGTAAATACGTCTTTGTACAGAATTAGGTGTAAGTGCTTTGTGAATATTCGCGTGTTAATTTTAAGGCATGGTAGATTAAGTTATTTTAGTTTCTCACGCATCTGCGCCTATTAGGTTTACGATGCTAGTTATTAAGTTATTTGTAAGGTGCAATACAATATTGTCGGAATGTTTAACTTAGTCTCTTCAGTGTTTCGCCCCTTGCATGGTTCCGTCTGGTCGTGTTATTTCAACATACTTGGCGAGCAGATCGAGGTAAGGTGATGTAGTACTTAATGTTTTTACAGTGAGTTGCTCACACTCAGCTACATGTCCATTGACCGTAAGATGAGTGATCGCGTCTACCAACCTCTTATTTTTCGCATCTACCAAAAGGTTGTAATGACCGAGAAAATCAACACCAATGATTGGTTTGTCTACATCCGCTACCACAAATATCCATGGGAAGTCTCTTCGAAGCCCGAGGTTTAAGGTTAATGCGATAGTACCATATGTGGTTATTGGAGTTCCGTTGGCGGCGACTAATCCATAGGCAGAAGCTTTGCAAGCCGTAGGGACTAGCGCTTTAGGGTACACACAAAGATCGGCCCCTGTATCAATAAGGAACGTGGCATTATTCGCCTTGTCGGTAACGAAGATGCGGCGTGTAGGTGGATGGGATATTGCGTCATCCGCCGTTAATGACTCCCGCTCGCGTTTCCCTGCTGTGGTTTGTAGGAGCACGGTTCTACGCATTTCTTTGCTTGGGCACCATAGCGATGATGGTACCAACACAGCCAGTCCGCCGGTCTAGTTCTAGACCGTGATGGTGTACGTGAGCGTGTGTTTGACGACCGCGTGGCCTGCTGGATATTGTATTCATCTCACTTACTTGCGCCTGTTGCACATTCTGTATGAGAAGTGCCATGTTCTCCTCAAGCCGGCGAAGACGTTCGTCCGTGACGTGTGTAGAGATTGCTGCTACCGGGGGCGATGGCCTCGTGCACCGCAGCCTAACGTTTTCAGCTATTAGATCTGCGATGTCGGCCAGTGTTTCGAGTGGCGTATCTCTCTTGGCCACGACGGCTGCCTGCATGTCGGTAGGTAAACCCCTCGTCCAAATAACACGCAAAACATCCTCGGATATAGCGCTGCCAGCTAGTGACTTAAGGTGCCGCAAGAACTGTGTCGGCGTTCGGTCACCAATCTCCTCTCCTTCTAGGAGACGCTGGGTTTTGCGCCAAACCTTTTCACTATCTTTTCTTTAAGCTCTTTGTACTGGTCCGCTGTGACGACCGAGAGGCCGGTTATAAGGTCTCTTACTTCACTGAGGGCGTTAGAGTCCATTTTGCTTATGATGTATAAGCATTTTTGTGTTGGGTCTGTCACCATTGACATGCTCAACAAACTCTCCGCGCAATCCATCCATGATTCAGGGTCCGATGTGTTGAACGGTGCCATCTGCAGCCATGGGACATTCTTGACGGGCCCGTTGGCATTGGGATTTTCATTAGCCATTGTAAGAAACTCTGATTACACCCACACAAAAAATACCAGCAAGTCTGTAAATTTCACTGCGCGGCGCGAAACTGAACCCTGATACACCCTAAGCGCACAATAAAAACGTAAGATCACGTCGGGGTCACCACTGTCGGCGCTCTATACACGGGTTGCAGGGTTCGTAGTTTATTTACACAAATAAAAGTTCATGGACTGGCGAGACGGACTATATTGAGAATGATAGTGAGGACGAGCCTTCAAGGCGTCCGACCGGTGCTGAGGTTGCGTACTGACTGCCCCCTGAACCTGGTTGAACCTGGTTTTAATCCTCACGGCGGTCGGCTGCCTTTGGAGGAAACACACTAACAAAAGAATAAAACAATACAATAGAAATATGGTTGGTACAAACAGAATACAACAATGAAAATATAACAATTAACTAGGAAGACATTACAAAGGTTGGTTCTTAATAGGTGCAATAAACCTATAGACTGACAATGGAACAAATGTTACGTCGGTGAAACACTGAAGAGACTAAGTTAAACATTCCGACAATATTGTATTGCACCTTACAAATAACTTAATAACTAGCATCGTAAACCTAATAGGCGCAGATGCGTGAGAAACTAAAATAACTTAATCTACCATGCCTTAAAATTAACACGCGAATATTCACAAAGCACTTACACCTAATTCTGTACAAAGACGTATTTACAATTATGCATTAAAATAATACCTATTTACAATTAACCGGTAAAAGGCGTATGTGGGACGCAGTCGCCACAAGTTGATAACATGTCAATGAAAACGTTGCTACTGAAAGTTTTTAACAACAACAATTACTTCACTGTTACTAAAAGGTAGGTTACTTGTATTCCAATCGACCAATATTAATAACAACTAGTACCTAAGTACCTAACATTAATATTTTTTAAATAAGTTCGAGCTTTATACCCAAACGCCCTCACGTTTAATAAAATGAAGCAAACTTTTATTTAAGTTACATAACATATTTGCACTTTAATTCTGAGTATACTAATTTTGAGTACTCATAATTTTGGCTTGATGCGATTGGCATGGAACCGCAACACTTAGCATGCTCATGAAGAGGCCTATTCCCGACTATGGGTGACCACAGGCTGAAGAAGAAGAAGAACCACATTTTGCGGATTATATGATATTCGATAGGAGCAACAGTTGCGTGAAATCGATAGACTGCTTTTTAGGCAATTTACCTAATATGTTTAAATCCACCTAATCCAAAGATCTCTTACACCCTATATTACCTGTCTCGGCCGGCAGCGCAGACCACTCGAGACTCGGGGTGGGCGTTAAAAGTACCCGCGTGGTTCAAGGTTGTACTTTCATATACTTATACGTTGTGTTGTACTGTATTTACACGTGTTGTGAATGTACCTAAATGGGATTTACAGGGATTTTTAACGAGGTATACAACTGAGTACCAAACTAGGTCTACCTAGTTGCGTACTTACATACTTAACGATGGGCTGATTTTTTATGTAACTGTGAAACGATGGCAAATAAGGTGGTTGTACGCAGGCAGTGGCGTGCAAAAATGCGTGCCCCACTAAGTTTCATATTAGTCCTCCTGGCCGATTTCGACCACGGCGGCCAATCTCAACAGAGATCAGCCAACTGCGCAGGAGATATTAGAGGAATAGTGCACAAGTGTGAGCGCAATACACAGGTGCACTCACTGTTCCATCACATTTTACGTGCTTTCCGAGGCTTCCTTCGAGCTGTTTTTGAGAAATTCATGACAGAAAATCTCTGAAACAATTTTGGCTCGACCTGGGATTCGAACCCAGGACCTCTCGGATGTAAGGCAGAAACTTTGCAACCATACCAACTAGGCGGTAAGTTTAATAACTCTTATATTAGTAAAATGACACCTAAAATAAGCCACCAATGTCTCAGCCATCTTTTCCAGATTCGAACATCGAATGACCAATGACCACGTCCAATCACTAAAATGCTGACTGGATGCGGTTGCTTTTTTCCCGTGCCATGTCACGCCGTCGCGCGAATCGAAGGCCGTCCTCTCATATTCAGACGTAGTACACGCAGCAAAATAAGCTTAACTCAATTTGAAATTAAGTCTACATACAAATTCGTCGACGCTCTATATGCGTATGAAATTTCATCCAAATCTGATCAGCAGTTTAGGCGTGAAATCTGAATAGACAGACCGGCTATCTTTGGTATCCATCCTGTATATTATTATCCCTTAGTTCTTTTCCTTTGTGATATGTCAAAAGTAACGTAAATTGCCCTCAAAATTTCGAACACAAAGCGATCTTTATAAACCGATTAACCGCTCTTTCAATCAATTTCTATGATATTCGCGGTTACCAATGAGTAAGTGACAGCGCAAATACTTTTGTGTACCACTTCGCCGACGGATTTTATGTCCTTACTAGCTGTACCTGCGACTTTGTCCGCGTGGAATTGTAATTTTGGGCATAGACATATACTGTCGCAAACAGTTTTTTAGATCATTTTAAGAGGAATAATTCTTTCATATTTATATTTTTGGTATCTTGAACCGTTTTCGCAGCGTACGCAACTCAAGGATGAATACTTTTTCCCGATTTTTTAAACATTTTCCATTATTTATTCGCTTCTTATAGTTGTAGCGTGATGTTATGTAGCCTAAAGCCTTTCTCAATAAATAGTTTATTCAACACAAAAATATTTTTTTCAATTCGAACCAGTAGTTCCTGAGATTAGCGCGTTCAAACAAACAAACAAACTCTTAAGCTTTACAATATTAAGTATAGATGATATTATCTGAAAAATCTGGTTTAGACACTTGATATGTCATGAAAGGCCAAAAGACTGGCATTTTCCAACTTCAGATTCGACCATTGAATGACCCTCTCCAATCACTCATGCTCAACGTCCATGGATGCAGTTGCATTTTTCCCGCGCCGTATCGCGGTGGATCGTAGGCCGTGGTTCACGCCGCATGCATTATTGAGAGGCACTGAGTGACGAGACGCGGGTTTGTGCTGCGTTTGAACGGGCTAATGCAGTGGACGGATTATTCTTTTACTTACTCACTCCACTGGCTCAGAGACCCGAAGTGGATCTTGGCCTACGACACGATTTGGCGCCACTGCTCCTTTTCTTTATACTTTTACTAGCGGCCGCTCACGACTTCGCCCGCGGGTACTTTAGTTGATATAACTCTTCAAACTTAACCGAGTGGCGCCATCTATGAGGAAGGTTTGAGTTGATTTTTAATTTTTTTCATGGGTTTTAGATGTTTTGGCGTGGAAAAAAGTAGCCTATGTCACTTTCAAGCCCCTTATTTACCTCCAAACAAAAAATCATAGCATCATATGGCTCCGTTGAAAGAAGAACAAAGAAACAAACTTTTTAATTCCCTTTTATAATATTATAGTAGGTAATATGTAGTAGGGATTTGTCAAGCTAATTGGCTTTGGAACGTAACTGCAATAATCTTTAAACGCAATTTTGTTAATAACTTAAAAACTAGTACTAGTTCTAAGTCAAGAGCGAGCTACTAACCAACAAGTATTTAATTACTTGTACTGAATGCCTTTGTAAACTTTTATGCCATACTAAAATTTATCATTTAACATTTTATCAATTCTTGGAGTTGTCTCACCGTACCAATTGTAAAAAAGTAATAAATAAATATTCATTTTAGTACGGTTAATTAATATAAAGTATAAACATGTAGCCCAATTAATATCCAGGCAATTGACTCTGATTTCTGCTACTTGAAGATGATGTATTTCTAAACAAAGGAATAACAGAGGCAGATGGTTTGAACGGACAGTATAATGTATGAGAGCAAACCGAAAAAATTAACCTGTAATGAAACTGTAATAACGATGTATTCTTTAACAAAAAATATAATTAAACTGTACATAGATAAATCTGTAATTCAAGTAATTTCCGTGTACGAACGGCTACACGTCTAGTTAATCACTGCGGTATCTCATGCTTACATATTAAGTGTTATTTGGCAAAGAAAATTTTGTAGCTTGATATGGAGCCGTGTGTATACGACGTAATTTTAAAAACTCATTCAAAATAATATTATATATACTAGCTCACCCGGCAAACGTTGTTTTGCCATATAAATTATTGTGGACAACCCTTATCATATCACTCAGGGATATGAAAAATAGATGTTGGCCGATTTTCAGACCTACTCAGTATGCTCACAAAATTTCATAAGAATCGGTCAAGCCGTTTCGGAGGAGTACGGGAACAAACATTGTGACACGAGAAATTTATATAATAGCTGACCCGGCACACGTTGTTTTGCCTTATAAATTATTGTGGACAACCCTTATCACTACGGGGTATGAAAAATAGATGTTGGCCGATTCTCAGACCTACTCAATATGCTCACAAAATTTCATGAGAATCGGTCAAGCCATTTCGGAGGAGTATGGCAACGAAAACTGTGACACGAGAATTTTATATATTAGATATAGATGTTCATTAGTCTCAAGAATGGCTGTACTGATTTCAATATTTTGGTCTTGAAATACTTTTGGAAGTCCAATGAAGGTTTAAAAGATCAGATAATTAAAAAAGAACGGGCCGGACAACCTCCGCTAGTAACATTAATATTCAAGAAGTATGAAAGAAAAATCTAGTTTCGTCTATCTCCGCACTCTGTACCTATTCCGTGCTTGTCATATTTAAAGCTTAAACGAGTTTACTGTCAACAAAACTGAAATGTAAACGTTGCAAACCAAGCGCTCGACACAAAATTCCAACGACAGTCGTTCAGACTCGGATTTTTCCATACACTCGGGACTGAGTGTTTACGACCAATAAAATGAAGATGCAAGTGATTCGAGCCATCTCAACGAAGCATAGAACCAAGTACTCGACACCAGACGGCTACACAGGTGCGCTATGGCTATGGCTAGATTTACACGATGCAGACACTATCTGTAAATCTGAAAGGATTCAGCTGAAACTACGAATTAATAGACTCGCTTTCCCAGACTGTATCGTCGGGTTCGTTGGAGTTACAGCTTTTGTATGATGAGATTGGTTTGTACAATCGGGTATTTATACGATTTCAAGGCGTTTTGTGGTAGATGATGTATCTTTAATATTCGCAGGTGATTGAGGTAAAAAGTGACTGAAAACTAGCGTCATTGCCTTCGTAGTCAGTGGATTAAGCTGAGTGGGGTCGAATTAACGGGGACATTGCGGGCACACATTTGCAGGGCTGTTTATTTTATATTCTTTACGTGTATTGTGGTTTGTTAAGATGATGTTTTCTTGTACCTTCTGTAGTAATCATTGTATTATGTGTGCGTCATTTGGTTTCTTAAGAAAGGAAGGAGTCAACAATAAGCCCAGCTATTTCAGTATTTTGACGACCTTTTAAAAAAAGTTTTTTAGTTGAACACCATATTATTTATTTATTTGTAACTTTATTGTACAGGAAATTTAAAAAAGGGTGGATTTAATGCTAAAAGTATCTTCTGTCAGTCAACCTCAAGGTCATGCAGAAAGAAGGTTATGGGTGGGTGAAGTGAAAATTAAATGAGAAAGAATAATTGTGGTTAATAACGCAAAAATAAGTAAATATAATACATAGATTTCATATTATAATGTTAATCAATATATAATATTACCACCACTACTTATTTGTTTTCCTCAGAAGCATTTAATAGTCGCTACGAGTATTTACGACAAGCACTTTATTGTCAATTCACGTCATAAAGTTTAACCTTTTGTCTTTCCCATCGTTAAATTCTTCTCATCGCCTCAATAATTCCAATAAAGGCTTTTTTAAGAACACGCTGTAAATAATAATATTTGTAATAGCCCTACTGGAATTTCGACCACGGCCCACAATCTCAACAGAGATCAGCCACTAAGCAGGAGATACTATAGTGCACAAGTGTGAGCGCAATACACAAGTGCACTCACTGTTCCATCACTCTCAAAGTTCGGTGAGACAGCAATCCGACATGACCGGAGAGAGGAGATCAGGCGCAGGACCAAGGGCTTAACCAAGCGCACCAAGGCACGGGGTAGTAACACCGCCAACTTCCCGACACCGAGCGGTTTTTGAGAAATTCATGACTCTCAGAACAATTTTGGTTCGACCTGGGATTCGAACCCAGGACCTCTCGGATGTAAGGCAGAAACTTTGCCACTACACCAACGAGGCAGTCAAAAGCTGTAAATGACAGCTAGATGTATTAGTGAATCTTCCGGAAAAGTGTAAAATTCATTTAAGTGTCGGACAGTGAGTAAGGCCCAGTTTCACTCGCCTGTAAATATGGCGGCCATGTGTGTGATTCGGGGTCCTGGTTGAGAAATTATAGATGTCGCATATAGTTTTTGAATTTTTGTTTTTGAATTGGATGTTTGTTACTCTTTAACTGATGTGTCTGAAATTTGAAATAAAAGTAGATAATGAAGGTTAATCTTTTTAAAGCTTACTTTCAAAAGTTTTACACCTGCAGTCTGTGGGGTCAACTGTACGCAGAAGGCACCCTTTTATTTTAGGATTTTTGATGGTGTGAAAACATTAATTCCAAACAGTAGTAGTAACGTAGACAACTTATACGAAGATCTTTTTAACTTAATTAAAAGCGAATTCGCATCAATTTTCACAAAAAAAAGGTTAAGTCTATTCGGTTTACAAGTAAGTTTAATGAATAGGCTACACCAGGTATTTATAAAAGCAGGAATAAGTTATATGATCTGTATAGTATTAGAGAACATTCTCAGAACCCACATAATTATAGAATATGTTAAAAAATATTCAAAAATCTTAAAATAAGTTTGTGCCCAAGCAAAGACGAATCATCTTCGTAGGATAGTTTCAGGTTCAAAAAATAAAGCCAAAGCTACCTGGAATATCATAAACAAAGAAACCGGTAAAGATAAAACAAAAGATCGTTCATATTCATTAAAAGACGGAGGTAAACTAGTTAAATCTGATGCAGAAGTAGCTAATATTTTTGAAAAGTTCTTTGCTAATATAGCACCATCTACTACTAAAGAACTTAACTCCTCTGCAGAACTGTCTGAATCCATTCTCAAATCCAATATTGATGAGTGTGATTCACCACTATACTTTAGATACGTAAGCATCGATGTAATTATGAACGCATTCAATGAAATAAATATGAAAAAAAACCGAGGATCTTTAGTATGTATCATTAAAACTATTATTGAATTCATAGCACCTCTTTTAGCGATCATTTTTAACAAATGTATTGATGAAGGAAAATTCCCACATTTAATGAAATTTAGTAAAATGGTACCGTTATTTAAATCTGGTGACAAAAATAACCCCTCAAATTTTCGACCAATATCTATCTTACCAGTTCTAAGTAAAATTTTTGAAAAGATTATATTCAATCAGCTACTATTTCACTTCACATCAAACAATTTATTGCATAATAAACAATTTGGTTTTACACAGAGTTGCAGTACTGCTGATGCTGGAGTCGCTCTGTTGAAACATATATTTGATGCCTATGATAGTAAGCATGATGCTGTGGGAATTTTTTGTGACCTCTCTAAAGCGTTTGATTGTGTTGACCATGAGACCCTGTTGAAAAAACTACGCCACAGATGGTGTATCAACTGATGCATGTAACTTATTTAATTCATATCTCACTGAGAGAACACAAAAGGTTTCTATTAATGGAGCAGAGTCTCCTGGAGCACCTCTCACTATGGGTGTGCCCCAGGGTTCGATATTGGGACCGTTACTGTTTCTGATATATATTAATGACCTTCCATACTTTGTCGACGGTGCTTGTGAGATAGTGTTATTTGCTGATGATACTTCACTACTTTTTAAAACTTCAAGGGGTAAAGAATCGTTTGACGATGTAAATGGTACTCTCTCGCGAGTACTTCATTCACCGTTAACACCGTTAACAATTTATTGCTTAACGCGACCAAAACTAAATGCATTAAGTTTACAATGCCCAATGTCCGACAAGTTCCAACAAAGGTTGTTGTTAAGGATGAACAACTAGTTACTTCAAATACTGCAACTTTTTTGGGAATTACTTTAGATGATAAGCTCCAGTGGGGTCCTCATATCATGACCTTATCAAAGAGACTAAGCTCCGCTGCATACGCTGTAAGAAAGATAAGGTTTCTGACTGATGTTGAAACGGCAAGACTAGTTTATTTTAGTTATTTTCACAGTATCATGTCATACGGCATCTTACTATGGGGCTCAGCTGCAGATATAGAGACAATTTTCGTGTTGCAGAAACGAGCCGTGCGGGCTATTTATAAACTTAAATCAAATGAAACACTTAGAGAATTGTTTAAAGAAGTTAAAATACTTACAGTTTACTCGCAATACATTTACGAAAACCTAATTTACGTTTGAAAAAAACTTACATTTATTTCCTAAAAATAGCGATTTGCATAACTTCAACACAAGACAAAAAATAGGCTTGCCGTTCCACATTTTAGGCTTCATAAGGTTGGTCACTCATTTATGGGTAGATGTGTATCATTTTTTTAAAAAATTACCTGAAAATTTAATTTCATTGCCTTTAGATAAATTTAAAACAGTTGTTAAAGATGTATTAATGTCGAAAGGATATTATAAAATTGATGATTATATAAATGACAAAGATATATGGAAATGTTTAAATGCAAACAATTAAAATTATTGTAAATCAATTTTGAAAAGAGGCAATGACAATAGTGACTGAGTTTCTTGCGCCGCTTCTTCTCAGCACTGGCCCAAATTGTCCTGAAGCGGTGGTAGGGTTAATTTATATGTTGGGACGTGTAAAAGTGCTAGTTCTTAGCCTACTTATAGAAATAAATGAATTTAATTGAATTTTATTTAATTTATTTTTTATTGTATCCTGTAAAACTTCACGGTTCCCGTGAAACACGTAGAAAACGGGTTTTATGTGGCAGAAACCGCAAGGCACAGCTAGTTTTTAAGTAAAACGGTAATTTAAACATTGGCAACAGTATCAAATTTTATCTTATTTCATACGCAACGGAGTTGCATTTAGTCCTAATGACATTTGGTGTTATGTAGTGAAGCATGAAGATAAAAACGTAATAGTCCTAAACTCATTAAGCACTGAGACACTGGCCATCTTATCTCTTACTGTCGGAACACACTTATTGTGGGAATACCATTGTAATATCTGTTGGGTAATACGATGCTACAGAGTAAACACAATAAAGCGTATTAGTAACATTAAATATATTAGTAGAAAAGTACACGAGGAGAATTATGTAGACAGATTGACACAGCATAGCAAAACAAAGCTACGTTCAAAATCATATTTTGAATATACGTGACAATTCTATTATAGCGGTTGCAGCTAGCCAGCTCTTGGATATGAAAGCATGAAGGTGATCTTCAACACACCCCCTCAACTCATGCTTAATAAAAGTCACTTTAGCAAGTGCAACCCCAACCCTTCTCTTAGCACTTGGTGCCTTATACGAGGCAAAGGTTTGGTGAAAATATCCGCCAACATATTTTCTGTTGCCAAATGTTTTAAGGTTATAAACTTGTTCTCACGCAGCACATCTCTAATAAAGAAATGCCTAATGTCAATGTGCTTACTTTTCGCGTGATAGATACCGTGATCTTCAGCTAGGCAGATAGCAGCTAAGTTATCAGCATGCATGTTCACTTTACACAAACTATAAAGACTAAGCTCCTTCAGTAAACAATTTAAATATACTGCTTCTTTCATAGCTTCCGCCAAACTTACAAATTCAGCCTCACAAGTCGACGTCGCAACTATGCGTTGCTTTTGTGATGCCCATGAGATAGCTGCTCCACCGAAAATGAAAACATAGCCGGTAAAAGACCGTCTATCTAATTCACAGTTACCCCAATCTGCATCCGCATAACCTTGAATGCATTTACCCGTCGATTTAAATCTTAAACCTTGAGTTATTGTACCCTTTAGGTATCTAAGGATCCGCTTTGCAGCTCTCCAATGAGTTTCCTGCGGATTCTCTGCAAATTGTGCGAGTTTTGCCGTTGCGTTCGCGATATCTGGTCTAGTCGCTACGCTCAAGAACATAAGTGCTCCGATGAGTTCTCTATACGCAAATGATTTTTCCCCTTCATTCTTTTTCTTGTTACTTATCTCTAATTTTCCGATCTCCATTGGAGTTTGAACAGGATTACAGTTCTCCATGGCAAATCTTTTCAAAATGGTATTTATATATCTTTCCTGTGACAAATGATATTCATTACCATTTTTCTTGATATCAATTCCAAGACAAAAGGTAGCTTGGCCAAAATCCTTTAGTTCAAACCTCTTTGCCAGTTCTTGCTTGAACATTTTAATAATGTCTCTATCGCACGACGCGATTAATATATCGTCTAAATAAACGACGACAAAAAGGTCTATTCCCTTACTGTCACGCTTATGATACAAACATGGTTCACTAACTGTCGGACTTAAACCCATTTCTTTGAGTTTCATATCCAACTTGATATTCCACTGTCTTCCAGCTTGCTTAAGACCATAAAGAGACTTCTTCAAAAGACAGGTGTCACCCCCTGCTTTCATATTCTCAAGCATTTTCGCAGCTCTTTTGCCTATTGCATTTTTTCTGCCATCCAAACTTATCAATTTCTCTAAGCTTTCTTTCAGCAGCTCCGGGATTCTCATATAAATACCCTCGTCAAGATCTCCATTTAAGTAAGCAGTATTTATATCTATCTGATCTATGTCCATGCCCATTTCAACTGCTAAAGCAATTAACAGCCGAACTGTTGCTATTCTCGCAACTGGAGCGAACGTCTTGAAATAATCCAGGCCATGTTGTTGACTGTATCCTTTTGCGACAAGTCTGGCCTTTTTCTTTTCTGTTAAATCAACATTAAGTTTCGATGTTAACACATATCGACATCCAACGACATTTCGATCAGGTGGTTTCTTTACAATCTCCCACGTATCATTCTTCACTAAACTTCTTATTTCTGATAGAATTGCTTCCTCCCATTTGACCTTTTCATCACTTCCCAAGGCTTCCTTCAAATTAGTCTCAATAGCTCCAGCAAAATCACCACAGTCACCATATTCTTCCTGTGACTCACTGTCACTATTCTCTGTTTCTCTTACTTCAACCATATTATAGATTTTCCGAGGGCGTCCAACATGTCCTCTCTCAATCCTAGGTCTTCCAGGGCCTCTCTTCAAAGTGATAATCTCGTCCAATGTCTCACTTCTATCACTGGTTTCAGTACTTTCTGCGTTTAGTTCGTTTTCGATAGGTATATGTGAGGATCCAACAATTGTTGTTTGAATATTCGAAGGTTGAACACTAGGATGTAAACTATTTTGTCTGCTTGACAATTCAACTTCGATAGTCTTTCTTTTATTAACATTATCTTGTTCATATTGCAGCTCAATAGATGATTTGTTTGAAACACCACTTTCAGTCTGTTTCTCTTCCTGAAACTTGACGTCTCTTGAAACCACTATTTTTCTTTACTCAGATATCCACACCCTATAGCCACTAGATTCAGCTGGGTAGCCCACGAAAATTCCGGGGGAACTTCGTGCTGCAAACTTATCCTTCCCTGGTTCTTTTTCCAAAATATGAACTTTTGCACCGAATGTTCTAAAATACTCAATATTTACAGGTTTGTCGAACCATTTCTCATAAGGAATTTCACCATTCAGGCTGCTAGTCGGACATCTGTTACGCAAATAACACGCGGATGCAATAGCTTCCGCCCAAAAACTTGCTGGTAAACCAGAGGATAACAACATACATCTTGCCTTCTCCAGTAAAGTGCGGTTCATCCGTTCTGCAATTCCATTACTCTGCGGCGAATACGGCGCAGTCAACCTTCTCTTTACTCCTTCACATTGTAAAAACTTCGAAAAATCATTGTTTACAAATTCCTTTCCATTGTCAGAATGAAAATATTTGATTTTTCTTCCTGTCAAATTTTCAACTTGACATTTGAAAATTTTAAATTTTGACAACACGTCACTTTTATTTTTTAACATATATACTTCACACCAACGAGTACAGTCGTCGATAAAAGTAACAAAGTATTTATTTCCGCCATTCGATTCAACTCTCATCGGGCCTACCACATCAGAATAAATAATTTTTAACTTTTCGTTACATGGGTGACTGGACCTCACAAAAGGCAACGAAACCATCTTTCCCTTAGCACACACATCACAATCACGCAACTCAATATCAGACTTTGTGACGTCTATATTCGACTTTTTCAATACTTTCATAAGATCTCTAGCATTTAAATGTCCCATACGCTCGTGCCATCTATACAAATCCACATCCTTACCTGATACAACAGATGCCGAAGCATCTTGCTCCCTCAAGTAATATAAATTACCTCTACGATCAGCAGTTAACTTAACTTCACCATTCTTGGTTGCATATGCTACATCACGTTTGAAAGTGACTACACAACCTCGTTCGGTCAATTTAGAAATTGAAATTAAGTTATTACGGAGATCAGGAACTAACAACGTATCTTCGAATTGGATTTTCCGCATAATATCATCGTTGCATGCTAATATCTTAACTGTACCCTTACCTTGCGCGGTTGTTAAGGAATCAGTGGCTAATTTCAAATTTTGACTACATGGCAATACTTCATCAAACCTTTTTGCGTCGTTACACATATGCGAGCTGCAACCGCTGTCAAACAACCAATCCTGACGAGGACGCTTAGCCTCAATAGCTGAACAGTTATCTGAAACGTGATACACGGTTAAAGCTTCATGTTTAACATTCACATCAAATTCTACGCAATTAGATTCTGAAGTCTTTCGTTCAAAAGTCTGAGAAGACTTCTTTTTCTTACAATCCGATGCCTTATGTCCAAAATTATGGCATTTGAAACATTTATACTTAAATTTTGTTTCCACTCCAGTCCCATCTTTTTTCTTCTGATGTTTATTTATGTACATAGCCCCTTCTATCCTCTCAACTTGGGCGTTGCCTCTAGAACTATACTCTTCAATTATTTTCACCCTAAGTTGTTCAGGCTTTGGTAGCTCGTCTCTAGATTCAATGGCACATCTGAAGTTCTCGTAGCTTGCCGGTAAACTATACAGCAACATTATCGCTAGAAGATCATCATGAATAACAATGTCCATTTCTTCCAATTTGTCGACGGCTTCATAAAATGAATCAAGATGTTCGGTTACGTTCTGATCCTCACTCATCTTCTGTAACATGAGTCTTTTCATCAAAGTTGCCTTTTTCGCAGGCCCACGTGACACGAACAGACTCTCTAGTTTCTGCCAAACCTCTCGTGCCGTTTTCAATCTTTTAACATGATGAACAACACTCGGATCTAATGCCAAAATTAACTCAGATTTTGCCTTCCTATCAGCAATCTCCCATGTCGTTAACAATGACTCATCCGTGGGTTTTGACTTTTCTCCACTTACGTATTCCCAGAAATCATTTCTAATCAATAGCGCTTCAACTTGCACTTTCCAACTATCATAGTTTTCTTTATTTAGTAACTCAATCCGTACATTTGCCATTTTGTTCACGAACGTACTTTCAGACAATCACTTTTACGAAAACTATTTACACTGTTACTACGCTGCCCATAACCATTTGTTGGGTAATACGATGCTACAGAGTAAACACAATAAAGCGTATTAGTAACATTAAATATATTAGTAGAAAAGTACACGAGGAGAATTATGTAGACAGATTGACACAGCATAGCAAAACAAAGCTACGTTCAAAATCATATTTTGAATATACGTGACAATTCTATTATAGCGGTTGCAGCTAGCCAGCTCTTGGATATGAAAGCATGAAGGTGATCTTCAACAATATCCTAAATTTATCCACAGTTTCATCCAAATCGGTGTAGGCCTGAAAGCGAAAGAAACGAACAGAAACCTTAACAATAGCACCATAATAATAGTATCGATGATGGAAGCTAGCCAGGCGGACTAAGGAAAACCAAACCTGGCCTGCTACCAAAATGTATCTATACCGAGAATCGAACTTGCTTAAACTCTACCTTTAAAATCGGTGAACCGCTAGACTTCCTAGTAATACGCTAGGAATACATAAATAGATAGATTGGGACCTACTTTACTCGGAAACTGTCGATTCCATGTACCAAACCAATACTCGCTTCACGACTCCCTTTATTAGTTATTAGGAAGGTGTACGCTAACTACGTCTATTGTGCGAGAAACAATGGGGAATTATTATTTATGGGCTTTCGACTTCATTATACAATAACCGCGATCTTTGACACAAATATCTGGAGGGTCGTGTGCCATGAATATTTAAGTGCGTCACGTATTTTTTTGACGTGCGTTATGTATTAAGTATCAAAGGAAATCGCGGGGAATCAACACGTTTTTACGAGTAAATACCCAGTACACAGAAAATATCAGTTCTCCTGGCCGATTTCGACCACGGCGGCCAATCTCAAAAGAGATCAGCCAACTACGCAGGAGATATTATAGTGCACAAGTGTGAGCGCAATACGCAGGTGCACTCACTGTTCCATCACTCTCAAAGTTCGATCAGACGGCAATCCGACATGACCCGAGAGAGATCATATCATCAGTACAGATATTTAGGAGCCAAATCACAAAATGTTGACAGGTAAGCAGTTTCCGGCAAAAAACTTGGTTTTCAAAGAATAAATCTATAATCGGAGGCTGCTATGAAGTTGGACTTTAATTACATTGTGGCATCGTAGCACCTGAACGGATGGACCGATTTCAAAGCACTTTTTATTATTTGAAAGATAATTCAATCGCGGTAGTTCTTAGCTATAGTTGGTCAAAATCCGTTTAGCCGTTGAAGCTGGTCATCTGTTTTTCTGGCTCTTCGGGGAATTTTATTTGGAAATTTAGTCTTAAGTGTGACCAGGTAGGCATATCCTTATATCTACCATAAAATTACAAATTAAAAGGAAGAAACTATCGAGGCTCTATTGTACCCAATAAAAGTGAACAGCACAAGAATCCAAGATTAAAGCCACAGTAGCAACGCTATGATCCAATTTGGCATCGGTCTTACTACGTATTTAATAGTTGGACGTAAAAACGGAACGTTAAAAGAATGAGCGGTTGTGTACTCTGTGCTCGTATATGGGAGGTGACCATGGTTTTGGAAATTAAGCTTTGAGTAATTAAATAAATATTCATTTGTAGGCCGGATCCTCATGATGGCTGAATTTGGATAAAAAAGTAACGCTATTGGCCATTCGAAAAACGCAGCAAATAACGTTAGGATAACGCTTTTTTTTAGATCCACTTATTGGGACAAAGGTCTTTCAGTCAACGTTTGCGCCAATGCATTTTTTACATCGTCAAAAAAAGGGTGTGAATTCAGGGTAAAGCTATTACTTAACCAGAACTCTAGTTTAGTTAAAAAAGAGGTTACGGAAGACCGTAACCTACTTATTTTTTTTTAATAAAACTAGAGAACCCGCAGTCGTTGTCCTGCCCATTTTTTTTCTGATCTTTTAACCATGGAGATTCACGAATATTTCTAGACTAAAATAAGTCAAATCAGTTCTTCCGTTCTCGAGTTTCAGCGAGATAACGAACAGAAATAAAATTCATTTGTATATTGATAGATAAGATAGTGTACGACACTTAGTTGAAAGTGAAAATACACATTTAATGGTGTACTCCAATTAATTTCCAATGAAGAAAATATGTATTCACTTTTATTGGAATAGATTACAAAACAATCAATTTTACCAAAGTTATAAAATTTACTTTACATCTTTAAATCTCAACTTCCCGATAATAACCTAATTGCAACATCCATATCTGCGCTATCGCACAGCATTTGCACCATTTAGCCAAAGCCATGACATGTATCACGGTAATGGTCACCCCAGTAGTCCGGTATAAAGCCAAAGTTGCCTGGCGATCGGCCTATCGGTTTCCAAGCCTGTTTTAGGCAGGAACCGAATTTGCAATGAAGCTGAAAATAGGCTTTCATTTCTGATCTGTTACAGTAGATACAGCTAACCGGCCAGCTTTTTTGTAAAGTCACCGCTACTCAATAGTACCTGAGTGATTAGTCTTTATTCATTTTTGGAATCATCATTCCATAACCAGAAAAAAGCTTTCTTTAGATTTTTCTTAGAAAATACAACAACATCAATCACTTACGAGTACATCAATGTATGTGACATTGATCTGACTACGTGATAAGTAGCTTAAGCACTTGTGTTACAGATATCAGAATCAACAGTGCTATTACAAATAAACTTAAATAAGTACATATAACACCCAGACCGGTACAAACAGACATGCTCCTCTTGGTTAATAGTCAACTTCTTGACTATTGCACCAAAGTGGTCGTCAAAATTGACGATCGAATTTATAGCAGAGTTTGAACGTAACCCGTAATCAAGGCACACACTGTCACCGTTGTAAATAGCCTCTTGGAAACACTGAGTTTACATCCAGTTGCTCCTCGCATAGGTTTTGCAACAAACTTTAAAACTTATTTAACTTATTTTCGACTCAGGTATAAATTTAAAGTAAAATAATAGCGCTGAAGATTTAGTTATTACTAACCGTCTGATTGTGTTTATTGTTAAATCCCTAATTATCGGTGTCTAGCATTTCATAATTAAGGTCATAATAAAAAACGTTGGTCATCCCAGCAAGCCTGGAAGCATCTTCAATAAAATGACGCCGCACAATCGAAGCCTAGTAACTGAATAAGGTTTCGTAGGAATGCTGGTCACCCTAGCTGTTCTCTCGTGCCCGCGAGCCAAGTCGCCTGGCGAGTCGCTATCTGATCAGGCCGGCTCGGCGCCATACTCGAGCGATACCCCAATTTTGGGGTAAATGTTTTGTGCGCATGACGGCCAGATTGCATGTAATGTGTGCTGGGATTAGCGTACTGATAAGTCGGGTGTTAGTGGTGTGGTCAGTTGCGACTTGAAGTTCAAATCACAAATTTTGGTATAAGAGTGCTAGCCTCGGTACTAAGATTACTTAAGAGCAAGTAAGTACTTTGGTGTAATAGTCAAGAAGTTGACTATTAACCAAGAGGGTCGCGGGTTCAATCCCCGCACTGTAGAAACATTTGTGTCCATTAACATGTCTGTTTGTGCTGGTCTGGGTGTTATATTTAAGTTTATTTGTAATACCACTGTTGATTCTGATATCTGTAACCCAAGTGCTTCCTCAGTTTACCCAGATCAATGTATGTGATGTTGTTGTACATTTAAAAAAAAGAGATATTCGTACAGCAGAGTTTTCGCGTTCCAGTACCTCAAGTGATTAAATTAATAGAGTTTCAATTCTTCAATCAGTTATGGATAAAAGAATAGAAAACAATTTATGCGTCAAGTTGTACTTTTGTTTTATCTTGAAGTAAAGATTCATCTTTTAACAAAACCTGTCAGATTGATTTAGTCGCAAGTTACTATTTAAATCATTGAGTCATTCCTAACAGCTTTACTTTGTTGCATTCAAATTGTCCCAGACAACAGACAATTAGCACCTGCCATAACGTTCGCGATAGCATAACAATTTATACAACTTGTCGACTTTCACCCTTCCTCCTAAGATATCTGCCTTCATTGATTGCGCGGGTCCACAGCCGCGGGCGCCTGATAAAAACTTGCACCACCTCTGTAATTTGAACAAGTCCTCGATAAACCCTCATTGGGTCTTGTCCTATGATAAAAGTTGAACTATTATTTTCTACGTTCCTATCGCTTCGCTTCGGGCAGTCCCCGAGAAACCCGGTAGCTCGCTGATTATCAGCGTCTTGTATGAATTATGTATTTTATTTGCCGGAAAAATTTTGCTTTGAGATAGTGCTGATTTATGGATAGTTTTATCTTGTTGTTTGTAAAGCAATTTGTCTCGGATTAGTTACGATGATGACCTAAAAAGGTGGCAGCGTTCTTCGGAAGTTTTCGAAAGTTACTTGGTTACCTAATAGGGTCTTTGGATTCAATAAAAACAAAGTTAGAGTCTTTTAGGCATATATAAGGACTGAAAACGTTGTACATATTTGTAAAGGCATAAAGACTGTCCTTCTTGTAGCGAAACCACGAACGCTCATAGCTGAACACATATTGCAGCCATAGACGGTAACATTTTCTTGTTCAAAACTTTATTTCAAAAACACACCCATCCTTTTAGCTGTTCTGCTGTCATAATTTTGTCGATCACCAAATAAGTATTCCATTGCCTCGTAGGTGTAGTGGCAAAGTTTCTGCCTTACATCCGAGAGGTCCTGGGTTCGAATCCCAGGTCGAGCTAAAATTGTTTCTGAGATTTTCTGACACCCCCATGCATCGGAAAGCACGTTGAGCCGTTGGTACTATGGTACTCGTACTGCGCCTGATCTCTCTCCGGTTATGTCGGATTGCCGTCTCACCGAACTTTGAGAGTGAAGAAACAGTTAGTGCACCTGTGTATTGCGCTCACACTTGTGTACTATAATATCTCCTGTGTAGTTGGCTGATCTCTGTTGAGATTGGAGGATTGGATCCAGGAGGACTATAAGTATTCCATTGACCAAAAATTCGTAAAAATTGCGCCATCAAACTGCAAGCATCATTTACCAAAGTGCTGACATGCGCTGAACACTTAATTGAAGTTACAACCTATGAAATGTCCTTGCGTGTCCCACGGCAATCAGGACCCATTGTCCAATTACGTCCCATTTATGTAACTCGATGTTAAACTGTGAAAGCGCTAATGACTGTTTTTACATTGATTTGCGGCTTTATTTAACAAGGTGTGTTCAGTTGTCAGTCTGTTAATATAGGCATTATAGTTGTAGTTACTGTAAAGGGTATTCTATCACCAAGTGATAGGGTGAATACTATGTTGGGTGGTGAAGTGTGAAATGCTGTAGGATGATTTGTTGGGACATGTGTTATACGTTGTAATTACTTGACGTTTATGCATCATGGTATGTATGCGGTGTTGGTTTGTTGATCCGTTAGCACGTGTATTGTCAATGAAAAGGTGTAATCTTCAAAAATAAAAACGAGTTAGTTTGTCGTATTTTCAGTGGTGTTTTTGTCTTTTTTCGAACAGCATGAGTTTTGACTGGTAGGTTTATCTCGTTGGCCGTGTGGTGGTCAGTCTATCTTTCGCGGGTTAGATCCCTTATTGTTTAAACATTTGTTTACATGAACATGTCTGTTTGTACTGGTCTGGGTGTTATATGTATTTATTTAAGTTTATTTGTAATACCACTTTTGATTCTGATGTATGTAACACGAGTGCTTAAGCTACTTACTACGGAGTCAGATGTATGTGATGGTGTTGTATATTTATTTATTGAATATTTTTTATTTATTTAATATTTTATAAACAATTGCTGATAAATTTAATAAAATAAAATAAAAATAAACGGTATTCGGATCTTTGTTTAAAGGCTTTTTTCATGATAACATTTTACGACGTTAATTTTAAATTCGTGATCTTTACTCCTCGTATCTTATTTTAATGATTGTAAGTCTATCTCACAGACAAGGACAAAGAAATCGGGCCAAACAAATCGTTCGCGAACGTTAGAATAACTAAACAACATCGCCCCACGCACTTTTTTCGCACGAACTGGTTAAAATTCTGCACAAGAACAAAACCAGTGGTTCTCAGTCACTGCACTTGGGCGTTGAACGAATTTTAATGAAGCGAAGATTCACAACCACTACACGGAGAGTCACGGTGAGAGATGTTTCGGCCTGTCACCCTTTTTAGGGCTAGAAATTATTTTCGAACGAAAACTTTACTTTCATTGGACCTATTTGTTCTGAAAAAGCACCGCGGTCGAAAATTGTAACAATTGCTTATAAACAAAGTTATGACTTGGTCAGATGAACACCGCATCTACGTGTTCCTGAGGAAAACGGAGAGATCATTATCAGTCGCTCAAATACGATGTGTCACTGTGGCTAACTGTACCGCGTAGTCAACTTTCAAAAAGTCTTACACTTCTTCAAATCTGAGCTGACAAAATTTAATATTACAATTTATTAAAATAAGGGATCCCACGGCGCCCATACTAAAAGGCAGTCAATGGTATTGTATCGGCCTCATACAGCCATAAAAAAGTTACTAGCATAAGGACAAATCATACTCGCAAAACTTACATAAGTGTAGTACATAAGTCAAAATATTATAATATATTACAAATAGCGGAGCATGTTAAATTTATTAAACTAACAAACAAATTACAAAATAAAAAAGGTGCGGATCAAGAGTCTGCAGTTGTAGTTCAAAATATAAAAAAAAAATATTACAATTTCATGTTAATTCGGACATCTTAAATCAGTGATCTTCCTCATCAAATCAATTCCAACCGCAAGTAGCAGTGACACGTCTTAACACGTCCACCGCGAAGTCACTATGCATTAAAGGAGCCGTCGACCCCGCCGAACAAAAAGATAAACAGCATCTGTATTTTTTTTGTATTTTTGTATCTGACAAAGGTACAAAAGAGCAAAATAAACAATCCGGTTAAACAGTCGGAAGCTTCACCGGCGACCCTATTAATTCCGAAGAGTCACACAGGGTAAAAATTGCTTTGGAATTAGGGTTGCTCGCTTATGAGTGTCTTATATATTTTAATGGAGTTCCAAAATTCCAAGTGTATTGAACTTAGGTTTTAAAATGTGCTACGGTTCCATTTGCAGCTATTTGTTTTGAAACTTCTCTAAAAAGGGAATCTTTTACGAGGATAATAATGTTGTTTTCATTTTGTTGATGGAATCAGGCGATACTTTGCGGAAATCCATGAGTAAAGCTGAAAAAGAGGATTATTTTGCTTTAAATTTTCACTTAACGACGTCAGCGCTGGAACCCAAATACATCCAACTGTAACCACCTGAAAAACTAGAGCTTGAAGTCGTAGGACTTACAATACAACTCACAACGAGACACAGAAGATGCACCTGGAATCACATTTATATTGGAGTAGTTTTCATAATCTGCCTGTCTGATAAGATTTGCAATCTTTTAAATGATAAACTAAATAGGTTTTTACTCAATGTTACACTAACTTTAATAACTCCTGAAGACCCGAAATTGCAGAATTCGAATAAAGATCCTGTAGAAGAAAATAAGAATGTGGGTGGAAAGATTTGCTGGTAAAAACTTAACTGAATCATTTATTTCTATTCGAGTTTAGAATCTGCGTGTGCCGGACGACGCTCCGTGGGCGTCCCCTAAGAGGTGGGCCGGCGATCTGGTGAAGGTCTTGGGAAGACACTGGGTGCGGGAAGCGTAGGACCGATCGAGTTGTAGATCCTTGAGGGAGTTCTTTGCTTAGCAGTGGGCGTCGAACGGCTGATATGATGATGTACAATCAAAAATCTCACTGTCTCACTGACGACCGTTTGGTGCAGTGGTCCACAGGTCGGACTTCTAAACCAAGGGTCGCGGGTTCGATCCCCGCACAGTACAAGCATATGTGTGCATGAACATGTGTGTTTGTACTGGTCTGGGTGTTTTCTATGTATAATATGTATTTATTTACAAAAAAAAAGTATTTAAGTATGTTTATCCGTTGTCTAGTATCCATAACACAAGCCTCGTGGCTTAGTTTGGGACTAGAGAATTGGTGTGGTTGTTGTGAAATAAATAAAAATAAAACTGTAGGCAGCCCTGACGCACGTGATATACGGCCCCTTCCCACAGTCGAGATGCGCGCGCGCACGCGGCCTAATTATGAATCCGAAGACATTTCAGAGTTCCACGTTTCGCGTCTCTTTTGTTTTGTGGTCGGTTTCAACTCATGTCAGTTTCAAAACAGCAATATATTTAACTGTATCTAATAATAATTATTTGTAGTTTATGATAGATTTTTCTTTGTAAAAGGAATTGCATTGTATCGTTTTAACAATAGGATCTGAAATTTAAGTCAAAATATTGGTCAGTTATTCTTTTTATTGATAAATGTGATGAGCATATGCAAGATAAGATGAGATGCTTGTATTTGTAATACCATACGGTTGTGTATTTCATAAAATTGCATTCTCATCATTCGCTTCTGCCTACATAGCAGATGTACTATCTACATCTGGATACAGTTGGAACATAAATGAATAGATAGAAGGTTAATTGTTTATATAACACAAAACAAAATATCGATGGATAAAAGAGTAACGAAAAATATTTTATCCGATTTAAATAGACGGGCTTAGTTGGCTGGTCATACAAACCCTCAAAGTTTTGCCCAAGCCGATGACTGATCTTCAGGATGACAAACAGTAACCTACTAAAATACCTATCGAAGCGTAAAAAGCGAACTCCAAAGTCAAACTCTACAGATGCTAGAATCCGGTACGGTTGGCACAAAAGTCCGGGGCAGAGGGCGTGAAAGTGCCCAGTGGTCCTAGAGGCCCTACTGTGTGAGCCTACAGTGTATGGATGCTATTTTATAAAGAAATTGTTGAAGAAACGACTTTAGAATATTATTTAAATTATGTCAAAATAATCAGGTAAAGTTAAGTTACAGCGTTAGTAACTATCTAGGTACCACACACACACATAGAATAAGTCACCTAATGTAAGAGTATTTACATGTTCACCATACTGCCTTGTTAAAATAAAATATAGTTAAGGACGAGCGGACCCCGACCCCCAAACATAGGCGAATTTTTCTTAAATGGGGGCTCCAATGTACTAGTTTTAAGGCAACTTTATAACGAAATAAAAAGCTTTATTATTATTGTTACCGCACAGACATATTGATATGTTTTACGATGAAACTAGTGGTCGCCCACAACTTCGTCTGCGCACTTATATTTCCCGTTCCCGTAGGAATTTTGGGAAATCCTTTCTTAACTTATGCCTTTATTATAGTAGCTGCCTGTATGCCAAATTTCAGCCCGATCCGTTTAGTGGTTTGGGATGTGCGTTGATAGATCACTAGTCAGTCATCGTTGAGTTATTTAGATTTAATAAACTGAAAATGTCATTTTGGGAATATAAATCACGTGAGAAACGATCCAGTAGTGGTGAAACTATGTCAGTGCACTGTGTTTACCAATTTCAATTAAAAGAATTGACGTAGGTATTTCTGCCACCTTGACAGTGCGAGCGAATGCAATAGATTAAGTCGAATGGACAAAGCATCACGGAGTAGGGGCCTGGGGTCCAAGCAATTAATAAGTTTGACCGAGCCGACGCCGGACGTCCGGCACGCAGTTGTCACATTGTAAGTACGGTCACCAGACAAATCGGGACTCTATGGAATTTGCTGAGATGACAAAGTGTTGGATTATTGGGCTTAAACGCTTTTGACAGGACTCAAAAACGTCCCACTGGGGTTTACGCTGACATAGATTTTGGGGGGTGAATGAATTTTCAAATTTAGATAATGATTTCGAGGAATAGAAACTCAACCAGTTTCCTGACCAATCAATGATTTAATTTTATGGATAGGATGTTACTAGTAAAGATATGATCCATCTCTCCTCAGCATCGTGCCTTTACATGAGTGCGAGTCTACCTATCATTAAAACAAATGAAATCCTATCGAAATCCAAATTCACAAGTAAATTCACATTCTAAATAAATTCAAAAAAACTCGATTTCTCACGTACATTGATGACGTTATAATCTGTTCACAATTAAGGGATCATTCAGTGCAACCTGTTATTTACGTGCATCTGTCTCGATGTTAACAATTTGCTTGTAATAAAACCTCGCAAGCAAAATTTAACCTACTTCCCAGGGTTTGATTAAGCTGAAATTAAAATACTCGTTCAGATTGGATGACAGTGAACAATTTGACGACAGCTTTGGTCTAGTGGTCTGAGGTCCAGACTACAAAACCGGCGGTCGCGGGTTCGAATCCTGCTAGGGGCAAATGTTTGTGTGATGAGCACGAGCATTTGTACCTGAGTCATGGGTGTTTATAAATGTATTTCAGTATTTCTATCCGTTACCCTAGTCACCATAGCACAAGCTAACGCTTAGTTTGGGGCTGGGTATTTGGTGTGTTATTATTATTTGATTATTTTGTTGCTTGTTGAAAAAAATATAAAGCTCTTATTTTAGTAAAGCTTATTCTACTATCGGTGCAGCACAGGCAAATGCCAAAGACAGAGTGACCGCGCCGCAGGCCGCACTAACCAACTTTACTGACTGGTGACTTCGCGCCAATGCGGAGTTTAGTGGTTTTGGCTAATGCAATCGTGCTTGAATTTAATCATTTTCTTTTTAATATTACAGATATTTTTTCAGAAAATACTTGTAAATGAATGAAAATTTCAATTAATCTATATGAAACTTGATGTTCTTAGATAGATATGATCCATCCATACATTACTTACCGAATCATGGCTGGCTGCAGCCTAGTTAGTTAGTTAGTTAGTTTTGCAGGGCTTTTTCCGCACTTAGCCTCACGATTGGGCCATTGTGCGTGTTTGCCTTTATTCCAACCAGCCCAAGTCTTCCCAGAAGGCTAGCAGCCTGCCTAGGCCACTAAAGATTTCCGGGAATGATGTTGGGTTTTTTAGAATGTCTGCTCGCTGTTTTTCCACGCTTGTGCACTCCATGAGTACATGCTGTGGCGTTTCCTCTTCCTCGAGGCATCCTCTGCATCGAGGGCTGTTTGTTACACCTATGTTGAATAGGTGCTTGTTTAGGAGACAATGGCCTGTTATTATCCCTATAACTCTGCGTAGATTGTCGCGCGTTAGTTTGGCGAGGTTGCGGGCAAGCTTTTTAGATGGCATCTGAATTGCATTTTTAGTTTGCCTGCAGCCTTCACTGTTCGTCCATTCTAGCAGATGGTTTTTTGCGGTGTCTTCTCGCAGCCATATTTTTATTTGGGCCTGCGGTATAGGTAGTAGCGGTTCTGGGCCAAACACTGTTGTCGCGGATCCCTTTTTCGCGAGTTCATCGGCTGCGTCGTTGCCGAGAGAGTTGCTGTGTCCCTTGATCCACTGCAAGGTTATCTTATTTTTCCTTGCAATGTGTTGGAGTGCGTTGTGGCATTCCAATATGAGGGCAGAGGTTATGGTGTTGTTTTGTAGAGCTTGAAGTACGGATGCACTGTCCGAGACAATTTTGATGTTGAGGTCTCCGACGTCTCTGGCTGCAACCGCCTGTGCTGCTCTGATAATTCCGATACATTCTGCTTGGAATATTGTGTTTAGTTTGTCCAGGGTGGTTGATATGTTGATGTTTAAGTCGTATGAGAATACTCCGGCTCCAGTTCCTTGTGAGGTTTTGGAGCCGTCTGTGTATATCCTAACTTCTTTGACGCCAGAGTTGTCTTTCCGTTCTTCGGTAAGTTGGATAATGTATTCTCGATCAAAGATGTAGTGGCATGGTATCCTGTCCATGGGTGCATCTAGAAGGGGTCTTTCCTTCGTGATGTCCTCCATGATTTTGGAGTGCGTTGTCATAGTGTTTTGTTTCCATAGCCCATTTGCTCTTAGTCTTAAGGCAGCTGCCTTAGCTTCTTCCTGTATGACCAGATGAAGAGGTCTAAGGTTCAGTAGGAACTCTAGGGCGGCTGATGGAGTGGTTCTCATACATCCTGTAGCTGCTACGCTCGCTAGGCGCTGCAAGCTTTGTAGTTTAGATTTGATAGTGGACAGTTGCGTTCTGGGCCACCACACAACTGATCCGTAGGTTAAGGAGGGTCTGATAACTGATGTGTATAGCCAAAGTGTGATTTTTGGATTAAGACCCCATTTTCTGCCAAGGAGTCTTTTACACTGATAGAATGCTATACAGGCCTTCTTGATTTTGTTGTCAATGTGAATTCCCCAGTTCAACTTGCTATCGAGAGTGATGCCCAGATATTTTACTTGAGTTGATAGGGTTAATTCGGTGTTAAATAATTTTGGTAGTCTTAGATTTGGTAGCTTCCTTTTGTTAGTGAAAAGGATGAGCTCTGTTTTTTTGGGGTTGACTGACAGCTGGTGTTCCTCACACCATTTTTCTACAATCTGAAAAGCAGCACGCATTACATCACAGAGGATGTTCTCTGCGTTCCCATTTATCAGAATTGCTAGGTCGTCTGCATAACCAATGGTAGTGTAGCCTCTTTCGTTCAGTGTCCTCAAGAGGCTGTCTACTACTATGTTCCATAGGAGTGGTGACAGAATGCCCCCTTGGGGGCACCCCCTGACCACCCTTGCACGGGTGATCGTTTTTAACGCAATTTGGACCGCCCTTTTACTGACCAGCTCATTTATCCATTCCGTTATGACTGGTTCTACTTTCAGTTTTTGTAGGGCATGGTTGATGCTGTTGTGCATTGTTTTATCAAATGCCCCTTCTATGTCAATAAAAGCGGCAAGTGTTGATGCCTTGTTGTTAACGGCCGATTCTATTTTATGCACTACCATGTGTAGCGCTGACTCTGTTGATCTGCCTTTCCTATAGGCATGTTGCTGTGGGTGAAGAGATCTGGTTTTTAACACATCGTCTCTTAGGTGTCTATCAACTAGTTTTTCTAGTGTTTTCAGGAGAAATGAGGTTAGGCTGATAGGCCTGAAGGATTTGGCTAGGGTGTAGTCTTCTTTGCCTGGTTTAGGCAGGAAGACTATTTTTGCTTCCCTCCATTGCTTCGGTACGTATTTGAAAGCTATGCAGGCTCTATAAATTTGTAGTAGGTGATGAGTGATTTGGTTCGAATGCCATTGTAGAAGCGCTGGGAATATGCCGTCCAGTCCAGCGGATTTAAATGGTTGGAAGCTTCTCAGGGCCCAGCCAATTTTATCCGTGGTTACGATTCTACTTGCAGTTTCCCATTCTTGGATAGTTGGTGCTTTTTTGTGTTCATCTTGCCATTCGGAGTCTGATGCAATCTGACTTCCGGGAAAGTGGGTCTCTAGGAGTAGTTTGCAGGTTTCGTGGTCTGTATTTGTGTAAGTGCCGTTTTCTCTTTTGAGAGAGCCCAGAAGATTAGTATCCCCTTTGGACAGTATTTTCTTGACTCTCGCGGCTTGGTTTGTTGAGTTTATGCTGCTACAGAATTTGTGCCAGGCTTCCGTCCTCCTGAATCTGATACGTTTCTTGTAGTGTTTCTGTGCTGTTTTGTATTTGTCCCAGGCTTCAGTGGTCCTGGTATTTTTTGCCTGATTGAAAAGTGTCCTGAGTGCCTTCCTGAGCCGTTCAAGCTCTGGCCCCCACCATCGATTTTTATCCGAGTCGATAGGTATGACGGCGGGACAGGCTTCTTCATAACTGCTCGTTAAGGCAGCGGTCAGGAACTGTACATTGGTTTCTATGTTGTCTGTGCTGAGTGTCACGTCAGAGGGTTCGAAGTCATTTAGTTTTTTGATTAGTGTGCTTGTGTATTTTGTTGTATCTGTTTTACGGGGGTTACGATATGGGGTGGGGTTTGGTGGTTTTATGTTTATTTGGAAGCAGATGCGTCTGTGGTCTGCGAAGGACGGCTCGTTGGATACTTGCCATCTTTCGATGAGATCTGCCGCCAAGTGTGTTGCCAGAGTGATGTCGATAGTGGTTTGGCATCTGGACGTTACAAAGGTGGGCTCTGTGCCTCTGTTTATAATGTTCAGATTGGTTTGGAATAGGTATTCGGTTAGTTGCTCACCCCTTTTGTTTGTATCCTTACTTCCCCACAGAGTATGATGTGCGTTGCAGTCTGCTGCAATGATGATGTCCCAGTTGCTGGCTTCGCAGTGTTGTACCAGCTCGACTAGTTCCTTTGCGGGAATTTCGCCTTCGCCTGGCATATACACCGAAGCAAGCACTAGGGTTGTTTGGTCCCCTGTAGGGTTTATTTTAACGGCTGTAAGGTCTCTAGAACAGAAAGGGTTAATTAAGGTGGCATTCATGGTTTTGGGTATGACAATACACGTTCTTGGTTTTTCTGCTGGTGTGTATAGTAGTGACTTACCACTGATGTTGTTCAGGCCGAGTATTTTGTTGTTTCTGATCCAGGGTTCCTGGATCAGTGCGACGGTTTGGTTGTCTTCCTCCAGCACTCTGCGTAAAGTGACCGCCGCAATTTGTTTGTGCTGGAGGTTGGTTTGGATGACGGTGAGGGAGCTAAGGGCTGGGGCTACGTAGCACGCCATCTTCGTCGCTAGTAACCCCCGCGCTTGTCAGCGGCGAGCTCGCCTCCATCCTGCTCGGACCCGGTTGGGGAGCGGAGGTGGAAGGCCCTGGAGTTGCCGTCGTGTCGTTTTGCGTCGCTTGATCAGTTTCGGCCGTGGTCGCCTCTACTGAAGGGAAGAAGCGAATGTACCCACTTCCCGTCATGTGGGCTACCCGGCGGTCTCGATCCAGGATGGTTTGTTTCTGGTCTTCGGGGATTCCCAGGACAAGGTGAACCACCTTTTCCTTGGAGCCAGCCTCGCCAGTTTGGTCGGTCACTGATATGTCGTAACACTGCCAGGAGTCGACTTTGTACCAGGGGTTCTGGGCACAAAGGGCTTTCTGCAGTATTGCGGAGTCGGTGATGCGGGTGTGTATTAGGAGGCCTGCTCTGAGCCTCTTTTTTAAGTCTGACTGTCTGATGACAGCCAGAGTGGTTCCGGGTATGGGTGACGCGATGTTCTGGACTTCCCTCTCGAGCCAAGTTAGAGCGTTCGCGTTCTCACACCACATCGCGAGCACCCCATCCATGAGGAAGGGGCGCCCCCGGAAAGATGGAGCTTGCGCGCTCGGAGACGGCGGGGACAGTACCGCTTGCAGGATTCTATCATCGATAGTCTCCCTAAGCTGGTCTGCCTGCTCCTGCGAGAGGTCGCGTGGGGGGACGGTGATAACCGCTACTCTCAGATGCGACTGGCTCGCGTCTGCGTAGCTCACCGTCCGCCTCTGCCTCGTGTCGGTTCTCGGGCGCTTGGCTTCTCCCCTGGGAGTCCGGGTTTCGTCCGGCCGAGCTCGCTTCGAGGAAGCACGCTCGTCCGGGCCATTCCCGGCCCCAGTTTGCTCCCCTGCGGGAGCAGTGGAAGCCACCGCCTCGATACGTCGACCTCGGCCGCCTCTCGGTTTCCGTCTCCTCTTCGGCTGATTCGGTGGTCCTTGTTGTGATGGCGGTGACTCCGTTCTGTGCCGAGCCACTCCTGCGGAGGTCACCCCCGCGGAGGTAGATGGCACAGGTTCGCGCTGCGTTTCCGCTGCTGCGGTCGGTGTCACTACTGTTGTTGCAGGTTGTCGAGCTTCCCTTCTCGCGCGCCCCGTGGGGCGACTGCGTTCTGGTCGGCTTGGCAACCTTTGGTTTATTGTGTTTGGTGTCTCGGGCTGTTGGGACTCCCTCATCTCGCGCGCCGTGGGGCGACTGCGTTCCGAGTGTCCTGCCGGTCCATGATTGTTTGGGGTGGGTTTAGCGGCTCCTTTGGAAGGGCGCTTGTGGTGGGCTACTACCGTCCACTCTGACACTCTGGTGGTGTCGGTGGTCGAGGTTGACGGTAGCAACGTTATGGCCTCTGCGAGGCCTGATAAGTCCAGGCTAGGGCCTGGTGTTGGGCACAAGTTGTCCCCCCCAGAATACGTGGGACAGACCGAGTTAGACTCGGTGAGGGATTCTCCACTGTGCGTGGTACCCTCCTGGGGTATAATTTTCTTGTCTTGTGCTGACATTCTTTGATTTTGGTTGGGCGAAGAGGACGCACACTACCTGCCCATGGTGAGTGTGGTACAACATTTTTGGGGGTATTTAGTGCCCCAAGGCTGTGTGAGCCTGGAGTGTGGATAGGCGCCGCCACAGGTTCGGCTATGCGGGATTGGACTAGGAGAAGGATGGGTTATAGGGGGGGAAATAATGGGGGGTCGGCCAGAGGTTTCGGTTATGCCAATTACTTAGGGTAATTGGCCAATAACAGGCGGCAACCTCGAGAAGGATAGTCCACTGGCCTTGTTTAGGGGATCTTAGCGACCTGCGCTCCTCCCTAAACCATTCGCCAGACCCAGCATCGGACAGATGCTGGGAATGGGGGAAACGTCAAACAAGAAGCAAAAGCAGGAAGCAAGCAAAATGGTTATATTAAGTTGTTTGGCGTTGCCCCCGCCCAAGCTGCAGCCTAAAGAGCGCTTAAAGAAATTAGGACCGATGAGTAAGTGTCATGGTAGCTCAATTGGGAGAGTAATCGCGCTTGCGAGAGGTGCGGGTTCGAACCCCGCCTGTGGCAGTCCATTTTTCATTAAGTGTGTCTTAATTTTACATTGTAATGAATATTTCGATGAATATTGTGAGGGGTGCTGGACAAAATTATAAATGGCAAATGTCACCTTTACATGAAACGTTAGCGATCGCAATTTTGTCATCGAATTTGCAATATAACTTTGTCTGAGGTCACAGATGTTGCAATGTGTTTAAAAAATAAACAATTAAAACTATAATTATATTTTTTTAATATTTAATTATTTATTCGGACAACAAACATCCAAGTAGGGGTAGTAAGCAATACATCTTACACACTATGTTAGTACCTAATAACTAATTTGGTGCATGTATTTTGACTCATTAAGGGACAAACATGTAGTCGCCCTGCAATGACTCTCAGGATACTATATATAAGAGGCGATTTGTGAGTATGAAATGAGTATTCAAATACTCATCCATTCCATAACATCGATTACTAGCCCCATCTTCTGGGATTCGCATTTTCGGCTAACAAAGCAAAAAAATATTTGTAGGTGAGTCTACTTTTTTTTAAATACATACTGAATATTACATACATAATTTACTCTAACAGTAACGCTTTATCTACCCACGATCAACCGAACAGTTAATCGCTAAAATTCGAAGGCTGGTCGTGCGGTCGCGGCCACAAACACCCATTTAATGTGGATTTGACATTGCGGCCGAGTGTGTTAGGTAATTGCATGGGATCCGAAACAAAAATGGTCTATTCGTTATTAATTCATGTAACCCCGGTGCAGTGGAAACAGTAATGGTATTAGTCTGGCTATTAATCGGATTTGGACTTTACACTTTTTTTTTTCACATTTGAGTTATATTTAAAGATCTTAAGTGGAAATATTGACATTTGACATGTAGTAAATTGATTAAAACATTTTTTTTTTGTTTTTGTGTGTAAGTGATTGATACAAAAACGATGTTAAACGTTATTTTCGAGAGTCTGTACGGAAACCAATACATCTACCGAGACCTTCAACGAAGATGTTCCTGTCCTGATCATATCTTCTGAAACCAACCAAAATGATCATTTCGACCCATTACTTTTAAACTGATACACATAAGCTCATTTTTTTTTAACTTCGAACAAAATATCAATCTAAATCTGATTAATATCCGCCAGATCAAAGCACCCAAAGCAAATTTTCACTTCAACGTTAATAGTTAACGAGATAGATATTTCAAACAATAGTCTCGCATTACGTCAAACATGTTCGCCGACCAGCGACAGGATTGGGCGAGATGCGGTGAGCGTTACTTATTCATCGCATTTGAGGGTTAAATTCGTCTATGAGAGCCCACTATGTACCGTTTCGATTAATTATTCGATTGCATTTTCTTATTATTTATTTGAAAACTTTATTGCATATTTTTTTTGTACAAAGGTGATCATAATTTTCTGCCAGTCAACCTTTTGGGTCATGTAAAAAGATGAAAAATAAATAAAAAAAATCTAATTTGCTTGTACGGTCAAACTAGCGTGGGTTACAATAATATTTAAAACACATAATACATATAATATTGAAAAAAACTATCGTTGGTTAACAGAGTAAGCCCCTATGGTATTTTCCCGGCAGTTTTAACGCCGCATTATAAAAGTTCCAGCTTTTTTCTATAAATGTTCATTACGTTTTCATTCGTTAAACACAGGTCATATATTTCAAATAATTTCTCTTAAAAATCTTTATTTAGACACATTCTCTTCATTGACTGCTTATAACTGTGCATAATTTCATTTAACCCGTCTTAAGCACTTCTATCTTCTAACCCTCCAATGTCTGACTTAACACAGCCATCGACTGATCTTAAATCGGTTAGAAGGGCCCCATATTGAGTTATACGTCGGTTTAACGTAAGTAATAATGCATGGCAAGGGTGTGGGGTACTTTAGACCCCAAGTTTCGAGAACCGTGCGCGGTGAAGGGTTGTCTGTGTATCGGTTACGGTTGGGATAAAGATTTACAGATGACTAGTTTTTTACGGTAACATCGCTTACGATAATGATTGATTTATTTTACAAACGTTAATTTCCCGTTAACACAATCTTGTGATCGAATATTTAATTTAGTTATGGGGCATGTAAAAATTCCTCGGGGTTTATTTGCAGAAATAAAAGACTTTCATGAATATCCGAAAACCTAATGAGTGCTTATCAGTAGGTACGTGACTTAGGTACTTTTTGGAAAAAAAATAAGGTCGTTAACGATATATGCTTGTGAGGTGTCTCGTTACACAGGCAGGTTGTAATGTTTCAAGTTATTTTTTGAGGTTTTTTATTGTTTCAACAAATACACCAATTACTTAGCCTCAAAGCTTTAACTCGCGCTATGATGACTAGGATAACGTATAGAAATGCTTAAATACATTTATAAACACCTGTGACTCAAGTACTAATGCACATGCTCATCACACAAACATTTGCCCCTAGCAGGATTCGAACCCGCAACCGCCGGTTTTGCAGTCTGCACCTCACACTCACCCATTAGACCAAAGCTGTCGTCAAAGGTTGACTAGAGTCTTTAACTAGGACTCCTCTTACTGTTTATCTTCTTTTTAGCTTTTATGAGAGCTGAATTTCGTGGGCTATTTCTTTGAACTAGTATGTTAATTTTGCAGACTGATGTCTCCATTTGCCATTAATCAACTTACTCTTTAACTTGCGCAAAGCCATTATTTATTCATTTATTTAAGTTCTTCACAAACCTGTGTTCATTGGAGGCATTCAACCAGTCAACCATATGACCAAGCAGAAAAAAAATTTATGCGTTGCACAAAAATTTCAAGGAAAAATAACAATGTTGCTTAAGTTAATTACTTACTGATTATGAAGAATTTAATTAATTTTATCAATCTGGGGGCACGGCAGTGCCGCTGCCAAGTCGACTAATAAAGCGGCACGGCCCTTTATAGATATATTTTTATCAATTGGGTCTTACTTTGAAAGTTATTATCTTATGTTTAAGTCTGACTTCCCTAGACATAATTTTTATTTTTGGTTTTGTCATCTAGTTAACAACAACAACAACTAACTTATAAGATCACCGTACACTACATTATTATACCCCGTATTCAGGTATCACACGGCACGTACCATACATCACGTTAAGCCGGGGTGGTCAGCAAAATAAAAAATCCAAAGAAAGGATTTCGAAAATTGTCCCATGAATAAAAATGCGGTCGTAACTCTTAATGCCGGCCGAATATGACCGGATGCGTCGCCCTGACGAACGCATATTACTTCTAAGGCTGATTTCACACGTGTAACTATTTTGAACTTGTTTTTAAACCATTAAAATAAAAATGTTACACGTAAGAAACAGTATTGTTTCCATTTCAGTTAACTTTTGCAGATATAATTATTTTGCTATTTATTTACATTTCATTTTAACCTGACGTTTCGAACCCTTTTCAGCGTTCGTGGTCACAGGTAGACTAAGGTGTGTTTCAAGTGATCTGCAACCGTTTCGATAGGTATGTGCTGCGATCTCAACATAATCAAAAGCTGAAAATGAGGATAATCTTGCTTTCAATTTCAGTCTTTTAATTTGCATTTAAGTCGCTCGTAGTCTGTCAAAGCGACAACATCTCCTGAGGATGCCACGTGTAGTGGCAAAACGCGTCGAGTGTTGTGATTTCAGGTGCATCTTCTGTCTCACGTTGTGATTTGTATTGTAAGTCCTGCGACTTCCAGCTCTAATTTTTTCAAGTGTTTACAATTGACTGTATTTGTCGTTTAGTGGAAATTTAAAGCAAAGTAATCCTCTTTTTCAGCAGTCATGGATTTCCGTAAAGTAACGCATGATTCCATCAACTCAACATAGTCGTCTGTTCATTTGTCATACGGTGTAGTTGTTTTGTTTCAAATATACCAATTTTTCTCAGCACCTGTTACCCATACCCAAGGCGACGGAATTAGTGACTAGGGGTCCAGTCCAGTCCAGTTCAAATCCTAACACCGCTGTTCCATCTTTGATTTTAAAGTTCCTAATTTTTTTTATCGCATGAAATTAAAAAAAATATCTATTTTTTCATGAGTAAGCAGACATTTGGCTACAATCTCACCTGAAAGTTAGTGACCATGTGGATAAAGATGGATCATGTCTTTTTAGTATTTAATTGTTCTATTAAGTTTCTATATTTTTTAGCGTTAACAATGCAAATTTCTTTACAATGTGAAATTAAAACACACTTAAAGAAATTCGGACCGATGACTAAGTGTCACGGTAGCTCGATGGGTAGAGCAATCGTCCGGCTTGCAAGAGGCGCGGGTTCAAGTCCAACCTGTGGCAGTTCGTTTTTTCTCTGAATGTGATCTTCACAGTATTTGTTCTGGTCACCACTGTGAACGTATCTTTACCGGAGCCGTTCACCGATGATCCTCATGCAATATGCATGGGTATGCAACTTATTTACTCGTACCTATATCGGTAGGGGTGTCTCGGCGCGTTTGATGGCATTGTCTTAGGGTTGAACGCATATATCCGTAATTAGTGAACGGTCTAGGTTATTAGAAGTGACAAGATGGTGTCGAAGTTTTTTGTTGTTTGATGTTGTTGTTGTTTGCTTTGCTTTCTTCCTTATGAACTATTTTCTAAATACTTTTCCTGTGCTTGTTGTGAACAATCTCTTGTGTATGTAAACTTCTTCCTCTTCATTGTGCCTTCTAATCTATATTGCTGTGTGTGTGAAATGTCTTTGTGGTCTGGAACAATATAAACCACTTTTGTGTAATGGTCAAGAAGTTGACTATTAACCAAGAGGTCGAGGGTTTAATCCCCCCACTGTACAAACATTTGTGTGCATAAACATGACTGTTTGTACTGGTCTGGGTGGGTATTGAATTTTTTTTGTAATACCACTATTTATTCTTATATCTGAGGTGCTTGAGGCGGTGAGGTGCTTGTAGCGCAAGGGTTGCAGCGCTTTGGTAGTGATACCAAAAGTTAAGCAACCTACTGCGCGGTCATGTTTGGGATAGGTGACCATTCTGACCATAAAAGTGACGTCTACTTTCAAGCCTATCCGTGCTTCGGAAGGTACGTTAAGCTATTGGTCCTGGTTAATATCGATAGATATTAGTCGTTAAGCCTGGTCAGAGACCCTCGGGCGGCTTAATAACATCTGACAGTAAGGTTGGTCACTTACCTTACACTCACTCCTCCACCAATCCGCACTGAGCCCGCATGGTGGAGTATGGCTCGCACCACCTCATAGTTGAGGTGAGGCCTGTGCTCAGCAGTGGGACGTATATAGGCTGATGATGATTCTGATATCTGTAACACAAGTCCTTAAGCTACTTACCACGGAGTCAGATCAATGTATGTGATGTTGTTGTGTATATTTAAAAAACGAATAGAACTGTAAGCCGGACTCTTCATTTAGCATCCTTCTGCTGCCGTATACCCAGCTTCTACAAAAGTGTATAAATTAATAAATTGCATGTGTATTATTATTGTCCATATTAATTAATATTTAATTTATTTGTACATATAGTAATATAATTTAATATTTACTGTTATTTATTGATATTATAATATTATATCTAAAGTATATATTAATATGTTTTCTACGGTATTAACCACAATTTACCTTTCACATTTTATTTTCACTGCACCCATTACCTCCTGCAGCTTGAGATTGACTGGCAGAAACTGCTTTTAGCATTGAGTTCACCCTTTGAAAATTTCTTGAGCAATAAAGTTTTAAATAAATAAAATTATAATAAATAATAAACCGGTGCCCTAAACGGTACTATTCTCTCAGAACCTAACTAGGAAACCTAACTAAAGGTAACCTTATCATCGCTATAACTGATCGTTACAAGCGAAATCGTTGTTTAATATGAAGTCTACTGTATTGTGTTTTTTATATTTTAATGTAGAAATAATTAAATTTTTATATTTTATATTAATTAAATTGTATGCATTTAAACCTGTCTACATTTAAAATTGTTTACTGAGTAATGTGGTTTGACGAAGGTACATTTTTTCCTTATGGAAAGTGACATCTATGACTGAGCGTTGTTTCAAAGAATCGTATCGGTAAATACCACACGTTGTCATGTGAATTGGTAAACACCGTTTGTGGTTTACTTCACTTAAATATGTATGTGACTCTACTTCTAATGTCTAAGGTTACATGAGTCACACCAAATGTGGTTAATAACGTATCTAACATTTTGTTAGAGTACTGACAATTTAGTAAGTAAATTATTACTGGTCTCAATGACTGACCTTTATGACTAATGTTTAATACCATGAAGAGCCAAGCTTATGCAATGAAAGTGATAATTGTGAATCCCTAATCAACTACAAGATCTGGACCTCCTTGAACATTTCTAAAGGCCAATGATTGTTAAATGGAAGCAAGTCTTGTCATTTATTTGCGTAAAACAATTTATTTTATTGATCATTGATCTGACTCCGTGGTAAGTAGCTTAAGCATTTGTGTTACAGATATCAGAATCAACATTGGTATATACAAATAAACTTAAATAAATACATATAGCACCCAGACCAGTGCAAACGGGCATGGTTATGCACTCAAATGTTTGTACAGTGCGGGGATCGAACCCGCGATCTCTTGGTTAATAGTCAACTCCTTGACCATTACACCAAAGTGGTCGTCTAACTATTGTTATTCTATGTATACAACTACAGTTCCATGAGTCTATTATTTGCTGGTATGGACACTTACAAACAAAGGCAGACTTCATGCATCTATACTAGCTAAAAGTTATTGTTATACTATACACTACTATAGAAGTCAAACTTTTAACAGCGCTCTTTTTAATCGGGTGTAAAATAAGCGTTCCAACCCGAAAACGTTCACACGAAACAATAAACCTCATCCCAAAACGTCGAATATGTAAATACCTTACTGGGTCAGTTGGACTCGGTCGCGGCGATTGAGAAATTAATTATGTGCCGAATGTACCGCCATCTGCCGCATCAATATTCAATCCGATTGGGACCAATAGGCCTCGTGGTGGCCGACCAATCAATTTTGAACCCGTTCGGCTCATTATCGTATCCCGAACGGATAAAGGCTATCCCGAACGGTCTTGCCAATTTAGATATTTTGTAGCTAAATATTGCAATTTTCTGGTGATGTTAAGCTGTAATAAAACTAGTAATTTTTGACCCATGAATGCATTCGTTCTGAGAAGGTAGGCTCCTATTTTAATGCAACGTTAGATAAATTATTCTATAAAAGTAATTTACCATATACTTTTAAGTAAAACGAAGAAATGTATTTTATGACAAAGCTTGTGGTACATATAAATCGATATGACGCGATGTTGATGCGAATTTGTGCTACCTCCTACTTTAACTAATGCCAATTGGTTGGTTAGCTTTTATAAGTTAAAATAAATGTTCAGTCACTTGCTTAACCCAGCAATGGTAACACTGATCCAATTATGTACCAATTGCTACGATATTTTTTTTCCTTTACACCATACCTGGGATGTTAACGGTTACTGAGGTATTGATGGTTAAAGTTTGAAAAAAAAAATGATGATTTTTACAGAAATGTCTTATGCCCGTTATAACTTAACCTTTTTCCAAAGAAACATGATACAAATTTTCACTAGTTCTTTCATAAAAAGCCTCTAAATAGCACACTCCGCCACCAACAGCGCAAACTGGAACCGAACCGCGTCGTGGCGGCGTCACGGTCACTTTTCCGCGTGCGCGCTGTACATTGCGGGTTAGAATTAAATTGCTTTTTTTTATATCAAAAGATAAAAGTTGTTTCCCAGCCATCTTTTTCATGCGATTTGGTTTGATGTACTGAACGCGTGGTTGACGGCTTCGTTAAGGTTTTTTTACACCCTGTATATTGTAATCTAGTCCAGTATCAAAATTAATGTCCATATACAAAAACAATACGTAAATCAAATGTCAATATCATTCGTTGTAGTCAAGAAATTATTTTAAGGAATAATGCTCAAGAAGCCAGTTGTGAAATGCTTTTTTTATTTATTGAATAAGAATGATAGAGGTCTTTCACTGCGTGGAAACAATAGGCTTGAAGACACCTGAAGGCCATTGCGTTTGAAAAACATAGCCCCTATGAAGTTAATACAATCAGTATATTTTCAAAAAGCTGTAGAAACCAATTTTGGAACACACAAAATGCAATAAATATTCGGTCAATGACTCCGATTTCTGATACACTACCGTGACGTCAAGATTTTGTATTCCCGTACAAAATGTATGAAGGATCGTTTTGACAGATAATAAAGAGTAGTCAACGATTGGTTGTGTCATCTAGCTTACTCGTATTCTCTGGCGTTCTTAAATTTTGTATTATTTTGTCTTACAAGTTTAGCTATCTCCAAATATATAGACATGCTAAGGTAAAGTCGCACTTTTAGTTCTTTAAAGTCATAAATGTCAAAAAATCAAATATTGACTTAGCTATGCCACATTTTTTCTTTTATACGAATCTATCGGGTGCTCAAACATCGTTTTTTTTTTGGACATTTATGACTTAAAAGAATTGGATGTGCGAAGTGTAAGATACCGCAGGGATTAACTTGACGATTTGTCAAGCGTACTAATAACATTACAAATTATCACTCAAGAATAAGATTGATTAAGATTTATATCTGTCTCCGACCAGGTGATAGGCAGCCATTCATCAATTAGCAAATCTGTTAAGGGTGATCCGCCCCGCAGGCCAATCACACCGCATAAGTAACGTTGGGCTGAATCGGTGTTCAGCCGATAGCCCTCAGCTAGCTAGGGGTGACCACACATCTGTCTATGGCTTGTTAGGGCACTTATTAGATGAGACTGGAGTAGGACTGTTTTTAATAACCTCCGACGCAAAAGGGGGTGGTATAAGGTTGACCTCTATGTCTGTTTGTGTGTGTATGTTTGTAGTGTTGTGTTTCTGTACCGATTTTAAAACGGTTTATTAATATAATTTTAATCGCGGTGGTTTTTAGCTATGGCGGTCATAATGACTTGTGTCCAGCCGTTGAAGTTAACCAGCTGTTTTCTTTTCCCATTGGACTTTTTTAATTGGAAAATTTGCTTTTGTTTTTTATTGAAATGTAATAGCTGTTTTCACAGATTTTTTTTTTACAAAAGAACGTGATTAGAAAATCGACTGAATAATGCAAAAAAATAACTAGTTGTGTCATGTTGTAGTAATATTTTTTTATGTATTTTTCACATTAGCTCTTTTTAATTTATTTATTTTTGTTGATGACTTTTGAATTAATCGCCCCCTTACTGGGAATAACAATTTCCTTAACCTGTAGGTTGTCTAGAAAAGATCGCTTTTAGCGAAAAGACCGCTTAAATTGTTATTTTTTTCTGTGTATTTTGATTTTTTGTATTTTTTCTTGTGTGCAATAAAGAGTTTTTTTTTGTATTAATTGTTGTGTGCAATAAAGAATTAAACAATCAATCAACTAGTTACTCTAACTCAAACACGTTGCTTTCTCGTACAAGACTATTTTTTTTTGACGACCATTTGGTGCAGTGGTCCACAGGTCGGACTTCTAAACCAAGGGTTGCGGGTTCGATCCCCGCACAGTAAAAGCATATGTGTGCATGAACATGTGAGTTTGTACTGGTGTGGGTGTTTTCTATGTATAATATGTATTTATTTACAAAAAAAAAGTATTTAAGTATGTTTATCCGTTGTCTAGTACCCATAACACAAGCCTCGCAGCTTAGTTTGGGACTAGAGAATTGGTGTGGTTGTTGTGAAGTATTTATTTATTATTTTATTTTATTATTATTTATTTTATAACACCGATAGTTACCTACGTACACAATGATCTCACCATATTTTTTGCTAAATCCCTATTTCCCTTGACAGATGTAACGTCCCCCTCCCTCTGTGAGGGATGGTAACAATTAGATCGGATTTCCGTGATCATGACAATTGATGTGCAAGATGGATGCATGGTGAAATCCATGTGTGACCTCCAATACAACTGATTGGTGTTTAGGTTGAGAACGTGATTATAGGTATCTGTATTTATTTATTTTAGCTTTATTGCACAAAAAAACTATGTACAAAAGGTGGACTTAATGCCGTAAAGAATTCTCTTACAGTCATACCTTTGGGCTAAATTCAAATTCAAATTTCTTTATTTGCTTTTAAATAGGGTACATAACATAAAAATGACGTGGTCGTAAATACATAAAATAGAGCTTTGACCTATTTAGCCATATAAAATAGCATGCAAAAGTTAAATATTAATACATTTATGGAGAAATTATTGATTATTTGATTTATTTAAATGTCAAGAGTAGAAATTATATTTGTACGTCAATTCTCTCATAAAGTTATTATAAGATTTTATTAAATTAAATTATGCATCGAGTATATTAAGTTTCTTTATGTTTGACAAATTCCTTAATTGAGTAGAATGCTTTATTTATCAACCATGAACGCAACGAGATTTTAAATTTGTTAAGAGGTAATTCTTTAACGTGGTCGGGAATTTTATTAAAGGTTGTTATGCACATGAAATAACAATTATTGTGAAACCTTTGGGTTTTCGGAATTATGTCTAGTACTAGTATATAAGCAGAAATGATTAGTGCGGCAAAATAAATAAAAGATAATATACATAAAATAATTCTGTAGCCTCCTGTATAACCGTTTGGAGATTTAAATGTCCATCATCCAACGGATATAATGATTAAATGGCTCCCAATTATAGTAAATAAATATATATCGCCAATCTTTCTCACTAAGTTAAACGGTGTAATTCCGGAGAGTTTATTTTTTTCTTACACAATTAAGATCATTTGGTCAATTCTAAACCTTACAAAAAATATGTTAAGATAAATACCTATGATATGATACATTTGTTTGGGTACACAAAATCTATGGAGTCATAATCATTGCCAATACCGAACACCTAAGAAATGATTAGAGAAGTTAAGAAACTTTAGTAAACATCGTAAACACCTATTAAAAACTTACCAAAAAAGTTCACATTCGAAAAAAACTCGATTGATAACAATTCGTACGAATAGAGACACGTTTTTGTCAGCAACACATGTTGCGGTGCTGACCAGTCGAAGTTTGAATGTATACGTAATATCTTGTAGCTGTCATGATAACACCTGTCCACAGTAATTTAAAGTCATTGTTATATACCTAGGTTTATTTAGCCTCATACAAATTACCGTGCGAAAAAAGTACGAATACACGAGAATCGTACCCGTGTTCATTTTAAGAGTTTATTAATGAAGATCATGAATCCATCCCTAAATAATAATAAAAGGCATTTTATCAATAGGTAGGTACTTAATTCATCCGCCAGCGAGTCGCGTCGCGTCAATTTGTTCAATTATTTTGCGTTCGCTGTTGCAATTGTACCAATGACATTGTTACTGCCTTTTTGCGGCTAAGAGTATCAAAGCCACAGTAAAAGAATAAGCAGTAGATTTGTTTTGCATAAAGTACATTCCTTAATAAAACGTTTGCTTATTAGTCACACGAGATCCGAATGGAAGTAACATGTTTGCAACTAAAATTGTTTGTCAATATATCGTTGAGTAAAGAACCGAGTTATACATATAAGCATTGAGGCTTATTAAAAGTTCACTAAGGATTTAATAATTTTTAAACCCATTAATTGTATAATTCTTTGCGAATAAACCAAATCCATTTACTTGCACTGTGGTGTCAGATAGTTCTTATCTGAGTATCGAGTAATTGCACGACGGATTCCGTTAATGACGTGATTCTGGTGTACTTTGTGTTGTCATTGAAAAAAAAAACATATAACACATATTTTATAAAGGTAAGGAACAAAAAAATTCGATTCTGATAAGTTTTGAAAATCATGACTTCTCCTGTGAGTCGGTGCATAATTTACCAGCCACGTCTCTAGATGGCGCTGTAGGCTATTAACTCGCGCTAAAACCGGAATTTGTCCATACACAGTGCCATAAGTCATTCCTATATTTTTGAATCCGCAAAGTGCATCTTATTTTAGTGAACGATTAATGCGGAATTAGGTCTATATTCTGAAATTTTATTAAGTTACTTAATTAAAATTGTTTAGCATTGCAACTATGCAATTTTTTTTACATTTTTCGTTAAGTGTATTTTAATTTCTGAAAATGTGCTGTAGATACTTAACTAGTTGCGTAAACATCATAAATGACGATTATTAAGTTTTTTTTTCAACTAAACACACTCTTATCTTAAATCATAAACGCGCAAAATGTAAGCAAGCACCATTTTTTTCTTTCTAATAAAAATAGTTAGACTATAGCCAAACATAGCCGAAATTGTTTCATCGGCACCAATTTTCAAAATGTTTAATAATTATTAGGTGAGACTGGACGAATGTCTTCATAGCGCGTAATAAGAAAAAGAAACATAAACTAAACTAAACGGCTAAATAATTTTATCTTCAACAGTGACGCGGCGACGATCCTGCTAATTGTAATAATGTTACCTACCTAATTTACTTACTTTTAAGTTTCCATGTAAGTGACATGAACTGTCTTAACGGAAATAAAGATTCTTCAAACCGAAACATGAATGAAGTAAGTACCTTCAAACCTTCATTCGTCTAACGTTTTAGCTAAATATAATCGCAAATTTTTTGGCCAAGCGCAAACTTTGAACCGGGCCAATACGGGCCGTCTCCAATACATAATTCATACTGTTGCAACTTGTATATTCAAGAGAATGTTTCACCGATCTCATACATACTTGGTAAGGAAAAATGGTGGAGCCAACCATCAAACTTTTGAACGCATCTACAAACTATTGCAGGCACTTCCAGTTGGAGTTGAGACACACGATATTGAGACCTATGATGAGTGTAGTAAAAGGGAGAGAAGAGGAATGTGAAAGTTTGTACGGAACCCGATTGGTATTTGATATAGAAAGGTCTCTCTGATCGAGTAGCTCGGGTGATGTGTTGTCTTCTTAAGGGACTTCTACACTAGTCAGTGATAGGGATAGTCCGTACTGTTTTTGACTCCCGACGAAAAAAAGGGTGTTATAAGTTTAACTGCTTTGTCTAGCATCGTAGCTCGGATGGACCGATTTCAAAGCGGTTTTTTTATTCGAAATAAAAATATAATCCCGGTGGTTCTTAGCTATCGCTGGTCAAAATCCGCCCTTTAAGCTTTAATTTTTCAAAGTGAATGCTTATCAATCACAATAAATAATACCTGATGGGGACCAAACTGTCCAGAAAATACACTAGTTTAGTCATATTTGGCGATGGTCTAGTGGTCTAAGGTCCAGACTAGAAAATCGGCTGTCCCGGGTTCGAATCCTGCTAGGGGCAAATGTTTGTGTGATGAGCACGAGCATCTGTACCTGAGCCATGGGTGCTTATAAATGTATTTGAGTATTTCTATCCGTTTTGACGTGACAACATCTTATAAATTGGTTTGCCGGGTGACACTTCAAGAAACTGCGTTACGCTGCTCCGCTCACGTTCCGCGCTCACAATGAGAGCGAGTGAGAGGCACGCGTCCCTTCGACTCGGGCATGGTTAGCCCGCCTAAGAGCGAGTGAGACAGACATAAAAAGTGAAAGGCACGCGTCCCTTCCACTCGAGCACAGTTAACCCGCCTAAGAGCGAGAGAGACAGAGCGAGAGAGAGAGAGTGAGAGAGATAGGCATACACACCGGTTCATGTTATACGAAGGAATATTCACATTAAAATTATTTTACCACTCAAAGTCGTTGTCACGTAAAACTTTTTTAGCTACCATTGCACAAGCTAACGCTTAGTTTGGGGCTAAGTAATTAGTGTGTTCGTTAAAACATTTTTTTTTATTTATAATTTATTTCTGTTCTTGAAAGCGGGACAGGACGCATGGGACATCTATTTTTGTTCAAAAAAATCGGGACGTCTTGCAACGCTAGTTGTGGCTGTCGAGTTAGACTAATAACGAGTGCAAAACAGGTATCAAAGTTTATTATATGTATATTTTATGTTTACATGTATTTATTTACAAAAAAAAAGTATTTATGTATGTTTATCCGTTGTCTAGTACCCATAGCACAAGCCTCGTAGCTTAATTCGGGACTAGAGAATTGTTGTGATTGTCGTGAAATATTTATTTATTTATTTCAGTTAAGTGTGAAGCGTCCCTAACCGGCTCTAACAGAATTAGGGACGTAAAACGGCTAGAAGGGTGGGACGTATCTGTTGCGTAAATCTGTAGCCAACGAGATGGGAGCCGGTTTATAACTTCATTCATTGCGATTTATCTGCTGCTTGTGCGTTTACTGTGTGATTGGATGTGCTACTTTATTGTTAGTACTGAAAAGTTTTAGGGTTATAAATAAAAAATAAATAAATGAAAAATCATTTATTTGCGCAAAAAATACTTAATATTTTTTGCGTTCACAACGCTATTTTTTACTTAAAAATGATCTTTTCAGCTCCGGTCATCGGTAAGGATTCGAACCCCCGACCTTTGGAAGTCCGGTCCTATGCTCTGACCACTGAGCTACCGAGAACCTTAATGAAGTCGTTGAATTTTGTAAGTGGTTTTTAACGAAAGCCGAAAAGATTTTTTAAGTATTTTCTTGTTGAAAAATCATTATTTATTTCTATAACCAATGTCACAAAATGTGGCCGAGATTGTGGTGTCTAAGACACTTGTGTTGGGAATGACTCGCAACTTCCCTTACGGCTATCTTTATATATAAAAATGAATTGCTGTTCGTTAGTCTCGCTAAAACTCGAGAACAGCTGAACAGATTTGAATAATTTTAGTCTTGATAAATTCGTGTAAGTCTAGGGAAGGGTTAAAAGATAAGAAAATTAAAAAAAAAAGCAACGGGCGGGACAACGTCTGCCGGGTCCACTAGTCTTAGATAAAAGATTTTTTAACAAGTTAACAGTTGATTGTGTGCGAGAATATGTGTTACTTTGTTCGTGTGAGTATGCTTGTGCGTTTGTATGCTCGTGTGGGTGAGTGTGCTTATGGGCTTCCCTTTAATCCTCTTTTTCAGCTTCCTTTTATATTTTTTGAAAATGTTGTACGGTCTCTGATGGTGTCGGGGTGACATTTAAGAACCTAAGTTTCAACGATAACCTGAAATAGGGTTGTATGTTTTTTTTTTCAATCAACTTTTAGTCATAAAATGAAGTCGACCTTATTTGTATTGTATTTTGGTAGTAGTTCAGTCGGCACGTTAACACATTTTTAGGCTATCATACCTCTTGTCATAACTCAAACACATTTTGTCACAAGGCCGTATGTAAATAACAGATGTAGAAAGTGTTATAAAATATAACAAGACCTCCTTATGGCGCCAGAAAGATCCACATAAACCTGCCAGAGAGATGAATGCTTAAATAAATGTTTATGCAGTCCATCGGGACAGATTAAAGTTATTCATTCGAGTGGAAGAATAGTGTAAGTGACGAACTGAACTTAATATTTTCATTCACTTCTGTGGAATAAAGACTGAAAAAATACACAAGTGAGTAATAGTATAATCACAATAAAGCAAAGTCGCTCTCTGCGTCTGGCCCTATGTCTGTTCGTAATGATTAGGTCTTTAAAACTACTTGACGGATTTTTATGTAGTTTTTTTTTAAAGATTAAGTGATTAAATAGGAAGGTTTATACGTATGATAACATGCTGTCCATTTAAAAGAAAACAACAGATAATCTCAAGTTTTTTATCCACGCGGGCGATGCCGCTAGCAGGAAGCTAGTTGTTAATATTCATAGTATCCAGACAAATTCTCTCGGTTCTGCTGATACTAAGCATTACTTACGTGCTCAATGAAATAAAATTAGTAAGTTTTTTTCTGCTTTACATCATATTAAAAAACGTGTGTACGTTATTCAATTAAGCATGCTTGGTTTGTCTGTGGCGCAGTGGTTGCAGCACTTTGGTAGTGATACCAAAAGTTAAGCAACCTAAGGCGCGGTCATGTTTGGGATGGGTGACCATTCTGACCATTTAAGTGACGTCTATTTACAAGCAGCTCCGTGCTTCGGAAGGCACGTTAAGCGGTTGGTCCCGGTTAATATCGATAGATATTTAGTCATTAAGCCTAGTCAGAGGCCCTCGGGCGGCTTGATAACATCTGACAGTAAGGTTGGTCACTTACCTTACACACATCCCTCCACCAATCCGCACTGAGCCCGCGTGGTGGAGTATGGGTCGGACCACCTCATAGTTGAGGTGAGGCCTGTGCCCAGCAGTGGGACTTATATAGGCTGATGAGAGGACATGAGGGGTTTGTCTGTAAATCTGTAGAACCATTATCATAAAGCCGTATTAGTCGTAACATAAGAAACCATTATTGTATCAACAGTTGACAAACCTTAATATACCTTACCTATATATCTTTAAAAAAAACACATTGACGCTAATTAGTTTTTTGCCTTTATAATATTTTTATAAAATTAGCACTTACTCTATTATTCCACACACCCACAAACTTTACACACATGTGACGTGTCAGTGACAAATCTCAAGACAAATTATGTCTCTGGCTCGCACGCCTTACTAAATTACTTTTTAATGAAAAAAATATTTTGTATCGTTTCTAAAGCGGTTGGGTGCGCTTGAGTTGATATTTAAATGTCTTTATAAGTGCGGTGTGCGGTAGGTAGGTTGAGGCGTAATTTGGGCGCGAGTTGACATGCTAAATTGTATGGCATTAATTTTGTATGAGTTCTTCACTTCCTTTTGTCTCTTTAAAATTAAATTTAACCCCCGACGATAAAAAGTGGTGTCATATGTTGGACCTCTATGTCTTTTGTTTTTTTTATTCAAAAGATAGTTTAATCGCGGTGGTTCTAAGCTATAATTAATCAAAATCCATCCAGCCGTTGAAGCTCACAAGCTGTTTACGTGGCTTATACGGCTTTTTTTAGCTGAAAAGTTATAATTATGAATGTTTTATTTTGCTATACTGGCTTACCTACTGCAAAACTGATTCTGTAAATTTCCCCAAGATTAATCACATTTTACAATGCACTCTTTAAATTAAAGATCGTTATAGATAAATCGTTGAGTAAAAAGGGCAATTTATATATTATACTAACCTATTTTTTTCAGTTTTATTATCTGCTCGTAACATTTCCCAGCTTAGTAATGACTTAAGCTGACGCCACTTTAGTTGCATCTCGACGAAAGATTAATAAAAAACTTGTTTTTTTTTTAATCTTAACCGTGAAATTGCAAAAAAGAACCAAGGTCCTTAAAGAATCAAGGTTAAACCCGCGTGAAACGCAGTATCGTATAAAAAGCTTTCAGGCACATCCAACATGCACTAATGCAACTTTAAAAAGCCATTCCCATTCCCATAAAAAATGGAATCGCACCTTAAAAGTAGTAAATGCCGATCCGCTATCCGAATACCTGCGCCCGCGGCGATAAATCGTTGAAAACAAAAGAATAATATCGACTATAAATTGGACCGCAGTGCAATATACGTCTATTAGGTGGCCACTTGAAGTGCTCTAAATCTTCGACCACCCCAAAACAGGAGTGTTTCAGAGGCCAGTGTATGTCTATATTTGGTACCACTTATAGTCTAAGAGATAGCGTAACATCTAGTTCTTTGCAAACATTTGTGTGCATGAACATGTCTGTTTGTACTGGTCTGGGTGTATTCCTGGTTTTAAACAGGAAAGTAAGTTTTTCAGTCAATTTAATATTCTGCCTACACATTACACATACAGCCAATGAAGTTATACATAACAAATTGGTAATATATTATTGGTGATAGTTTGAAACACAGGTTAATCCTAGTTCAGACAGAGAGAAAACTTTCTAGCCTTAATTTTTTTCCCCTATTGTATCTAATTTCATTTCCTTTATTTAATAATAAATTATTATTATTATTATTATACGATCAATAATGTTTCCACATTGCTGTTTAACATTTGTCATTTAAAAGTCCTCTGTCTCCTACACTAGGTACTCGATATTTTCTTTGCCGCCGCATTTGATAAATTTTTAAATCTCCCAAAATAGGACCCTCGGGTCTGTCCGACCGGAGATGGAAACACGTGACCGCACCGAATACATCTCTGTACCCTTATTTCTAGAGCCTTAAGAGTCAGAATTGAAATCAGTGTGTTCTTAAATTCAAGTAGGTACCAGATTGTTATATCTGGATAGATTTTGTATGCGGATCTAATACGTTTATTCGTACTTGCGCCGCTTGTAAATGTTCCTGATTTGGAATATTGCTGGGTACCTAATTTGTTGTGAGGTTTTGGGGTAGTTTTGAAGGGTTTCCGTTTTGTGGTGTTTTAGAAGGTAATTTACTAATCCTTTTCAATAAATTTTATAAAATAAATAATATACAACAACATCACACACATTGATCTGTCTCCGTGGTAAGTTGCTTAAGCACTTGTGTTACAGATATCAGAATCAACACTGGTATTACAACCAAACTGAAATAAATACATATAACACCCAGACTAGTACACATGTTCATGCACACAAATGTTGGTACAGGGCGGGGTTCGAACCCGCGACCTCTTGGTTAATAGTCAACTTCTTGACCATTACACCAAAATTTTAGACATTTCGGAAGCATATAGAGGTTTGAGATATTACAAGGATTCGAATGTAGTATTTACCTATACTTACTAACTTCCTGTCGACCTAGAATCCTGAAATTTCAGGAGATACATTAATTTGGGTACATTTAACTAACGGAACTTTTGGTGCGCAAGTCAAACTTGAGAGAAAATTTGCATTCTTTCAGACGTTATAAATTCTGACGAAATCCATACTAATGTTTTAAATATGAAATTTTGTATATCTGCCTGCCTGTTACGCTTTCACGCCTCAACTGCAGGACTGTTTTGAATCAAATTCGACAATCTCACAAGAGATCAGCCAACTACGCAGGAGAGGTATAGTGCACAAGTGTGAGCGCAATACACAGGTGCACTCACTGTTCCATCACTCTCAAAGTTCGGTGAGACGGAAATCTGACATGACCGGAGAGAGATCAGGCGCAGGACCAACGGCTTAACGTGCTTTCCGAGGTACGGGGGTGTAACACCGCCAACTTCCCGACTCCGAGCTGTTTTTGAGAAATCTCAGAAACAATTTTGGCTTGACCTGGGATTTGAACAAAGGACCTCTCGGATGTAAGGCAAACACTTTGCCTTACACCAACGAGGCAGTCATACGAGTAGAACATATTGTTCTATTCTATGACCGAGCATATCACTTCACTTCCCACCTATATCCGAGTGGCATCAGTAATATAGGTAAGGTCAGCACTCGGTCCGTCAAACGCCCAGGTTCGATGCCCCGGCCAGCCTCGGGCGGTTTCGGCGTGGCGTCGATTTATACGTTCGCAATATCTGCGCTTTGTTTCTTAGTGGGAATGAGCTATGAAGGTAAGTGGAGACGGTAAATTAAATCTCATAGCTCTGATAGGTATGTCACTAGCTGTGATCTGCGATTTTACACGCATATAACCCGTTTTCTACGTATTCCAAAGGAACCGTGAAGTTTTATGGGATAAAAAGTAGCCTTTGTGTTATTTCAGTTTATATTCTATCTATGTTTTAAATTTTAGCCAAATAGGTCCAATAGTTTTAGCGTGAAAGAGTAACAAACGTAAAAGTTTTCGCGTTTTCGATAAAAGTTGGAAGTAGGATAGGATATTAAGTCTAGCATTGTATTTTTTTTAATACAAAAATTAAAATATGTGTGGGGCAGGAGTTGTCTGTGAGTCCATCGGTATCCCCCAAGTAGCCGCTCCGCCTTCCAGACATTGGCTTAGCCTGTAGTTAGCTTTCTTGGATTTGACGGCGAAATCGCTGATAGTCGCTATTCACGGTGACAGTACGCCGCAAGTGTTCCCTAGTTCGTACTGATGTTATTTTTTTACCAGACCTTGCCACATCCACAGCTCTTGACTACCTTCCTTCAAGTTTTCATAGACCATTCGTACTTCGTCAGATAGTCAGTCCGCGGCCCGTCAGAGGTGATTCACGGCGCATGCGCGACCCTTCGCCTCCGGATTCGAATAACGTTGTTACTGCGATATAAGCGCTAGATGTATACGCTGCTTTACTCTAACTGTTGTTGGGATGAACATAGTAAAAGGAAAAAAACCGGTCAAGTGCGAGTTGGACTCGCGCACCGAGGGTTCCGTACAAATCTGTAGGTATATAAGTAAAAGCTCACCCATCACGGGTATTATAGACTTAAGTATTTAATATCTAAACGCGTTCATGAGATAAGGAGTAGTAACTTTGAAATTTTCAAAATTGTCAATTTTTTTTTATATGATGAAACTGAAAATTTACGGTTTACGTAATTTTTCCTATATCTGTACTATAAGAGGTGACTTTGTACTAAATTTCAAGATTCTAAGTTTACGGGAAGTACCCTGTAGGTTTTGATTCCCGTGCGAGTTTCGAAAATTTGCGAAAATTTGCCTAAATGGCTGTATCTTTTGATTGCGTTGGCTTAGAAGGTTGATTTTTCTACAGCTTCCAGGGACAGTAGACCTAAGTATCATATAAAAATTCAGTTTGATACCTCTACGCGTTCCTTAGAAAAACGGTCTTGACAGACGGACGGACGGACGGACATCAAAGTGATCTTATAAGGGTTCCGTTTTTTTCTTTTGAGGTACGGAACCCTAAAAACAAGGTAAAGGAATAAAAATTTAAAGTTTTTTTACCCTCGAAGAAAAGGAAAGGTAATATAAGAAAGGTATTCTAAGTTTGTCCCCTATTCTGTTTGTGTGTATGTCTGTAGTATCGTAGCTCCCGAATGGACGGACCGATTTCAATGCGGTTTTTTTATTCGAAAGATAATTTATGCATGCTAGTTCTTAGCTATAGCTGTTCATAATCCATCCACTCGTTGAATAACTGTTTTCTTGGGTCATTCGGGTTTTTTTTTATTTTATTTTATTTTTAGAGCTTTTTAGCTGGAAAGTTAGTTCTTGGCAACTTTTTTCAGTATAACGTAGTGACTGCGATCTTGGCGCTAGATGTGTACGCTACTTTAGTCCACCTGTTGTCGAGGTAATATGGATGATTTGAAAAAAAAAATCCTCGGAAGTGGTTCAAAAGGCATTAACATGAAGGCCAAGCCGGCGGCATTGGCGACGAACGTTACAATATGGAATTATAAATTAAAAAAATTAAATTAAATTAATAATCTTTCATTTCGGCCCATAAATCCATATAATGTTAGTGACAGTTGACTTTAAAGTACTTAAGTATGATTTAAAAGTTTTGTTAGTAATTATACATTACAATATTGAATTTCATTACCGTGCTTGTTACCCGTTATCAAAAAAATAATAAGGTTTTGTCCATCAATCAAACAATTTTATGAAATTTTGACGTATAATATTTTCGATATTACACCCATTATTTGGGATTAAAGAAGTGTGCTTTCAGTGTGTTTGGACCCTAATTAATGAATAAATAATAAATAAAAACACAACAACATGACATACATTGATCTGACTCCGTGGTAAGTAGCTTAAGCACTTGTGTTACAGATATCAGAATCAACAGTGGTATTACAAATAAACAAACACATAAAACACCCAGACCAGTACAAACAGACATGTTCATGCACGCAAATGTTTGTACAGTGCGGGGATCGGACCCGCGACCTCTTGGTTAATAGTCAACTTCTTGACCATTACACCAAAGTCGTCAAAAGAATCTAGGTCGAGGAATCAGATATACTAATAGTTATTAATTATCAAGCACTTTAACTGGGACAAAAAATTACCCAAAAAATCATTTGTGTGTATGTTTACTCTAATTTATTGAAATATTCACATATTTACCCTCGTTTTTAGGGTTCCGTACCTCAAAAGAAAAAAACGGAACCCTTATAAGATCACTTTGTTGTCCGTCCGTCCGTCCGTCCGTCCGTCTGTCATGACCGTTTTTCTCAGGAACGCGTGTCAAAGTGAAATTTCTATATGATACTTAGGTCTACTGTTCCTAGAAGCTGTAGAAAAATCAAACTTCTAAGCGAACGCAAACAAAAGATACAGCCATTTAGGCCGCAAATTTCCGCAAATTTTCGAAACTCGCACGGGAATCAAAACCTACAGGGTACTTCCCGTAAACTTAGAATCTTGAAATTTAGTACGAAGTCACGTCTAATAGTACAGATATAGGAAAAATTACGAAAATTGTAAATTTTCAGTTTCATCATATAAAAAAAATATTTTTGAAAAATATTTTTGACAATTTTGAAAATTTCAAAGTTACTACTCCTTATCTCATGAACCCGTTGAGATATTAAATTAAAATTTATATTAAATACTTAAGTCTATAATACCCGTGATGGGTGAACTTTTACTTATATACCTACAGGTTTGTACGGAACCCTCGGTGCGCGAGTCCAACTCGCACTTGACCGGTTTTTTATTTATTTAACCCCACAGCTGTGATTCAGCTTCAAGTTCAAATCTAGATCACTCCAACCACTATGTATATTCATCATAACCCACAGACCAACATTCGCTAGCAATTGCACTATTTATTATAACAGCACCCAGAACCGAGATTACTGAAACAGGTGCCTTGACCCAGTTGAGGGGTGAACACCTATTTATTTATGGCCCAACTTGGCTGTAATACTTCGGCCCCGATATTTCGGCAATATGTGTTTGTTCTGTCTTGGTTATAACAAAATCACACCCTGAATACTTATTGCGGATTTGATAAAAACTTTGGCTGTAAGACATCTTTATTTATTTATTTAAGCTTTATTGCACAACAAAAATTTGTACAAAAGGTGGACTTAACGCCGTAGGGCATTCTCTACCAGTCATACCTTTAGTACCTGCAGAAATGATTAGTGGGCGGTGCGACACAATAAATAAAAGAGAAAACACTAAAATAATCATACCAATAATATGACACATGAGATTAAATATAAAATATACAAACTATTTATATAATATTACATATTTAAAAATACACATAATATATACTACTAATATACACTAACTAAATAAATAAATAAATTTGACGAACTGTTAAAGAAAGATCTATGATGATGACGGTATGACATTTTAAGACCTTGAGAACTTTTCATGGTTTTCTAGCATTCCATTCCGTAGTTATGATTCCAAGGACTTCATTAGTAACCTCAACATTAACTTTGCAAGTATCTGCTGTGGAACTATTGACGTGTTTAATTTTAATTAAAAAATAATTTATTGGTAAGAATAAAGTTGGAATACAAAAGAAATAGAGGTAATATCTAAACTTATAAGTCTCGACTAAATACAATACCTTTATCCCAAATATCTCACAGCATCCAGCAAATTAAACAAATTATTATAATTTGTTTTGTGTTGTACAATAAAGTGTTAATCTATCTATCTATCTATGCAATTAATTACTAATGAATGCCTATAACCGATTGTGTAATAAAGCTAAAGTTTAAAACGTAATTTTGTTAAGTTACGAGTTTAAAGAATACACTGGACACACTAATTATTTTAATGAAAAAGTAATTTAAATAATTTAATTAATTTGACACTCAACACAAAACAAAAACACGGTAACCATAAAACGCCTTTCAAAACAAATCGTGAACCGGCGACTCTTCAACTACCTATATGTGTGAGGTTAAAACAGTGCGACTCTCAACTGTACTAACGTTTGCGAACTTAACAAGAGAACCCTGGACAATTCGTTGAGTTTCCTCAAACACAATCCTTTTCTGGTTTCATTTGTGTGACAAAACCCTTTAGCTGAACAAACGCTGCAATGGAAGTAGTTTTCGAAGAAACAAACAGAAGAAGATAAGGTACGTCCTTACAATCGTCTACTTAAAAATGGTTAACGCACACGCACGTACGAGTAAATAACTTGCAGTGCTGACAACGACTAGGAGCGGAAAATAATAATATAATTTTAATAATTAATTGTATATTAATAATTAGGTGCGGTTATTTAAGTGTGTAAAAGCGGACCATTTGCGACTGCATCGCTGCTAAGAGCAGCACAAATGTATAAAGGCAGACCATTTCCGACTGCATCAAAGCTGCATCGTGACTGTATCTATATTAAAGGTAGCGCAAGTGTTTAAAGGTGGACCATGTGCGACTGCATCGCCGCTAAGAGCAGCACAAACGTATAAAGGCAGACCATTTCCGACTGCATTGATGCTGAGTCGCGACAGCATCGCTACTGTATCGATGTTAAAGGTAGACCAAGTGTTTAAAGGTGGACCATTTGCGACGGCATAGATGCTTCATCGCTAAAGTTCAATGTCCAGCTTCTGCGTCGATGCTGCATCGCGACAACATCCCTGCTAAAAGTAGCACAAGAGTGTAAGGGTGGACCATTTACGACTGCATAGGTGCTTGAACAGTGCGTAAAATACCTTAATCGTAGGAAAGCGAGAAAATGAGGGTGAACGATAAGATATCACATAAGACAAACGCTGCGGACTTAATAAAGACATTACTCGTATAATAAAACGCGGCGAGGTATCATGGAAACTTATGGCTGTAATAACAACATAAACGCAGACGGTATAACTCATCATGATAACACTGTCACTTTTATTCGTAGGTTTGCGTAGGTTAAATGAGGAATTAGAATCTTGACTTAAGAATTTATGCTGTGTGGTATTTGTATTTTAGTGTATATTTTTGTTTCAGGTATTGTGATATTTCGATTTGAAAATACTTCGAGTACGTGAAGAGTATGTATTTTTTATTTATTATTTTTACGTAAGTGTTCACCTTGAAAATGAAAAAAAAATATTTCAATAATTTAGAAAGTTATTCAAATGTGATATGCTTATTAATCGATAAAAAGCTACATAACATACGACGTTTTATTTCTCCAGAAGCCTAAAGTTCATTGTCAAAAAACAGGTGTTTCTAAGCACAGAAACGCTCTTTTCCACCAAAAGAGTTTTCAGTTTTCACACGTAAATATTCAACACGAGTAAAGCTACCGATCGGCCGGCGCGCCTTACAGTCCAAAAGTATCCACGAAATGTAAAATCCAAATATTAGCTTAGATGCATGAAAGCACTAAAGCACAGCTCGGCCGGCAAAAAGCCGTGCTGCAAGAGTTAAAAAAAAAACAGTTTAAAACGAAAATAGAAATTTCAATTTTGAACCGTATGCTGATGGTAGTACGGCAGTGCCTATCCTAGCGCCATATTTCGTCCAAGCGATTTCTAAATTTGAACGCCCACTCTCGGGCATTCCGATTCGGTTTTGAAAAGGCAAGTACCTCTTCAAATTTACGGCCGATTCGAGTTCGGTATCGCAGGCAATAATCGATCTTAATACTAGATGGATAGAATGCATTTTTGGAGGCATAGATCGCGGTATTAGTAACTACGTATTGTGGGCTTACAGAAGTCCGTTTATGGATCTAATTTGATGGTTGACGGCAGCAGTTTGGGCCAATGTTGGACGGTACTAAACTCGAAATTATTATAACTTAGCAAACTGAAATTTAAAATTGCAGTCCTTAAACTAAGACAATAAAAATTGAATGATTCTGGAAAATTCGCTGACCTATATTTATTCACAATAAACCTTTCACCGATCTTACACCGATTTAAGTTCAATCAAACAAAAACGCCGAAACAAAGAGTATTCGAAACGTGGAAACGGTCCGTTTACAATCTATTTCAATCTCTAAAGCAGCACATGAGTGAATGGCTGAATGGAACGAATGAGTGAATGAACGGAGCGGCCATTAGTCAACTACAGCCGACCATTATCCTAATGGGATCTCGCCGTTTGATGGAGATCAGTGTTGCTAATGCGAGATGTTTTAAATAAAGACAATTCTAACTGTGTGGTTCTGTAACAGATATTTTAAAAGCACTGTTTGTGATTGTGGTTTTCGTGCAAACTAACTTATAGTTAACTGCTATTTTCATGCAAACTTACGTTATAGTTATCATCATATATCATGAAATACGGTTTTATTTATGAGGATTAAATAATTTAATGGATTCTATTTAATGTTAAAAGTAATGACGTCTTACAAAATGTCTTTACTCGATTACTGGTTTATTGTTCCTACGTTTTCATACCCATTCCACCCTTTTACACAAATGTATGCTTTCTGCACAAAAGTCTTAGATTTTCAACTAAACAGAAACATTCGTTTACACAAATTCTAAATTGGGAACTGACCGAGAACCACTGACAGTCGTAAGCCGAAATTCGCACCACGAAAACTACGCATAACTCCTTCAATGAAACAAAGCGTCATTCGCTCTTTTCAACGTACGGTACATCATTCATTCAATACTCGGAATAGGACAGCATATCTGGCACAATCATTTATACAGCTCATTCGAATAAATCGATTCGGAGAGTTCGATTCGCGTCACTATTCAAACGGCCGTGTTGTCGTTTGCTGTTGTCCGTTGCGAATTCGAAATTTGAATTGGAAAAGAAGTGGAATGTGAAACTGTTAGAATGCGCGTTTCATCGGACCGACGTAAAAAGTACGGTTTTGTTAACATACGTGCTACTGGATTTTTTTCTTTTAATTGCAAGAGGTTATTGATTCGTATGATTTACGATTGAGGTATTCTATTTCTTACTTTGCTGTAGACATTAAAAGTATGACGTCTTGAATTATTTTCATGCCAGGGGCCGAGATATTAATCAATTTACCAATGAAGTAATGAAAGGAAGGGCTATTCTTCTCAGCACAAGTATAGCGTCTGATCTCTTACCAATCCATAAAATGGCAACTGAATCAAATCTTTTGGTAATTAATGTAGCGGGAGCTGTTTTTAAATTAACAATCGAAAAAATAAACAATCGAAATAAACTAAAACGTGAGCTGTTTTCGTGATTAATAGTCCTCCTGGCCGATTTCGACCACGGCGGCCAATCTCAACCGAGATCAACTAACAACGCTAACGGAGATATTATAGTGCACAAGTGTGAGCGCAATACACAGGTGCACTCACTGTTCCTTCACTCTCAAAGTTCGGTGAGACGGTAGTCCGACATGACCGGAAAGAGATCAGACGCAGGAGTAACGGCTTAACGTGCTTTCCGAGGCACGGGGGTGTAACAAAGCCAACTTCCCGACTCCGAGCTGTTTTTGAGAAATTCATGATAGAAAATCTCAGAAACAATATTGGCTCGCACAGGACCTCTCGGATATAAGGCAGGAACATTGCCACTACACCAACGAGGCAGTTTATATATCGTATACTTATTAAATTATAGTATACTTATTAAAGTACTAAGACTTACAATATAACTTTAATGTATGTTTAAGTTCCCTCCACTCCCAGTCCCATAGGTCGATTATAAGGCTGATGCATTACTATAAAACCCCTTTCGTCAAGAAACGCTTCCAACCACTATATAGGTTAAGGAGTACAATCATCGTAAAAGGCACTACCACGCTCTAATATACCCTCTACTATGTTGGCATAAAGCACACAATGGTGCACATTGATTTGTGTACAGTGCAACTACGCTTATAGTATGAAAACGCATAAAAGCAACGTTGGTAGGCCGTCACGCGAGTTGAACACGCGAAAGACGTACGGGCTTATAACAACGAATACATAAGTGTAAATTAATTACTTATCAATTTCAGTAAAGTTTGTTAAAAAACTATCCGTTCAAAAAAAAACAAATCTATAAGCTTACAGTGTAGTGAAATATTCAAAGAACTTATTCAATATCGAAAAAAACCCATGAACAAGGAACTTCTTTTGCACTTTTAGTGCATTTTTTTTGCAAGATTTCAATTCGCACTTCGGCATTTTAATTGTATTGACGCAAGCGATGATAAGACAAACTATGTAAATAGTTTTGTGGGACTATTGTCATTTCACTAAAAAACGTTGTTTGTTAAATAAATAAATAAAATAGTAATAATAATAAGCGCGGCCACAAAGCGACTGGGACGGTACAAGGCTTTTTGTTGGTTTCAAGCCTTGTTTGGCCGGTGCCACTTTTAAGCGGCAAAATTGCATCTACAAAATATATGATCGAAGTTCTTATAAATCAATAAAATAAATATTTCACAACAATCACACCAATTCTCTAGTCCCAAATTAAGCTACGAGGCCTGTGTTATCGGTACTAGACAACGGATAAACATACTTAAATACTTTTTTTTGTAAATAAATACATATTATACATAGAAAACACCCAGACCAGTACAAACACACATGTTCATGCACACATATGCTTGTACTGTGCGGGGATCGAACCCGCGACCCTTGGTTTTAGAAGTCCGACATGTGAATCAGTGCACCAAGCTGTCGTCAAAAAGCGGTCGCTATGCATTTAAATTCGCCATAGCAAGCCGTCCCCTGCCCAAGCAAGCGCTGGCAGACATAATGAAAGCTTGGCTGGCACATATTTTCCATGCAATTAAGAGCCGCTGCACACAAGACACTCTGTTTCGAAGGAATAACTTTAAATTAATTATTTTCACTGTAAGCTACCAGTTGTTACTTAAACGCTGGTAGTGGCGGTTCCCGGAATTTATACGGCGACATATCGCTTTGGTGGTTACGAAGCAATGCATGTTGTTGCGGTGTGAAATATAAGGCGTGGTTGGGTTTGGAGTTAATAGGCTCATCAGCCTATATAAGTCCCACTGCTGGGCACAGGCTTCACCTCAACTATGAGGTGGCGCGAGCCATACTCCGCCACGCGGGCTCAGTGCGGATTGGTGGAGGGGTGTGTGTATGGTATGGTATGGTATGGTATGGTATGGTAAGTGACCATCTCTGACTAGGCTTAACGACTAATATCTATCGATATTAACCGGGACCAACCGCTTAACGCACCTTCCGAATCACGGAGATGCTTGTAAATAGACATCACTAAAATGGTCATAAACATGACCGCGCCTTAGTTTGCTTAACTTTTGGTATCACTACCAACTTTTGCGTACGTTGCGCGTTTGCAACGTTGCAACTACTGCGCCAGAAGCACCTCATTCTTAATTTAACTATTGTTATTTCTGAACAGTTAATGTAGTCCGTTAATCTCTCTAAATAAGATAGTGAGATTACTTAGTCAGGATTTACTGAATAATTCTCCTGAATGACGACCACTTTGGTGTAATGGTCAATAAGTTGACTATTGACTATTGTTCATGCACACAAATGTTTGTACAGTACGGGGATCGAACCCGCGACCTCTTGGTTAATAGTCTACTTCTTGACCGTTACACCAAAGTGGTTGTAATGTATGTGATGATGTCCACATTTAATCTCAATGTTAGTAACACACAGAATGTTATCTTCAAATCTTCAGCCAGCCTCAGCCTCCATCACTCAAACCATACCCAAAATGGCTGACTTCTTGCTTTATTCTACCACTATTAGTAGGTACACATTGAAACTGATTTGAATGTACACCGGACAGCATGTCCTAATAAACGTTGCGTCATCTTACGCTTTTGTTATTAGGGTGATTTTGAAACAAAAATGTGTAGGCTGATGTGCTGCATTCTGTGCAGTGTCGGGATATCAGCGATGCATCAGGCGTGACAGCCGTAACAGGCCGACTTTGATGGATGACCACGTGTTGTGAACACAGATCCTCGATACGGTTGGTAGTGAGTAGTGACCTGTGGCGTGGAATTAGGCCAATAGGTTTCAGTTTTATAGTATAATAGAACCAGATAGTATTTATTTATATAAAGATAAAGATAAATTTATTGTATAAAACTTAGCCTCCTTTAATTTTTCTAAATCTACAGAACCAGATGTAAAAAATAAATAAATGCTTACTACTATGTTAGTGATTGTACCCAAACTTAGCAAATATTTTGCTTGTATTTCAGTTATCTATTCTTATTACATTATGAAGAAAGTGAAAGTTCATAATCATAAACTTATTTATAAATAAGATGTAAAAGTGGATATTGGATTAATACCTCAGATTAGGGGTTAGCATTGTGCGATAATTGTGAGAATTCCGTAGCTAACGGGTGGACTAGGGTACCAGGGGAACTTAACTTACCAGGTTTTTTTTTATTATTTTTATTTGGGATAGGTTTGCTCTTGACCCAAGACTAAGCCCAACGAGGCAAAGACTGAGTCTACGATGGAGCGAGCTCACCTAGAAGATGCCTGTTCACTCTAGCTTTGAAGATTCCTAGGTTGTAATTGCAGGGAAACACTGACGCAGGTAGTGAGTTCCACTCTTTTGCAGTGCGCATCAGGAATGTAGATGAGAAGCGCTTGGTTCGTAACAGTGGAACATAACCAGGTTTATAACTAAACCTCTTCCTAGATATCTTACTATATCATTAATTCATTACGTTATTAAAAAAACCCATTTCATTATAAGTCCAAACATTGATAAAGTAAAATAATTCCATCCATTTTATCCATTAAACAAACGATATCATAAAATAAAGGCAAAGATGGATGTGAAAAGTGATTAATTGGAAAAAATTTTTATTTACTTTCATGGAGGAGGTGAATATAAATAGTTGGGCTTTAGCTCATTCAAATGCAGCCTTGTAAGTTCTAAGTTTATAAACTAATAATAATAATTATAAAACTATTGAACATTAAATATTGTGCACGAAAATAACCGCTATAGTTTAGGAAACTGCGTTGCAGCTATTAACGCCCACACTCTACCTCTAGATACAGATAGTGCAGTATTCCACTATTTAAAGGATTTTATATAAGTGCAAGAGAAATGATATTTAACACAACTAGAATTTATGGTACTTAAGTTGTACAACACCGAGTTTAGTCAAATACAACTACATAGTTAAGTCTAGTCAACTAGTTATGGTAAGCAAAGGAAAAATAAAGAACCTTAAAACATAAAGATTAACTTAACATTGCGGATGAAGGTGTGTGTGTTTGTGTGTGCGTGTGTGTGTGTTTGAAACTCAACAAACTATAAATGATACTGAAATAAACTAAATTCGGATATTTCATGTATCCGAAGCAAGCGGTAATGGTAGCGGTCAAGCTTTCTTGATTTTTACTTCTACACGCAGAAATTTAACCTCCGAAATTTCTCCTCTCATGTCCGTCTTTAAGAAAGTTAGTATATCATAATATAACAGCCTCTTTATGGCCTATTAACGCTGTGCTGGAGTAATAGCTGCCCAAATGCCTAGGTAGAGAGACCGTGATATAGTGCTTTTATGGTCTGATTGCAAATTCTTATGTTGCGGTTCATATTTGAAATACTTTCAGGTCGTATATGCTATTATTTTTAGTGTTAGTTATTTTTTTATTCCGAAGGCCCCTTAAGCACTTACTTTGAAAGAATGTGTCAGATCTTCAGTCGTGAACAGATTTAAGAATTGATGCAAACACAGATCAAAATACGTTTCGTTGTGGCACTCGTTAGAATCGATACAGTCGCGTTGCAGCATCAAAACTGTATCGTTACAGTTAAACAGATAGCTTCTGAATTGACGCTGTATCGCATCTGAAGCGTTGCTTAAAATATCAGTGTGTATGGTGTCTGTCTATAAATAATTTTGACGAAAAACACACACAGAAAACAAATTCCAAAACAGATGCAACAACTGCATTAAATAACTTTACATTTTTGTTTCAGAATTTTGGCATGTTCTAATACTTTGTTTCAAATGCTTATAATACTTTGTTTATTTTAAAGACACATGAGATGGTGTGACGATAACCAAAGCCCTTTTGTCACGGCCCCGCAACTCCTTCAACGGTTCCACCTTGAGGAGGTAGACGCATGTTTTTTTATACATATCCCCTCTACTACAAAATAACTAAACAGAGATTATACCTTGTTTAAGTACGAGTAAAAACCGGCCAAATAAATGTGACCGACAGTTTCATGTTGGTTGGATATTGTTTTGTTTAAGGAATAAATACTGCTAATAATCATTTGTAGTAGAGGAGCATATGATTACAGTACAAGGAAGCGATTGACGATCGTAACAAAGAACATCCTCATTACTAAAACGACAGGTGACGTAACGGGTGCGCGGGCGCACTGTACGCCATCTTGCAAAGATGGCGGAAGGGGTAATAACGTGAATTAACGTTCTTCGTTTCGCTTTGAATAAATTTTGTAGCACCTACTTGGGGAAGTCGAAGCGCATTAAGTTTTGATGAGTGAGTAGGCACTGGCACCGTAACGTATTTGAGACGTTTTGCATCAAATGCTTTTTGCTCGATAGGATTATTTTACGTGAATTCTCCTAAGTTTCTTTGCAATTACAATATTGTTAACATTAGAACTAAGTTAACGACTAACGTTATATTTGAACACGATGATCCCGTGATAAATATTCAAGATCGATATCTAAGAGTTGAATAGACACTCGATAATATCAAGTACAAAGTAAATTTAAATTACTAGTTGAAACTACTCATCTCGGTAAGAGCGATCTACATGAATTTCCATTGTCGAGTTTTGTTCGAGAACCAACAGTTTAAAAGCTATAAAGTTATAATTTTCATGCATTTACACTCATCGCAGGGGCTACCGTAAAAATTGTACGCCAATACACGTCCAGTATGTAATTTGGTGGTCACAGCTTGATTCAAAATGCATACTTTAAGTGCACTTAATTGCACTCGACGTAAAAACTTCGACCGAAGTTCGAAATGTCTTGTAAACGCCGCGTAATCGCCGCGATGACAATGTGACATGTGTTTATTGAAAATTTTGGTTAATTTTCGAATTCTCTTCGCTCTTCTGGGAAATATTACGTAAGCTCTTATCGTGGAGGCGTGTAGGTAATTGCGAAATTAATTAAAACGTGACGGCGGGGGTAATGGTAAAATAACAGGTGAACATAATCGGGTTGACCTTTTCGTGATACTGATAGCTTTAAGTTATTAAAAATTAATATTTTTAAAATTTCATTCAAAATTCTACGTTTATATTCACCGATCTACTAAAGTTGACATTTCTTTAAAGGGAAAAAAATAGGTTAAAACGTTAATACAATTACTAAATTGACTTGTAAACCTCATAAATAAACATTATTTATAACTTGAGTTGTATAGAATTTCTTTCCACAAATAAATAACACATTGTTCATAGCTTTTCTTAACGTTATTCTACCAATTAGAAAAGTATGTCTCTACACTTTTTCAATGGTCCCGTCATTAACTTTAAATAAATGACCGTCATATCTTTAAGTAAGGCCTAACCCCTGCCTAATTTTATCTTTGATTAGGCTGTTAATTTCCAAGGAACAGGTATCGCCATCATGCCAAACTTGGGCCCGATCGAAATACATCAATCATAGCGACAGGCAACCCCAGATGACGAGATTAGTTAACGAATAACCGAGATCATCAGAATTCATTACGCTACATAGATTAGGATATGGTTATTGATGGTATTGGTAGAGAAGAGTTAAATTCTTTGATACTTAGCTTTGAGCCATATAGAAGTTAAGGGTCCAGCGCATCTGCCTACCTATTTCTGTTGCAAAATCGCTGTGTTTACCATGTCATGTTCGCCACCGTCCCTTTGTCATGGTTCTGGTTTACAAAAGTCGACACGCAAAGAAGGAGATGTAAGTTTGATTGCATATTTTCGATTATTAGATACTTATTGTAATTGGTATTTCGCCACTCGCAATTTGGCTAAAAGAAGATAGGTCAGGTTAAGTTGATAAAGATTGATTAAGTTCTACTGATACATTCACAACCAAATCACAGCCAATTGAAAAGTATATTTAATTTCAAAGTCAATTTGCGTGATAATAGTATATTTATATTACGAAATTCCCTTGTATTTTGTTACAAAGCTGTACACTTTTGTAAGATTACCGCGGTTTATCAGCACAGGTGGCGCTTGATAAATGACTAATTATTGGCTATCTCTGTCGCACAATGCATTAATTAGCGTGACCACAATATGTGATGTATATATCGTCGCGTGTGTATACCTGGCAACATTATGGATTGGTACTGATTTGACTCTATAGTGTGGGAACTTACGAGTATTTCTGATTGGTTGATTTTAATTTTAAAGTGCCGTGAACGCAGTGTGATGGCGTTCTGATTGGTTGATTTTAATTGTAGAGTGCCGTGAACGCAGTGTGATGGCGCTAGTATCGTTTTCCCGCCATCACATGAGGACAGAGTCGATGAGTAAGTAATTGACTAGCTCTCTCTTGCTTACTGACCACCATCGAAGAAGGTCGCATACCATCGAACCTGTCACTTTCACAGTCACTATCTACCCACAATTGTGACTGAAAATATGACGTGATTAGCAATTGGCAATAGCAATATCTCCGTTTCTGAACTGCCTACGACCATGGAAGCCCCTGCACGAGATAACGGTGACGAGCTACCTACAGCTCCGGTCATCATATACATACTTTGCTGTTTAATATGTAATTCTGTATATGTGGCCTATAAAAGTTGCTTTTCAACCGTGGTGTAACCTGCCTACCATAGCTCAGTGCTCCATAGGAAAGCTGAAAATCTTTTTTATGGACCTTATTTCAAACTAAATCTCTAATGCTTTGAGTGATAATAATGGTGACATTGATGAAACAAAAAGACTAAACTGTAGAACTACAGATTCCTCTTTGGCTGCAGTAGAAAACTTTCAGACCCGTAAACATTCATTTTTTTTTAATGCTGCTTGCAACAGAGTTGTAAGACCTCAAGTGGCAACTTCCTTAAACTGAAATTCAGCGTTTGTCTCATCAACTAGGGGTACAGATACATGCACAAGTCTGTCCGAATTACGGGAATGCGATTAAATTAATGATTAATCACATGTGCCCTGTTTAAAACGACATACATCAGGGCGACCGCGATGCGTGCTGAATCAAATCAAAACGTTTCATTGATTTTATGAAGTGACTAATTTGTACTTTTTAAATAATCTTACTTAAAACGAATACGGCCAATATGTTATCTAATTGTTATCACAAATTTTCGATCGTTAAATTAAAAACACAATTATTGGTGAAATAATGGAATAACTTTTGCAATAATAATGTACAACTATTTCTTTTTTTATTTTATTCCCATGCACTAAGTTACTGTATTTACTCAGACTATAAAATGTAAGCTAGAAACACTTTTTTGGGATACAATCTAGAACTTATAATTTGGATTATGACTTATTTAATAATGTGAAGTTTGTATGCTGTTTGTGTTTTTGTTTAAATAAAAAATAAAATAAAATAAGATTTAATAAGAAAAAAACAGGAATATTCATAATTAGGACACTTATATATTTTATTACAGTGTATAAAATCGGAACTATAATGTTAAGCAACGAGGGAACGAGCGAGTTATTCCCAATACAAGTGTCTCAGACTACTTACCGGGAAAACTCAGTAACATAATGTAAAAAAAAAACTTTTGGGAATAAACGATTTTATTTATTATTATTTCTATTCGTATTTGCTGATTTTAATGTAAATGTCCATAATCACATTGTCACAATTTTTTTTATGCGTTATAAATAATTTCAACTCATCATTAGCCTATACGTCCCACACACACACACACACACACAGCTGGGCACAGGCCTCACCTCAACTATGAGGTGTTACGAGCCATACTCCACCACGCGGGCGACTATACTTAACGACTATAATATATTTCTTTGCTAACCGGGACCAACAGCTTAACGTGCCCTCCAATGCACGGAGATGCTTTTAAATAGACGTCACTTAAATAGTTATAATGGTCACCCACCCCAAAACATGACCGCGCGGTTGCTTAACTTTTGGTATCACTACCAAAGCGTCGCCACCACAGCGCCAAAAGCACCACAACAAATAACTTCTCATCTACGTCCCACTGCTGGGCACAAGCCTCACCTCAACTATGAGGTGGTCCGAGCCATACTCCACCACGCGGGCTCAGTGCGGATTGGTGGAGGGGTGTTTGTAAGTTAAGTGACCACCTTACTGTCAGATGTTATTAAGCCGCCCGAGGGCCTCTGACCAGGCTTAACGACTAATATCTGTCGATATTAACCGGGACCAACAGCTTAACGTGCCTTCCGAAGCACGGAGATGCTTGTAAATAAACGTCACTTGTATGGTCAGAATGGTCACCCATCCCAAACATGACCGCGCCGTAGGTTGCTTAACTTTTGGTATCACTACCAAAGCGCTGCAAACACTGCGCCACAAATAACGTAAAACCTTTTTATACATGATTTTTTATTGTTTTACCCGTCGCGATGCTTATTTGTCTACCCACCTCCCGGTGTCTGATTTAGTAAAACTAAAATTTTGGATACATGATATAGTATCAACGATGAATTACATTAAAAAAATATTCTATAGTACTTGTTACGATCAGAAACCTGTGCCCTTTAAACATTATTTCCTCATGTACCCGCAACTTTCACCGATGAGCTCACAGCCTTACCCATTACCGCGAATTAATATAGTTAGGTATGTTCTACTCGTAAACGTGAATCATTGCTAATTAATATGCACGCCGCGTTAAGATCTGTCTGTCTGTGTGTCAGCTTGATTGATGAACACACTTGACAGCCTTCGGTATATGAATCAGGGGGTCTATTGCAAAAATCGATTGCCAATCTTTCGATTCGTGCGTCCTTTCCGCTCTTAAGAGTAAAGAAAGGAAGGGCAGGTGTGAATTATTTTGTGATTTTTATAGTGTTTGAGTAGAGTCTCGATGTCGGTTAGATAGAAACTAATCTTGCGCAAAAAATAGATAATGTATTTAATGATTGCATTCATGAATTGGATAGGTAGGTTAATTAAAAAAAAAACGAAAATAATGGGATTGGTGGTTTTGCAGTTTCATTTGGAATGAGGAATACTTAATCCGAAAGGTTATGAAGAATGATAGATGCTTAGTCATTTTAATTCTTAATCTATGAGTAATAAACCTTTAAGAATTGGGCGTCTAAAATAACTTGTAGATAATATTTTTAACGTTTTTTGCTAGTAAATGTAAATATCACTGTAATGTAGGAACTTTTAAGAATCAATGACGCTATGAATGCCATGTAGACCCAACTTTCTGTTACCTACCTATCCCTTACATAATATTCACAACAAAAACGAAGTTAATTAAAATAAATATTCAACAACATCACATACATTGATCTGACTTCGTAGCTTAAGCACTTGTGATACAAATATCAGAACCAACAGTGGTATTACAAATAAACTTAAATAAATACATTTATCACCCAGACCAGTACAAACAGACATCTTAATGCACACCAATGTTTGTACACGAATCCACGACCTCTTGGTTCTAGTCAACTTCTTAACCATTAAACCAAAGTGGTATTGAGTCAAGTTCGATTGAATAAGCACTTTTTCAAGTAATTAAGCCAATTACATAAGTGATTACTGTCATCAATGTATTTTATCGATGTATTTAAACATTTAATAGCACCAAAGGTTGGTCATACATGTCAGTATGCATGTATGAGCAACCTTTTTAAGATTGAAGTATTTCGTAGCGATTATGATTGATCCGGCCGGCCAAGCGAACGAGCGCTGGATTATTAATTAAGAAACTAATGGGCCGAGCGAAATAAAAATACGGAGAAAAGACAAGTGATGACCTTTGGTAGGGTCAGCAGAATAGTTATTGTAACGGATTAAAACCAATTAATGTTATTGTCTCCGTGCTTCGGAAGGCACGTTAAGCTGTTGGTCCCGGTTAATAGCGATAGGTGTTAGTCGTTAAGCCTGGTCAGAGGCCCTCGGGCGGCTTTATAACATCTGATAGTAAAGTTGGTCACTTACTTAACAAATCACCCCTCCACCAATCCGTACTGAGCCCGCGTGGTGGAGTATGGCTCGGATCACCTCATAGTTGAGGTGAGACCTGTGCCCAGCAGTGGGACGTATATAGGCTGATCAGTATCAGTAATCAGTAATGTTATTTGGATACCGTCTGATCTTTTTACAAACAGGGTAGAGACAACGTAACCATTAAAAATTCTGATGGAATGTGTACAATAATGTACATAATGTGAATGTGTTTATTATGTGACAAAATTTTTGATGTTAATTTTTATTACAAGGTAATTAAAAAGTTATCATAACTTTTCTGACCATACTCTCATAAGGCTGCGTGCGCATCAGTCCGTTATGACATGGGCGTTATCTCATTAACAATCTGAACGCGTCGATCATGACTCGCAGACATGTGTACACGGCCTTACAAACATCACTGCTCATTGTGTGCTATGCCTTACAATACTTCTGAGCAGTTTGAATTGGATAAGCTGTTTAAATCGCTGTAATTTAGACGTGGTATAGGAGTATTTTTTTCAGCTCAAAATTAGCTTTAAACTTAAAATATTTTCAGGACTGTTTAATCAGCGTAAAATCATCAAAGACTCTATCCATAGGAAATTGAGACTACAAAGCAATTTAATATTAAAAGTGTAGTTTACTTAAAAGTTAGGTCACTATTATATAGGTCCTTTAACGATTAAATATAAATATTTTACAACAATCACACCAATTCTCTAGTCCCGAATAAAGCTACGAGGCTGTGTGTTATGGTTACTAGACAACGGATAAACATACTGAAATATATTTTTTTGTAAATAAATACATATTATACATAGAAAACACCCAGACCAGTACAAACACACATGTTGATGCACACATATGCTTGTACTGTGCGGGGATCGAACCCGCGACCCTTGGAAGAAGTCCGACATGTAGACCACTGCACCAAACGGTCGTCAATGTCCTATGTCCAACGATTCCTATGTAGGTATTTTAATTTTGAAGCAATCTTTACAGAGATCGCCATATAAACGGTTTTGTAAAACATCGTTAAGTGCTTACGATAACACCAATTCAATTAGGAAATGTCAAGTTATTTTGACATCATTACACGACTTAATTTGCATTGAATATTGGAGATTGAACGTAATAAATTAAATAAGCTTAATAACCCACATATGCAGAGGATCGAATCAATTTCTGCCATGAAATTAAGTGACCTTTAATGCACTTTATACATTTATAAACAGCATATGACGACCACTTTGGTGTAATGGTTATGAAGTTTAATATTAACCAAAAGGTCGCGAGTTCGATCCCCGCACTGTAAAAGAAAATCACACACCTCCGGTTTGTCGATGATATAGTCGTTGTGGCAAAGACGCTGGATGATCTGGGCAGTATGCTCGAATACCTTGACCGAGTATCCCAACAAGTGGGTCTTAAAATGAACATAGAAAAGACGAAAGTTATGTCGAACTCCCGTGTTGTACCCACTCCAGTATCTGTTGGGAACTCAATTCTCGAAGTTGTTGACGAGTACGTCTACCTGGGACAAGTAATCCAATTAGGTAGGTCCAACTTTGAGAAAGAGGTAAATCGACGAATCCAACTCGGCTGGGCAGCGTTCGGGAAATTGCGCAAGAGTGTCTTCTCGTCTCATTTACCTCAGTGTCTGAAGACGAAAGTCTTCAACCAGTGTGTGTTACCAGTGATGACATACGGATCCGTAACATGGTCTCTAACTATGGGCCTTATAACGAGCGATGGAAAGGGCTATGCTCGGTATTTCTCTACGAGATCGAATCAGAAATGAGGAGATACGTAGAAGAACTAAGGTTACGGACATAGCCTTAAGAATCAGTAAGCTCAAGTGGCAATGGGCAGGGCACATAGCGCGAAGAACTGATGGCCGTTGGGGCAGAAAAGTTCTGGATTGGAGACCTTTCGACCAAAAGCACAGCGTAGGACGTCCACCGACAAGATGGACAGACGACCTTGTGAAGATCGCAGGATCACACTGGATGCAGACCGCTTGTGATCGGTCTATGTGGAAAACTGTGGGGAAGGCCTATGTTCAGCAGTGGACGTCCCTTGGCTGATAATGATGACTGTAAAAAGATTTGTGTGCATGAACATGTCTGTTTGTACTGGTCTGGGTGGTATATGTATTTATTTAAGTTTATTTGTAATACCACTGTTGAATTTGATATTTGTAATACAAGTGCTTAAGCACCACGAAGTCAGATCAATGTATGTGATATTTTAGATTTATTTATTATATGATTATTTTCTGATTCTGAAATATTGATCCGCAAGTGTAAATCACTCAATGTTATTTTCTTCTATTATAATTTATAACTCTGTTTGTTGTTATTTATTTTTGAATAATTTTGCACTAAAATACATAGTAAGTGTTGACAAAGGTGGCCACTTTAACACAACTTAAACTTCCATGGTACGAGTATTTTACCTCAAAAATTCCGACGTTTAATATTCCCTGATATTTTTACTTGCAATTCTGACGTCATCCTACCTCTTTTGGCCAGACACGACGATAATCGTGGCACAGATAATCCCAGCAATATTGCTAGAATATTCTATCTGAGTGTAAAAATGGCAAAAACTGGAGCAACAGTTTTGAACGTTAATGGACTTCCAGTGCGGATGATAGTCGTCTCAAAATCTCAGTTTAGTGTTATATTACTCGCTAAACTACAGTTTGAAAGCGTGAAACGGTTTAAAGTATCGCGTTTAAAGCCTTTTATGAGATAATTAGAGCAGCGGATTTGAGGTACGTTGTTAAGTGATGTTCGGTGTCCATTTTAAATATGTATTGGTGTTTGCTGCTCGTCAACTCGAATAAGGATGCTGGTATCTTTATTTTCCACATGTACTTCAGTAGCGACGGACTTTTTAAAATTATTTTACGGTACCTACGGTGTTTTCAACAAAGTTCTTTGAAATATTTTTTTAAGAAATCATATAGATACTTAGAAATAAATATTTTCAAAAATCATCAAAGTAATCAATTCACAGAGAAGCCGAGAAACAAACGTAAAGTTTACAAAACTGGAGGCTAAGTCTACTGAAAAAGTGGAACTGGAAATTAATGGCACAACAATCATCAGCTTGTCAAATTATAGGTATAAATAGCACGCTAATTATATATACAACAACAACAACATCATCACATACATTGATCTGACTCCGCAGTAAGTAGCTAAGCCACTTGTGTTTCAAATATCAGAATCAACAGGTATTACAATTTATATAAATGCATATAGCACCCAGACGAGTACAAACAAACTTGTTCATGCACACAAATGTTTGTACAGTGCTGGGATCGAACCCGTGACCTCTTGGTCTTATATGCGATTTGACAACTTTAGTATTAGAGTAAGCCACCAGAAAGAAATGGTGTTTTGTCACTTTTATTCGAACTTGGCACAGAGGTATGATACAGACCTAAAACAGATACAGCATAAACATGGTATTACCGATACTTTTAAAACCACTGCTTTCCTCGAAAAATGATTGATGATTATTCACCATTAGCACAAAACGTATAACTTAGCTGAACTTATTGCCTTGCACAGTGCACGCCTCACGACTTAAAAGTTCTACTCTCAAAGCCATGTAGTGTCAGATGTAGCCATGTCTTAGGAAGTTGTCCTACCGGCGGCTTTCGGTTATTTTGTCTCTCGTATATCTATTTCGTGCAAAATTTAATTGATACAGGGTTGAACAATAATAATATCTATACATATAATAAGACTGTAAAAGATCGATTTCTGTACATTGAAGATTTTTATGAAAAATTGTTACAGGGGGTCTTAATTACCGTAATAGAAGCCAAAACAACAATTTTTAAAATTTTTGTCTGTCTGTCTGTCTGTCTGTCAGTCTGTCTGTCTGTCTGTCTGTTTGTCCGGGCTAAACTCAGAATTTACTGGACCGATTTTGACGGGACTTTTTTTATTTGACTCAGTATCACCTGGAGAGTAAACTGGGATATAAATAATCACGCCGATGAACTTAGGGGGCAGGCAGGAAATTGAATCTCAGAATCTACTAAACCGATTTTAATGGGACTTTTTTTTATTTGACTCAACATTACTTGGAAGGTAAAGAAGGATAGAAATAATATTACATATTGATAAATTTGCGAATTTGTATGAAGCCCGGTCGCAAAAAACTAACATCCACGCGGACGAAGTCGCGGGCGGCCGCTAGTTATAATAATAAATGTATTTCAGATCCAAAGAAATGCGATCCAAACAATGTTGTTAGTACAAAATCAATAACACTTAATATCTATGTTAGTTTACTTAATCTTAAGCATAACTACAAGACCCTCTTTTCTGCAGCTCGGTCCAATGTCTAAAGATAAGACAACAAGGCATATCTCTAGTTAAGTCGCAACTATAAAAAGAAAGATTTTTTTGAGAGTTTTGAAAGCATACAAAAAAAACTCAAAATCTTTCTTTCTTTCAACCTGCCGACGTGGAGTCACTGAATTATTTTGTGCCTAAGTGAAAAGAACTTCTATACACTTCATCGTTAGGCGGTCATCGCCTGCCGAGACAACTAGCCTTACACTTTCTCGCTCGTGCAAACGAACAGGATAGCTAGAATCGTTTATGCTGTCGTACCGTCACGGAATAGAACCCTAGGGCCAAAGTTGAAAGAACCAAGTTCTTATTTAGGAACAATGGTACTAGATCGCAAATGCCTGCAAAGTGGACTTTCCCATCATTATACTAACTTCGTCATCGATGGCTTTCACTGACAACTGCAACAGAGTAAAGAAACGATGGATGTGACAATTGGCATGATGACAGCTATCTCAAATATTTTAAGACCATGAGTAACTATTTAGTAATCTGTGCCACACACAAAACTCAATAATTATTCGGTCAATTGACTCCGATTTCTGATATATGACCGTGACGTCACGTTCATATACTTATTCCCATACAAAATCTATGGAGGCAGACCGTTTTGACAGATAATAAAAAGTATGTCAACGATTGGTGGTGTCATCAAGCCCATTATTGTTATGTTGGAACCTATTCTTTAAGCAGCTATCTGTTCTTCAATTGAGCATGAACATGTGTGTTTGTACTGGTCTGAGTGTTTTCTATGTATAATATGTATGTATTTACAAAAATAAAGTATTTAAGTATGTTTATCCGTTGTCTAGTACCCATAGCCCAAGCCTCGTAGCTTAATTTGGGACTAGAGAATTGGTGTGATTGTTGTGAAATATTTATTTATTTATATTTAAGCACGTTCTGCCGTTGGTGAACAGTGAGTGCACCTGTGTATTGCGATCACACTTAATATACTATAATATCTCCTGAGTAGTAGGCTCTCTGTTGAGATTGACCGCCGTGGTCGAAATCGGCCAGGAGGACTATTATTTATATTGGTTGGTCTGTCTAACTAATGTACCACGTCCGATTTTCTTTCATCAGCTGACCCGAGCAATAAGTCAGCATCCCTGGCACCGGCCACTTTGGCTGCATTACCGCAACGAGCGCTGCGCCCGCCCTCCTTAGAACACGAATACTTTAATGCCTTTAAAGGGCACAACCGATTTGAACTGATTAGAAATTGTGTGCCATTTTCATAATAAATTCACTTTCAAAAAGAAAACAATAGGAAAGATTTTTTTACAATGTGAAATTAAAACACAATTTTAAAAAAAAGCACAGGCGGGACTCGAACCCACACCTCTCGTAAGCCGGGCAGTTGCTTTTTGTATTTGATTCCTTGCGAGAGGTGCGGGTTCGAGTCCCGCCTATGTTAATCCGAAAATATATAATCTTAATAAAAGGTATTTATGTTAAAGAAGTATACGCGGGCTAATTAGAAATATAGGCTAGAAATGTTCATCGTCTACCTAAATCACTTGTTTAAAAAAATCATATTCCACACACGAACTGTATGACGTCATCACTTTTCAAGAAATTAAAATTTTCGCCAAAAGTGGCGAGTCACGACCGCGGCACGTAAATTACGCTAAATATTACAGGAAAATGAGATTGAGGGTTAATTTGAAAAATATATCAAGGAGGTTGGTTTTTGCCTGTAGGTCACAGGTCTGTAGACTATTTTTGAAATGTTTAAACTTAGTGTTAACAACCTGAAAACTAAAAACGTTTTATTATTATACATTTTGGTCATATCACCTAGGTCTACAACTACAGCATTTTGTATGTAAGTAATTCCATTTTGACAGTTTAGTACATATTATCATAAAAAAATATATTTAAACAACAATTAAACTGGTTGAAATAACCACCGATAGTAAAGCAATAATGTACTTTATTTACATCCACATTTACTTAAAATAATCAATTCTACTGTTATTTATCAAACAACATTAATATAGCACACAAAACCATACAGTAAAACTGTTCAGTAGGGCAATGTTTAAGAGGATGGAGTTGAGTGATTTTATAATAATAAAATTTGTTCAATACAGAATAAACAGGTTCAGTTAATTCACCTTAAAATTTAGTATCAAATAATAACTTTTTGTACAAAAAAAACTGTATTTTAAAAACAGTTCAAATGATTTATTAAGCCATGTCATGTAACATGTTTGTTTGTAATCCCTAAAATAAATAAATAAATAAATAGATAAATAAATACACTTCTTATAAAAATCTACTAGAACCGGATCGCATCTAGCAAGATCCGATCTTTTGAGATCAAAGCAAAATCAAAAACAAACATTTACTACAAACGAAATCTGTAGTGTTTTTAAGGACTTTTTTAATTAATATGGGTTCGCTCTTGACATCATTCTCCCTCTAAGAGGTAAAGAAGCTGTCGACGATGTATCGAGCTTGTCCAGAAGGTGCCTATTGACTTTCGCTTTGAATGAACTCAAGTTATAAGAAAGAGGGAACACCGTCGGCGGAAGCGCATTCCATTCCTTGGCTGTGCGCATTATGAAGGATGAAGCAAAGGACGCTCACGACTTTTATTTACGTAGCTCTTTTGCTATCAGCAAAGTGAGCTTACTATATCATAGTTGGCTGTGGCTATTCTTAACAATAATCTTAACTACTCAACCGTCGTAAAACAAAAATTGAAACAACAGTTTTACTGCTAAGTAACTTAAAATAATGCCATCAAAATGTTCTTTAGGAACAGATTTTGTTCCGATAAGGATGCATTAAACTTTTTAATATCTTATCAGGAGGTCGAAATGTTGGCTCTATGGCGTTCCATTAAAAGTTAGGCTGTGATTCAATATTACGGTACAGAGTACGAACCAGCAGTAAAGTAAGAAATTCTTTTGACATTTCTGAAGATAGAAATTGTTGTTTTTGCTCTGGTGCAGTGATTAAACAATAATGCGATTTAAAATATTCCAAATGCTTTTATGTAAAAAATCTGGTATCTATTATTTTACTCAGAAAACGTTATTAATACCATTTACTCATAAGATAATGTTTTTTTAGATTTCAGTTTAATTTTTTTAATATTACTTATAGTTACGGAATTATCGCCTTTTTACTAAAACCACCCTAATGTATTATAAATTACAAACACCGAAAATTCCCCATTTTTGGTGTTTGTAATTTTATTTAAAAAAAGTTATTTATTCCATTTTACTCATTAGGTTATGTACTTTTGATCTCAGTTTAAAATTTTTAGATAACTTTTATTAGTATACGTAGTTTTGGAATAATCGGCTGTGCACATTTAACGAATACAACCTGTAGACCTCATTTCATATTAATTAGAAATCTTATTTATAATTAATCTATGTTTTTTTCTCAGTTATTAAGTCAAATAACAAAGTTATATTAATTACCAAAACTTCTGTAAAAAAGTGATCTACTTATTTGACTTCTAAGTGCAACAAAATAACGTTTTATCTTGTTTCTTTCACAATTTCTTACTCTGTGACAGAAATATAGTTTTACAACTAGCGGGAACATGTTCATATCGTGCCAGTAAATCATTTGAAATGCAATACTTGTATAAATTTGAGTAAAGCCCTTATATTTGGGCTTTCACTGCCATCGGCTTATATTTCCTTTATCAGGGCCATAAAAACTAGAGCAATTTTAATGTTAAAATTTATTACTTGTATAATAAAACGGATTGTTATGAATTTTGTGGCCTAATTGACTGACTGGAAGTAGGTGACGAGGACAAGGATTTTGGGGCTAAAATAAGGATATCATCATATCAGCCTGTTACAGTCCACTGCTGGACATAGGCCTCCCCCATGGAGCGCCACAGCGCACGATCTCCCGCCTTTTGCATCCAGTCACTACCAGTTGCCTTCTTCCGGTCATCTGTCCATCTAGCCGGGGGGCGTCCCACACTACGTTTACCTTAATAAGTATATGGTTAAATCTTACTTCTAAAACATGTTCATTTTCACACATCAACTATAAATATATTTTACGAAACTTGTTGTGTGGTTTAGGTTTACAAAAAACAATTTTAGACATCATTTAAACATCTTATTTTCTTGTAAGCAATTGTAATTTGAGTTTCAATGCTGGGAGTCTTACCAGCTGGGTTGGATTAAATAGTCAACACACAAGTTCGATACAATACACAAATGATTACAAAAATAATGCACAATTCATATACTTCGCCTATGAACATATTAAGAGTGTTTCCAATAAGCAAAGGCATCAGGACCAAAGCAATACGTCTTTGGTTTTTGTGGGCGAACGTCAATTATCTAAGTATTAGTTTGACGCGGTAATGACGTTTTAAATGAAAACACTTTGGTACGGTGCGCAGGAGAGGAAAAAAAATGCATAGCACCATTGAGGAGTAATCGACTTACTTAATAAATTAGTATTACATAAATTGTAATCGTTAGGATTGTTGTGTTGTGTGTGGTGAATAAATAATATTCTATTCTAATTATGAAGGAACCTAAGTAATAAGTTACTTGTAATGGAACAAATATTAAATTTCAGAACAATTTAACTCCCTTTAAACAACTTACAACAAATGTCGTTTCTAAAATCGAACACTTTGATTTAAATAAAATCTGTAGTTATGTTGACACGGGAATAGAACACGAATGATTTCGAAAAACATGACCTATCTGACGTTGGTGATATTGACAGTTGCCGTGTTTATTTTTTTGCTAACCCTCCAACGCATCTGGTGCTGATCTGTCGATAGATGTTTTCAGACGAGACGTTTTTGCCGACCGTAGCAATTACGTGGTGAACGCGAGAGTCGAGGATTTGTTGAAATTCTTCCAATGATACTTTATTTACTTCGGTGCTTTTGCTGTAACTTCTAAATTGTTTGTTAAGCTTTTTGGTGGACTGCCCGATAGATAATGGATTTTGACTTTTTGAAGATGAGTTTTATCGTATTAGAAAATGCAATTGTGATTATTACGCTCGAATACCTTTACGTTTTCTGTTAAAAGGTGCAGTTATAATCTTTTTTAACATACCTCTTTTGAGATCCCTTGTTGAGATTATATCCTATCCTAGCTTCCCATTTCCAAAAATCCTTTCAAGCCCTTTTCAAATGTAGTTATATTTTTTAAGAAATGTGCGTCATGTAACGCGGAGCAATTAATAATGTAATGTGTCTGTAATTTTTACTCATAAAAAAAAACATGAGATATGTTTTTCTTTTTTTATCTTCGAAAGCAGTGAATTTGAATGTAATTTTTGATCACGTTATTTTATAATTGCCATTCTGAAAATGTGTCACTTATTTGCTAAGCATTCTTCTACTTACTTCAATTTGTATGGCAGACAAATAAAAAAATGTTTAAGGCTATGTAATGTTTTGCCATGTCACAACCATCCATGGTCACACACAACAACATCAGATACATTGATCTGACTCCGTGGTAAGTAGCTTCAGCACTTGTGTTACAGATACCAGAATCAGCAGTGGTATTACAAATAAACTTAAATAAAAACATATAACACCCATACCAGTACAAACATACATGTTCATGCACACAAAAGTTTGTTTTTTTATTCTGCTATTTTTTCAATAAACATCCTACGTTTGTTTGATAAAAAATACGACCCCCCATGAACAATGACAAAGCAGGCAACCCTAAGCAATTCTTTTTTTTAATCAAAAGTAAAAAAAAACTTCGATGGATATCGCAAGGAATTTGCACAGTAATAATTGCTAAGTTGACAGAATTCAGTAAACTACTGCAGCGTAAAGGTTTGTGCAAAAACCTTTGAATCTTAAGTCAAGAGAAGTAAGATCTGAAATGGTTAAAAATATTTTAAGGTACACTGTACAATACTGGGGCGATTTGTGAAGATCATTGCTCGAGGTTGTCAATCGATTGTGATACAAAATGATAGGGTTGGCAACATTGAAAAAATTGGTAAGAAAGTGCCAAATGTGTTTAAGGGTACTTTTTCCGAGTTAGGTTTTTTTTTATATTAAAATCACTTTTTTGCTCAATTCTACAAAAAACTTCTTCATAAATACCTGCCAACCATATTTAATACCTTTTTCCATAAACAAAACCTCTTCTCTATCTATCTGTTTATTTAAATTTGAACAACTAACAGTCGACAACAACTAACAATATTATTACCTTTGATGTCTGTTTCATAAAAATGGTTGCAACCTTAGATAGTTTTCGTATGAAACTGACAGCTATTTTACTTTCAGTCAAAAGTATATAGAATATTGACACTAGCCGTGATTAGAACAAGTGGTAAAAAGTTATGGAATTAACGGACGGTTTCACCACCAACTAATGACTGAAAGTATAATATAACTGTCAGTTGAATACTAAAAGCTTACTGCGGTCACAGCAGCTTTAATGAAACCGACGGCTATCTTTTTTAGTCAAACGTAAAAAGTATATTGAAACCGCCAACAACTGAAAGTGACAACCCTATAAAAATAGTTATCGACTCAAAGCGTTTTGTCAGGGTATTTTTAAAGATCCCAACATGTCCTTACTGTATTGTCCCTTTATTAATGAAGTATAAGAAGGTTTCATTTTGTCAACCCGGCTTATAAGGACGAAACAAAAAGTCAACAAAATCGATAAAGGTTATCGTTGCATTTTCTACTTTATCTCCAACAAGGTACGGGCTAACCACTTATTTTTAGTATGTTTGTTTTTTTTTGGCAAGAGGAAACGGGTGATCCGATTATGTTAGATTGTGTTTAAATTCTCAAGGACATGTTATATTATTGTTGTTTTTTCTTTCGATAAGTACCCATTGTTCGGTACGAGGAGTATGCAATGTATGGGGCGATGAGGCGATGTCGTTTTGACATAGTAATCTATCTTCGTGGATCTGTGGGAAACGAATTGTTATGTTTAGTTGGAAATTTGTATGTCTACTGTCTTCTTAATGTTATGAAGAGGAAAGATTTGATTGTTTGTTTAAATTGAATAGGCTCCGAAACTATTTTACCGATTTGTAATGAGGCACTTTTTACGGATTATTTCGCGATTGATTTACATTTTATTTTAACTTGACGTTTCGGACCCATTTCGGCGTCTGTGGTCACAGGTGGACACGTCAGGTTAAAATAAAATGTAAATAAATCGCGAAATATTGCGTAAAAGTGTCTCATTTCAATGTCTACTGTTCGCGTAAACCGAAGAATATTTGATTTGAGACCTATTTGACGGATTTAAAAAAAAAAAACTTTTATTAGTAGAATTCAACATCATCCCGGATGAGTAAAGGCTATCTTTTACTTAATATATAAGAGAATCGAATTCTACATAGGCGAAGCTGCTGACGGGAAGGTAGTCACTTAATATTAAGGGTCAAATTCAAGGGAGTCATGGTCGATAAGATGACAAGTTTGCTGTATCTACTTCAGTGAAAGTATATGGAATATAATTGCCAAAAGCATGCTAACAGTAATAACTACAAAAAGATCAAAATCTCTATAGAGCAAGTTAATATCAGGATTTGTCTAGTGGCCACGCACTTATATATTGGTTTAACTATTTTTTTTTCAAATCATTACTACCACACGTGAAACGTCCATTTTTTAATACTCAAATAAGTGCTATAAAGCAAATGGACTTAGAAGAGATGTATCAAGTGCACAAGGCGCCAGTGAGAGCGATAGCGCGTCGTATGCGCAAATCAAACGGTGGTTTAACATTTGCAAAATCATTGCCGAAAGCTGAAAAAGATGATTATTTTGCTTTAAATTTCCACTAGACGACGCCAGCGCAGGACCCAAAATACATCCAACTGTAATCACCTGAAAAGGTAGAGCTGGAAGTCGCAGGACTTACAATACCTACAAATCACAACGTGACACAGAAGATGCACCCGGAATCACAACACTGACACCAACAAAACACTCGACGCGTTTCGCCACTACACGTGGCATCCTCAGGAGATGTTGTCGCTTCGACAGACTACGAGCGACTGAACCTAAAGACCGGTGCGGCAGGTCTGTTAAAAGTTCAAATTTAAAGCAAAATAATCATCTTTCAGCTTTAGTCATGGATTTCCGCAAAGTAACGCCTGATTCCATCAACTATATCAAATCATTGCCGAGCTAATTTTGACGAAGAGGTTATTATTGTCTGTTATTTTTATGGCGTTAAGTAGGTACATTTGTACAAATAGTATTCTGAAATAAAGCTCAAATAAATAAATAAAGTACTATCCAACTTACTGTATAAGGTTTGGGCGGCACCTTTGGTGCTAGAAAAGCAATTTCACACTAAGTTTTGGGCATTGTTTCGAGACGTAGTTACATACACCTACTTATTTATCAATACCCTGACACCAAAACAACAGGGCTCCTGTGCTTACAACTTCAAACCATGTTTTCACAATTCAAATCGCCTTATCTCGACGGCTGTCGGTGTCGCCATCTATAACCAAAGAGTCTTGTATCAGTATTGTTTCAGCTCAGTTTACGAGGCGAAATGTACTGTAAATTTCAAGTTTTATTTGTCAGTATAGTTAACGTCGTTGTCGTATGTAAATCATATCAATACTATGTATAAGATATTGTTATTTTATGTTGATCCGTGCTTGAGAGGTGCTTGTGGCGTAGTGGTTGCATCGCTTTGGTAGTGATACCTAAAGTTAAGCAACCTAAGGCGACTGACTATTCTGACCATTTAAGTGACGTCTATTTACAAGCATCTCCGTGCTTCGGAAGGCACGTTAAGCTGTTGGTCCCAGTTAATATCGATAGATATTATTCGTTAAGCCTGGTCAGAGGCCCTCGGGCGGCTTAATAACATCTGACAGTAAGGTTGGTCACTTACCTTACAAACACCCCTCCACCAATCCCCACTGAGCCCGCGTGGTGGAGTATGGCTCGGATCACCTCATAGTTGAGGTGAGGCCTGTGCCCAGCAGTGCAGTGGGATGTATATAGGTTGATGAGAGAGAGAGAGAGGGAGAGATGTTGATCCATCAAATAACACCAAACGTCTTACAGCAACAAATAAATGAGTCAGTGTTTGAGGCTTGCATTGAAAACTTTTGACTATTAATTTTTTTTTAGACTGTCATAAAGTTTAAATTGACTGTCACATAATAAGGCTTTTATTGTGGTAGAGTCTTTTGACATTTAATTTTTGCTTCAATGTTATTAAAGAAGGTTATTGGTTTTATAAGACTAAGTGCCGTAATGATACGATTAATTTAAATTCCTCAGCTCAATTGCAAAATTAGTCATGTCATCAAATGTATTAACATTTCATTTTTTGTGTACATTTTGAGTGATTACGCTAATGCAACAAAGTGATTGATAGGTCAATTACAGCTAGTAATTTATGGCTAGTTGACAACCTGCAACATAGTTTGTGAGCTAAACATTACATGAATAAATATCTTTTTTCTGCAGGTGAATACAAACCTCACGTTTTATAATTAATCAAAGCGCTTAATATCAGCCAAAAATATACATTAAACATTATGGTACAATGGACTTCGTGTCTGGGTCCGTTGTTTTAAATTATCCTTTACACATCGGTTGAGGTAGTGAAATATGACGAAAAATTAATAGGTAAGTGAGTGTATTTTTAAGTGTGAATAATGTTCGCCCTATACGATAAACTTATAAAGATATAACTTGAAGATATTCTACGAAGAGAATGAAAGAGTTAAGATTTGAGACGAGTTTATGCCGCATCTTTTTATTTCACATTTTTTGACATAAAATTAAGGGGATTTATGATTTATACAACTGATTGAGCAAGTAACCCGTGTACTCATCAAACTCCTGCTAATAAAATCCAGATAGGTATTATTACAGCCACGTAGTAATTTGCATTTTGGTTGCAACAATTTAAAAACAAAACAACATCACCAAAACACTTTCCCCACAATATAAATTCCAAAAAAAAAATACATTTCGCACAGCCAATAAGAATTAACGTCGGCAAGTCCAATCAAAAGTTGCCAAATCATACCTAATGTCGTACCTGGGAGGATAAACAGCGAAAAATTAGAATACACCCTCCCCCCCTCCCTGCGAAACCAAATCCTCGAAATTAAGAAGCCAATCTAAGTTATCCCATACAATTACCGGCCACTTACCACGCCCCATCGCTGTGGGGTGGACGGGATAATAAAAATGGGGCAAGCGTGAGTCGAGTTCAAAGGTTGAAGGTTCTCTTCGTTTAAAAAAGAACAGTTATCTAGCTGCATGCATGACAGTGGAGTGCTCCTCAGTAATGTTTCTTCTTTTCCTTTTTTTAATGTATCCATTGTTTTTTTAATTTCCTGATCTTTTAAGTAAGCCCTCAAGACCTACCTCTGACCCAACATCTATGGAGAGATGGATGTGGCTGAACACCAGCGCTGTTTGGGATCATATCCCAAGTTAGCACAAGCTTAGCCACCCATCATGACCCAAGTCCTTTTAGATTGGACTGTGGTCAGGCTGTATAACTCATGACGTACGGTACTTGAAAGAAGTCAAAGGACTGAAAAAACCGAAGGTCCAACTTCTTAGATTAAATCTTGCGACTCAAAAAATTTTAGGAATATTTAGACTCAAAAGAACTTAAGACTCAGGACTCGGAAGTCTTGAGTTCTGCAAAAAGAACTCATAGCCGCAAGATGAGGACTAAAAGACTCAGTTCTTTTACAAAACTACTAGAAACACACTCAAGTTTTTTACATAATGTAAACGTGCAAAGCAAGCTATAGTTTCTTTATGTTTTTTGTGTTCTTTGATGGTTCTGTATATCAGCAAGCGAAATGTGTACCGTTATATTTAAGAGTCACTCTTTCACGCCTTGTACACATTTTCGACAGACAAGTCGAAAAGACTGCTAAGTCTTTTTCAGTTGCAAGGTGTAGCTGACATGAATAACTGCGATGGTCAAAATTGGAACCAGAGACATCAACTCACACAGTATAATAAATAAAATAATAATAGTTTATTTATTTATTTAATAGGCTAGTAACAATTACTTCTACAACTAAGTGAGTAACAATGTAGGGAATAAAAGCAAAGAAGTAATGATAATTATTATAGGTACATACAAGAAATAAAACTGCTTTGTTCAGCCATTCAAAGCCATCCCAAATCATTAAGGCTGCGGATATGCTTGAGATGTGTACCTATCCGCCATTGTGCTCAAGATACTGTTGTTAATAGTCCTCCTGGCCAATTTCGACTACGGCGGCCAATCTCAACAGAGATCAGCCAACTACGCAGGAGAAATAATAGTGCACGTGTGTGAGCGCAATACACAGGTGCACTTACTGTTCCATCCCTCTCAAAGTTCGGTGAGACGGCAATCCGACATGACAGGAGAGAGATCAGGCGCAGGACCAGATACTGTTGATATTGTTTAATTGTATAATGCCTAGGAATCGTTGCTATTTGGAAATCCTAATCAAAACCGCACAAGATTTTAATAATTTTCAGTTTCGTTTAAATTGCCAGCAGAACCCCAACAAAACGTAGGTAAAGACATCACGTATCATTTGAGTGTCCAATCCCCGGAGACGGTGCAAGGTGCATCGCGCGTTAACGCGAATGCTCCTCTAAATTGAGTGGGAGGGTTTGGAGGGGATTAGATTTTACTAACCGTTATTTATGAATGAACTTCTTTTTTTGAAATGGTCCTTTATAGGAAGATAGATGTTAACTATGATAAAAATAGAATGCACTAAAACCGAAACGAAAATTGTAATTGTTATTGTAGTTATTCATGACATTGTGAGCTAACTCAAGTGTCTCTTACAAAGAAACGTCATTTCTGCAAAAAAATGGCTCGGTTACGGTACGGTTAGCTCAACTGAAGAGTGAAAAGGTACAGATGAAAGTAGCTTTTAAATTACTTTTACGCCAAAAACCCACTGCTAGTCATAAAGCCTTTCTATTATTTACAAACTTTCATTTTGGTTATTTAATCACACAGGATTAGGCCAACCACTTTTTACTTCCAAATTTTCAGTGCTTCTATCCTATCATTTTGTTCTTAGTCTCTTTTCTTTATTATTTACTAGCGGACCCGATAGACGTCGTCCTGCCCGCTGTTTTCTTATTTTCCAAACCTTTCCTGGACTTCTACAAATATTTCAAGACTAAAATTTGTCAAATCGGTCCAGCCGATCTCGAGATTTAGCTAACTAAACTAACGAACAGTAATTATTGATTTTTACTTAAAGGAAGATATATTTATTTATCATTATATTTTTGGATAAGTTTTTTTTGGAATAATTTTACAAAAAAACAGAACCACTTTTTAGTCAAAATTTGCCAAGATGAACCGCGGCAGACCAAGAACAGTTGCAGTTACTAAAGCTCAGCTTCCACTACAAAGTAGGCCTACCTATTTTTTGTGAGGTAGGGTTTTTTCTACAGTCTGCTCACGGATTAAAACCTTATAACGTTAGCAGTTAGACTCAGATTACATCTGCAGCATACTGTAGCGATTCAATGTCAGCGATTAAGGCATGGCGATTGGTTGACACATTGGCAGAAGCAAGTCGTGGCAACCTAACATCAAAAAACTTTAATTTTTCTCATAGAGCAAAATATTTTAAGACGTTGGTAATTAAACCGTAAGTTCAAGTAACGGACCTTTTTGGAAACCCAACACTGACTTTCAAATCTATCATAACTAATTCAAAACAATACATCGTTCACAAGTCGTGTACTCTTTACTACAGCATCGTGATCGACCACAAAACGCTATTCGCAAGTGGATGGGCAATAAAACCGGCACATGACTTTGATTAAAATAAAAATAGAAACATTTGTCATCTGGGGTTTGAAAGTAGGCTGAAATCATCGAGTGAGTAGGCCCCAGTAAAGTGACTTGGAACGGTGATGATTCGCCTTCCTCACTGACTCCTGTCAGCATTATTATTTGTCCTTTGCGGCCAATATTGGACTGCTTATTAAAGACGTAACATCTTCTTTTTATTTATATCAAAGGCGCAAGACCGTCGAAGGATCGATATTCGTCCGAATGGATCGATATTCGTTCGCATAAATTAACTTGTTGCAATAACAGGCGTGACGTTCGTATGCGCTGATTCGGTAGGGCGTCAGCAGAAAAATTGGAAATTCTATAATACGAATAATGAATAATACTAAATCAGATATTTTTTTTATTAATAGGATATTTAGAGATATTACAAATCATTACTCATCTGCCTATAAACGTCCCACTGCTGGGCACAGGCCTCACCTCAACTATGAGGTGGTCCGAGCCATACTCCACCACGCGGGCTCAGTGCGGATTGGTGGAGGGGTGTTTGTAAGGTAAGTAACCTACCTTACTGTCAGATGTTAAACTGCCGAGGGCCTCTGACCAGGCTTAACGACTAATATTTATCGATATTAACCGGGACCAACAGCTTAACGTGCCTTCCGAAGCACGGAGATGCTTGTAAATAGACGTCACTTAAATGGTCAGAATGGTTACCCATCCCAAACATGACCGCGCCTTAGGTTGCTTAACTTTTGGTATCATTCCAAAAGCGCTGCAACCACTGCACCACAAGCACCTCACAAACAAATCATTACACATATATCAAACTAGCTGTGCCCGCGACTTCGTCCGCGTGGAATACTTATTTTGGGCATCATTTTCTTTTTGCAAATTTATTTTTTTGTTATTACTTTAGACAATTTATTTTTTAAGTTTTAAAAAAAAAACATAATTAGCTTAAAGTACTTCTGCGTTAATTATTTTTCTAGTTTTACTTTCTTGTGTCAGAAGAACATATTAGTTTTGTCCGCAACGCGTTTGTAGGTCTGATCTTAACAACGCGACATATGTGTGAAAAGCAGTCTTGACGTTAATTAATTCCTATGTGTTTAAATGTTTGCCTCTGTGATTTATTAATTGTAACGGTGAAAGATATCATAAAAGGAAATAGAATTCTTTTAAAATTAAAAGGTAAATAATTTGGAATCATTGAGGTGCCAGGTATAAGCACTGTTTGACCAACTGCCAAACCAGTCTAAACTATTGCAAACATCACGTTACATATTGCGAAGAAATTAGATTTGAAGTCGGGTCCCGGTGGTTTAAGATTTTTAAGTAAAATTATTGGTGCACCTATTTTTAACTTGAGGGAATAATGGGGGAAGGCCACTTGTGTTCAAATAATTATTTTTTAATTTCGTCTACGCTACAGTTTCTTACTCCCAATATTGCACTTTGACACATCCATTGATGATCTTTTTTATTCTATTTTGCTTATTTCAGGGAACTCTCGATATAAAGTCCTTAATGTTACTCACTCTTAATCCTTAATCTCGTTCAATTGCAATTTTATTTTCAAAGTGAGGTACTTTCCCGTCTCCTATTAAAAGTAACTTTGGAGGAAAAGTTATACAACCTCCCTACCACTGCCTCGTTGGTGTAGTGGCAAAGTTGCTGCCTAACATCCAAGAGGTCCTGAGTTCGAATCCCAGGTCGAGCCAAATTTGTTTCTGAGATTTTCTGTCATGAATCTCTCAAAAACAGCTCGGAGTCGAGAAGTTGGCGGTGTTACACCCCCGTGCCTCGGTTCGCACGTTAGGCCGTTGGTCATGCGCCTGATCTCTCTCCGGTCATGTCGGATTGCCGTCTCACCGAACTTTGAGAGTGATGGAACAGTGCAGTTTAAGAGTGCACTTGTGTATTGTGCTCACACTTGTGCACTATAATATCTCCTGCGTAGTTGGCTGATTTCTGTTGAGATTGGCCGCCGTGGTATATAATCGGCCTGGAGGATTATTTCTACCTCCCCCCAAATGTGATCTCATATTTGTAGTTAATTTTAAGATAATATTCATATTGGGGTATTTTTAAGGCAAGACTTTACAATGTCTGCCCTTGTTCCCCTTACTATTACTGGTACAGTTTTTCGAAAGTCCCCCGTAAATATAACATTAATTTTATGATGATGATTTTATCACAGCTTCTTATATTTCTAAGAGTCCTATCTAGACCCTCTACATGAGCTCTATGGATCGTGGAACATTCGTCCCAGATTATTAAACGCGGTCACCTGGTCATTCATCGTATCAGCCTGTTACAGTCCACTGCTGGACATAGGCCTTCCCCAAGGACCGCCACAGCGCCCGATCTCCCGCTCTTTGCATCCAGTCACTACCAGCTGCCTTCTTCAGGTCGTCTGTCCCTAATAGCGTATATAATAGATAGCGTCCCTAACGTCACACTACGTTTACCTAAGAGTGGTCTCCATTCAAGAACCTTCCTGCTCTACCTCTCGTCGGTTCTGCGACAGACATGGCCAGCGCACTGCCACTTTAGCTTGCTACATTTTTGGACAACATATGTTCCCTTAGTCTTATGTCGTATGACCTCGTTCCGGATCTTATCCCTTAATGAGATCCCCAACCTAGACCATTCCATAGCACGCTGAGTGACGTGTAGTCGGTGAGCCAGCTTGACTGTCATGTTCCACGTTTCGGCTCCGTGGGTTAAGACAGTTAAGACGCATTGGTTAAACAACCGGCTTTTTAGGCACTGCGGCAGGGTTGACGTGAAGATATGACGCAACTGGTCATTAATTAAATCTTATTTTGGTTCATCATGGTAACTCGTAGAGCTACACTCCCCTCTCCACGTCGCTCGCAAGTAACGCCTCTCTTCCTTGCAGCGCCATGTTTTACATATCATGCGGCGCGGGTGAATTTTATATCGGTGTTATTTTAAAATTGTAATATTTTCTAAGATATTCATTGAAATTAAGTGATGTCAAAGACAATTTTGTTCACAATTAAATACTCTTAATCAACAACACATTTATTTGGATAAAAATAATATAATTACGTTGATACAACTCTTAACAAATATGCATTAATTTTGGCACAATTTGAACCACAAAAACGGTTCTAGTGACTTGATCTTAAAAGATAGACATATACTGTCGCAAACATTTTTTTAGATCATTTTAAGAGGAATAATTCTTTCATTCAAATATTTTTAGTATCTTGAACCGTTTTCGCAGCGTTCGCAACGGAAGCCCTCAAGGATGAATAATTTTCCCCGTTTTTTTCACATTTTCCATGATTTCTTCGCTTTTAATATTTGCAGCGTGATGTTATAGCCTATAGCCTTCCTCGATAAATTGTCTATTCAACACAAAAAAAAAATTCAATTCGAACCAGCAGTTCCTGAGATTAGCGCGTTAAAACAAACAAACAAATAAACAAACAAACAAACTCTTCAGCTTTATAATATTAGTGTAGATGATCAACAACACATTTATTTGGATAAAGAATAGTATTATTACGTTGATACAACTCTTAACAAATAATGCATTAATTTTGGCCAAATTTGATTACCACAAAAACGGTTCTAGTGACTTGATCTTAAAAGATAGACATATAGTGTTGCAGACATTTTTTTAGATCATTTTAAGAGGAATAATTCTTTCATACAAATATTTTTGGTGTCTTGAACCGTTTTCGCAGCGTTCGCAACGGAAGCCCTCAAGGATGAATAATTTTCCCCGTTTTTTTCACATTTTCCATGATTTCTTCGCTCCTAATAGTTGCAGCGTGATGTTATATAGCCTATAGCCTTCCTCGATAAATGGTCTAATCAACACAAAAAGAATTTTTTCAATTCGAACCAGCAGTTCCTGAGATTAGCGCGTTCAAACAAACAAACAAACAAACAAACAAACAAACTCTTCAGCTTTATAATATTAGTGTAGATATGTTCCGTTAGGTTCGTACCCACTGCAAAGGAAAAAAAAACTTTAAGATGGCTCTATCTTTTTTATATCTTTTATTTGGGGTAGGCTTGCTATTGTTTTTTGTTATAGCGCGAAATTTCTGTAAAGTATAGTTTAAATTTTGGTGTAAGACTGCAAACTGGTATTAATACCTTCTCTTCTAGTCTCTTCTCGGTGAAAATGATAACTGTATAACTGTAATATTACCCGTATGGAAACATCAATACCGGAATATAGCTATACCTTGAATTTATTTTAAATAACCAAATGCAAAATGTATGTGCAAACGCCTACACAACAAGACAAAGATTAGTTTTATGATAATGACAGCCAATATGTTTTCATTATTTAGTATTTGCGTAGATACTCCGAGAGAGATGCAGTACTTCCATCTTTATTCTTATCACTACTTTACGTCAGGGAGGGCTAAGCGCTTAAATTTGTTCGGCCAAAAATGGATGCATCATTGACAAAATTGTAGGTGTTACGAAAATTGATATCTGCATAAAAAACCGGTACAAAACGAACTTTCCAGGTAACAAACCTCTGCATGAGCCAGGAACAGCTGGTGAGCTTCAACGGCTGGACGGATTTTGACCAGCTAAAGCTAAAAACTACTGTGATTAAGTTATCTTTCGAATCAAAATATATTTTGAAATCGGTCCATCTATTCGGGAGGCACGATGCCTCAGACAGACACACACTAAAGCACAAACAGACATAAAGGTCAACCTTATAATAGCTCTCTTTTTAAATTTAAAAAAAGAAACTATCATTAATCGGCCAGCTCCAACTCCATTTTTAGAACCAGTACGGGAAGATATGACTCCCCTATAACTAGCCACCTTGACCACCACTAGAGGGTGTTCATCATCATCATTGTCAGCCAAAGGACATCCACTGCTGAACATAGGCTTTCCCCACAGTTTTCCACATCGAACGATCACAGGCGGTCCGCATCCAGTGTGATCCTGCGATCTTTACAAGGTCGTCTGTCCATCTTGTCGGTGCGCTTGGACGTCCTACGCTGCGCTTTTGGTCGAAGGGTCTCCAATCCAGAACTTTTCTGCCCCAACGGCCATCAGTTCTTCGCGCTATGTATGCCGTGTGCCACTTGAGCTTACTGATTCTCAAAGCTATGTCCGTTACCTTAGTTCTTCTACGTATCTCCTCATTTCTGATTCGATCTCGTAGAGAAATACCGAGCATAGCCATCTCCATCGCTCGTTGTGCAGGGCCAACGCCAGGGTGTTGGTCAAAATAAGGTGTTGGTCAAAATAAATACCGATCGACCCGTCGCGGCTATTTGTGGTATATGGCTATTGTGGTTTTTTTTCTGTTACTAATATAGTTCGTAAAATTATTTCACTAACAAAATGGACCTGAATTATCTAAATTCCTAAAATAAAATAAATATAATCGTATTAGTTCGCGCTGATTGTTCTGTCTCTACCCAACACAAGTGTTATCAACGCACACGAGTGCATCGCCCGCGGCGCCTGCGCCTTGACCCGGCCCGCTAATGCTATGCCATTGCGCATTTGTTCATCAATAATAATAATAATAATAATAACATTTATTTCAGGCTACAAAATTATAACATAACGATGGCCCATAATATAAATACCTTAAAGTCTAACATACATATTCTTATAAAACAGTTGATATACATATTAAAATAGTATCTATAGGTATTACACAAACACACGCGTCAGCGATTTGATACGGCACGCGCGGTGATGTCAGCAGAAAGGCGTCCCCTGAATTTCCGAAAAACGACTCCCTGCGGCCAGAAGTCCTCCTTCATGAAGGTCGCAAGATGGTGGGTCGGGACCCTCACCACAAATGAATCAACTTTGCATGTTGTGGACAGAGCCATTGTATTCAGATCCTGGATGAAAAACGTCTGAATTCGACTGGAGCGTAGCTGGAATTTATCTTTTTCTTATATATCGATAGAAGATAAGTTTCGTGGTTTTGAGTTTCTTCCAGCAATTAATAATAATAATAAAAAATTATACAACAACATCACATACATTGATCTGACTCCGTGGTAAGTAGCTAAAGCTCTTGTGTTACAGATATCAGAATCAACAGTGGTATTACAAATAAACTTAAATGAATACATATAGCACCCATACCAGTAGAAACAGACATGTTCATGCACTCAAATATGGTTATGGTTAATACACCTATGGTTGACTGGTAGAGAATGCCTTCGGCATTAAGTCCACCATTGTACACATGTTTGTGCAGAACTTAAATAAACAAAAGTTTGTACAGTGCGGAGATCGAACCCGCGACCTCTTGGTTAATAGTCAACTTCTTGACCATTACACCCAAGTGGTCGTCAAAAGTACTAACTTACTTACTTACTTAGTAGTACTAACTTTGTCTTGGGCTGTCTAATGTTAAACATATCGATGTTCAACTGTTTCTACCGCAACAGGCAGACAATAAAATTCTCCTAAATGACCATCTAGAGGTGTTTTGTGAATAAGTAAAACCTAAAGGTCCGTGCAAAACGTTTGCCGCTCGGTAACTGCCCCGTAGCGGCTTTTGAGGTTGTTCGGTCGTGAGGTCTTTCATTTGAAGCCTAAATATTTTTCATAGTTGATGGAATCAGGCGTTACTTTTCGGAAATCCATGACTAAAGCTGAAAAAAGAGGATTATTTTGCTTTAAATTTCCACTAAACGACGTCAGCGCAGGAACCAAAATACATCCAACTGTTATCACCTGAAAAAGCTAGAGCTGGAAGACACACAAGATGCACCTGGAATCACAACACTGTCACCAACAAAACACTCGACGCGTTTCGCCACTACACGTGGCATCCTCAGGAGATGTCGTCGCTTTGATAGACAACGAAGCGACGACATCTCCTGAGCTGCTTTTTTCAGCTTTAAATATTTCTCTGTTTAGTCTCAATTGATTTTTTTATACTGGAAAGATGTATTATTGTCAAGGAGCGACGTAGTATTCATTGTTTAAACTTTACTTCCTAGTTTAAAACTGCTACCGTGTCTGCGGATTACTTAGCCTAAGGCTACCGGTAAAAAAGTTTATGTCACTGATTTATTTCTATTAACCGACCATTTGTGACACCATTTTATGACATGTGTAAATATTTTTTCATGCTTAATCTTTTTACTGAATGAGTCTGAAATACCCCCTAAAGGCTAAGGTAAGGTAAGGCGCAGGCCCGGTAGCTAATATTGTACCCACTGTACTAAATTACGATCTATTGTTTCAGGTAAGAGAGCAATCGAGATAGACTTCCAGAAAACTCGTCATTTATGGTAAATAAGGAATTTTCAACTATACTTGAACTTGATGCAAACAGGATTTATTTACTTTTATTTATTGATATCGTATCATTGTATAAATATATTAAGTTTATTTATTTTTGCGATATTAACCACAATTTACCTTTCTCATTTAATTTTCACTGCACCCATTGCCTTCTTTCTACATGACCTTGAAGTTGACTAACAGAAAATGCTTTTAGCATTAAGTTCACCCTTTGTGCATTTCTTGTGCAATAAAATTTTTATTAAATAAATAAATCTATGTAAATCGTTTTATCCGATTGATTACAGGATATTTTTGTAGTAATAAGCTATACACTCCGCTTTATACAAAAATATAAATTACCTTACTCATCTCACTTTAGAAAAAACGGCAAATTAATTTTCTCCAGGCCTACCTTTGTCGTCGAATTGATTACTTTTTTTAAAATAGCACAGGCCTCATTAGTACCGGCCGTTGCTTTTTATGACGGATTCATTAAAGCGAGTAGGTACCTATTTGTGATTTTTTAATGAATTTTATAAAGCGTCAAATTAAAAAAAAAACAAGCCCGATGAACGACCCGTGAAAAGAGAAACATTTTGGCGTAAAATAAAGTTACGCGGTAGGTTCGTTTGTAAGTTACAGAATCAATCAGAAAAGAATAAATCAAAGATGATCTTACGTATTTTTTGAGCTACAGATTCTGAAACTTCACTAAACTATCAAATCGGCTAACCATTATCCTTAAAAAAAACACATTATGTTGAAGAAATATCACTCAAAGTGCGTCTTCAATTTCAAATCAAAAATTTTAACATCTGTTATGGCCGCTACGATGTGGATGTAAAAATTAGATCAAATTAGGTCAAGCTTTAGTTACAATAATCATGCACCTACCGATTCAACTTCTTTTATAATTATTTTTAGTCTTCGCATAATTAGTTTATAACAGGCCGGGTCACCTTCATAGAATTAATTCTGTTTGTTTGCCTGATAAGAAAGTACAGGCTTAATTGTGTTGTGTTTGTAGTAGTACAAATTGGATTACGCCATGTTTCAAAAGGTTCGCTCGCTGTTTTTTTATTCCTCTTTCCTAATTTTTTTTAGCGAGAATGCAGACAAAACAGGGGTCTATAGGGATTTTTAAATCAGGAAAGGTTGAGGCTGCAAAATTGCGAGTAAAACTTATGCAACGTGCAGATTTTGTCCATGATGTCGTGTTAGTGAGTAAATTGTCTTTGATAAAATATATAAACTGCAAAATAATGGATTTGGGTAATTAAAAGTTACAAAAGCAACCTATATAATAATTCTCATAAAGACAAAATTCTAGGTTCTAGGAACAGAACACAGCCTGTTTTGTAACGAAGAATATCAATTCGGTCTCGTTGGGTTATTCCCTGTGTACCCCGATCCCCGAGGCCCCTGTCCCGGAGGACCCCGTGTAACGTTGCACGTTTACGTTTAATTCAATACTTTGAATACTACTAATATTCTTACAATTCCGTCAATTTTATGAACTGAACTTACATTGTTTACTTTATGAAGTGAACCGGAATTTACAAAGATCCAATCTGTGGGAGAACTACAGAAAGGCATGAACAGCTGCCTCTCTAAATCAAGGATCTGGTAGGCCCGTTTGGGGTTGTCCCAGGTACTTCAACTCCATCTTTTTCCGCAGGGTTCCATCGGCTCAGCTTTGCTCATGGCCTGCGTGCCATGCTGTTTCATAAGTAAATTCTTAATTATAATTTGAGCAGGAACATACACCACTCGAACCTATTTTACTTGTAATTTCTCTCTCTCATGTAATTTCTTACATGACCCTGACCTCCTACGGTATGGTGCAATTACTAAATATTTAATTAACAATTTTTTAGAACATAATTTAAGATCTTATGAAAAATGCATGTGTTTGATAATATCTAAACTATAAAACCTATACATCTGTTTTACAATGAACGCCAGTTCACCAAACCGAGGTTGTTTTATTTTTAATTATCTAACAAAACCAGGTTTAGTACTTTTCACATAAATTTCTGAAAACCTTCCAGTTTTCCTTCGATTTTTTTTTTATCTCGATGAACTAAATTAAAAGTCATGTTCGGGGTTCTCCGGTACGGGTTGCCTCGTGGATCGGCGTACTCAGGGAATAACACGTCTCGTTTTAGGTAAATTGAATAGGTCATAATAGAGAACTTTAATTATAATTAGGCATAAGTAGATATCACTAGTATCTACCTATATAATTTGCCAATTTATTTTATCATTATGTATTAACATGTTCTTTCATTTGTATTTTGACATAGAAACACAAAGCAAAACTACCAACCAATAAATAAAAATATACAAAAACATCACATTTATTACATTGATCTGACACCGTGGTAAGTAGCTTAAGCACTTGCGATATAGACATCAGAACAAATAATGGTATTAAAATACAAATAAACTTTAATAAATACCTCAACTACTAACCAGTTCAAAACAAACTTTTAACAAAACACAGTAAGTACACTGAGCTCCATAAACATCTGTTCAAGAGCCTCTGACTATAAAAATGACAACGGGCAACATTTCAATTAGTTACATGGCGGCCGTAAAGTTCATTCTAATAGGCTAGACTTTGAAGCGTCGATTTGTGAGGAGTTGTAAATTTGGATATGTGAGTACAGTCACATAAAAAAGCATTTATTTTAAAAACTAGCGGCCGCCCGCGATATCGTCTATGTGGACTTTAGTTTTTTGCTACCGAGTTTTATACTAACTTTCATTCCCTATTTTATCTCCTTGGGGGTAGAATTTATCAAAATTCTATCTCAGCGGAAACCTATGTCATAAGATCCATCTGCATGCCAAATTTCATTGTTAATGTCTAGTCGTGTTGGCTATACCTCTAAGTTGATAGATCACTATGTCAGTCACCTGTGAGTCTTATATATTTAAAGAAGATTCAGGATTGGTATAATTATAACAAATACTAATATTATCTAAAATGCTATACAAATAATGGCCATGGTAGAATCAATATATTTATTTTATACTAGATAAATTGGTATGTAGCAACTCACATTTATTATATTTATCTAATCACACTAATATTATATATGTGAAAGTATAATTGTTTAAATGTTTGCATATTTAGTTGTTTGGATGTTTGTCCGTCAATCACGCTGAAACTACTGAACGAATTTTGATGAAATTTGGTATACAGACAGGGTATGAGCTGACTTGGATGATAGGATAATTTTAATCCCAATTAAGTGCTCCACCAAGCGACGGAACGTAACCGATGGAAGCAGCTGGTAGACAGGATCAAAAGGAGTCACGATCCTCAGCAGTGAGGGAATCGACTGAAGAGAGAGAGAGAAGTGCTTCCTTGGGATAAAACAGAAAGGAGAAAAAAACCCAACGTTTGCGCGAACGAAGTTGCGGGCGGGCCGCTAGTATAAAATAAAAAATGTGTTATTTACCTACATATTATCAATAAAGAGTTACAAATAAAAAAGCTTAATTACGGCTTTCATAAAAAAAAATTCTCAAAGCAAATAAATAGCATGAAGTTACGCTTTTTCATTGTCAAAAAATGCTTCCCTATCACTTTTGTTGTTACCTTTACTTTTATCTTCAGATTCATGGCGCCTCACAATAATTTGATCAAATTAAGCTTTACACGTTAAACTACCTTGTTAGCACGTGTCGAATTAATCTTTCGTTACGACTTTGGGATAAAATGATAAAAAAATTTAACTGTCGTTAAATTTGAAAGTCGCTTAGAAAACCACTGACCAAGGCCGAGTCAGTCCTGGACTAATAATAAATAAATATACAACTACATCACATACATTGATCTGATGCCGTGGTAAGTAGCTAAAGCACTTGTGTTACAGAAATCAGAATCAACAGTGGTATAACAAATATACTTATACAAATACATATACCTGCTATCCAGACCAGTTTATACAGACATGTTCATGCTCTCAAATGTTTGTACAGTGCGGTGATCGAACCCGCGACCTTTTGGTTAATAGTCAACTGCTTGACCATTACACCAAAGTGGTCGTCAAAAGATTCACATCTTTACCCCCGAAGGAAAAGAAGAGTATTATTGGTCTGTCCCCTATTCTGTTCGTGAGTGCCTGTTTGTGGCATCGTAAGTCCCGAGCGGATGGGCCGATTTCAGAGCGGTTTCTTACTCGAAAGAAAAAAAAACTGTGGTTCTTAGCTATTGGTTGGTTGATTATTAGGCTGGTCAAAATCCGTCGAGCCGTTTTCTATCTCTATCGTCTCTTTTTAACTGGTGTTGTTTTTTTTTTACATGTATGCTTAAGCGAATTACTATGACTAGTAAAAAATGAAACTTTATAGGCACCTGAGCTATTTAAGGAACATAACAAAAAAAAAAAAAACATAGGTAATGGTAACAAGAAATTGTGTAAGTACAAATCTGATGTTATAATTAGTTTTAATCAAGTGAACACGTGTAATAGCTAAAGGTTATAAACGTGTAGGTGTTGCACAACAGAGCAGTTCTACTTAAATATCATGTTGTACTTAATCGTCAAAACTAACCGTGGATCGAATGTAAGATAGTGGAAAACTCCATCTATTTATTACTTAAGTAAGTTTATACAATTTTATAAAAAACACTCATTTACCTACATTGCTAAAAAAGCACTATCAGAAACCACTTAGAATACATGATGACTAATTTAATTTATCTACCATTAATATGGCCAAAAATACCGCTTTCAGTAACTATATTTTTTGTACTGCGCAATGATCAGCAAAGATATTAAGAAACACCAAAAAAACCTGAAAACAAAACGAACCCTATAGTTACCCATTAAGTTGAACAAACGTTCACTATGCGCAGCCCGAACCAATTCCTTGCAGAAATCAAACGAATCGCCCAAACAGTTAAACCGGTTACCGTTTAAATCTGGATAAATCCAGTTGGCCGGTCCACGTCACGCGGCGTCGGAGACTAATGTGGCCCATATAGGCCTAATAGCGCCCGTTAGGCCCCGATAGGCCACTCGGGGCTTTGCATTCGGTGTTCGCCTTTCTTTTGTTCGTGTAAACGGTTGTACAGTCCGCCTCAGAAATGTGCATTCACCTCTGAACTTTTCTTTTTTTACCCTCTGAAATGTTCATAGTTAAAAATGAAAAATAGTTTGAACGTCCATTTATGCTTTATCTATGTGGCTTTTACACATTCTCTGTTATGTCTCTGAGTTTCAGAATAGTGTCTTTTTGCGCCAGTTCCTTATCATATTCGAGATTATCGATGTCAAACATGAATTGGCCTTCAATATTGAATTAACCCTCTTAAAACCAAGTAGTTTTAAGTAATTCGCGTTGCTGTGAGAGTTTAACAGCACTTAATGACACTATACTTTAAGTTGGAACGTAATTATTTTTATATTAAGTTTATATTAAACAATGCACTATCCGCAAACAATGTTAAGGCTTGTACATCGCAAAATGGCAGTCATTTATTTATTTAAGCAGCAACGATGTTTAATTCGCCGGTTTAATACTGCGACGCAGTAGGTTCCTGCGACCGTCCGTGATAGTAAGCCATTGCACTGACTGGTGCAAATATTAAGCGATTTTTCATATTAAGCTAATAATAATAATACTAACTAAGCAAAAAATTCTCAGAAGAAGATAGGGATTATTGACGTCTATACTAGTTTATATATAAACTGTGTGACAGACGCCAATTCTTCCATACTGTTACATTATAAAGGTAGGTAATGGTGCCTAACATATACCATATATATACTCGTATTTATAAGTGATCCAAAAAGGAGATTTAGGTAGGTAAGTACTACACTGGTGTGTGTGTAAGACAGGAAGGAAGATAATAAGCACGTGCGTTGTTGGGTGGTTAGTATGTAATAGTTTGAGATTAACAAAGGGCGCTTTTAAGTTTGAATTTGAATTTGGATCATTACTCACATTATGCTGTCTTCAAGAGGTCCTCCGTTTCGTGGTAACCTAAGTTTTTGTAACCATTTTTTGAGGACGTCTTTTACTTTCGCGACTGGGCTGATATAGAGATTTAGAATTTTATTTAATTTGTTATACAGATGAGAGCTACGAACAAAATATTGTCTACCTGCGAGGGCTGTTCTATGACGCACAACCTGACACACTCTGTGATGTATGCGACGCTTCAAAAGTGATATATCTAGGGGAAGCGATGAATGCTTACGAAGTATCAGTTGAAACACGTACAGTTGCCTTACCGAAAGAACTTCACACTCATTATACAATTGAGCAGTAGGATAACGAAAAGGTTTTTTATTCATGACTTTTAACACGAGCCTCTGCGCCCTTTCAAGTTTTAGGAAATGCGTAACACTGGCGCCACCCCATGCAGGGATGCAGTACGATAGGATACTTTGTGCTAGGGCATAATAAACCATCCTAAGGGTATTAGCGTCGGCAGAGTTTCTGAGTTTCCTTAGAATTGGCGTAACTTTTCGCAGTCACTTAGTCAAATTATCAATATGCGTAGTCCAGGTGAGTGTACTGTCAAGGTGAACGCCGAGATATTTAATATCATTAGCACGAGATATATACATGCAGTCACAGGTGTGGTCATGATTTTGGTCCCGGCATGTATGAATCTTCACCTTGAATGATTCTCTAGGCTGTGCAGTTGCCGAGGCGGAGAAGGTAATAAATTAACTTTATTAACTAATAGCTATAGCTAGATTCTCTCTTTGTTCCTTATGTAAGCAAAATAATGCCTAAAGTACCTAGTTTTTTTTGTGTATTTTATAAAGTTTATTTTATTTTAAATATGTGTATACACAACTTTATTCAATGCTAAATACAAATACTAAAATGCATTTCTTATACCTACCCTGCAGTCATTTCGATTTGAGATAAAGTAGCGGGATTTTATTCTTCTCGGCGTGTCGATTCAGGCATCTGAGTAATATTTTTGAGGACCGGAACATTAGTTGATAAAGTATTATCAGTGGCCTTGTAGAAATCCTGGCGTGTTTCAGATGTTAACTTTCTTGCATTCGCTTTTAACTTGTAAATTATTATAAAGGTTTCTCTTATATCATGGTTCTGGTTTGCCAATTTACCTTATTATATAAAATTTAATAATAATAATAATAATATATTATATTATTATTATTACGGGGCCAATATTATTTAAATGCCTTACTTAGAGAAAGTAAATGTTATTATTATTATTACTAATGGGTGAAGTACGTTAATTATATTCGATATACTTAATGTCAGTTTATCAGAGATCATTAAAGCTTGTTTGATCTATTCTACGTGTTTTATAATGAAATAATAAGACCGCTAGAAACGTCATAGCCACTCTACATAGTATAATATTCATTATCCATTTACGAAATTTTGGTGGCATTAAAATACATTTTCGTACTGCTTTCTTTAATTTTATTAATCGTTTTAGAAGTTGCTATAGATTAACCACTAATCACCGCCCGTTACCTAAAAAAACATCACCAGTCACCACAAGCTCAGTAAAATATGCATTATATAAAACAGAAAAAAACACATTATCCTTACTTTAATGAAGTAATTACCAAAGCGAAACATGCGCATTTATCGTTAAGGCTCCCACACACTGCGTCGACACTAAATAAATCAACCGGCTTTTTTGTTTCGATCCTTTTGTTATTTAATTATCTGTGACTGCAGCAATTCTCGTAAATTTTTGACTGACCCACCGATATCTGGTACAATGTAAAATAATCCTTATCGCAGAATACGTGAGTTTATTATTAATCTGTTCATGTTTCTTAATTGTCGATACCAAAGAGTGGTTGGTGGCTGTGAAATCTCTCGTTTGACATTATTTTTTGTTCTGTACAGTTGAAATTCTGATAATCAGTTGCTTGTAAATATGTTTAAATAAGCTATTAAGCTCTGTGTGTTGTATAAATTATGGTAATTGTTTCAATTATTTCGACCACTTTGGTGTATTGGTCAAGAAGTTGACTATTAACCAAAAGGTCAGCGGTTTGATCCCCGCACTGTACCAACATTTGTGTGCATGAACATGTCTGTTTGTACTGGTCTGTACGAGTATGTATTTATTTAAGTTCATTTGTAATACCTCTGTTGATTCTGATATCTGTAACACAAGTGCTTAAGCTACTTACCACGAAGTCAGATCAATGTTTTTGTATATTTATTTATTTGCTTA